>CM046361.1:18406438-18901538 GCA_025413025.1 Ficus hispida
GTTCTCCAAATTTTTAATTTTGATAATTTGCCTTTCAAAGTTTCTGATTTGGTACAATATGTTTCAGTTTACTTACTTTTCATTAAAATAAATATTTGAATTCGAAATATTTGTGTTAGGATTTGAATCAGATTTGTAAATTTTCATCAGGATTTTCCGTCTTCAAATGAATCGCACATGGGCTTTCTAGCAATTTAAGGGGAAGTTAAGTAAAATGAGACACACTTCAATCTTTTAACAATTTAAAAACTTTGAGAGGTAAATTGTCAAAATTATAAGTTTATGAGAGTTTGAAGGACAACAATGCTAAAAACTCTATTAAACTTTTGTAAACAACTCTAAAATTATGTAACAGCAGAATTATGGAGGAAAAAAGATTTATGAAGTCAAGTAAGATATTATAGTTAAACTATGCATGCAATCACAATTATTTGATTAGTTTGCAACACATAATATGAAAAAAGTTTATGCATGTAAAATATGTGCAAGCACGAGAAGGGAAAATTTTAGGCGGATGATGAACACATATATATTATTACATGAAAATTTATATAGTTAAGTACAGCATGGGACAGTACGTAGATGCTATATATAATAACTAATACATCTATTTATTTGTTTGATTAGTTTTATTTTCGCCATTTTTAATTTGCAACTGTACATTGGCTTAAAACCAAAAATTTTCTTAAAAAAGAAAAAACGCCATTATTTTTGGGAGAGAAATTTGTTTAAGAAAAAGGCTTCACTTCACTAACTAAGATACAAAAAAACAGTACTCTTCTACTTTTTTTTTTCTTTCTTTTTTCTTTTCAGCTAGATGACATATCTGATAATGTGCTACATATCTATAACCTTACAATATTACATAGCTAATACCAATAATATGAAAGGAGATAGAGATAGACATGACATAAATCTCTTCGCTACCAAAAGAAAGAGAAAAAAGAAAAGACTAATAAATATTGGAGCATGATCTTGAGGTTAAAAAGAGTACTAGTACAAGAAAATTTTAATTAATTAAGCACTACTACTTAATTAGCTAGCTAGAGATCTCCATGGATACAAATATCTAGTCGATTAATTTAAAATAGAAAAGGCATAGCATCATGAGCAATCAGTCTTAGAATAAGATTATATATATATATATATGTGTAGCAGAGTGAGTGCTCATGATGTTATATCACTTTTACAAAAGGCTCCAAATCCGTAAAAATTATAATAAAAGATAAATATATATATATATATATATATATATAAATTGGATAGCTTTTTGAGAATAATGGAAGTCAGAACCCACTGCCGTAATTAGCCGGAGCCCAATAATCAGCTCCATTATCACTTCCAACGTGCTGAGTGCAAGATACAGGAACCACGCACAGTCCTCTACTTCTCAGGTCTTTTTGCTTTTCTTGGCCCTCCATCTCCTAATTTTTTTAAAATTAATTTATATATGTGGTCCAAATAAGAATTCGATACAATATTATTAAATATTAACCCGCATATGTAAATGTACATATAAATATATAGAAAATGTAAATGATAAACTAGGGTTACAAATATGATTATACTAAAGCCCGTTAATGTGTATAGATGATGAGCAGTTTGTCCAATAATGAAGGGTTAAATTATATATAATCAATTTTTATTGTAATAGAAAAGGGGAAAGGAAAAAAAAATCTATTCAGCTAGCTAGCTTCTCTTGTCATGGAATAGTGCAATGGGGGGAAAAGAAAAAGAAGAAAGTATGACAAGTAGTTTCCAGGTTTCTCTACTATATATATATATATATATATATATATGTATGTATAAACATCCTTTTTGGTCCTATACAAATTAGGTTGGCTTAAAATTAATAGTACTTTTAATGCTAAAGTTTTTAAAAGCTGAGAATATTAACTCGTTTTCTTTCAGTACCCTTTTCTTTAATAATAATCAAAAAATTAAATTGTTCATAAGATGCTTTCTCTCCTCCCCTCTTTTTAAATCAATTTGGATAGAATTGTTAATGCTCTTTTTTATTACAAAGCATTCCCTACTTGCTTTTAGTGGGGTGATGGATCCAATAAAGCAGTCCTCACCATGGTCTTTAGAAAAACACTTTCTCCTTCAACCTCAGCAATTCCTCTCTCTCTCTCTCTCTCCTCAATTATATATTTTCCAAGTCGATATATGCAAGCTAGCTTTTCTCAAACATCAAACATGTGCCTTCTACATATGTGTGTGTGTGTGTGTGAGAGAGAGGGAGAGAGAGAGAAAGTGTTGAGAATTATTTGGTTAATGCTAGCTTTGGGAAATGGGGTATAAAAATTAGTACTTACATAAGGTTGATTCCTCATGTTTTTGGATGCATGGCCCAAGTAAGGGGAGCTCAGAGCCTGCATAGTTGGGGGACTAGTGATCAGTAAAAAAAAAAAGGGAATAAAGATAGTTATGACTAGCATAGAACTAAAGAATGTTTATTATAAAAAAGTCTATATATATATATATGAGAATTATTTAAACTTTAACTGCATGCTTTCAGTACTACTGAAATATATAGATATCATGAGTTGTTTGCAGAGCATATGTGTGTGTGTGTGTATGTATAAATATGTAAATAAGGAAGGTATATAGGAGGAAAGTAGAAACATCACCTCAATTTGACTCTGGAGGAATCTGATATACCCAATGGCTTCTAACAAGACAGAAGCAGTGTCAGTCTGCAAAAGACAGACACACAAACACACACACACACACCACAATAGCCGAAGTCATCTTTCTCGTTTCCTTTTTATGTCAACAGAGAATCCAGGGATGAAAAAAGAAAAAGCGGTGAACTGGAAAAGATATATGAGCTTTGAACTCAGCAGCAAAAAAGGAGGGGAAAAAAAAAAGAAAGAGAAAAAAGGGAGGTGGAAGAGCAAGAAGAAAGGAAAAGGCTCTCTTTTTTTACAATTTATTTCTCTTAAAAAAACAAAAACACAGGTATATGACTGAAAAAATGTAATATATGGTCCAAGGTACTGATCAGTGAATAAATTGAGGAGGATATTATACAGGTGTTGGTATAATTTACCTTCCCAAATGGGGAAACTAGCTGGTGAAGAGCCGTTATCCTATCACCTAGCTTCTCCTTTCTCACCTAATTGTGCAAGATAATTACAAGGAAAGTTTTTGAGAAGATAGTTTACTTCATGAACATAGACATCAGGTATATCATATATATATATATATATATGTATATATTTGTACCTTAAGAGGTGGTTGGCTTGAGGAAGACTGAACCCTAGCCTTCTTATTAGACACTGCTCCGCATGTGGCTGTGCTATTACACTACAAAGCAAAGCAGCAAATAATTACAGATAAAAGAAAGGAATATTGCTTTGAAAATCATATATTGCTTTGAAAATTAGCCTCTAACATAATGAAGTTCTCTATATCATTACTAAGAATATGAAAAAGAAACCCATATATAAGGAAAATTGTGCCAGACAATAAAAAAAAAAAAAAAAAAGCAAAACCCGTATGGAGAAATCAATGCTAAACATATAGCCTTGATCGCTTAATTACTCAGAAAATAGTTAATGATTTTTGGGCCTGGAAAAAAAAAAAAAAGAAGAAGAAGAAGAAAAAGAAAAGAGAGAGAGAGAGAGAGAGAGAATTTGGTTACCTCAGAGCTGGCGGAGTGATCTGTGGTTTGGTTCCTTCTGATATTATTATCCGATTTGTTGTAAGAGAAGTCCAATACATTATTAGAAGTAGTAGTACTACCTAAACAAGTGATACAAGACCTAGGAGATGAAGAAACTGCAGGCATAACTTGTGACCAATTAGCACCACAATTAGCAGGCTGCCGGTGATCATTTGCGTGCTGCTGCATTATCATCTGATGATGATCTTCGCGATCTCCTCCTCCGCCGTACAAATTGCTTTTTTGGGAGACCATCACTTCTTGTTTCACACGATGATCAGCAATCTGAAGAGGAAGCCTCGGTGGTGGATTAACAGTAGCCGTACTACTCGAGATCATCATTTGGTCTTCCCAAATCTCCAACTTTTTGGGCTCAAAATCATGATTTTGTCCGAATCTCTCTTCGCCTTCTCCCGACAAACCAGAATTGCAACCCCTGAAACAACATATTTTGATTATTTAATTTACTACAGATCAACCATATACTTAAGACTAATTACATCTGATAAGTGTAAATTTTTCTTTTTTTTTTTCTTTTTTTTTTTTTTTTGTTCTGGAATTTTTCAGGCACTAGAACTTGGAACATATTCATACGTTTTAGGGGGAGAAAAGAAGAAATTATGCATGCAAATATGAAGAGAACAGAAATGAATTCAGTCGGCGAAAACGGCATCATAACACCATTAGATGAAAAGCTTGTTAAAAATTTCTCTCTAGAAAACTAATTAAGCTTTTTAAACATATGAGAGAGAGAGAGAGAGAGAGATTTACAGAAGTAATTGGCTCCATGACTGAGGAGGGTCTTGGAGATGGTGAAGATCAGAATTAGGCAAAGAACTGAAAGCCGGGAAAACAGAAGAAGAACTAGTACTGGAGGCAAGAACGTGATACAGAGACGGTGGATGCATGTAATTCCACCAGTTAGGGTTTCCAGCCATCATTTGTCTGTCACTCGCTCTCTCACTAGTACTACTATAGTTACTACTGTTCTAATTAAAAACCTGACTCAACAAGCCTATTCTTATTGTTCATGACTTGGAAACGAACCCACAAAATAAAGGATCTCAAAAAAACCGTCCTTTTCTCCTTTCCTTTGTCTCTCTCCTTTTTTCTTTTTTTTTTTCTTTCACTACTTTGTTATTTATATTTTTATTTATATATATATATACACACACACAAACATTCATAGTTTCCACATGGTATACCAAAACCAGCTTTTGCAAAAGCTTTTTTGTGATGAATATATATCAGTAACACTAGTTAGAATACTGTTTTCTTTGTTCAGATGAGAGATTATTGAAGAAGAAGCTCAAGCCCTGTACTGATCTGAAAGAATTTTTATACAGAAGTGGGGTTCAGAAACTTTGTATTATTAGTTATTTCTCTGGTCTCTTTCCCAAACTCTCTTTTTTTTTTTTTTTAGAGTGGGGTATCTTTGTATTATTTTATTCCAGCTTTTGCTCTTTTTTTTTTTTTTTTTTGAATAAATAAAAGTGGGACAAAGAAAAGCTGGTATATGCTTCAGCTTGCCATAAACAAATGCTTCTTAGGACCCTACTTCCTTAATATGGGGCTTGCACCCTTATAAGGGAGTCTGCACTGTTTGTTTGAAAATTAATCATGATTGGTGATTGTCATTTTGATAGTCTTAAATTCCAAAATGTAAATTGCTAAAGTGAATTAATTTGCACTTTCCTTAAAACAATTGGTACTTTATAATTAGGTTTAGTAACGTTAGAATGCCATTTTATGTATAGTTCACTGAATATGTGCATTTTCCGGGTTTATGGTTCTGGCCCAATTATTTAGTAAAACTTATAGGGTATTTGGAACAACAATTTTAATCCAAAAAACTCAACTCATTTACGTATTTTCAAAAATCAATAAAAATTCAAACTAGTTTTTGAAAAGTCAAATAATTTTAACTAAAAAGACTCAACTCCAATCTATGTATTAAATGCATGCTTAGATTTCAAAATGTTTGAATTTTCAATTATATGTTAAAAACATTATCATGATAAATTATGTATCCGTGCCGTGCACTAATGTATGAGCTTAGATATTGGCATGTGATTCTTCAATTGATGATGAAAGACTAGTAGTACTAATTAAAAATCATTACTTGATCTATAAATTATAAGCGCTTCTATTTATTTTGAAGGGTGTAATTATAAACCCATTATGATGTGTCAAAATTTTTAACTTAAATTTTTTTTTTCTTTAAACTTTTTATAACAAAAACTGAGATTCTCATATAAGTATCGACTTAAGAAAAATAGGTTTTAAAGATGTAGATAAGAAATAGAAAATAAAAGGAAAGCTAAAGTTGGCAAGTTGATCAATTATAACTTATAAGCAGTATATATACCCAGACGTACTATAAAGAATGAAGACAGATCAACTCAAGAAACAATTCTCAAATCTATATATATAGCAACCAATGAAGGACTTATATAGTTTTTAAAGAATATATAGCATATATATAATGTACATGTACGCGGTTGGGAAGCAAAAATTTAAGTTGGAATGTCGGACAACAATTACCAATAGACATGGCATCAGGAGTACGCACTGCTCTCAAGACATCCCACAGTCGCTGAATGCTTGCCACATCAATATATAAAACACAGCAAAAGTTTTATATATTTAATTTCATTTTTAATTAAATCCCAAAAACGACCATCTCTCGAGGAGCGTGGCAATGCCGACACATGTATGGGCAGTAGGTAATCCAGGGTTTGTAATCAAAATTTAATCCGAATTGTAAAATTAATTATATATTTCTTCATATATATAAACTGAATGGCTTTCAGGACATGATTAACGATATAATTACTAACTTATAAACTTAGACAATGATTAATCTATTTTCACGTGTGGAATCACCCTGTTTTGCATGTGTACGTTAGAGTCAAAGATGATCATGAAATTAGTGGGGAAGTAATCATTGATTAATTTTTTTTCACACATAATTATGCGATGCAGTTTTAATTACTTTGATTGCAATAAACCATTTAATTAGTGACCACTTATCGCTCCCTTAATTTCAAACACTAACCCTTTGGTGCTAACTACATTATCCCAATGCAATTATAATTAAACTAGTAATTGGTTAATTAGAAGATTAGGTGTTGCATTAGCAAGTGAGTTAGTGCTTCACGCGCCTATTATATGGCCAGTTTCTCTCTCTTTTTTTTTTTTCTCCATATGTTTGATTGATTAAGTTTGCTTTAATGTCTTTAATTAAAAATTAGTTAATTAAATATTTTTGTATATAGACTTAACTTAATGTATTACTCCTAACCCTTGTGATGTTATAGGAGTCGAACATAAAAATTATATCTATATATATTTCAAGCATTGACTTGAAGAAACTAAACAAAATTAAGAACAATCCTTTCTAGGGTTGACAATCGATTTTGAAGCAACTTGAAAGGGTGCCCCATATGGGCAACACATCAAGATACAGAAGAGACAAAATTAAGAATATTCCTCTACAAGATTTGAATAGTGAATATATAATGGAGTTTGTTTTTGGGTGATTAAAGACTTGTTCTAGTTATAAGCTAATTAAAAAAGAAATTAACATTACATGTCATATCTTTTGGCGGTACCTTAGACTCTTTGACCTACAACATGCAGGTTGGTATAAATACAAGCATATGTTATTATTAATGAATCCTACAACGTTAGTAATGGGCAATCATAATTCGAAGACTACTAACAAACGAAAGGGACACCATGTAAGGAAATCTTAAAAATTGAATTGAAATTTATTGCGAATTACAATTTTTTTTTCTTTCTGACGAAATAACGGGGGGTTTTTTTTTTTTTCTTAGAAACAGAACACTAGTCACCACTTCCACAACATACGTAGTTCAAGACAAAGGTTTTTTATTTTTTTTCCTTTTTTTTTCTTTCTAAAAAGGGATCAGTGATATCTTCACGTTCTCGAATGAACAGAGATGTATACATCCTTGGACACCAGGTTTTATGCACTGTTTTAATTTAACTTAATTCACTGAAATAAAATACATAGCCAAACCCTTCCTCGGATACAGAAAAAGAATAAACCCGTGAGGAAGAAAATATGATAAAAAGCCATACATATGAAATTAGTCGAAAGATGACAAAGAATGAACCTCTCCGCTCAATAGATCATCAACGAATGATTTTACAAGGTATCTGATTGACCAACTCGAACATAATTTCTGTAGTAACTTGTATGCTTGACCAAAGGAGGAAAAAAAATGATATTATATCCAAACATTATTTCTACATTGTTGTGCCTACTTTGTGTAAATGCTTTTCAACAAATTCCCATTCTCATCTGGTAGTCGCCGCTACTTTCGAGCAGGATTGACGAACCCGCCGTGCCGTTGCATGGCAGTTACTGGCTCGTTGCATCTCGAGCATCTGAATGATGGAACTGCAGCACACCGCGTTCTGAGGCAGTAGTAACAGTATCTGCCAGCATCAGAACGTAAACTATTTTAACCTTTCTTGTCTCATAAAACTAAACCGGTCATTGCTAATCAAATTATAGTTCTTGAATCCTTAGCCGTTCTCTGTGTCGGGGTACATTGAATTGAAAGTTTGGCTTGTTCTCAGCCAAAAGTGGCCCAGATAGGAGAAAAGTTTGAAGAAGTGAATTTTGGCCTTTTAGGTAGGTAAGGAAAAAAGCAGGATGAAAGTTGATCTTGACGCTCGGTCAATATCAGCTAACTTAAATAATCAGGGATTTTTTATTTTATTTTCTCGCATTTCACGTACCTGTGTTCACAGGGGAGGGCAAGAAATGGAGTGGTTGGATTAGCCTGGCAAATAGGGCAAGCAGAGTCATCTTCTGCAGAACCCGAAGATTTATTCTTCGAAAATGGGTGAAGAAAGTTTTTCACGGATGCCGAGTTCAGAAGAGGAAGAAGCAACAACAGCATTTCCTGCAACCAATTAAACAACTCATTACTTAGGAGCGCATTTTTTGCAAATTATAGTAGCCCACATAAGAATAAACAGAACTTTTAAATACTTGTAGTGTAATTATGTGTATATATGACAGAGACTCTTCTACATAACTCCTTGCATCATAGAAGAGTACTCGAGCTTTTCCCTTCCTCTGGTTAGTAAAGCTTCTTTTTTAACTTTAAATTTTCTTTTGGGAGAAAGAGCCCCACAAACAAAACGTAGCCATTGAAGGAAAAGCACCTCGGACAAAAATGATGATCAAACAAACAAATTACTTCGATGCAAGAAAAATAAAAAAATAAAAACTGAGAGAGAGAGAGAGAAGTTATCTGATGTGGTCCAAAACACAAGCAAACACTCATAACCAGGTGAGAATCACCCTGACTCGGATTAGACATAGGGTAATCCACCCCACGCAAGACGTCCGAGTCGGGATGAATACCATTTTTCCTAATGAGATCCGCCCACCCACAAGCACTGACCACATACCCAACAAGAAGAAAAAGGGGGAATGAAATGTCATCATAGTGAAACAAAGTCAAAGCTTTATGTTTCAGACATCCTTCGGTCCAATGAGCAAGATTAAAAACTGTAAAGTCAGACTTCCAAAGAAAAAGATTGGAATATATGAATAACAGGGAAAAGAGATTTTCACAGACTGTGAGCAAAGGTTGAAACAATATCCAATTTAGGTATCTTAGAATGTAGATTTCTCAATTAAGAATGTCATTTCATTCGTATTATCTCCCAGAGTCAAAAGGGTAAAATGTAATAGAGAAGGAGGACTACCGAGAATTCATTCCACACTAGCTGGCGGTTCATGTACTCGAAGCTAACAGCTCGGTTCATGTTAGGGCTTCCATAGACAAGCCTTGCTCTTAAAGCTCTTTCTATAAGATTCCTATATCTGCATCACAAGTGATAAATATCCTTAGAGTTCTATGAGTCCAAGGAAATTATATCTCAATATACCATTACTCTTCATTCCAAGAACTTCGTATCCATTGATTTTTCAAATTTGACAAATTATAATTGCATTTTTGAGAAAATAACACCATACTTAGTCCATACTAAGTAGTGAGTCGTTTTGGGTTATCTTTCTTAACCAGGAAATAATAATAATAATAATAATCCCCTTTCAAAGGTTAATGATTTACTTACTTTCCTGTGTAAAGAAATATAAGCAAGTTGCCAAATGAGGCAGCTTTATAAAATCCTTCTATCCGTTGTAATAGAATCCATGCTCGCCGTGCCAATGGTCTCTGAAGAAAAGAAGAGCTAATTGTGTAAAGTTCAACACAGCTGTATTATCTTCCTTGCCTTCTCCCCATTACTCTGTAAAGAGGCAACATGAATGCTAAGAAAATAAAGTACCTGCTCGGAATCACCCCATCGTCGAAAAGCAGAGAAAGACTGCAAACGAGCCCAGATGTATTGACCACCAACAGTAGCAACACAATACCAAATCTTTTGAGCAATCGTAAGACCGGGTCCTTCCAGGCCAGTTCTGACTGTATCATATAGTTTATAGGAAATGACATGGTTATATTGCATAAATTTTCAAAAAGTCCATGATTCTCTAGAAATAATTTGCCGAACAGAAATAGTAAAACGGTATTAATAAATGAAACATCAGAATTATTGTGTACAGTTCGATTCCACCAAGTTTAGAAGCAACATCAAGGGATAATCAGAACTTCTTCTCACCTTTTCCTCTGGGTTCCGCTGCACGTTCATCTCTATACCTCAAATTCATGAGAGCAATCCCCGGTGTAGGCTTATCTACCCAAATTGAGAACCTCCAAATAAGAAACTCAAGGAAAGCATCGAGCTCTGCTTCGTATTGAAATAGCATTCCTGGCTAATCCCAATGAAAAAAAGAAGGAACAGTCTTAAACAATGTTAAGGACACATCTTGAAGCTAATAGTTTCACACTTAATCGGCCTGATGAACTGAGCTACAAACCAAAAGAGGTACCTTCATAAGAGAGAAAACCTTAACCAATTGCTCTTTTAACATGGCTGACATTTCGATATCTAGTCTCGCTGCATCAACTTGATTAACTCTTGATATCGTAATCGGGATAATTGCCTGCAAAGATGAATCCCACAACATTTGATAATGTTTCAAAAGACAAAACATAACAAAAATCATTTGAAAACATATTCTCATGAACTCCACTTACAAACATGAAACATTCATGAATTGTTGTAGTAACACAAGCGCTCGTATATAAACACATACAAAGTTGTAAACTTTTGTCGTACCAGAAAAATGGGTTCTAGAATTCCACGAAATCGAACAGACGTTAGGAATTGCAGCTAAAAATACCAAATCAAGCATATGGAGGCCAAAAAGAGCCTCAAAAATCATTATTTCTTAGCACCAAAATCCAAAATTTCACCAGAAAATCTAATCAGAAAAATAACAGCAACTTTCCGTTCAACAGAAACCTAGGAAAATAAAAGAACTGAGCAAGAAAAGGAATCAGAACCAGAACCAAAAACCGAAGCAAAAATACCCCTAACCAAAACCAAAAAAACAAAACAAAAAAAAAAAAAAAAAAAAGAGAAAGAACCTGGTGGGAGTCGGAGTGAGAAAGGGAAGAAGAATAGGAATGGAGGTGAGGAAGCAAATTGCGGTAAGTGTGAAGCCACGCATCTTCTGGTGATGGTGGAGGAAGATTGTCGCCACTCATTGAACCCCTTTCGTTTCGATTACTATGATGATGATTGGAATTTTTTTAATGGGGGCAGGATTTGCTAGATTTCCATAAAAAGTTAACGGAATTTTTATCAAAGTTTTAATCTTTATTATATTTTATTTATTTTTGTTGGTGGAGGAAGGGGGTTTTGTTAAAGGGAAGAGTTATCGGAGGGGTTGGGAATTGGGGGAGGGAAGGGGAGGGGAGGGGGGGGTGTGCCTCTGGGGGCCGCGTTGCGTGGGCGGTTTCGCCACCACCAGCACCAACGGGACTACGGACTACGGCGCCACGGAGTGGTAAATGAGTGGCCTTTTTGTTTGTAAATTCCGGCCGTTAAATGGGAAACTACTTCTATTTGATTATTACTTAATTATTATTATTATTATTTACCACCGTCTCACGATCTTATTCACAATCTCTGGGCGGCGCCTCAAGCGAGTTTGGTTGGATGTTTCCAACTCAAATTATTTTTTATTTTTTTTAAATAATTTTTATCTTTTTTTAAATTTTTTTTTATTTTTTTAATTAAAAAAATTTATTATTAAAATTTAAAAATTTCAATTTAAATTATTTCACCAAATAACCCTGACTACGAACCAAAATTACATGACCTCACTTCCCATCTCTATGGTTATTGCTTCGAGAAAAGGAAAACGGAAACTCTTTTATATTTGAAGGGGGAAAAAAAAAAAAAGCCTTGACCTGTGGCTCTCTGTTACACCTCTTTTTTTCCATTGTCGATAAATTTTTTTTAATTTATTAAATTATGGGAAAGCATGCGCTCTAATTAAAGTTTTGAAAATGGTTAATTAAAAAAGAACATATTTAAAGTTATGTGTTTGGTTGAAAATAAATTATTTAGAGTTAAAAAAATATTAAAACTTAAAATGATATTAGGAAAAAAATATTAGATGGATATTATTTTGTTTATATCATCATTTTATGTTATTTTGAAGAAAAATCATCTAATTTCAATTTGAAATAAAAAAATTATGCATTTTTAAAATTTGAGTTTTTAAGAGAGATTCAAATATGTAAATAGTAAATTAATTTATTTTTGAAAAAAAACTTAAAATTTTTGAAAATTTTCAATTAGAGTGGGAGTTTCAGACACCCTTTTATTTTTAAGAAAAATATTAGGAATATCATTTTGTTCACAAATATTTATATCAATTTTGAGTTATTTTTCTTTCACGACATAAATTGTGACAGTTGGTATGCTTATCATCATTTGTATTTTGATGATTTGATCTATAAATGTCCACATTAAAAAATTACCATATATAATACAAAATTATTCCAAATCATATCTTATACCATTGAAAAATAAACCAAATAACTATAATATATTTCAGTTCTTATAAAAATCCCAATTAATTTTCTATTCATAGTACCTTTTGCAAACTTTTTTCCCGGTTGGAGAGTTTTTATTTTTATTTTTATTTTTATTTTATTTTATGTTATTTGAAGGAGTGTTTCAACTCAAATAGTACGTCTTTAATATCAATAAAATTTGTGTTTCCGCTCTCCACATAAGATATAATTTGCATCAAATTCAACATTTCCATCTAACATAATTTTGTCCATTTAAATTTTTTTTTAAAATCTACTAATTAGATTTTGTTAATGAGAATAGTGTAAAATTGGCCGTTATACTAAACTTACAACTAAAAGGAGCTATAACTTTTTCGAGCGTTCCCTTAAGGCAAACCATTTAAATTTGTAAGTGACAAAAGACGAATCGATTTTTTTTTTTAAAGTGAAACAACAATGGGAAATTCTTTTAAGAAAAACACACACACAAAAAAAAAAAAGTAATAATAAAAATAAAAAAGAAAGAAAAGAGATCTTACTATTCCTTGTAATTGAATTCCAAACACCGTTCCTTCAAAATAAAAAATAAAAAAAATCCAAACACAGTAGTAAGATTTCTTCATTATGTTCTCGAATATAAATATCAATACATTTTTTCCCTTAAAATCAGTATATTCTTAATGTTTTGCATTAACTTTCTCCAAACTACCCTTATAAGACCTTCCAAATTCCCTTTCAACCTCATCAGCCAAAGCGGCCTCACCAAACCTTCTGAGCCCCTTACTCAAAGCCGCAACCACATGATCATCTGCTTTAAAAACAGTGGACCCAAATCCACTCCTCTTCAACACCCCATAAATCCTGACCGTTGACTCCCTCCTCTCCGCGGCAATCACTGCCCTCACCAACCTTATCAGCCCCTTATCATCACACCGGACCCCACTCACCTCACTCTCCAAATCAACGATCAAACGGTCGATATCCTCCCCCATACCATTCTTCGAGAGGGCGTTGACCATGTCAGCGTAGAGAGAGAGCTCCGGCTGGTACTCCGATCGGACGGCGGAGAAGACTTGGAGGGCAAGGGCGCACTGGTCCTGCCGTAGGAGCTCCTTCAGGGCGGCCAAGAGGTCGGCCTTGATGAGGCGAGAGAGGTTCTTGGAGACGACGGTGGAGACGCGAGAGGGATCGTCGGATCGGTGGGCCCGTTTGAGGGTTTGGATGGCTTGGATGGCCTCGATGCTCAAGATTCGGCCTTTCACGAGAGGTCCGCGGTTGTCCCGTGGACCGCACCGTATAGGAGCGTAGCTTGAAATGGCGGCGGAGTTTTGTTTGGGTTTTGTTGTCGGGAGAGGGGTTTTGAGGAAGAGTGTTCGGTGTGGACGAAGAGAGGTGGCCATGGACGAGTCACTGAGTTAGCTCAAAATGTTAAAAAATGTTCAGCAGAAAAGCACAGAAGAAAGAAAAAAGCTTGGAGATAACTAAGATCTCTAGATATTTTTTTTTGGCGATTGACGATTTTGTCCTCATAGAGAAACCCAGATTTACACGACAGTTAAAAAAATTAAAATAAAAAATAAAAAAAAAAAGAAACGAGTCGTCGACAGCAGGATTCGAACCTGCGCAGGCAAAGCCCAACAGATTTCGAGTCTGTCTCCTTAACCACTCGGACATATCGACGATTGACGTTTCAAATGCAAAATGAAATCTTTAACCGGTATTAGTCATTTAGTGACCACAAATTGATAATGCATTTTTTTAATTATTGGATCTGATCAAACTCAATCAAAATAATAAATTGGATAATATTACATGTTTTGATACATATCTGATGACTGAAAAGCACATATTTTTCAAGTCATCATATAAATCTCCAAATCACATTATTGTACCCATAACATTTATTTTTCTTATTGGACTTACACCGTGATATTTTGCGGTGTTTAAGTGACCAATTTAAATAACCAAAGCAACTTCTTTTTATTTGATATCTCGAACAGTTAGGTGGTTATCGGTTTTATAATAGCATATTTATATATTTCAAATCCGATTAACATATATGGAACATTATCATGTTCTATAAGAATTAGCAACATGCTTCTGGGTGGTAAAGAAAACACATAACAACTTTGCAGCACGAATAGAGAAACTTAGGTAAAAAATCATGTTTTTAGTATTTCATTATGTTATCCACTCTAATATTAAAATTGATAATTTTAATATTATAAAATGATAAAATTAAATGTTATGGTAGACATAAATATAAGGAGGTTATAAATTTATAATATTCTTACATATAACTCATGTGAATAAACTACCCTCTAATAAGTATTTACACAAAATGGTTAATTGAGCTAGACATTCCTCGGCTCGCTATTTGGTACTCATCAAATGATGGACCGGATCGGACCAAGATGGGCTTACTGGGCAATGGAAAACATACCGACAATTTCTGTGTGGTTTACCATATAGGAAGAAATTGGAGAAATACTTTAGGGAAGGATATGAACATATTTTTATTCTTTCTTTTATGTACATTTATATTCATCACCTTTTTTTTTTTAACTTTTAAAATCAAATCAAGATGAGCATAAATCTTGTTAGAGAGCCAAAAATTAGAGATGAAAATAAAAAATATATATTTCATAAATTTTTATCAATTATAATTGATATTTTACATCTTTCGTTGTTCCATTTATTTCATGATGGATGCAAGAGAGGTTTAAATCAAACCAGTATAATCGGTCTCGTTTTTTCTATTCTGAATAACTTGTTTTTTTTTTTTTATTGGATTCAAATTTTACTCATTATGATATAGATGTAATATTGTTATTTTTGAATAAGTTCTAACGCGATCGAGTTGTATGCATTATTCAAATATTGACTATATGCTAAAAGTTTTAATACAGTTGCAAGAATAATTCTATTAGCACCAATAATAATCATCAACACATTTTCTTAATAAACTATAAATTTACAATTTAAGCACATGTTTACCAAATTGAAAATAGAATGTCGTGGGAAATAATGGATTTGAAAATGTTTACTTATCTATAAAAATAGTAGAATAGAAAATAATCCACTTTTATCTATAATGTTTATTAAAGTTAGAAATTGAACTTATCAAGGTAAAAAGTAAATTTTGGAGTCATTTCTTTCACCTTTAATCAATACCAAAGAGTGATTTGGACCAAATGGAAAAGTGCAAATTCTCTTTATATAGTGCATGGGGCATCAGACTATACTTTTTTTTTTTTTTTAATGGTCCTTTTCTAAACAAACATATGATTAAATTAAAAAGAAAACTCTCCTTTTATTTCTATCAACTTCTAACAATTTATTGACTTACATATTTTTTTGCTGGAATTTCTAACTAGTTAGAAAACAAAAATCTCATCGGCACTTGTACGTTTCTAGATGACCTTCGTATTTGGCTAGTAAAACAATGAAAACAATTGCATTTCTTGAAGCAAAGACATTAATAAGTGTCCGTCTTTTAACCTTTTGCATTCAAGTTATATATATATATATATATATATATATATATATATGAATCTAAATATATATCTGGTGGAGAAAAAAATTTATAGAAATTTAAATTTGTATTTGAATTGAATTGAAAGTTTTGAACTTAAAATAGTGATCCAAACGCACACTAATGCGGACTGTTTTGTGCATAAACCTCATGCAAGCAATCGCACCAACATTTCTATCATGCAAACCCAATAAAATTCATAGTGATAAGGAGTTGGACCTTCACTCAATTACGTTATGACAAATGTCAAAATTGAATCAATAATATCATATTCCATTTTTCTCATATGAATAAAATAATTTGAACAGTATTATCGAGATCCAAAAATTACTTCCACTAACAAAATTTTTATATGTATTTTTTTTTTTAACATGAGTGGTCGATGAGATCTTAATTTTCCTTTTTGAGAGTGTAAAATCAATATGCAAGATCAGACCAAATTAGCCATATGTTTATACAGATTAAAAAAATTAAAAAAAAAAAAAAAGGTATTAGTGTCTTTTATTACTTACCACGCGTCATTCTAGTACTAGAAATTGAAGAAGTGCGTTTTCAATGGCTATCCATTTCTTCCTCTCATTTTTATCGTAATTTATAATTGGTTATTAAGCTCAAGATTAAGGGGATGAGATTCTGGTACTCATATATATGCCTAAAAGATAAGAGAATTCATTAACTATGTAGTGTTTGCTGAGTGTATGATTTGTGTGGTCCATTTGGGAACATCTAATTAATGGTAAAAGTCACCTAAAGTTTGATCATATTCTGACCTTAAATGCCCTTCTTTTTTTTTTTTTTTTTCCTTAAGAAAAATGGAATGCATAAGAAAGAGAGAGATAATGGGCAACATTTTGCACTGCTCATTGACAATACCTTGGTGGTATTAATTACCATAGATAAGATATACATATATATATATATATATATACATACACATACATACATATACAAACACATGCTCGATTTATTCTTGCATCTGCAGTCTATCTCTTGTATAATAAGCATATAACTGTTATCCGGATTTGTATCAGCTCCACATGAAATAGAATAATTTATTGCATTTGCAAGTCCGCTTAATATAGATTTTTAAATCTGAATATTACAAATTGGATTGTGGATTGAGAGTTTCTCAATCGTGAAATTAGTAAATTCAAACCATACATATATATATGTAAATTTTATATAAAAGCATAAGTGATGAACACTTTATTTTTAGTTTATTATCGAAAACTTGAATGTGATTGTGTTGTGAGAAATTGTATTTGATTAATCTATTTATACTTTAATATGTTTCTTTTTTAATTATCGTAAGTTACGATTGATATGTGAATATCCACGAAATCTGATGTTTATAAATTGGATTGAATTGGTAAAATGCCAATAAGAAGATTACATATTAATCTGTAGATCGAGATCTGATTCTTATAATCCGAAGAATAATTAATATGCCCAATATCTCATTTTGTTTCGGTGTGGAGTCAGACAGTACTCCTCAAATATATCTATATACATATATATTTATATATATATATATAAATGTTGAAAGTTGAATACAAATATGGATACTAAAGTCTAAAACAACAGCTAACTACATGACAACTGTTCGTGGGGTTATTAAGCGTTCTCGAGAAGGCATATTAATCATCTTTAATGCTTATGAGTACGTGGCAATGTCATTAGGTGTGCATCATTGTCTCTGTAGTCTTAACGAGAACAGTGACTTGTGCTTTGCGGAATGTTTTTTGTTTGGCAATATTCTTATATAGCGAACCAATACATTAAATAATGTCCCACACAAATCAGACATCTATATATATATATATATATATACACACACGCATATATATATATATACAGATAACATATATATGTATGTAAATATTTATTTCAAGAAATTTAATTAGCTTTTACAAGCAACCAATCCTATGCTTGAGTTCACGTGGTAATCAAGACTTTTTTGCATGAGAAGTGGGGTGGTCAAGACTCAATTAGGACGTTGCCCTTTCTATACCAACCTATAGCCCTGCCCACTTAGGGGCATTAACTTGAATTATGTGAACTAATTTGACAGCGTAAATTTTTAAAAATTTTACATTTTTCTTATTTTATCATATTAAAATGTTATTATCCTTATATTATTTTAAGAGTTTTATCTTTTAATACACGTTTTATAAATATAACGGTACTCATATGCCATTATATATTTTCCATTCATCAATTTGTTAAAAGCAAAAGTATTATCTATATCCGAAATGCATGTTAAATATCTGCTATATTATCATCAGCATCGATAATAATTAAGGTCCTTACAATAATAATATTATTGTTTTTGTGTCTAGCTAGAGCCTATAGCTGATCAGTAGTCTTAGCCACAGATCAGTCAAAAAGACTTTTTACAATAAAATCTTACGGTACATTATGATGTAGGAGAGCCAATATTGCATGCAATCGTTTTAGCCCTGTCCCCTCAATTATTCATGTACGTTTTACCGGCCTACGTAGTCTAAAATGACCCGCCACTTCAAAGCAAAAACGCCAAAGAGTAGTGGTCAATCTATGGCCTGGACAAGAAGTTAACCAAAAGACTAGGAAAAAAAAAAAAAAAAAATTTCAATTAAAGATTAAAAAAAAAAAAGAAGTAAAGAATGAAAGGAAGAAAGATAAAGGAACGATATAAAACAAGAACAAGAAAAAATTTAGAATCTATTTAGTATTCAAATTTAACTCAAATTAAATTATATTTTTTTATATTAATTTTTATTTTTTTTTCTAAAAAGTTAATAAAACTTTTATTAGTTTTTGAAAATTCAATTAATTTTAATTTAAAAATTTTTATCTCCAACTAACTTATCAAATGGAGATTGATCTTTTTATATTTTTCTTAACAAAAATCATTCTCACAATTTTTTTTTTTCGTTTTCGTTTTTAAGGAATTGCTAACCAAATACAATTTAGAATAGATTTTTCGTTTTTGTAGCTTAAAAAACATGCGGAAATATTTTCAAGAACAAGTGGAAACAATACCTTCACACCACATTTTGAGTGATTTTACTATATGTAGGCAGCTTTAAATTTAATATAGTCGTAGGGAGCACTTACTATAAGTAATTAATGTAACTAGTTTACTTACATGAGAATTCTGTGATAGAATACGGAAAAAAAAAAATCTCTCATTTTGGATATAATTCTTTTACTATGACGTCAAAGATTCAAATCATAACAAATCAAAAGAAATATGAAACTTAAACATAATTTAATAAAGACTTGACGATGGTTAAAAACTATTGGCTTGTTTGGAGTGTAAGTGTTCAACTTTAACTAAACTATATTTTTTAGGCTGATTTTTTGTTTTGTTTTGTTTTGTTTTTTCATTAAAAGTCAATAAAAATTATAATTAGTCTTTGAAAAATTAATAAACTTCAACTTAAAAATTTTAACTCTAATTGGCGATCCAAACGTAAACTATGTCAAAGAGTAATTCTCCTTGTTTACGTCTAATCCTTTCCGAGTAACAACACAATCAAACAACATATATGCAAAAGTCTTCTCTTTACTTCAAGGAAAATTAGGAATATCTAAGAGGTCTTTTTTCTTTTTGGTCCAATTGAAAAAGACACCATTAAATTTTTCAAGAGTCATCAATAAATTTTTAGACAAAAAGATATGATAGGACCTCCTGATTTATACCATCGGTAGGAGCTACTTATTTAGTTATTAGATTAAATTTTTATCGATTAAATTTACGACTGAATTCAGTTCTATATCAAGTGTTGTAAATTTTTACTTATTTAGTTATTAGATTAAATTTTTATCGATTAAATTTACGACTGAATTCAGTTCTATATCAAGTGTTCTAAATTTTTAAGATAGACACTTATAGATCTAACAATTAAAAAATTAATCTAAAAATTAAAAAGAAGGTTATACTAAATGGTAAACAATAATATTCCTTTCCATTGGCAGGATTAATAAGTTGTCTCGTTAAATTGACTAAAGCTTTCATCTTTTTTTACCAAAAAAAGGTGATCTGTTAACAACATATGACATACCAGAAGATATATTTTTTTTAAAAGAACAGAATATAGGAAGAATTTGAAATTAAGAACAAGAAGAAAAGGAAAAAAAAAAAAAAAAAAGAATCTGGGGATTGGGGAACAATATTCATCTCTTTTTTTTAAAGTGCGTATATAGTTTATCAAGTTTGCAAGTTGCCAAAGAACCTACTGTAACAATGGTGCGCGGCAATTGGACCCCATGGAGGTCTCACCACCCCCACACACAAGTTGTGGCTATCTCACTTTTTAAGCTCAAATGACGATGATTAAATCGAAGAAGAGCTGGCCAGAAAAGCAGAGATTATATTAGCCAAGTAAAACAAAACCCAAAAAAAAAAAAAAAGCGTTTATGGCTGCTATATGTTTTTTAGGTGAGGATGACCACCACTAAGTCCCCATCTTTGCCCGGCCCCTTTAAAATATATAAATATTAAAAAATAATAAAAGTACTATGCATTCGTTTAGAATGCTAACTGGAATTGAAATTTTTGAGTATTTTTTTAAAATTAGAACTTAATGAATATTTGTAATTACGTGTGTTAGAATGAAATGTGAATTGAAATTAAATAGTTATCTATGAAATAATATAAAAATTTAAAATTTATTCATTAAAAAATATAATGTGGATATTATTTTTTTTTTTGTAGTTTTAAATGTTTGATATAAAAATAATTTCATCCTTATTTATAATAAAAAAGTCATACTTTTAAAGTTTAAATTTTTTAAAGGGGAGGGCTGCGGTAGATACCCTCTAAGGGGCTCTACCGGTAAAGCTTCTTTTTCGACCGTTAAGATTTGATCGAACGGTTCAAACGTTGATGGTGTACGATATTTATCATACACCTAACCTCACATAATCATTCCCACCTAAAATCTTCTCCGTCGCCGGCGACTGACGCCGGCGGCTCATCCCCGACGCCGGCGACCCAACTCCAGTCACCTCCGGTCCCAACCCCGGACGCCGGCCGTCACCGCCGGCACCCCATTTTCTCTCTCTTCCCCTTTTTCTCTCTTCTCTTCTCTCTCTCTTCCCCTTTCTCTCTCTTCCCCTCCCTCCCGCCGGCCCCCACCCCTCGCCTCCCCCGCACCCCCCCCCCCGACGACCCCCCCTTTCTCTCTCTTCTCTTCTCTCTCTCTTCCCCTTTCTCTCTCTTCCCCTCCCTCCCGCCAGCCCCCACCCCCACCCCAGCCTCCCCCTACCCCCGGCCTCCCCCCACCCCCGACCGTCACCCTCCCCCGGCCGCCACCCTCCCCCGACACCCCCCGACGACCCCCCTTCTCTCTTCCCCTTTCTCTCTCTTCTCTTCTCTCTCTCTCTTCCCCTTTCTCTCTCTTTCCCTCCCTCCCGCCGGCCCCCACCCCCGGCCTCCCCTCACCCCTGACGACCCCCCTCCCCCCGGCCGCCTCTATCCCCCGGCGATTTTGCTAGAATCGCGAATTTGCGATAGAGAGAAGAGAAGAGAGAGAGGGGGGGGTCGTCGGGGAGGGTGGCGGCCGGGGGAGGGTGACGGCCAGGGGTGGGGGGAGGCCGGGGTAGGGGGAGGCCGGGGGTGGGGGTGGGGGCCGGCGGGAGGGAGGGGAAGAGAGAGAAAGGGGAAGAGAGAGAGAAGAGAAGAGAGAGAAAGGGGAAGAGAGAGGGGGGGTCGTCGGGGGGGATGCCGGGGGAGGGTGGCGGCCGGGGGAGGGTGGCGGCAAGGGGTGGGGGGAGGCCAGGGGTGGGGGCCGGCGGGAGGGAGGGGAAGAGAGAGAGGGGAAGAGAGAGAAAATGGGGTGCTGGCGGCGACGACCAGCATCCGGGGCTGGGGGCCGGAGGTGACCGGAGTTGGGTCGCCGGCGGCGGAAAGATCATCGGCGACGGAGAAGATTTTAGATGAGAATAATTATGTGAGGTTAGGTGTATGATAAATATCGTACATTATCAACGTTTGAACCGTTCGATTAAATCTTAACGGTCGAAAAAGAAGCTTTATCGGTAGAGCCCCTCAAAGGGTCTCTACCGCAGCCCTCCCATTTTTAAAAAATAAAACATTTGAAGAAAAAGGGGTGTGGATTTAAAATTAGACAATGAAACAAATGATTTTTGAAAAAAATAAATAAATAAAACTTTTTTAACTCCAATGATTGTTGGAAGCGGCGGAATTTAAGGAAATGAAAAGCATGATAATCCCTTCGTAGGATTCACCATCTTGTAACAAAAAGCACTGCCACGTGCAGCCAGCTTAGTGGTGGATGGCAGGATAAACCCTCCTCTCTAATGCTCATAGTCAAATATAACGGCTCCATAAAAAAGATACTCTCTTCTATTGCAAAGATAATGCTGTTACTTGCTACACATTTGCATGTGATTGATGATCATGGAGGAAAAATCTCGAACCGTCACTTCATCTTCTCTCTAGCTACATATATTGCCTTTTGCGAAATTAAAGAATCTCATGACACATGTCTTTTTGTGAGTTGAAAGGATACATCATTTGATAAATTCACTACATTAGGAAAGGATTAATGGGTTACAGCAATTCAATCTGATCCCAAGCAAGAAATAGTAAAAAAGAAAGAAAAAAAAAAAAGGAGGGGGGAATAGGTAATTAGATAGTTTTTCATTAGGATATTGACCTAATTAATTAGTTGATTTTATTGATTTTACAACTTAGCAAAATACAAGATCATATATAATAGTACAAGCAATGATCTAACATCACATACATGTTGCGTGGTTTTGGATTTTTGCAAATCCTAAAAACTAGTTCAAGATGTAAAATTTTCTCTTATATTTATAAACTAGACACTTGTCCCTGACTTGAGTCAGATAACAGACTTGTTAATTATGTACTTGACTCTGATGCCAGTGTTGAGAGATATTAGACATTTTCAATCTTAAAAGGTGACTCAAGAGGTGAGGCTCTCTCTCACAATTATAAACCGGTCATCTATCATATCATTTTCATAATCGATGTGAAATTACCTCAACAGTATATAAACGTGATAATAAAATATTAGATCATTAGGAAATAAGTTTGATTAAATGTTATTTTGCGGGCCTTCTTATCCTAGATAGAGAAAACGATCAGATCGAATGAGTAAGAATTGCACTACTGTACTCTCTAGTTAATGTGTCCATGGAGGGACCAGGGATATTTTGTTCTCACAAATTAAAAGTAACGTTGCAACTTTTGGATTGGCGTGGGGAGCAACTTGGGACACCATATTTTTGGTTTCCACTCATATATATGAAGATATACATATATATTATATCTATATATCAATTTATTTGCTAATGCCCTCTTAAAAAGGCATCAGTTTGAAACGTGAAGCACTACAATTATTACCCCTCAAGAGAGATATTGATCAAAGCATGTTACAAGACTGTGTGGCCGGCCATGAAAGAGATCTAGTTTGATGATCAACTTTAGTGCTAGTAATAGTGCTAGCATTGCTGGACCTTTTTTTTTTTTTTTTTTTTCTTTTGGGAATACTACAGGAAATCGGAGGCAGGGTTACACGTCACATGCATCCAAACAGACCAAATGTGTGATAAAGACTAGCCTAAAGGATGATGAGTTGCATGTGCATTATTCCATGTGCTTTGATAGCTAACATTTAACACGCTGCTGTTTTGTTTTTGTGTAAGGTTCACTGTTTTCTTTGGGGGCGGTTTCTATACGAAAGCACGACTTTTGATTTCCATATTGTTGATTGATCAAAGCAAATAAGAAAATTTCAGATTTTAAATTGGAAAAGGGACGATCGGCATTAACATATCTTTCTGGTCTAATCGAAAGGGGCCTTTTCAAACACTGTGAAGAATATTCATTAAAAATCCTATTACTGAGTCTTATCTCTCAATAAGGAGCATCTCATCACGGTTTAGATAAATATGCTAACGGTAAGGATGTGCCACCCCACACTCTCTAATTCGAGTACTAAAATGGTATACTCAATCATCTTATATTTGACGACATCCTACTATAGTTGTTCGATACCGCTAAGCCTCCTAATTAACTCAGTGTTAGATATCTAGATATAGGTATAGAGTTATATTACCCTTGTCATGCCATTAATTAAATATAGGCGTAAATACTATAAAGAACGGAAGAATTGTCCAAAATTTTATCTAGCTTCAAAGGTAGAAATAAAAATATTCTATGGAGACCGAAAGTACTGTGTTCTCTTGAGTTGCCTTTCGTTTTCACTGAAACCACTAATGGACCTAAATTCTTGTTGATGTGAAGCTTTCAAACGATAAAATGGGGATGGCATGTGAAAGAAGATTTATGACAAAAATGCCTGAAGGAAATTCAGAAATACCACAGGTATTCATGTGGTCCCAAAGTGCACTTAAAGCTCGTTTTGAGAAACAAAATTAAAATTTATATATGATCTTTACGTCCCATTATTAAAAGCAAAAATAGTAACAAACTTATGTCACCTTGTTCAAAATATATACCATCATGGTCGGTCTCTAAAAACATATATCATCGAGTGAGGTAGTCTAACAGTGATGAATAATTATAGTAGATCTGTGATAAAAAAAAAATTTTGAATGTCGGGACTTTTGAAAATCTTAATATAAAGAGTTATTCTTAGCAACCTAATTCTTGATTTAGAGTGTCTGAGATCATGCCTTACATATCCCTCTACGTACCTTCATCACATTCGATGAGACTGGAGCGACATGCTCTTCGTTGAGAGATAGGACCGATTGTTTTCAATAAACATTTCTCGGATCAGTGTCTTGAGAGTCCTTTTGATAGCGTTAAAGATGTATGTTAACATTGACCATCCCATTTTTGGGCTTAATTTCTATTTTGGCCAAAAAAAAAAAAGTTTAGAATATATACCTATTTCAGCTTTTTAGAAGGGGAAAAAAAAAACCCTCAATATCGAGGGAATGGTCCAGGTTATTCTATGCAATCTTTTTGTTTATCAATGTACAGTTGAACCTGGACAAAAAAAAACTTTGATCTCTCTCAGCTCGATCGTACTGGACCAGAGATATGGATCTAAATTTTTATTCTATTGCCTTTTGGCTGCTTTCGACTTTCACATCAGGCCACGATATTTATTTATTTATCTTTCTTTCATTAAAGGATGATACTGAAATCTTGACCAGAAGCCTAAAATTGGCTTATATATGTTTATGGTTCTAGTATAAAGGTAAGAAATCAAGGTGCGATTACGATCATATCATAATCATATATAAGCATGCTTAGTTTAGGATTTTCTCTAAACGCTATTGGTTTATTCTAGCTCATAATCTTGGACCATGTGACAGCATCTTTTGTTTGTGGATATCATGCTCAATGTAGGTAAGATATACTTTATATAAATAACATATATTTAGTATAATAAACCTACAAGAGATTATGTTTTAGTTTTTTATACTAAAACTCCATAGTTACGAACATATATTATCAGTGGTGGAGCTACTTGAGGATGGGAGGACAACTGCTCTTATATATTATTTTTTTTCAAGCTATGTTTGGTGCTCGAGTTCATTTTGAACTCAAATGCATTTTACGTTTGATTTTTTTTTTTTTTTGTCTTTTTATGAAAAAATCAAGAAAAATTATAACTGGTTTTTGAAAAGTCAATTAACTTTAATTTAAAAAGTTTATTTAATTTTAAACTCAACCCGAACACCAAACACACACTTAATGAGTTTAAAAATTTGTGATTTTATTTTGTCTACTTAAGATTCGGTTTATATATCTCAACTGAAGGAGAAGACTGATTGTGTTGCTGAATATTATAATCGAGGAAATAGCCCAAACTATTAAGAATATGGGTTGGACAATAAAGTGTGTATTGTACCTAACCAATTGGTTTTTTTAGCTAATAGTTTCGGTGGGCGGCTGTCTAAGTGATGCAACGTACTAGGGATCTTTTTCATTAACTATATATGAAAAAAGGGAATTTATAAAGTTTCCTCTTGTAATTACATTTTGTGGGGTTTCATAAGTTTTATTAATTAATTAAAAAAAACAAAAAAAAAATAAAGGAAAAAAAGAAAAGAAAAGTGCCGTCTCTCACGATATTATAAGCTCGTAATTTAATTTGCTTGTCTCTTTGCAAGTAGGCATTGAAATTTCTTTCACAACTGCTCTACGTGGTTTAGAGATAAGGAAATTTAGCAGTTATGATCAGGATTGAAAGAAAATTGTAAACGTATTTAGAAAGAGGACATTGGCAACAATTTTATGATCCAAAATAACAATTTTTCTAGAGAAAATTTTAAAACAGTGTTCAAAAACAGTTTTCACTATGGTCTAACTGACCACTTAAAATATAAAATTCATGAAATTGAATACACCTTTCCAGCTCCTAATTAACTTAAGAGTGTGGAAAGAATCGATACCTAATCCAATAATTCATACACAATCTTGTATATAACGATGTTTCAAAAACCAACCGATTCCATACCATTACCAACTATATAATAACATCTTTCTTTTGAGTGCATTTTCATTTCACGTATCCTAAAGAGTTTTTATTATAAAAAAGAAAACAAAAATAAAAACCTCCTTGGGAGCATCTAAATTCCGATGCCAGGGAAAGACTCGCAATTGGAGACTACAATCGAATCATATCATATGAGATTACACTCTAATCATATTAGATTAAAAATATATATTTTTTCTCTTTTAATTTTATTTTAACGAGGGGAGGCTCACATTATTATTTAAAGATTATTTATAGTACAGATTAAAAAAAAAACATATGAGTAATGTATTAATGTCTACAATTTTTTAATTATTAAATGATGATCATAAAATGATTTAAAATATATAAAATCACATGGACCACGGTTGAGTTTTCGATTATCAACAACGGAATTCACCTGTAAAAATTTATACTAAAAACGACCAAACTTTTGAGAAACTGTGAAGAGCAACTTTTTTCCACTTTTGATTAATTAGGAAAGTTGAGAACGGTAAACGGTAGAAGTATTATAGTCAACAGGGGAAAGACCCAAATCATGACCGTTTACTTCCCGAGTCAGTTCTTACTCCACGGAAACAGAAAGAAGAAATTGAACGCCGTTATGTCCCCCAACAACCACACAGGTAACGTGGAGAGACCAAAACCGTCAGATTGTCATACATGTCATTCACCATCAGATCAGCCGCACGCGTTCCCACTTTTGGATCACACAATTATTACGGCAAGATACGGGCGTGGTGAAACCAGAGATTCACTTATTACTCCCTCCAATCGACAGTCAAAAAATAAAGTAAAAAAAAAAAAAACACCCTCAACTACATAATAAGCTGTCTTCTGTTCACAGTTGAGTGTCGAGGTCATATATATATATATATATGTATATGTATATATGTACACACTTTTGTCATTTTCTTTCTTTTTTTTTTTTTAGTTTCTACCGTGGGTTTTTTATATTTTATATTATTGGTATCAATTATTTTTTGATTGTTATCATGAGTGTTTAGCATAAAAAGTACTACTTGTGATACTCCAATTATAAATAAAATATTATTAAAAAAATAATCTAACGATCAAAATAATAAGTTGTACTGGTAAAATAGGACGTGTTTTTATAAAATTTCACTTTAACCGACTTTTCTGATAAAACAAGAAAAAGGAATAAAATTGTAAAAATTGTGTATAGTCGTGTAGCCTACTCCACATGCATGCAAATATAATCCAACTTTAAAATTTTTTTTGGATAAATTATTTATTTAATCTCTTAATTTTTAATTTTATACAATTTTAGTTTTTAAACTTTTTTACATAACTGGAATGTCTCTAAACTATTAAAATATTGTTACAATAATCATTTTTGTCAATTTTTTAAACATAATCTGTTAGTAATTTATTCAAAAAATAATACTATCTATCGAATACATCCAAAAATAATGGAAAAGATTATTATAATAATGTTTTAATAGTTTATAATTATTCTAACTATGAAAAAAACATAAAATATCCATAAATTATTAAAATATTATTATAATAATCATTTTTATTAATTTTTAAATAGAGTTCGTTAGTAATTTGATCAAAAAATAATGTTAATTAACTGATTTTATCTAAAATTTAATATAAAAGACTATTGTACTAAAAATTGAGTAGTTTAGGGTATTCTTGTTACGAAAAAAAAAAAAAAGTGACTAATCCAGTAATTTATTTATTTATTTTTATATATAAGTGAGAAATTCCAAGTTAACTTGCAGAAGGCATATAGAGAATCATAATATATTGTATACAATACAAAAATTATTTACAATCTCTAACAAGTTCTAATCTAGTGCTTACTAAAAACAAAAAAAAAAAAGTAATAATCTGATTTTGAACTTTGTCACTCATAAAGTGAGAAAATTCAACTAGGAAAAAGGGGCAGTTGTTCATTCTCGTCTAATCACTTTCTCAGTGTGCATTTGCAAAGTACTTTTTTTTTTTTTTTTCCTTTCTTTTCTTTCTCTGTTGTCACTCTGTTCTTTTCTCTCTCTCTCTCTCTCTCTCTGGCTCTGTTTATTATTATTATTTTTTTTTTGTCCTCCAAAATTTTCCCGTTTCGTGCTAAGGAGAACGTTAAACTTTAAAAACTAGTGATTAGAAGGCAGAGTGGAGGGTGAAAAAGTAAAAGCAAGTGGGGGAACAGTGTCTAAAAGGTTGCCGGGGAATACTCTGCTACTTGTCGGTGCTAATGCTATTGCCGAATATCTCTCTCTTTCTTTCTTTCTTTTTACTTGTTTTCTTTTCTTTTTCTCTTTTTGTATTTTTTTTTTCAATAAAGAAAGAAAAAAGTAGTGGAAAAAGAGTATCCACTGTACGATGTCTATAATTTGTTTTACCACATTTGACATAATCAAGTTGCATGCTTTTATGAGCTAATATTGTTCAAACCAATCCAAAAAAGAAAGAAAACAATTCTTTTGGTTGGATTTTTTTATTCATGTTATTGATAGAAAACTGTTTTTAATGGTTAGATGACCATTAATTTTCTAATCAAATATATGCAATGAATAGATAATTTATTTCTAATTTCATGTAAAATTACGGTAATATGATATTATTTAATGAATTATTAATGTAAAAAATAAGTATCATTGAAAAATACTATAAGAAAATCAATTGATTATTGTAATAATATATAAAAAATATTATAAGTTTAACTATCGGATATGAGAGTATACTTAAAAGTTTACAGGTCTGAAGCTAATTGTTAGAAATTTACAATATGTGTTGTAAATTTGTTTCAGACATAGATTAAGTCTATGTTTTATAAGTTAATTGGAGATGAAATTTTTAAGTTAGAATTAATTAATTTTTTAAAAATTAATTATAAATTTTATTGATTTTTTAGAAAAATATAAAAATTGAAATGAAAAAAATATTAAACTAAATCAATCTAAATGACCAAAATCAGTCTAATCTAATGACCAAAATAGCAGTTTTAGTATAAACTAAAACAAAATTAGATAGCAAAAACTTCGAGAAAAATAAATATAAAAGAAAAAATAATGCTTATAAACTAAAAACAAAATTAGATTGCCAAAAAAAAAAAAAAAAAAAAATCTCTAGTTTCTACTAAACTAGAGCCAAAGCCTTAAACCAACCATTGTGTTGTGTTTAGTGTTGTGCCTACTACTGTCTTGCTCTCTCTCTCTTTCTCTCTCTGTCTTTCTCAGTTCTCAGTAACCTCTAATTTTTCTTCTTCTTCTTCTTCTTGTTCTTGTTCTTGTTCTAAATTCGAAAACTTAGTTCTTCTGAAGCACACCCCATTTATTTGTTTTCTTGGTTGAGCCATATTTTGATGCCTACGCCACAAGAACATGATTACATAGGCTTAGCAGAGTCTTCTCCCTCTTCTTCTTTGATGGAAAGAAGCTCTGACAAGATTTCATCTTCTCCTTCTCCTCCTCCTCCGTCTTCTTCTTCTTCCTCTGCTCTCTCGGCAACCACAGAGGATGAGAAGATCAAGGAGACCGAGCTGAGGCTCGGCCTGCCTGGCTCCCATTCTCCCGACCGTAAACCGGGACTTGGGGGTGTCTCTCTTTTCGGCAAGGATTTGGATGAAAAACATGGAACTAACAATAAGACCCTTGAGTCTGGTCTCAAGAGAGGCTTCTCGGACGCCATTGACGGCAAATGGGTTTTCTCCCATGCCCGTAATGGATCTGAGGTCGCTGATTTGGGTAAAGGGTCGCCGTTGGGTTCTTCTACAGCACCGGCCATGAAAGAAGCTGCTCCAAAGTCGGCGCAGGAGAAGAAGCCTCAGCAGGTGTCTGAGCACATTAGTCCTCCTGCTGCCAAGTATATCTTCATCTCTCTCTACTCTTTCTTTTTTTTTTTTGCTTAAAAAGTATTTCTTATTGTTGATATATATATGGTGTGATGGGAACAGGGCACAGGTGGTGGGATGGCCACCAATAAGGTCATATAGGAAGAACAGCATGGCTTCAAATTTGGGAAAAAGTAATGAGGAAACAGAGGACAAATCTGGGTCAGGGTGTCTTTATGTGAAGGTTAGCATGGACGGTGCTCCATACCTGAGGAAGGTTGACCTTAAAACCAGCACCAACTACATGGAACTCTCTTTGGCTCTTGAGAAAATGTTCAGCTGCTTTTCCATCGGTATTCCTCTCTCTCTCACTACTTAGTCTGTTGATACAGTATTTACCCATTTATTGATAGTACATACCTAACAGCTCGTCAGATAGGTATTTGCCAAACAATCTCAAAAGTTGAAATTGGCAAAATAATCTTCTCTCATTTTAATATTAGAATTGTTTGAGGTCATTTTGCTAATAAAATTTTTTTGATAAACTTTTAAGAAAGTGATCAAGTCATTTTGCAAAGATTACAGGTAAAATATATGTATATATATGTTTATATATTGATATGTTGATGAAGTGGTTAGGATGTCTTCCTTACTTGTAACTGTTTGATGGGGTTCAAGACTTGGTACTCCATGGTTCCCATTTTTAAGGTCCTTTGTCCAATCAAAATGTATTTATCCTACATCGTTGAGCTTGTGATTGTGTAGTAAAACTAAGTCCATCCTCTAAGTAGAATTGAGTTAGATTTTTTCAGTTTCATTAATTAGCTCCTCGATTTCTTCTATAACCTAAAGAAATGGAGGCCAGATGAGTCGGGCTTTTAATATTCCTGTCCTTTATGAGGAGTTTTTTTTTTTTTTTTTTAAACATAACCTTGAAGCGTTGCTTTCTTGAGTACAATTTTGAGTTTGTTCTGAGCTTAATGCTCAAAGTTACAGCATGACTTACTAACTAACCATTTTTTGTGAACTTCTGAATGACTGATACAGGGCAGTGCAGTACTCCTGGACTCCCGGAGCGAAATGGCCTAACTGCAAGCCGTCTGATGGATCTTCTCCATGGTTCTGAATATGTGGTTACTTATGAAGACAAAGATGGAGATTGGATGCTTGTCGGCGACGTCCCGTGGGAGTAAGTTTCATTCCTCATTTATATGCCTGTGATAATGGCCTTCAGAAGTGAATTCCATGTTTTTCTGCTTCCAAGACTTCAGAACATAATTTGTTTTTCGTCATTTGTTTCGACAGCATGTTCACCGATACATGTAGGCGATTAAGGATTATGAAAGGTTCCGAAGCAATCGGGCTAGGTATGTCCTATTGTGAAAAGTGCCTGTTTTCTTAACGATTTCCATTGATGTTAGTCTTGAAACCGGCTGACTGGTGTTCTTTGACTTCAGCTCCAAGGACCATGGAGAAGTGCAAGAACCAAAACTAGCGCGAAAACCGGCAGGAGAAAGGCAGGCATCCTCCGAAGCAGCGAAACCTTTACTTGGCTTTCGAAGTTGGGTGCTTGTTGCAGAATGTTACAAATGTTTTAAGCTATGTTAGGTTTTGTGTATTTTATGGACTTGAGAATTTTCCTAAGTGGAAAGAAGGATATCACTGGAAATACTATATTCTATACGTTTGTTTTGATGTTTATTTTTCTCTCTCTTGTATCCGTTCCATAAACTCTGTTTAGTGTGTAAATGAAACACTTGCTGCTTGCAGAAGTCTATTTCTGAAGAGAAATATATAGTTTGAATATGTTTTGGTCCATAATGACATACTTTAGAATTTTGATCGTGACAGAGAATTTACAGTGGAGCTAAAATCGATCCACTTTTTCCCATATTTGCTCCTTGGCCGGACAGATTTACACTATTTGTAAAAGTCAGTCCATCTATAGTTCTCTAGATTTCTCCTAATATATCATTTTTAATGATCGAAATGGTATACTCAGTTACTTAAAATGTTAATGTTTCAGATATAATTTAATGATAATTTCATGTCTGACTACACCTCAAGTCCTAAATCTAAAAAATGAAATTAGGTTTCACCAAACAAACATAATTAGGGGGGAAAAAGCTATTAATAGCTGCCAAATAAGGAACTAATGGAATTGGATGGTAAAAGTTTACAGATGTAAAATATGGCGTCCGTTAATTCTGAAAAATGGAAAAAGAAAAAAAAAAAAAAGTAATCAAATTAAATTGCTAAACGAAAATATTTCAAGAAAAAAGATTCATATGATATTAACAAACTGGTAAAAGCTAAACAATCCTCTCCAGCCAGGCAGCTCTAAAAGACTAAAATTACTACCTGGATATCTCAACGTAAACCATCTGCGTATATCCATTGAACACAGACCTATCAAGGCTGGTTAAACCTAGCCTCTGGAATAGGCCATATCGGCCGTCTTCAACAATAGGCGGAGGTGCACGAGCAGGGTCATATCTGGTTTGGTGAGTGAGGGAAGGGCCTGCCACCGGAGGAAGCTCCCAATAAACGTCGAGAATTGATTCCACGAACCGGCTGTTCTGGAAATGCTGTGTGTAGGTAATTGGTTTGTTACTGTGGTTGAAGTTATCTCGCATGTATCCTCTAACACCCCACCATGCTTCATTCGATCCACAAAGTTCTTCTATGTCAACTGCTTTTTCCCAGAACTTCTTCCTTCTCGCCCTCATCCTGGCTTCGTCACTGTCTTTAAAGCAGCTATGGCCACCTCCTAAACCAACAAAATAGCCATTATGACACTCGAAGCAGTAGACAACAAAATTATCACTATATCGAAAAACTTCCTATTAAAAGAACGGCATAGGAAATAAAGCTCACAAGACCAAATTAATGTCAAGATTATTTTCCACACGATCTTTGTAAGCTAAAATTTCAACCATGCTGAATATTGAGAAAGACCGAAGATAAAGAAAATTAGCTAACAAGGCTACAAATGTGAAAGTCCAAATGGGATGGCATGCACCTCTTATATAGAACTGATCGCAAATGTGCCTTAAGGAATAGTGGTCGCCTGTTCCAGTATCGTAGTTATCCTCAAAGACTAGGTGCCGAAAGCCAGCTTCTAGAGACTGTTTAATTCTGCTCATCAGACCATAACATAGAAATGAATTCAGCACCAAGAAATTCTAGTGGAAATTCAGTACTGAAGGAAAGCAACGTAATGCATTGACATACTGCAAATACCTTTTTAATTCATTTTGATGGTCATCAAAGAAAATGAGAACCTGACTGAGATCAGTAATCCCGTGTTTTTTCATCTCATTTCCCCAATCAATGCTTCCAAAGTCTACAAAGTCCTTTCCAGCAAAGTATGTGCAGTTTCCATCAACATATGCTGGCCCCTTCTTTAGATACTTCTCAGGATGCCGAGGCGTAATGGAAATAATCCGTGTGTCCGGCATCGCTTGCCGCAAAACCCAAGTGGAATGGCCCTTGAAAGCGCCACTCTCAATCATCAGATCTGGCTTCAGCCACCGAGCAATGAACCAAAGACCAAAGCTATGGTCAAAACCCATGCCGTACATGTTGTTTTTTATCGGTCGGGTTTCGTATATCGACACGAACTCTTCCAAGCCCTTGAGTAGATCCTTAGAAGTCCATTCTACCGTTTTTCCGTGTTTCGATCTGCCTTTTGCCAATGATAAGCTTATAAGAATCTACTGAAGCACAAAGACTCATGGTTCCTAAACAATTTAACTCTGAAACAAAAATTCTCAACACAAACCATTGTCTAGAGATTCCTAGGATTCCAAGATTGCAGATTACACTGTCTTTTTCAAAATCCTCAGTATCATGAACTTAATTATACTTTAATTATTACAAACCGACCAAATACCCAAAGTTATAGCCATATAAAGCAATTCTTTAACTGGACTAAAACTGTACAGATCCAAAATTCGAACTTGTAACCTAATCGCAATCTTCAAGAAGTTTCCAACTTAATTTAAGCTTAGAATTTCAATAATTGACTATCCAAACAAAATAAGATAAATCAGATCTGAGCGAAAAACACATACACCAGGGGACGCCAAGGGATCCGAAGTCGGATTCGAGAGCGTCGAAGCCGAAGAAACCGGATCGGTAAACGGGGTCGTGAGGGGAGATGCAGACGAAGCTCCGGGAGTGGAAGACGAGGGAGCAGATGAGGAGGAGGGCGACAGAGAGAGCGGCGACGCAGGGCCAGAGTGGGCCCAACCGAGCAATGTAAAATGTTAGGCGAGTGGTGAAGAAGGAGAAGGGGTGGTGCTTCTTGGTCTTGGACTCGTCGGCGGCCGAGTCGTCGTCGTTGTCGTCGGCGTGGGGCGGCGATCGCCGGGAGGAGAGGACCCGCTCCAGCATTTTGGAGGTTTGGGTGGGAGCAACGGGTATTTTGGGGGGGGGGGGGGGGGGGCGCCGGGGGGGGGTAGTTTTTTTTTTTTTTTTTTGGTAGGAAAGACAGTCCAGGAGTGGCTGAGTAACTCGAGTGTATTTTTTGGCGTGAGAAGTCTCGTGCCAGATCCCACGAGTGTAATTTTCTTTTTTATTTTTGGAAGATAAATTTAGGATTTTTTTTTGGGAAAGGTTACGGTAGAGACCCTCTGAGGGTCTCTACCGGTAAATACCTTTTTTGGACCGTTAAAATTTAATCGAACGGTTCAAATGTTGATTGTGTACGATATTTATCATGCACCTAACCTCACACAATCATTCCCACCTAAACTCTTTTCCGTCGCCGGCGATCTTTCTGCCACCGGCGACGGACGCCGGCGACTCATCCCCGATGCCGGCGACCAAACTCCGACCACCTCCGGCCCCAGCCCCGGCCACCGACCGTCGCCGCCGGCGACCCTATTTTCTCTCTCTTCCCCTTTCTCCTCTTCTCTCTCTCTTCCCCTCTCTCTCTTCCCCTCCCTCCCGCCGGCCCCCACCCCGGCCGGCCCCCACCCCCGACCTCCCCCACCCCCGGCCGCCTCCCTCCCCCGGCCGCCACCCTCCCCCGGCACCCCCCCGACGACCCCCCCTCTCTCTTTCCCTTTCTCTCTCTTCTCTTCTCTCTCTCTCTTCCCCTCTCTCTCTCTTCCCCTCCCTCCCGCCGGCCCCCACCCCCGGCCCCCCAGCCAGCCCCCGGCCACGCCCCCCTCCCCCGGCCTCCCCCCACCCCGACGACCCCCCTCCCCCGGCCGCCACCCTCCCCGGCCCCCCCCCGCGCGATTTCATAAAATCGCGATTTCGCGATTTCGCGATTTCGCGATTTTGCGAAATCGCGACAGGGGGGCCGGGGAGGGTGGCGGCCGGGGGAGGGGGGGTCGTCGGGGGTGGGGGGAGGCCGGGGAGGGGGCGTGGCAGGGGGCTGGCTGGGGCCGGGGGTGGGGGCCGGCGGGAGGGAGGGGAAGAGAGAGAGAGGGGAAGAGAGAGAGAGAAGAGAGAGAAAGGGGAAGAGAGAGGGGGGTCGTCGGGGGGGTGCCGGGGGAGGGTGGCGGCCGGGGGAGGGAGGCGGCCGGGGGTGGGGGAGGCCGGGGGTGGGGGCCAGCCGGGGTGGGGGTCGGCGGGAGGGAGGGGAAGAGAGAGAGGGGAAGAGAGAGAGAAGAGGAGAAAGGGAAGAGAGAGAAATAGGGTCGCCGGCGGCGACGGCCGGTGGCCGGGGCTGGGGCCGGAGGTGGCCGGAGTTGGGTCGCCGGCGTCGGGATGAGTCGCCGGCGTCCGTCGCCGGCGGCAGAAAGATCGCCGGCGACGGAAAAGAGTTTAGGTGGGAATGATTGTGTGAGGTTAGGTGCATGATAAATATCGTACACAATCAACATTTGAACCGTTCGATTAAATCTTAACGGTCCAAAAAAGGTATTTACCGGTAGAGACCTCAGAGGGTCTCTACCGTAACCTTTCCCTTTTTTTTTAGGGCTAAGATTATTTGTGGACAAAACTATGGTAGAGACTCATTGTGAGTGTCTACCGATACAATCATTTTTTAAACAATCGATCTTGAATCAGATGGTTTATATATTGAGGGTGCACATGATGAACTGTAGGCACACCTATATTATAACAAAGTAAGTGAAAAATAGGAAAAAAAAAAAAAAAGCTGAAGATCGTGAACGGGAAGAGAGAAAGGGGGGTGGGGGGCTCCAGGGGAGGGAGGTTGGGGGTGGCCGCCGGGCGGGCTGGGGGCAGGGGGGCCGGTTAGAGAGAGGGGTGTGGGGGGGGGGGTTTCGTCAGAGAGGGGGGGGGATGGGGTGGAGGTAGGGGGGCCGACCGGGAAGAGAGGTGGGGTAGGGGGTAAGAGAGAGAAGAGAGAGGGGGGTGTGGGGGGTTCTGTCGGGGGGGGGGGGGGGGCCGGGGGAGGGGGGCTGGGTGGGGGCAGGCCCTAGGTGGGCTGGGGGCGGGGGGCCGGTCGGGAAGAGAGAGAGGGGGAAGGGGGTTCCGTGGGGGGGGGGGGGGGAGGCAGGTAGGCCGAATGGGGGCAGGTGGGCCGGCTAGGAAGAGAGAGAAGGGTTGGCTGGGGATGGGGTGGGCCGGCCGGGGGTGTGGTCTCCTACGTCAGGGGGGTAGGCTGTCGGCAACGGCAGGAAGGTTGTTGGCGACGGAGAAGATAAAGGTGAGAAAGTTTATATGAGGTAAGGTGTGTGGTAACTATGATACACCAATAATATATCAACCGTTCGATTAAATCTAAATGTTAAAAAAAGAGCTCTACCGATAGTTACTGTGAGAGAGACTTTACCACAACCTTTCCCATTATTTATTTAGGCAAGTCTGTAATACAACCTCTTTTATATACTCTATCAATAAAGCTTATTTTTAAATCTTTTATATATAATCAAACGATTGAGCTGTTATTTATGTATGATAATTATAATGTACCTTACTTCATTGTATTACATATCAAGAAATTAAAAAAAAAACATTCAACGTGTTTGCCTCCTCGCTCGTGGTCCACTTGGCTGGAGGCGTCATCATCGGAGGTCTTCGGGAGGGGGGACATCGTTGTAGGTTGCGGGGGCGAGCCAAGCCAAGATCGGGATCGAAATCTGATTTTTTTTTTAGGGGGGTAGGGGGTCGTGGGGAGATCGTTACCAGACTAGAAGGGTCAAATCTAGCGGGGGGTTCGTCGTCAGGGGGTCAGGGGGCCAGGGGGCCATATTTGGCGTGGGGCTCATCATTTGAAGAGAAGGGGCCCGAGTCTCGGGGGGGGGGGGGGGGGGGGGGCTTGGGTCGTGGGTCGTGTGAAGGCACTTGGGTTGCCAGGGGGCTCATCATCCTGCTTAAGAGGTTTGGGTCGCCAGAGGGCTCGCCATCCGACGGGGGTGCCTGGGTCATGGGGCCAGTAACATGAGGGCCTGAGTCGCACCGGGGGGGGGGGGGGGCTTGCTGGAAAAAGAAAGCGGTTTCTTTTTTTTTTTTTTGAATTATTTTCTAGTATATAATACTATAATGTAAGGTACATCATAACTTTCATACTCAAACAATATCTTAACCGTTGAAATTCATTGAATGGTCATAAAATAAACTCTACCGATAGGGTATATAAATGAAACTTTCCCTATTTATTTAAGAGAGTTCTATAATGATGTAAAGAACTTTGCTCCATCATAGAGCTTTCCAACGGATGGAACGGTTGGATTAGAAAGGTGCACCAAATTATAATGTTTCCTTCAACACGTGATTATACTTAAAAAAAAAAATTCCCAGGCCCCAGCAGCAAACTTCCCAGCACACCCCCCTAAATACCCCGGCGATGACGCGAGAACCCCGACGACGCCCAACCCCACGACGGCGAGAACCCCAACGAAAGCCCAACCCCCTCCGCCCAATGCTCTGGAAATCTCCTCGCCGGATCTGAACTCTCGCAACCCCTCTGTGGAGAGCCGCCACCATGCCCTCCGTTATTCGTAGTCGGAGAAGAAGGTCCTCCCTTGCACCGTATCTCCTCGTCTGCAGTCGAAACGCCGCCGTCACTGAGCTTCTTCGGATCGCGATTCGTTGATCGAACGGATTGGGTGGTCGTGGCCTCTTTGCATTCTCGACGGAGGTCTATCCCCCTTCTCCCCATAGGGGACGGCAGACGGCCAACGGAACTGCCAAGATCGAGCCCCTCCACCGCGAGTCGTCGGGCGCCCTCTGCCGCTAGCCGTCGAGACCTCATCTTATTCCGACAATGAGGCGGCGACGGGGACGCGTCGGAGTAGGGGAAGAAAAATAGTTTTTTTTTTCTTTTTTTTAATCAATGATTATCTTTTAATCACATTGGAGATGGGCACATAATAGGTTTCTTTTTTACCACATAACATCTAAATCATTCAATTAGATTCATTCAATTAGATCTGATGATAAAAAAATTTACATTATTAATGAGGTAAAATCCCTTTACCTTATTGTAGGATTGTCCATTTATTTTATTTTTTATTATATTATATTATTATTATTATTATTATTATTTGAGTTTAGCTAATGTCTCGTTTATGGTTTTAATTTAAACTGTATTTTTTTATATCAATTTTTATTTTTTTTTTACAAAAATTTTTGTTTTTTCTGAAAAAATTTGTGTCTTTTTTAAAAAGTCAATAAAAATTTTCAACTTAAACTATATTTTTTCAACTAAAATTAATTCATAATACGGATTCTAAGAAAGAAGTTGAGACTTAGGATCTTGTTTTGTGTCGCTTGCCCAAAAATTTAAAAATAAAAATTAACCACAAAAAAGAAAAAAGTGTTTACCTCCGTTTGAGCCACTTTTGCTCTAGACTACTAATGCCACCTAATTGAGATTTTTTCTAAATCAAAAAGGGATCAAGAGATTAGTGCTATTTTCATATCATCATATCAGCTTTATTATAATAATTTATTTGAAGCACAAATAGAACAGAAGGACTTGGGATTTATGCTTTCTAATCTAATATCTAAAGATTGGAGGTCATTAAGATCTAATCTAACATGACAAGTTATTATAGTTTCATAGCATATAATAAGATTTGAATGGGCATCTCTTCCTGCTGTATCGCCAGCAGTAGACTTGTAATTAATTTGCTACTGCAATATTGTAACGGGTAGAACTAATATACATGAATCAATTGCAAGCAACGAGTATGCGTGGCTGATAATTAATTAACTTGCTTTTATTGGTAAGACTATTTTCATTGGTTTCAAAGAGACTATTAATGGATCTTTCTTGAGCATGTAAACCAAAACGAATTTAAAATGCCATAGGAAATACATATAAAAAAAAAAAAGAGAGAATTCTATAGGATGGTATATAATTATAATAATTTGTATCTATAAGTTTTGACTTGTAAGATTTGTATTAGGGTTGTTAATTTGTATAATTTTTCATGTTCTGATAATTTTAACAAGATGTAACTAATGTTAAAAAAACATCATCACTATTGATAGCGAACTCTATACTATGATACGAACTCTATCGTACAAGTTTTAAAAAATCTTGAGTAATGATCATGACAAATCTTAGGCCTTATTTGGTGAGTTAGTTTAACTCAAACTAAACTGTATTTTTTCATCTCAGTTTTTATCTTTTTTAAAATTATAACTAGTTTTTAAAATGTCAATCAACTCAAACTTAAAAATTTTAATTCAAACCGTTTCACCAAAAGGAACTTTAATTTATAAAGCGCTGTTTTAAGGATATAATTTACATCAAATGCACCTTGAATCTTTTTATCATTTGAAAGCTGGATTATAAACTTATAGTTTTGACATTTAAGAGCTTAAATTTTCATTTCTAGCCGATCGATAGAGGATTGGATAACAATATTTAACAAGGTCCCAAATACTAAAATAAAAAATAAAAAAAGGTTCCGTATCTAATTTGCCAAAATTTTAGTGCATTTGTGCCCCAAAAAAAAAAATTCATAGCAATGTTTATTTTTAATAAAATTTAACAATCGGGTAGGTTGATAGTGTATTAATAAGAACATCAGAAACGTACCAAACCACAAAATACACCATATTCATAACTAGTCCTGATCTGTTTTACACCAATTAGGAAGGAAAAAAAAAAAAAGAATATGGACTCGCTAGAAGCGTCAAACTCTTCTCCAAACCCATCTTTTGCACTCAGAAGCATAACAACAGCATCAGCCACACAGATCAACAAGTTCTTGAGAAGCACCTCCACAAAAGAAGCCTCCTTCTCCGAGTTCCCCTACACCCCGCCGCGTCGGAGCTCTCCCTCCCTCTCCCGGAGCCTCCACGCCTCCCCGGTCTCCTCCCCTCTCCACTCCCTCTCTCCGCCGCCCTCCAAACAGCAACAACAACAACAGCAGCAGCAGCTTTCCCATGGCGGCGGCGGTGGTGCAGGTGGAGACCCCCACACGGCCTACCGGTGCATCTCGTCGGTGCTCAAAAAGGACGGCCAGATCTTGTCCATCGCCGCCTCCAATGGCCTCGTCTACACCGGCTCCGACATCAACGTCATAAGGGTGTGGAAGCTGCCGGAGTTCTCCGAGTGTGGCCAGCTCAAGACCAAGGCCTGCATGGTGGTGGCCTTGGAGGTGTCCCATGATAGGGTTTACGCGGCTTATGGCGATGGCAAGATTAGGGTGTGGCATAGAACTTGGGACGATGGGTTGAAGCACGTCCGCTTGGCGACGATTCCGAGGACTGGAAACTATGTCCGCAGCTACATTTCCGGCAAAGATAAGATGGTTAGTGTTAAACTTGATTATTTGCCTTAATGGGAATATTATCTATCTGCAATATTATCTGTGCATGGCTTTTTTAGTAACATATACTATAGCTACCTTTTGCTTTACAATTACATTTTATTTATTATCACTATTACGCTACAAGATTGCCGAATTGCCATCCAAATCTACCTCTAATCATGACTTGCATTTGTTATATATATAGGTGAAACATAATGGCAACCTATCGGTCCAAATCTAAAAGTCGTTGGTGTTAATAAATAACTCAAAGGCAAAGATATATTTATATATTCACATTTTTTGTATACATAGGGCACTATTAATAATGTACACGGATACACTTTAATATGCACTACTCCTGTATAATATACACACACGCACTTCAATATATTGGTGGTTCTCTTTATGGCCCATTATTACATAAGACAAATATGAGGTTATGAATTAAATTAATTTGGTGATACTCTTAAAACTTAACCGTAACAACCTGATCTTCATGTCTCGGTACGTGCAAAATTCATGAACTCAATTATTATTATCATATAATAATCATGCATCATATATGGTTATAATATAAATATATATTTTTAATTATCCATTTTTATTCATGTATATGTCTACGAAACAGACGAAGCATATGGGGCCTATAACATCCCTGGCGATCAATGTGTCGGACGACATCTTATACTCGGCGTCGTTGGACAAAACCGTAAAAGTGTGGAGAATCTCCGACCTCAAGTGCATCGAGACCATCCAATCCCACCCGGAGCCGGTCAACGCCATAATCGTCGCCGACGACGGAGTCCTCTTCACCGCCTCCGACGATGCCACCGTGAAGGTGTGGCGGCGCAACTTCTGCCGCGGCGACCAGCCCCACTCCCTCACCGTCACTCTCCCAGCCAAGTACTCCCCCGTCAAGGCCCTAACCCTGACCCCGGACGGCGCCGTCCTCTACGGCGGCTGCACCGACGGCTACATACACTACTGGCTCAAGGGCTGGTACTCGGGCCAGCTGCAGTACGGCGGCGCGCTCCAGGGCCACACCCACGCAGTCATGTGCCTGGCCAGCGTGGCCAACTACGTCGTCAGCGGCTCTGCCGACTCGACAAGTAGGGTTTGGGCCAGGGAGCAGGACGGCCATCACACGTGCTTGGCGGTGCTCGTCGGCCACCGCGGCCCCGTCCGATCGGTCTCCGCATTCTTGGGGCGGTTCGGGAGGATATCGGAGACCAACAGGAAGGTGCACTATTGCACTGGCAGCCTCGACTCGACGGCGTGCTTAAGGTGTGGCGTGTGACGTGCGTGAACAATATGAACCGATGTTCTACTACTAGTGGGTGCGAGTATTTTGAGCTCTAGATATATTAATGTTTAGGATTATTAGAAGGATTAATGAGTTAATTAGAATTAGTAGTACTTCTCGATCTTTTTGTAACCCATGAAGGAAAGGAAAAAAAAAATGTACAGATTATAACACTGATCATCCATGTTATCATGTTAATTTTGATCTATTAATTACTTGACATGCAAATGGTAATCATAGTCAAGAAAATTAATGACAAGCGTTGAACTTTTACTTAGGCTTTGTAGGCTGTAGGAGTACTTGAATTAATCATGTATTATCTAGCTAGATTGATCAATATAAGCATCTTATTCTAAAATATTATTTATGACGTGTACCTATAAAAATAACATAGCTATATATACATCTGCGTAACATTATAAGTCCGACGGTCATACAGAATGACAAATGTAATATCAAGACTGATATTGTGTAAAAATACTAATTCATTAATGTGTAATATATATATATATATATTTTTAACAAAAACGTAACAGGTTACACATTAGTTTATATAACATTATAAATAAATCAACTAGTCCATATATGAATTTAAAAAAGAGAAAAGAAAAAAAAGTTACATTTTATCAGATAGGTAAGGCTGCTGAATTTAAGACTAATAAGAACTTCGCAGGTAGCTCTCGTTAGATGAATATGAGGATGTGGGTTGAGTTGTCGGACTGCATTTCCAAGTGGTCAATATTGCTGGGAGTTTCTTCAGTACTACTGCGAGGATCTTCCTTCTTAAGGCATCGGTGAAGGATGCGGTAGATAATACGCAGACCAAACAGAAAGAGTATGATCACCAGACTTGATGGAACATAGTCTTGATGGAATGAGAATGTTTGCAGCCAAAGAAAAGTCCCAAACAGACCATACTGGCTCACTATATAGCAGCTAGCTACGTAGAACTGGGTAGATGATCAGAATATATATATATATATATATATATATATATATATAAACACACGCACACACACATATATTGGAAATCGGTTCCTTCCTTCTTGAAGTTGTATTGACTATATATATGCGAAAGAAAAGGATTTTGGGTCATGTACTATTCTTGCCTTCTACTGGGAATGTGCATAACAATCACTTGTCTATCAAGTCTGGAATAATTTATTTGTGTACAAAGGACGGTCGAAAAAAGATGAAAGTAGCTCAACCATTTTTTTTTTCTTTTTTATTTTTATGAACTGTATTCCTCAATTCCTTAATATAAAGTAATGATCAATTACTTAGTAGCTTTTTAAGTTTTTATTATATATAATATATATACACACATTAATTCACTATGTTTGTCTATTGTAATTATACAGAAATCTTCACTTATATTTTCCCCGAGGGATTGGTCATCCAAGTGGAGACCCACCCCGTTGGTAAATGATCGGCAGACAAAGTCTTTCATCTCTTTCTAATTATTGAAATCGTCACTTCCAATTTAATTGGAAAAAAAAAATCTCGACATTTCTTAGCAATATTTCCCACCTGAAGTAAATAAGAAAGATATAATAAATACTTATTTTTTTTTTCTACTTTTTTGTTTTAACAAATTTCACCATAATTATTTTTTATTTATTTCTGAAACTAACCAACATTTACTGATTGGTTACAAGAAAAATGACCGGATTTATTTATCAAATGAAACATTTATCAATCAATAAATTATATTACTTAATACACAAATGAAATTTGCCTATAATTTCAATTGCTGTCATTTTCCTGCTAAAAAAATACAGTTAATTTTTTTAAAAGTTATATCGTCTAATAATTTTTTCATTTCCCTAAGTTTTTTTTTATGCTAAAGTTTAAATTGTAGAATTTAAATTTGAATTGATTATGAATTTATCAAGACGTTTAAATTATTTGAGTCAAAAAATGTGAAAGTTAAAATGTATTCTTAAAAAAAATAAATAAATATGTAACTTATTTCTTGGTCTTAAATTTTATATAATTTAAAAAAATTATTTTATTTAAATTTATCTATATAAAATTATAAATTTTTAAAATTTAAATTATAAAATTATGTGAATAATAAAATTAAAAAAAAAATAGAATTTTAAAATTTGGAATGTTACATTTAAACGCCTTATAAATCATTATTAAAAGAAAAGAGGGTCAGTCCTTGCAGCGGATTCCCGTTCCAACCACATGTTTGCTTTGTTTACACGTGCGAGTTGTGACAGACATTGTTAAGTGCTCAAACTCGCCTTCGTTGTCTTCGCCGATTCTCCACCGTCACCAGTCGTCGGCTGGCGAAAAGGAAGACTCATGATAGCTTGCAGGTCCTTGTTCAGGTACTATTTCCTTAATTCTTCTACTTTCAACTCTCTCTTTACCTTTTCGTTTTCATTCCCGACAACAATAACCTCAAATCACTTCATCTCTATCAAATTACCAATCACTCAACTTCTTCATCTCCTTCTGAAACTAATATCTGCTAAATATATATATATATATATATATTTTTTTTTTCCTTTATCTGTCGGCTCATAACTCCGTTTTCTTGTCGACCGGACAGAGCATGGTTCTTCAATCACAGAAACTATTGCTTACCTATCAACTTTAATTTTTTTCGATTAAGAATTAGCTCTTTTTTTTTTTTTTTTGTTATTTTATGTTTTAGGGGAAAAAAATTTTATTATTTGCTCTGCCTTGGTTGCAGAGTAGACCGCGTTCTGAAGTTAACGAATTCATGTAATGCATTGAAGCCAGTAGGTTACTTTCAGGTTGGGTTTAGATTTAGATTTTTTTGTTTTCAACTTTTCAATTTCTCGTAATTTCTGTAGAAGCAAAAACAAAAAAACGAAATTTCTGTTAAGTTTAAGAATTTGCTTGATTTTATATCCGATTATTAAGTTGAAAAGTTACGATGTTAATATGATTGCCTATACTCGTATAATTATAGGTCAAGTTTGTCCCAAATGAACAAAAAAGAAGTCATCTTTATTTTGTAATGATTATTAGAAGACCTATGTACGTGCTTCTACAATTTGTATAAGAACATAAATCAGTCAAAGTCGATTTATTATATTTTTCATCTATGCATATATTCAAGAAAGTATATTTTCTATGAAAATGAAGTTCTGATCAAATTCAAAGTTTGCTGTTAGTTCTCACTTTTCATCAACCCGTGGCCGTGGGACAGGGATATGGAGCTGATCCTGTTTTGAACCATAAGGTTAAAATGGGCGGCGGAAAAGATAAACAGAGTGCAGGGAAGCAGGGCAAAAAGCTCAAGGCAATTAATCCTGTTTGGAGACCAGTCAGTACTCAAGCCAGTTCCTATGAAGGTTTGTTTTGTTATATTCTTTGTCAACCGAGAAAGTAACATGTATATTTATTTACATGGGCTTAAAAAATCAGTAGCTACGTATGGGGTTGGTTGGTTGTGACTTTAATGATTTGACCATATTTTCATGATCAACTTGTGAATGTTTTGGAGACAAATGCCAACTTGGTATGCCTATATGTTTTGATCAGCCTCTCGGCGCCCTCTCCTAAACTATTTATTCTACCTGTTAACTGGATACCTTCAATTTCGTTTACTGATTTATGTTGAGAACATTCAGAATGCTCAATAAAGGATGTTGAGGTCGAGTCGGGAGCTGAAATTCAAGTACAGGAAGTTCACTCTAGCACGTCTACCTCTATTTCAAAGGCACAAATTGTCAGAGAGCTAACTGAAGAAGTGAGTGAAATAACGGACCCAATTACAAGTTCCAGTGGATTGGATGGAAGTGGAGAAGATAGAGTTTTGAAAGGAAAATCAGTTGTTTCCACAGAAAAGCATTCAATTTCAGTTGAGGCAAGATTTTGAACTTCTTCCCCCCCTCTTCGTCACCTGGTATTAGCGTGTAGCGACTTAATTTCAGTTACGCTGTTCATCTCTCTTAATTTCCGTGTTTGATTTTCAGGTCGGGGCTTCATTATTTCGCTTTATCAGAGGAAAAGGGTAGAACACAGCGTGCAAGAAATTTTAAACTAGAGACTTGTGTTGTATCCCCGTATAATATTATGTTGTATTTTGTATCTCAGAGGGGCCACACAGAAAAAGATTGAGGAGGAGATGGGAGTAAACATTGTATTTCCATCTTCGAAAAAGGAGGATTCCGTTAGTAAGTTTTGAGGTTCCTAATTATTTAAGTTAATATTGTCAATGGATTTTATTAGGGGAAAATAATTGTAAGTTTGTTATCTTAAGTTTTGCTATATTTGGTATCTCTTGTTTGACTAATTTCCCTGCTTGCCTGTTACAGTCATTGAAGGTGTTTCAATTGATAGCGTGACTCAAGCTTCGGCAAGTATCCAAGCTATAATCGATCAGGTTAGTTGCCTATGATCTTGATTTTACAATAGTACATGGAATGTTTCCAATTTCTACATTTTGTGGCTCTCTCTCTCTCTCTCCATTTTTTTTTTTTTGGAAGTCAGTCTCATGGACTAACAGATATCATCTTTTTAATCCTGTGTTATTTATTACTTCTGCACTCTCTTATTGGAATGCTTCTTTCATACTTTTCTTCCATACGGACCTAGTTGTCTACTACTATGTGCGGTTAACTTTTTTTTTTTGGGTTAACTTCTTTCTTGCTGAATAATACAGGCAGTCAAGAGTCCAAACTTCGAATACTCTCACTTCATTTCACTTCCATTGGCGATACATCCCAAATTAGTTGAGAAGCTTTTCATGTTTCAGAACTCCATACTGGGATGTAGTAGTGATCATCATAGAGAGGAGAATATGGATGGTGATTCAAATGAGGATTCTACTGAAAATGAAGATGAAGTCCAAAAGTTAGATAAGGGACCTGGTGTTGCTGTTAAACTGAATGTTGATGATGAAAAAGAACGTGTTAACGTGAATATAACAAATGTACCTCTTGTCAGTTATGCTTCTAAAGCATCCAAGTCTTCATATCTATCCGGTATGAAACTCGTCATCCTCTGTGATGCTACGGCCCCACAACAGCTTCAATATCTTTTTGACTCATTAAAGTTAGTTTGGGGTTGATTTTATTAGAAAAGAAAGGTTTGCATTAAGAGTGGATGATCTTATGTTTGTTCCCTGTAACATGCTTGTATTGTTTGCTCCCGGTGCTATGGGTCTAAGTGAAATTTATTCTCAAATGATCATCATTAAAATTCAACTGGTCATAGTGAATGCATGCAATTTGTTTTACAGTTGGTAGGTTGCATGTACTTCCCGTTTTTCTAAACTTATATAATTCTAGCTAAATCTTGGTGATATTTGTGCACTTGACAGATATGGGGATCGAGAAATCCATATTCATTAATCCTAAAACTTTCCATTTGACTGTTCTCATGTTAAAGTTGTGGAACAAGGAACGAGTTAATGCGGCTGCTGAGGTTTTGCAGGTAAAACTTGAATGAGTCCAGTCAATAATAGCTGGTAATATTAAGACTGTTGCTGAACTCGTCTGTTTTCCAGAGTATCTCGTCTCAAGTGATCAATGCCTTGGATAATCGGTCTGTCTCCGTAAAACTTAGAGGCCTGGTAAGATTAGGTGACGTTTAAGGTGTTTTTTGTTTTTTTCCTCCCCCTAAAGCGTTTACTACAGCTACATTTTGTGCACTTTTCTTTTTACATTGAGGGCTGCAAAGGACCTTAGTGGCCTTCCAAATATTTATATCTATCGGATAATGGTTCGAAATGGCATATTAAAATGCACGATGTTCTCTTTTTTGGAGATTGGATAATTGGATGCAGTTCCTGTATAATGGACATGACCAGTAATAATCCTTCAATTGTCAACAGGATTGTATGAGAGGTTCTTTGGCAAAAGCTCGTGTTGTCTATTTGCCTGTGGAGGAAATTGGTGGTGAAGGCCGACTTCTGCTTGCTTGTCGTATCCTAATTTTTTAAATCCTTCAAGTTGGATTTTTTTTTTCAATCGTAGGAATACTTGCAGGTTGGAGAAATTGCAGTTATCAGTTTCAGTAGCTATTATTTTTATGTAATTCTTGAATAATTTATTAATTTCCTTACCTTTCTTAGAAGTCATTATCGATGCATTTGTAAAAGCTGGACTTGTCCTCGAGAAAGATGCAAATCACAGCTTGAAGGTATGATAATGATCTTTTTTTTTTTTTTTTTTTAATGATTCTATTTCATCTTCTTTATTGTAGTAGGAGAAACTTCATTCACTGTTATTGTTGTTCGGAAAAGTGTTGAAGTACATTGAAACCACTAGGATTTGAATACAGCCTGACCAGCGACCGGTTCAATTCTCCAACTACATGTTCTCTTTTAGTTTATTGTCAAATCCCGAAGATATATCTAATTTCCTTCGGTGTTAATAGTTCATTGTCTCTCTGATTTGCAGTTGCATGCTACGGTGATGAATGGGAGGCATAGGAAAAGGTATTCCTGCCATTTTGGACTTGGTTGAAAATTTTCACTCCTCCTCGTGCTTCTTAGATTTTGCCCAATTTGTTGCGAATTGCAATAATACTTTCGCTCGCTTATTTTTCTTCAGGACGAAATGGACAAGAGAGGCGGATTCTTTTGATGCACGTACCATATTCAAGCAGTACGGAACTGAGGACTGGGGAGATTATGTTATCCGTGAAGCTCACCTTTCGCAGAGATTTGCTTATGATGACAATGGGTATTATCATTGCTGTGCTTCTATACCATTTCCTGTAAATATGCAAGCAGACTGACCTCTCTTTATCTCTTTGTTTTGAATAAAAAAGAACTTATCACAAAGTGTAATTATTCTCATTACTAGGGATCCGACTAAAATGGGAATTTACTTTTTTCGACACTGTTTGCCAAGGGTTTAAACTTTGAAGCGTAACTGGGTTGATTTTGTATTTGAAACATTGCCGATGGAAAATACTTGCTTGCATTGGTGAGCTTATTTTTATCAACTAGAGATCTCTTGGCCATTTGAAAGATGGTGTGTCGTTTGCAATTAGTCTTTCCTAGAAGTAAAACAGTTGACCAGAAAAACAGAGTTTTTAGTGGTTGGTAGTATAGCCTAGCAGTAATTTCATATCTGTCTCCACCATAACATGTTGAGTTTGAATCTTTCACCTGCAAACTCTTAACGAAAACTAGTAATAATAATAATGGCAACAGGTGGGACCAAAAATACCAAAATCTTCAGCATTGTCTTTATTAGCTCTACACTCACTGTGGCTATAATGACGATATCTAAAATGGTGAAAAGATTTCAATTCCCAGCTTCTAAAGCTGGCTCTTCTTATAGCAATATGATGAACTTGAAAACCAACTCCATGGTTGAAACTTGAAACTACGTTTGGTTTACTACTAATTGTTGCTGGTGAATGTGGTTTGGATTTGGTATGGCCATAAAATGCCATGAATTTTTTTCCCCAAAAGAAGAAAAAAGAAGAAAAAATTAACAAAAAAGGGGGTGAGTTTTAGCTGGATAAAAGCTACTGTGTTCAACTGAATCTTACATGTTCATGAAGCTGCTTTTTTTTTTTTTTTTTTTTTGGTTTCCTTTGCTAGAAATGGTTGCCTTGAAGCTTTTTCTCTACCCAAGACGGCGACAATACAGGACTCAACACCGGGCTTATATCGTCCGCCATTTCTCTTTGTTGATCGATTGTAGGTTCTTCCAAACGTGCCTTCTCAGAGGGGAAAACTTTAACCCTCCACACCTTAAACGTCTGGTCCAAACTTGCACTATAAACCAATAAACCCTTCACGCCATTCTCTCTTTCAAGAGAAACTGCCAAACATCTAACCGGCCCGTGGTGACCTTCAATGACTGCAAGACACGAATGGAAGCAATTCCCTTCTTCTCTTCTCCAGACCCTTATCGTCGCGTCCTCAGAGCCGCTAAAGACCAACTCTCCGATGGCTACCAAACAGAGAACGGCAAAGTGGTGACCTTGCATGAACCCGCCATGGTTATATCTCCCCGAGGTCTTCTCCTTTTGCCAAAAGTTTATGATCCCATCTGATGAACCCGAGTACAAAAGACAAGTCCCCGGGGACAAGCTCAAAGCCAAGGCATTGACCGGTGAGAGTTGGAACTTGAGGGTCATTGTTAGAATATGAGAACTTTCTCCGAAAACCCTTCTCCAAATCTTCACTGATCCATCAGATGAGCAAGTGAAAACACACCCATCTTCTTGGTTTATGACGATTGCGTTTATATGACCTTCGTGAGCCACAAACGAATCAACACAGCGCTTTTCGTTGATCTTCCAGGCCTTGACCGTTTTGTCCCACGAGCCTGTGTACAAAAGCTTGTCGTCATGGTTGTAAGCTATGCAAGAAATATGTTCCCTATGTTGTTGGATGTTCTTCTTTGAGAACAACATGAAGGGGTTCCTCTGAGGCAAGGTCGTGATCTTCCTAGGTCTAAAACTCTCCCTAGACGACACGTCCCAAACACGAATTTTGAAGTCGCCGTGTGTAGTGAAGAGCATATTTCCGTAGGCGAAAATTGCACGAACATGACCAGAATTAGCCTTAATGTATCCCATCTCGGTGCAGTCAGGTTGTTTCCATGCATGAATGCGACTACTTTCCGAGCCAGTGAATATGAAGTCTTTTGAGAGCGCAATTGAGAAAATATTACCTTCATGGCGGTGAAGAGAGGCTATGCAATGGTAAAGAAGCGGCTGAGTAGGAGATGTTCGAACCGGTGAGAGCGTCCATGGCGTCTCAGCTGTCCTCTCGGGGCTCATAGGCCGCTGAAGCACCGATGTTGCAGAAGCAGCGGAGGATCTTGCTGGAGCAAAGTGAATGCCGGGCTCGGGTGAATTCTGTTGGTGGTGGTGATGGTGGTGGTGGTGGTGGTTGTTGCCAAAAGAGAGTCTCCGGGGCAAGTTGATGCTCTTTCGCTCTTCGTCCATGAAGGTCCAGAAGTTTCTCTCGCCATGGAGCTCCATGGGAGATGATCAAGAGCACAAGTGTGCTTTGACATTGAAAGGGTGGTTAAAATTTAAATTTAAATTTAAATTAAAAAAAAAAAAAAAAAAAGTGTCTCTTGGTTTGTGTTAAATTTGTTGTTGGGGGAGTTGCCTTTGGAAGGGACCGCTTTACTCTATTAAAAGCAATTGATGAGTGCGTATATGTCAATGATCAAGGGCAACAACCCAACCACAGAGCAAAATGTCAAAGAATATCTTCTTAATTAGATATCCCCATCAAAAGTCATTTGTTGTAGTTTAATTTCTTGCCACTATAAATCTGAATAATACCTCGTCTTGGTTAGAAAATTAGTTTTCCCTTGGCCATACAAAGGGATTAATCACATTTGTATCCTTTGAACTTTTGATTCATTCTCACTTTATTCCTTTAATTATAAAACTTAATCCTCATTTTACTCTCTAAATTTAGAATTAGTACGTTCTTTTGTTAAAAACCGGAAAACAGACGAAGGGAAGGCCGAGAGAAAGACCTTTGAAATGGTTATTAGTGAGAGCATTTTTTTGTGTCGATCAATGGCACTATTGGATTATGCTGCCAGGGGGTTTGAGATGAGTGGTGAGAGCTGGGTTAAGAGAAACTAAAGGCAAATCCATAGAGTTGGAAACCGCATTTAACCCCTTTTTTCTGCTTGTTTTTAATGGAAATTATTACATTAAAAGAGTTAAGTGAAGATATTTCAAAATTCAAAAAGCAAGTATTTTTAAAATTTAAGGGACAAAGTATGAATGACACTCAAATAGAGGGGCCTAGGTGAGAATCATAGTCAATTAAGATTAAGATTAAGAGATTTGATTTTGACTTAAATGACTGTCAATCCAAAAATAAAAACAAAAATGTTTAGCATCCCATCCATGAAGGATCCAGATATTAAGCAAAAGAATAATACTAAGGGATACTATGGTCCTAAGTATAATTCACTAACAAAAGTATGAGACTCATTTTTTATTAGTGATGGTGTTTAACACTCGTGTCCCCACTTTTTTTTTTAATTATTTTTTGGACAAAATTCTATGTGTTCTTTTTTATTAATATAATATGCACAAACCCCCCCACCAAAAATTAAAAACTTATTCTTTAACCCCATTATTAAATTTATTAAATTTTGATTTTAGTTATTAGCCTCCACTAATAAGAATTTTTAGCTCCGTCGTGATGCCCTAAACAGTTATGAGTGGGGCCACCTCTTCCTTTCACAGCCTGATTGACACGAGTCGGGAGCTCGGGATGCATATAGCGAGACGTTGCTTGCATGGTGTGAAAACTAAAAACTCAATAAATGAATTAAAAAAAGAACAGCCGAATTAGCAGAGGATTTTAATATCATAATAATGGTTTGAACTACTAGTGCGCAAATAAATGCTGGTTGAGACGCGCAAATAGACGTGTGATGTAAAGATGTGTTCAAAAAGTTTGCCTCCGTCTCCAACTTATTAAATGTTGCCGTTTTGCTTGCAAATTTTAATGCACTTTGGAACGATGAAGTCATGGGGCAAAAATGGAAATATTCGTCATATCGAAGCAAATGCCCCCTTTTTTTTTTTTCTTTGAGCATTGAATCTGCAAGTTAGACATGAGAACATTATGGGAGAAAGAAGTAATTAGTATTTTTTTTTGGCATAAATAATTAAATAAATAACATGTTTTTATCATAAATAAATTATTTTTATTTTATAAATATATTATTTACCTGATAAATTTGTTGTTTATCTTTAAAATATTATATTTATCTAATAAACATGTTATTTACTTAATAAATTATAAATTAACTTTATTTATTTTAATCATTTTTAAAATAATATTATCTACCTCAATTATTTTCATAAAAATACTATATTATTTTTATTTCCCACGTGTAAAGCGGTTTTGCTGGATTTGACTTGTAAAACGAGTAGAGTTTGCGTTGAAGATGGTGATGGTGGTAGCTAGTAGTGCATGAGTTGTTATTCTGTGAATTGAATTCTGGTGGGTTGAGGACTTTCTTTAAAATATATATCTAACTCAAAGTACATAGCCATAAGGCTTAGACTTTAGTACAGTGAATCCCATGCTTGCATCACAAAAATAAAAAAAAAATATATATATATATATACATATTTAAAATGGCAAACACATCAACATCAACATCACCATTTCTTTTTTGGGAGCTTTTTATCATGTGTTTTTTTTTTTATTGATAGTGCACATTTTTAAACATTAGATCTAGTAAAATAACACAACCAATATATATATATAGAGAGAGATAAAATTATATACAAAACTGAAAGTTTCAAAACAAAATTTATTGATTACCATATGTAAGATCTTCTCCCCTTTCTTTCGGTTATAACACTAACTTTTAATGTTATGATTATATTGTTATGATTATATGGGATCGAACCCACAATCCTAAAGTCTGTTAATAGTATGAGTGAGTACTTGCTGATTCATCATTACTATTAATGTTGTTCTAGTTTTCATTATGTGAGAAGGAAACGACGTGTAGTTTTAACAAAATGTCAGTTTCGCTCCACCTGACATGTTTTTGTGCGTCCAATATCGGTTTTCCTTGAAATTTGTCTTTTGTCGATTAGCTTATAACTAGAACTACCCAAACTGATCTCTCTTTCGGAGGATTAATTAAACAAACTTGATGTAATTGAATGGGATAGAGCTTAATTGATTTGGTTTAAGATGAAGCTTAACATCAGGGATGATCTCATGAAGATTTAGTCTCGCGAATCGAAACGACGTGGAGCTAAGAGAAACGATGGCTAGTATTAACATGAGATCGCAAGAGGTTACGGAGGTTCTCGCCTCATGGAGATTGAAGAGCAGCCGAGTTAGGGTTCGGCATGTGACAAAGAGGCTTTGTTGTAGTCCCACGTGGGGATTTAAAAACAATGATAAATTTCACTTTTTCCCCTAAATTTTAGACCTTGTCACAAAACACCCCAAGATTTTGATTTGTAATATTCTTCCCCCCCTCCTCCCCCCAAAAAAAAAAAACTTTGAAACATTCACATATTTCCCCCCTTAGTTAAGTTTTTAAGGAAAATGCACTTGACAACAATATTAAATATAAAATTACGAAATAGCACTCATTGACAGCACACGTGACACTCACTACTCTTATTAAATGTGAAATTATAAAGTTAAATATAAGAGACCAGTATGGGAAAAAATGACAATCAGTCTCAAATATTTACTCTTATTATCTAATTATAAGGGTAATTTTGTAATTGTGAACTTAACACCCTCTCTCATGCTGCTAACAAGTGTCCCGCACATTTTATCATCAAAAATTCAACTGAGGGGAAAAATTTATAAATATTTGAAAATTCAAGGGGAAATCATGTTATAAATTAAAGTTCATGAGGCATTTTATGATAAGGGCTAAAATTCACGTGGAAAAAGTGAAATTTGTCTTAACTACTACAACAAAGTGAAAACGACATAAAAATAAAAAAACGACAAAAAATCAAAAACGACAAAAAAAACATGAAACGATAACAAAGTGAAAAACAAGGATGCACATATAAAACGAGAACAAAGAACAAAGATGAACAAAAATGAACGACAACGATAAGGGATAAAAACGACGAAAAAGGTAGACTAAAATAAAGTTAAAAATGAGGAGAAAAAGTACAACATAATAAAAGATAAAACCACGAAAAACATGGAACGACGACCAAAAAAAAAAAGGAGCAAACAATAACAAAGCGAGACGACACTTAAACTATAGGACAAAAAAGTGAGAAACTACGTAAAGAAAAGAACACGGCCGAAATGAGCGAGGACAAAAAAACGACAACAGAGAACGAATGACGAACAGACAATAACATGAAATAAACGCCTAAGCCCTAAACATAAAAACGACAAGAGAATGAAATATGAACAGAAATAAACGACAATGAGTGAAACGCAAAAAATGAAACGACAACAAAGTTAAAAGAGAGAAAAATTAAATAAATGCAAGTGAAACAACTGCATAAACGAGGGGATTCAGCCAATATATATATAAGCGACAACAGTGAAAAATGAAGAAAATAAACAAAAAGGGAAAACGATAATAAGTAAAAACGACAACTAAGTTATAATGAGATAAACACGACAAAAATGAAGGGGTGTAGCGAAGAAACTAGAAAGGACAAAAAATTGGGAAACGACGTTGAAAATAAACGGTAACAAACTACGATTAGGATAAATAAATAAATAAAAGACGAACAGATGCAGACGACAACGACAACGACAACACCTGAATTAACAGAAACTAAGGGGAAAAAGTAAACGACACCTAATCGAAAAAATTATTTGTTGAACATATAATTTGGGGGATGAAAATGGCGACATCAAACTTGCCATGCATCTGGATTAATCACGATGCATGTTTACCCAGTAAGAGAGAAACTATATATACAGCCGTACGTAACCTAAAAGAAGTTCAAGAAAATTGCAGCATGTGTATAACTTTCACCATGTGAAATCTAGAAAACAAAATATTAAAATATATATATATATATATATATATACGCAAAAAAATTTATAAATAAAGCAAGAAAGAAAGAAAGAGGAAGAAAATTATTCATCCCAATAACCTGGAAGGTTGGAAGCACTATATTAGGCTCGATACGTTTAGAATCAAACTGAAAATTGTGTATAATTCAATATGATTATTCTCCTGGTAAAAGGATAAGTATTTTTCTTGTTAATAATTATGTGTGTGTATGTGTGTGACATCTTCCACATAAAAAAAAAAAAAAAAAAAAAGAAACATATAATATATAAGAGAATATGAGATCATGTCACTCTCACCAAAATAATAGTACTATATATGCCAAATAAAAAATAAAAAAAGAACCAAGATAAGCTTGTCATCTTTAAGAAATTTTCAACAACAAAAAAAGGAAAAAAAAAAAAAAAAAAGTTTCAAGAAAACTTTGGCCGCAGAAGTTCAGCAAAGGTCGTTGGTTACGTACGTGCTTTGGTTGACAACTAAAAATTTTCATGTGCTAAAGTTTATATAATTGAATCGATCGCAGATGTTATACAAACAAAGTCCATTCTGAAATCTAAACCAATTTGACCTCTCGATTGTGTTTGTGTACGAAGTTTGCTTTTATTTGAATTTTTTATTTAACTTTTCAGGGGGAAAAAAAAAATTCAACACACCTAAAGTGTGTTTAAAATTGCAGAATGGTATAGATCATAAATATTATTAAAAAAAAAAAAAGAAAGGTTAACTTGCTGATTACAAAATACACTCTGGAAACTTGGGGTTTATTTAGAAGTTCATTTTATCTCTCGTTAAACTAGACATTTTTGGCTTGATTTTTGTATTTTTCTGAAAAATTAATAAAAATTATAACTAATTTTTGAAACGTTAACTAATTTCAATTTAAAAATTTCAATTCCAACCGGCGATCCAAATGCAAGCTTAAGTAGACAAGAAAGAAAAAATTATGATGTTAAAAAAAAAAAAGAGAAAGAGAAATTATTGTGATGTTTTTAAAATCCAAAATTTAAGTGGTGGTGGGTCAGTAATGGAACAAATCATGTGAAAGCTACACTGGCTGTGTCCAAAAGGACCAAAAACCCAAAAATAATGCTTAATCTGATACGTGTAGATTGCTTATCACTAATCTCCGTTTTGGGAAACTAATCTAATAACACTTAATTATTCTTTTCCAACAGTTAAAAATATATATAATCAATATTCTCAATATATTTTCTTACCCCACAACCCAAAAAAGAAGGCATATTTTTTTTTAATTGTTGGGGACCAATACATAATTCTAGAAGTGGTTGTCTACTTGATTAATCATATTCCTTTAAGAGAATTACTCGACAAAAGAAGGTGGAAATAATAACAACAAGAAACTTTTATCATGAAGAAAGAAAACGTATTATATACAAAAAAACACATGATATGATATTGAATTAGAATAGGTCCAAAGCAAAATTAAAACAACAAAACATGGCCAAGAAATGTCCTTACTGGATTCCTATTTATATATATATAATATATATATATATATATCCAATGATAAATAAAAAGTGGTTAGCCGGCCAAAGTAATCGCGCCATATAAATTACAGCACATCACCAACACAGTTGATTATTACAAACCCACTAATCCTCATCCACTCATTTTTATTTTTATTTTTTCATATTTTTTATTCATTTATTTTCCCTAATGTGACCCTTTCTTGCCCATTTTTGGAGGCGTGGTCGGTTCTGTTCGGGGCCCAAAGCTAGTAATGGGGAATCATCAGTAGGGAGTTTTTCTAATAATACCATCTATTCTGTAATATTGACAAAAAAAAAAAAAACTGTCATTTTAATTATTAAATAAATGTTTTAATGGTTAGAAGATTTATAATTATAACAATTTTATATAATACATTATAAATTTTTAATATAAACACTTATAAATTATTTTATTAAAAGTTAAATTTAATGATTTGAAAATAATTTTTATCAGTAATATAAAAGTGGAGGTCTTTTTCTTTTTAAATTCATGCATGACCCACCAAATACCACCTCTCTCTCTCTTTCTCTCTCTATATCTCTCTTGTCTCTTGCATAGTGGTTGGTCACATGGAGGAATAATTGATGAGCTTCCGGACATTGATATTAAAGCAGGGTGACAGCTAATACTAGGGGCAAAATAACCTGACCGGATATGCATGGATATTTTCCCTCCCTTGCATATTCCTTTTTTATCTGCCAAATAAAGCAAATGTGTGTTTTTTTTTTTTTTCCTAAAAAGTTATTAAACAAAAAAATTGAAAAAAAAAGGGTCATTTAATTAAATTATATAAATCATTAATCCCCATTATCTTATCTTAATGTCCTTGTTTGTTGCTTGAGTTATATAAATATATATATGTATAATATTGTACTTGTTACTACTATATATATGTGATCTAGAAGGGGCTTTTTTGTGATATCTGAATAATCAGCTTTATTCCTTCCCCTATCCATTCTTATCTCCAAGATTTATCCCCCAATCTCTTCATTTTCTTTCTTCCCAAACAAACATGGCCGGAATTGCATTTGGACGGTTTGATGATTCCTTTAGCCTAACCTCCTTAAAGGCTTATCTTGCTGAGTTCATCTCCACCTTGCTCTTTGTTTTTGCTGGCGTTGGCTCTGCCATTGCTTACAGTCAGTACCCACATGATCACTACCTCGTTTCCGATTCATTCATATATATATATATATATATACACAAACACACACACATATATATACATATACCTATATATAATGTGTGTGTATATTTATAGCTGATCTCTTATATATCTCATGTCGTACGTCAGCCAATGCGACCATTTTTTCCTAACTAAAGTACTTATATTTCCCATGTTTTACATGGGAAAAATCCCTTTTGATGACTATCACATTAAATATATTACTTTATTTTTGAAGGCGATTACAAATTTAAACTCTTTCTTTTTGTGAATCAAGTATATAATTATGGTTACTTTGGTTGAAATATTTAATTCAGTTATAGTAAAGCTACGATTTTCCACGTCCTCTTCACTTTTTGAGGTTTTGTTTTTGTTTTTGTTTTGTGTCGTTTGGTAATTTTTACAGACAAGGTGACATCCGATGCGGCTCTTGATCCATCGGGGCTAGTGGCCATAGCAATTTGCCATGGCTTTGCTCTCTTTGTGGCGGTCGCTGTCGGCGCCAACATCTCCGGTGGCCACGTCAACCCCGCCGTCACCTTCGGATTGGCTCTTGGAGGTCAAATCACCATTCTTACTGGCTTCTTCTACTGGATCGCCCAGCTCGTCGGCGCCATTGTAGCTTGCTTCCTCCTTAAAGCCGCCACCGGAGGCTTGGTAATTAAGAAGCACTAATTAACATATATTATAAATAAAATCCCAAATATTCGACTAATCTATATTATTTTTGAAACCAAATCTGAAAAAAATTCTTTGAAAAATAATGAACTTCAAACATTTAAAAGACAAGAATATTCCCGTATATCATGTCTAGCTACACGACAGCTTGGTCTTGTAATTAAAATATGAGATTAATTCATGTGTTAGAATTTCTTTTAAGTACACATGGACGTTTTAGAACTTAGCAGGATAAAAAAAAAATTTTTTGCAAAATTTTTTTTTTATTTTTTTGCCAAAAAAAGAAAGTAATAAAATAATTAATTTTTTTTGGCCCATTGTCATCAATGCAGTTCTTTCTGTATGGTTGGTTAATTTTTAGGATCCTTCCAGAACTCCATATTATAAAAACTGTTTTTAATTGTCAAATTATTTTTTAACTTGTATGATTTATAATTGATTATTTTAAAAATTTCAAGTGTGTGATATAAAATTGCATTAACTATAAATTAGACTGGTAAAAATTTAAATGATAATTAAAACAACAATTCATATAGGTAAACAGAGGTAGTACCATAGAAACTCCCTTTTTGTTATCATCTCTTGGAACGGTTAGGATAAAAAGTACGGGCAAAATGACAGTAATATCCATCTAGAGCCCAATGATTCATGCAAATATCATGGGCAGTTATGACTTTTCACTCAAGAATAACATGTTTGCAATTTTACTTTGGTGCCGTGTTTAGGCCATTCCAGTGCACAGCCTGGCCGCCGGAGTTGGCGCCGTAGAAGGAGTGGTGTTCGAGATCATCATCACCTTCGGCTTGGTCTACACCGTCTACGCCACCGCCGCCGACCCCAAGAAGGGCTCGCTCGGCACAATCGCCCCCATCGCCATTGGCTTCATTGTCGGCGCCAACATCCTCGCCGCCGGCCCATTCTCCGGTGGCTCCATGAACCCGGCCCGCTCCTTCGGGCCCGCCGTAGTCAGCGGAGACTTCTCCGGCAACTGGATCTACTGGGTTGGACCTCTCGTCGGCGGTGGCATTGCCGGGCTCGTCTACAGCAATATTTACATCCGCTCTGAACACGCACCCTTGTCCAGCGACTACTGATTTATCTGCTCTTTTTTTTTTTTTGTTTAATTTTGTGATTTTGGACGTCCTTTGTAATAAAAAAGATGGAAGATCAAAATTTTTTTTGCTCTTCCTTCTTTTTTTCTCTCTCTCTCTCTCTTTTTTTTTTTTTTTTTTTTTTGTGATCTTCTTTGGATTCTCTTTTGTTATGTTGTTTTGTAAAGAGCTAGCTGTTGTCAACTTCTGCTTTTGATTGACATTATTGTGCATGAGCATGAAATGAATTTGGTGATGTTCAGCCATGTTGATTAAGATTTATCTCTGTGACTTTTGCTTCTGTTCTGTTCTCTCCGTCTTTTTTCTTTCTTTTCTTTTCTTTTCTTTTCTTTTCCTTTTTTTTTTTTTTTTCACTAAAAGATAACCCCTCTTACCTACCAACGCAGTTGAAAGTTATGTGTGGAGTGTTTCTAGCCATTTCTTTTCTACCTCAAGTGAAATAAAAGTGTTTTTGTTTTTTAAGACTTTAATGGTTTGTTTGAATCACGTATTTATTTTATATTTTATTCAAATGTGATACATAAAATACAAAATGTGCTTGAATATCCCTTTATATATTGTATTTAATATAATGCGTGTTTAGATTATTTACATTGAATAGTCATTACAATATTGATTGGTGAGATATAAAGAATATGTAATGTAATGGATAAAAATTAATAAAAAAAATTAATAAATAATAAAATGAGTGAGTATGCTGATGCCAAAGATATTTCACATTGCATTGGGATATGATAAAGCATAAACGTGTCTTTCAAAAGTGGATAAAGGAGTTCTTTTTCTTTTGGTGGGTGTTCATTTTCAACGGATCGCTGCAAACTGCAAAGCATAGCTTGTGGTATGATAATAATGGCGGAGACTGAATAGGCATGCAAGAGAGTTGTCAGTCCAAAAGCACTCCCCAAAGCATTTGTTACGCAACTAGAAAAAAAGGATTCCACAGCTATTTTTGAAAAATTATCACGATGATTAAAAAATCATCATGAAATCACTGTTAAAAAATCATCGTGAAATTCTTAATCGTCAAAAGTAATAAAATTTCACGATCATTTTCTAAAACCTGTGTCCGTATCGTGTTTTTGCTAAAATTTTCACCACCATGTAATCTAACCTTTGTAATAGTGTTAGTATTCATCACAACATTTGCACCTTAAGTATGAAGCTATAATTTTGTGTTTGGAGCATAATTTCGTCCAACACTATTTGATAATATAAAGAACTTCACATTACTAATCAAAAACAAAGCAAGAGCTATATAATGTAGTCTCAAGAAATTTTTTTCTTCAGATGTGTGTTTACTTTTCTTCTCATATCGAACTCGAGGGATTTATAATACAATGGGAGTGAAAGAATTTTATTCCCCCCATAAATTTGAGAATTTGTTCTCTTTTTAATGTGATGAAACTTTTCATCTTATTACATTATAACTCCGAACGTTTAATACCCTGAATATTGACAATGATTATCAATGACCGTTAACCTCTCAAGTGCCCCCTATAGCTTCCATGATGCTTGAGCTCCCCTACTTTGGCTGAGCCTGAGCTTAAATCCTTTACCGAGCCCCGATCTTGGCCGAGTTAGTCAAAGTCAACTCACTATTTTTATAGTAAAAAAAATAATAAGATTCTGATTTTACGGCTGTAATTACCTAAGATGGAAAGTGTGCAATTTCTGGTTACTAGAAATATATAAAAAGTTGATTTCTTGCTTATCCCATTTTGAGATTTTAGGTTATATAAATATATATATATATATATTAAGGGTCCGTTTGATATTTACATTTAATTTAAACTAAACTGTACTTTTTTCATCATAAACTAAACTGTACTTTTTTCATCATGTTTTTGTCTTTTTTTGAAAAAGTTTTTTATCTTTTCTAAAAAAGTCAACAAAAATTACTATTCAAACTTAAAAATCTCAACTTAACTCATTCACCAAACACCCCCTAAGTTAAACTGATGAGGGCAAATGTCATACTATAGATATTGTTTGCGCTGTAATTCCATTACCGTGACAAACAAATTCAGACAAAATTATGTCACAGTCTAATTATAACAAAACATAGTTTTATATTTCCTTTTTGGGTAATTTACAGTAGTAGAGAAAGAAAATTGTCTCAAAGAGGCTCTGAAGGGTCTATTTCTTCATATTTCCATTCATGAGATTTCCATTCAGGCAGTTGTTGTATAACAACCTGCATCAAATCATAAGTCAATGCGACTAACAGCAATCGACGGATAGATAATCGCGGGTTGATAATAACTAATTTCTTCCATTTTCAGTTATTAAAACATAGATAGTGGAAAGCAAGATCACAAACCAGTCCATTTGAATCTGGTTCACCAACTTTAGTTTGGCAAGCAAGTCTCCAATTTTTCGGTTTCTGCATATAGTCCATTGCATTCATGTTTAATTGCATAAAAAAAATAAAATAAAATGAAGTTTTGTCAGTCTAATACTAAGCAAAGATTAATATCTCCCTCCCTCTCAGATATTATGCTTCCCTGATCTGCATCTTTTTATACCAATAGATTAAGATCATGCATTTCCATTTCCGAATGACAAAATCTCAATATACACAATTTGCATGGTACTGGCAGGGTGAATCAATTACGTAACATGAAGGTAACAGATAAAACTTAGTATTAACAAATAACTAGATCGTACCCTTTTAAGTTTTTCCTTCTCTTTGTCGGTTCGCGGGTTCAATAGCTCTTTTCCTACAATAACCTACACTTTTCAAAAGCATTCATGTTCCTAAGACAAAGGCGATCTCAAAGTACATGAATTTCAAGAGCTTTTCTAATTGTAGTCCGGTTGGACGTTCAATCAGAAAGCAACTTATACAATTCAAATCATATGTTAAGATTAATTTGAAAATGCTTCGTGTGATTCGATCAGATAAGACATTTACCTCCACCATGCACGTCCCGCAGGTTCCTCCCCCGGCGCAATTTGACAGAGGCTTAGACTGGAAATTTGCATTTAACACGAACATTAAATGTTCTGATTATTTTAAAACCTTCACTAATTAGATAAATTATAAGGTCGGATTATTAATCTTACATAGGGTCCATACAAATCAATGTTTGCATCCAACATTATGTCCCTTAGTTTCTGCCCGCCACGAGTGGTTCGAAGTTGCACATCAGGTGTTCCATCTGGTAACAAAACAGACTACAATGGAAAAAAAAAAAAAACACAACAGATAATTAACAAAACGTTTTTAACATGACAAGAACTTCAAGTGAACAACATTTTGTGAGAATTTAACTTACACTAACAAAAGCAAAATCGACAGAAGGCGGTTCATCGGTTTCCGTGTCTTCGGATTCACTGTCCGAGATGGTGCTAATAGCTCTGATTTTTCTTGCTCTGGTTGATCTAGAGAAGCTGAGGGGCTTATAACAAGATGTTTTGAGAGTTTTGTGAGTGTTGGTAATGTAGTTGAAGTTTAAAGAGAGTGAAGAAGAAGATGAAGAAGATAGAGCTAAAGAGCTCAGCTGAAAAGTTCCCATTTAAAAAAAAATAAAAATTTCTGATTAAAAAGTGATATGGTTTTGAATTTGATGTTGTTCAATTGGATATTTGGAACCGTTTGTAGCATTGGTTTGTGGTGGTTGGTTTCCACTTTTTCGCCTTATCTGATGACTGATTGTAGAGACATGAGCAAAGATGGGCCTTTTATTGGGCTTCTTAAGGTGGCCCCACAAGCTAGAAGCCCCGCAAATTAAAAATAAAAAAAAAGTCGCTAGAAGGAGGGCTTGAACCTCCGACCTTGTGGTTAACAGCCACACGCTCTAACCAACTGAGCTATTCCAGCTTGGTGATAATGCTTCAGTTCAATATTAAATTAATTAAATATTGGATTCACATACCAAAGCCCCCACGTCTGCCCAGCCAATATCGTACGATCTCATCAAAATTTTAGAGTTGAATAAGTTAGAATCCGTTTGGTGAATGAGTTTGAGTTGAAAATTTTTATTGACTTTTCAGAAAAAGACAAAAACTGAAATGAAAATTTTGAGTTTGAGATTGAATTAATTTGTGTTTTCTAAGTTCATCTTTTGCTATCAAAAGTCTGTAGTTAAAACACTGTGTGTCCATAAATATTGTATTTTGTTCATAAGACGAGCGTTTAAATCATTTCATGAGTTTCTTTTTCTTCTTGCTTTGCGATTCTCCAACCCTCTGGTTCAAATTGCAAGAGAGATGGGCCAACGATCTTAAAACACATAGAAAGAGAAAGACAATTCTCACTTACTAAAAAAAAAGGGGAATGGAAAGGGGAAGAAAATAAAAATAAAAATAAAGAAACGATGGGCTTAGATTTGATATAACCCAACACATTCTCATGACAGGCAATACTTGAGTTTATAAATTGGATTTTACCAATAATTACTCTTAAGGAGATTTTACCACAGATTTTTCCGTAACTGTATTAGTTTTCAAATTTATTACAAATTCTCAACTTACTTCTTAAATTTCTAATTTTAATAAGTTTCTTTTTGAACTTTCTAAATTATGATAACTTATCATTTTTATTTACTTTTTATTTAATTGAAGTGTTAGAATTTAGAAGATTTTATATTTGAGGTTTGCATTATATTTGAAAATTTTTAGTTAAAATAGAGTTTTTCATCTTTCTTATCAATCATACAATCATACTTAGACTTTCTCCCTCTCTCTCTCTTTCTTTAAACTTTATATCATCAATTCTACAAAACGTTAATTAAATGAATAACTTGTAATAATCTAGTTCAGCAAAAATTGTAATAATCTAAAAAATTAAATGAATAACTTGTAATAATCTAGTTCAGCAAAAATTGTAATAATCTAAAAAAAATTAGAAAATTAATGGTTAAAATTAAAAAAAAATTGAGCTTACAACAATCGATGATAAGTTTGATTTAACATTATTATATATCAGATTTTTATAGTTGTGATAAAAATTAAAATAATTATATAATTTAGTCATAATTTCATTGTGTAAAATTTAAATATCTCAATCTCACAAAAAAAAAAAAAAAAAAAAAAAAAAAAAATCCCTGAAAAGTTAAAGAAGGAAAAAATAGCCCTCTTTCTTCTCTTCTCCCCTGCTAAAACCCTTCCCCTCAAAGCAGGGGACAAATATAGTAGAAGTAGTCAAAAATACGATGCCACATCTCACAAATCTGCGCCTACTTTCCTTCCCTCTTATCTCTCTCTCTTCTCCCCTTAAACCTTCCCTCTCTCTCTCCTTCCTTCCCAAGCCCAGACCTTTCTCTTTCTTCACCGCTCTCGCCTCCTCCTCCCCTCAAAAACGACACCGTTCCCCTTCCAACCACCCTCGCCGCTACCCTGGTAGCAGAAACAGCGGCACTTTCAGGGAGAAGAGTGGAGCTCCGACGATGGAGGATTCCGATTCGGACTCCGTTTTTGGGTTCAACAAGAGAAGGGCTGAGGGTAGGGATAAGACTGATCAGCCCAAGAAGACCCTCCAGTTGAAAGTTCGCAAGCTCAATCCCGTCAACACCATTTCCTATGTCCAGGTACGTACGTGTTCTGTGGTGGTATTCTTTAATGGTGATTGTATGAATTTGTGTTTTGAATTGATGGGTTTCTTTTGTCGTGCTTTTTGCGAACTGGGTTTGTTTGATTTTCTTCTCTTCTTTCTGTCTGGACAAGAATTCGGTAATTCCGTAATTCGGTAATTCGTTTTGTTTGAGTAAAGGAAGTACCTTTTGTTGTTATTTCGGTCTGGGGTTTTGGAGTTCACACTTTCCTATGATAAACGCTTGAGTTAATGGCTTTCGAAGTACATTTATTGGATTTTGTGCTAAGTGGTGAGTTTCTGAAAAACTTGTGAATTTGTATCTTTGAGCTGCTTCAGTAACATATATATATATATATATATATATATATTGCAGATACTAGGAACTGGAATGGATACTCAGGATACATCACCTTCAGTGCTGCTTTTCTTTGACAAGCAAAGATTCATCTTTAATGCTGGGGAGGTAAGTCTTGCTGACAGTTTTAAAGAACCTTTTTTGGTTTCCTACTTTTTATTTTATTTTATTTTATTTTAAAGTATCCTTTGATGTTATTATTTCTCTCAACATAGAATTCTTGTTGCAGGGATTGCAACGCTTTTGCACCGAGCATAAGATTAAGTTATCAAAGGTGTGAGATATCTGAAAAACTTGTTCGGTTTAGATTTCATGTTTCAAGTTTTCTTTGTCTTCCATCAGAAAGCTCCTTTTACATCGTGGGGAACTCATAGATGCTCTTGATGTTCTTACAGATAGATCACATATTTCTCTCTCGTGTAAGCTCGGAGACTGCAGGTGGACTTCCAGGTTTGTTTGTTGACGTGCCTTCTAGAAATTTGTGCATTAATTATCTGAACTGATTGTTTGAAAGAGATTATTGTTGCCGCACTCTAAATGCTCAGCCTTCTAATGCAGGTTTACTTTTGACTTTGGCTGGCATGGGAGAAGAAGGAATGTCTGTGAGTATTGGATTGATTCCATGGCCTATCTCTTTATTTCGCTATCCTGTCTTAAACTTAATTTAAGGTTTATGAAGATGATGTACGATCCTGAAGTATAGTTGCTACTATTTTTAAGGTTAATATATGTGGCCCATCAGATCTGAAGTATTTGGTTGATGCCATGAGGTCTTTCATCCCAAATGCTGCCATGGTTCACACACGGAGCTTTGGACCAACACTTGGTTCTGATGGAGCTGCTATGCCAAAGCAAAGCAAATCTACAGATCCCATTGTCCTTGTTAATGACGAGGTTGTCAAGATATCATCTATTCTTCTACAACCTAGGATTTTGAACGAAGTAACGAAGAAGAGCAATGTCTCTGAAAAGGTTCTTGAGGAGAGGGTTAATAATGCTTCAGAGCCCTCAAGTCCAAACAGCAAAGTTGCATCTGGAGAAAACCCTGGTGACATGTCTGTAGTGTACATCTGTGAACTGCCTGAAATTAAGGGGAAATTTGACCCTAAAAAAGCTGCGGCTCTTGGTCTTCGAGCCGGTCCAAAGTATCGTCAACTGCAACTTGGACAATCAGTGAAGTCAGATCACCAAGACATTATGGTGAGTGCTAGAAACATAATGAAACTTTGCGTGGCATAACTGACGGTTTTAGGGATATCATATCTGTTATGCATTTAACCTTTCGAAAATATGCGTCTCTGTTAATTTTTTTAGGTTCACCCTAGTGATGTATTGGGGCCCTCCGTTCCTGGTCCAATTGTCTTCCTCGTGGACTGCCCAACAGAATCTCATGTGCAGGAGTTATTGTCCAAAGAATACCTAAATGGTTACTATGAAGATATCTCAGGCCCACCAGAGATTTCTAAGGTTGTGACTTGTATTATTCATCTAAGTCCCACATCTATAGTCAGCAGTCCCAACTACCAAAAATGGATGAAGAGATTTGGTTCTGCACAGCATATAATGGCTGGACATGAGAGGTTTTTGTTTGTTTGTTTGCTTGTTTATAGATACTTATATTTCTTTTCCTGTTTCCTTGAGGTGTTAGTTATCACCGGATTACATTTGTTGAATTTGTTGCGCTTCTGATGTTTGCAGGAAGAACATGGAAATTCCAATTCTCAAATCCAGTGCAAGAATTGCAGCGCGGCTCAACTATTTATGTCCTCAGTTCTTTCCAGCTCCAGGTTTTTGGTCCCTCCAGCACCTTGGTTGCTCAGCACCAAACTCTGTTGTTTCAAGTGAGGTTTGTCAAAATTTAATGATAGATATTTAATTCTTTTAAGCTTGTGTTTTGTGGAATTAGTGTTGTACATTGGACAACTTTGTAAACCAATTTATCTGTTGATTGGTTTTGTTTTACCAGGGTTCTAAACTGAAGTTTTGTGAAAGCATTTCTGCTGAAAATCTCCTTAAGGTAAGAACGGTTGGTTTACTTGGATTGAGCTAGTAATTTATCTAGGCATTGTTTCTGCTATATGCAATTAGCAACCAATTATAAATCGACAGAATGCTAATCCCATGTGACAAAGATAAGTAACTATCATTTACTGAATTCCTGTGTTCTTAACTAATTGGGTTCTCTGTTTGGTGAACAGTTCACTTTGCGGCCTCTTGCTAATCTCGGATTAGATAGATCTGCTATACCAAGTTTGACAACGTCCCCAGAAATTATCGATGAATTACTTTCTGAGATTCCAGATATTGGAGTAGCAGCCCAAAATGTTAGCCAGTTATGGCATGATTCAGCTGGAACAAGACAAGAAATAACTTCCAAACAAGATGCTATGGTTGAAGAGCCATGGTTGAATGAGAATAATGTTCCTAGTTGTTTGGAAAATATAAGAAGAGATGACTTGGAGATTGTCCTGCTAGGGACTGGATCATCTCAGCCATCCAAATATCGGAACGTCAGTTCTATCCATGTCAATCTTTTCTCAAAAGGAGGCTTGCTTTTGGATTGCGGAGAGGGAACGTTAGGACAGTTAAAAAGAAGGTAGAACCAAGTGTTTCTTTCTTTTTTTCCCCCCTAAATAAATGCATGTTCTTATAATAATTGTTTGTTCTCCCCATGTCCTAACATACAATGCCCATCATGCAATAGATATGGTGTAGATGGTGCCGATAATGTGGTTAGAGGTTTAAGCTGTATTTGGATTTCTCACATTCATGCCGATCACCACACTGGCTTGGCCAGAATACTTGCCCTCAGACGTGATTTGTTGAAGGGAGAGCCCCATGAACCAGTACTTGTTGTAGGGCCAATACAGCTTAAGAGATACTTAGACGCATATCAAAGACTTGAAGATCTAGATATGCAGTTCCTTGACTGTAGGGAAACCGTAGGAGATTCAACTAATCCTGAGGACAATACCAATGAACATAACAATGGGAAAATGGCCCAGAAAACTGATTCTACTTTGTTTGCGAAAGGATCCCGTATGCAGAGCTATTGGAAGAAACCTAGTAGTCCGGTTGACAATACTGCAGCAATGAAGAGAGTAAAGAAAGTCCTCGGTGATGCCGGTTTAGAGGCCTTAATTAGCTTTCCCGTTGTTCACTGCTCACAAGCATTCGGTGTTGTGTTGAAGGCAGCAGAGAGGACTAATAGTGTCGGAAAAATGATTCCAGGGTGGAAGATCGTGTACTCAGGCGACACTAGACCCTGCCTGGAGTTGATTAAAGCATCTCGTGGCGCAACCATTCTTATACATGAGGCAAGCATTGAACAAACTGTACTATGGTTTGAGGAAAAAAAAGTGTGTCGTTGATGCTCATGTCATGTGATTGTTGCAGGCAACATTCGAAGACGGCATGGTAGAGGAGGCTGTGGCAAAAAACCACAGCACAACAGAGGAAGCCATAGAAGTAGGCAACTCTGCAGGTGCATACCGGATCATTCTCACGCATTTCAGCCAAAGATATCCCAAAATTCCGGTATTTGACGAGACCCACATGCACAACACCTGTATTGCATTTGACATGATGAGTGTCAACATAGCCGACTTGGAAGTGCTTCCAAGAGTGCTTCCCTATCTGAAACTGCTGTTCCGAAACGAGATGGTAATGGACGAGTCGGAGGATGTTGTAGATGCTATTACAGTCTAACTGTGGCATTTTTTTGACTCTGATCTTAACAAGGAAAGGTGGTATACTTTTTGGTTCACCCTTTTGATATTTGTAATTTATTTGCATTGTAAACTATTCTTTAAGGGGGATTTAAAAAAAAAAATGTTTTTACTTTTAATTTAAAGCATGTATAGGCCCTCTATCAAAAGAATTCATGGAATCATCAATGGCTTCGTATATGGAGATTCTTTTTCGACCATTTTTCTCTTTTTGAGCTAGGAAGTCGGGCCATTACAGTTGACAGTTTGTTTTAAGACAACAAACGAATCTTAGCCTAAGTTAACCCATTATAGAATCTCCTATAAAAGTTATTTTATTTTATTTAACGACATAGAGGAATTGCACAAAAATAGCTCGGCCGAGCACGTGCACACCATCAAAGATTAGGGTGTGTCTGGCATGAGGGATGGAAGAATGGAAGGATAGGTCTGAAAAATGAGTGGGACTTGAGAATACCTTGGGAACACTTGATTACATTATGGGACAGATTCGGCAAGAGCTAAAGTAGCAGTACTTCTTATGCACGACTTTTGTCAATTTATTTGTTTTATAATAGTAGTTACATGAACACTAGTTTTAATCATATTTTTTAAATATTAATTCATGTGATAATAAATTATTATTATTTTATTGATAAATATAATGAAAATTTTTAAATACCTATTATTAAAAAAATGATAATAGCATATCACATAAGTTGGTATTCAATTTGATATTTCTCTTTATAAAAACTTTGCTTAAATTGCAAAGTTAGGGTAGTAATCACATAGATATAACTAATGATAATTTTGCATACCATTTTATCAAAATGTTATAGAGTTCAATCTTTAAAGTCAAAAAAGGAAGAGAAAAAAAAAAGGGAAAAACTCGTTTATTTAATTTAGCAGTACAAAAAATTATTTGTTAGACAAATGTACGTGGGCCATCTATATTTTATGTGGGCCATATTTATTTTATTTTATTTTTTTTAATGGAGCCATGTTTATTTTTTGAGCAAAAGAAACAGGTGGGTGAGTCACCCACACACGGCAACCCGTCTCTACGAGTCCTGCCCAAACATCAATATGTCTGTTTCCTCACGAAGCCACCTCGTCTAGTCTTCTTCTTCTTTTTCTTCTTCTTCCACATATTCTCTTTTCAAGCCCTCAATTCCGAGCAATTCAAACCCTCTTTTTCCTCGTCACAAATTCACGCAATTTGATCCCCAACGCCTCGCTCAATCCAAATTCATCAACAAATTCAATCAATTTGCAGTTGCAGATTCAATCGAATCCGTTTCGGTTGGCGGAAAAATCGATCACGGGACCGATCCTCATTGGACTTGCTTTGATTAGGGTTCAATTGGATCGGATCCGTTTCGAGCTCCGACCAGAAAGCTTGAATTTTCCATATCTTTATTTGGAGGTGGTTGTTGTTTTGTGAGACTAGGGCAATGGATTCTAGCCGGAGAGCGGTGGAATCGTACTGGAGGTCGCGGATGATCGACGCGGCTACTTCCGACGAAGACAAGGTCACACCCGTTTACAAGTTGGAAGAGATTTGCGACCTTCTCCGATCCTCGCATGCCAGTATTGTCAGGGAGGTCTCCGAGTTTGTACTGAAACGCCTCGACCATAAGAACCCCATTGTTAAGCAGAAGGTACGAGGACTAGAATCAATAGATCTTGACGTTTCCGAATTGGCTAATTCCGTTGTACTCGAGGTTTTAATTTTGGGTTATTTGTTGCCTTTTCGGTTGCAAACTTAGAGCTTGTGGAAATGGGAGTTTTTCTGCATAATTTCATTGGTGCTAGGATGTAAAGATGATACATTTGTATTCCTTTTTTTTTTCTCCCTCCTTTTGTGTTGCAGTTGTAGTTTTGCATGCAAATTTTTGTTATTGCTCACTCGGCATATGAATAGAATAGAAAATAGAAATTATAATCTTTGATGGAGTTTGTTGACTGATTTGTCGCTTCTCTTTGTGTGAGGATCCTGTATAAAATAGATGTTCAGAAGTTCATTTGATAATAGTCCTTTTAATATGTGGAAATTGTTATTCAGAGTTATTTATGGGATTTAGTTTTTTAGAAAAATGCTATTTCTCACCATAGCGATGGCGCTGCAGCCGCTCTCTGTAATAGCTTGCTTCTTGGGTGGCTCGCACCCCGGGTGGTGTGGCTGAGCCAGAGCGGGCTCAGCCGCATGGCAGTCTATCAAAGTTGCCATTTGATAGTGTGAATTTTTTTTCTTATTACCGTAATGATACCAATTGCTGCTTTAACTTTGTGCAGGCTCTGAGGTTGATAAAGTATTGTGTGGCGAAATCTGGCGTGGAGTTCAGGAGAGAAATGCAAAGACACTCGGTTGCTGTGCGCCAGTTATTTCACTACAAGGGCCAGCTGGATCCTTTGAAAGGTGATGCACCTAACAAAGCTGTACGTGATTCTGCGCATGAAGCTATCTCTGCTATTTTTTCAGAGGAAAATAAACCCACACCTGTGGAAGATCGTACCAATAGAATCCAAGGTTTTGGAAGTACAAACTATGAACCACCATCGGAAGATAAGAAATCATTTCTCAGTGAGGTAGTTGGTATTGGAAGTGCATCTATCAAGCAGGGTTTAAGTAGTTTCACACACAGTCAATCGTTAAGAAAGAATGATAATGGAAGCTACAAGAGTCCAAATCTTCATAGATCATTGACCAAAGAAAACGAGTACACGGACAGATATGAACCAGTTGAATATCGCAATGAGACTGAAGGGGGTTTTGGTTTTTCGAAAAATGTGGCTAGTGTAGCTTGGGGCCAGGATTCAGGATTAACTGATAGTGAAATGACGAATGGGAGTTCCTCTTCAACTCACTCTGGAAGTAAAACGCCAGAGGAGAGGTTGTTGGAGACTATCGTGACGTCAGGTGGTGTACGCTTACAACCAACTCGAGATGCTATCCAGGTTTTCCTTGCTGAGGCTTCAAAGTTAAATGGATTGGCTTTAAGTCATACTCTTGAGACAAAGCTCCAATCTCCAATGTGGCAGGTAAGCCATTAGTATTAATGTAGTGGTTTGAAAACCATCAAATGCAGACACAAAGAAACGAACTAACAGTGTTGAAGATTATGATACACTGTTTATAAGTCAATACTTTAATTAGGCTGCAGTATTCAGCACTTATGTTGTAAAGAACTAGTGAAATGTCTTTTTTTGTCCTTGATAATATACTTCTTATCTTTTCAAGTTTTATGAAGTCTTCTATTTTACCTGTCTTTTTCCCCAGGTTCGCATGAAAGCTGTCTGTATCCTTGATTCAATTTTGAGGAAAAAGGATGATGAACCATTTACCGTTGTTGCATCATATTTCAGTGAAAACAAAGAGGCCGTGGTGAAATGCTCCGAATCTCCACAGTCTTCCCTGAGGGAAAAGGCTAACAAGGTAAAACTTGTTTATATGCTAGAAATGAAATTAGGATTATCAATTGCTTCTGGAGAGTAGATTCATTTTGAAGAATAATGAAAATTTTACATTTGATGTCTTTTAAGAGAGCATCAAGTTCAAATGCTTACTTTACAAGTGACTCCAGACGTGCTCTAGTTAGTTTGGAAAACGTTGATGCTCTTTAGTTTAGAAAATGTTAACTTATTTTAACCTGAGTAATAATAACTTGTAAGTTATGTTTCTTCAAAATGAAATGTCTTAGATTGTCGTAAATGAAACCTTCCAGCACAGCAAATTTGGATGCTGGTCGGTCTGCACGGTTGATGTTCTCATTTCTAAGCCTGCAACAAAATCAAATCGGGCAGTACAGATTCGAGTTTGAATGACATTTGTTAGGTTATGTGGTTGATTGAAATTTTGGATCTTGATTAACAGGTTTTGAGCCTCCTGGGTGGAGAAAAGACAGGCACTTCCACAGCCATTTCAGAAAAGCTTGTGAAGGCTGAGACCGTCACTGTTCAGTTACCTGACTTGATAGACACTGGTGATCCAAATGATTTCCATGGGTCAGAGAACTCAGAAGACAAGCAAAATGACCAAATTATTCCAAACCTCATGACGACCCCACCTGCACTAATTGATGATTTATTTGGGGATAATTCCAGCAATGTTCCAAACACTAGTGAACTGAGAAATGACGATGATCCCTTTGCAGATGTTTCATTTCATGAAAGTGGGAGTAGAGAACCTGTAGATGATCTGTTTTCCGGGATGACTGTTGATGTTCAACAGGATGCTAGTGTGGATCACATGGCAGGAAAGAAAAGCAGCTCTGAACTATTTGATATTTTTGGGTCTGATACAGGGGTTCCTAAGGAGCAAGAAAATAAAAAAGGTGTTGATGATTTAATGGCTGGTTTGTCCATGAATGAAAATGGCTCAAGGATGGAGCAAAAAGGAATCTCTTCTGGGGAACTATCTCAGGGTCTTTTCTCAGGTTCAAATAGTGATCCCAGCCATCAGGTCTCCAACGATGCTTTGAGCGGGATTCTTGGTCTTCAACCTGTGGGGATGAACCCAAATTTTACGTTTCCTCAGGGTGCCATGCCTTATAACATACCACCAGGGTTGGTGTTCAATCAAGTTTTTCCTTCCCAACAGATCAATTATGGTGCCATGGGAAGCCTCTTTGCGCAGCAGCTAGTTACGATGTCTAACTTACAGCACCTTGGAAATCTGGCTGCTCAAAACTCAGGTGGTGTTGCTGGAACAACAGGAGGTTATTCTCCGGCTCTTCCTGACATATTCCAATCGAATTTTCCGAGTCCAGCTCCTACATCAATGGCAAATAGTTCAAAGAAAGAAGAAACGAAGGCATTTGATTTTATCTCTGTAAGTTGATTCTTAAACTGCCCGTAGCCCGGTATGATCCATATATTGTTCGATCATAAGAAGCCTAACCATATTTCCATGGCTTTGTCATGCAGGACCATCTTGCAGCTGCTCGTGATCCGAAGAGATTAGTTTAATTCAGCAAGTTAAACTTCAATATAAGGACCTTAGCTCCGTCAATGATGAGTTCGAGGCATGTTTATCGGAGTAGGTTACTCTGTCTTAAAACTGAGGAATTCGATATTCTTTTGCAATAATTGGAACAGTTGCAGATATTTCCATGTAAAGTGATAAAAGAGGGCTGAGGAAGGCCTGGCGCTTAGGTGAAGAGTGATGAAATGATCGATGTTGTCTGCATTCATAATGGAACTTAATAGTAAGAGCCTGAGAGGAGTGTGGTGATGTAGTTAACTTTTATTATTGATCAAATTTGTATCGCAAGCACCGAGTTCACACCTTTCTCCTTTTTTTATTTTTTTAAAGAACAATATAGCTCATACAGTTTTTTTCCCCTTTGTTTTCTTTAATCGACGGGAAGTACTTGTTAACATGAGTCTGGAGACAGAAAGGTAGTTCTTGGGAAAAAAAAAAAAAAGTTATGTTTGTTTTGTTTTCTTCTTTTGATAGGGGAAAAAAAAAAAAAAAAAGATTTTGTTGTTGCTACCATTTTCTAGAGTCATATTGTATTCAGTGACTAAGGTGGTTCACACTTTATATATCGTTCTAATATAATATGTTTTTATTCAGCAATGGAGAAAAAAAAAATTATAATATGTTTTTTATGCATCAACTATGATAATTATGAGCTATAAGAAGCAATTGTACATGTTATGTCATTTTCAAATTTTATTATAACATCATATTTTATCAAAATTATCCAACAATACAGATGTATAAGAAAAAGAAAAAGAAAAAGGAAAAAAAAAAAAAAAAAAAAAAAAAAAAAGAGAGAGTTTCCGAGCTCCTCTGTCATGATAGTTTTTCCTTACATTTCAACGGATATTAGTAACTAGTAAGAAATTAGAACAATTATTCAATATGTAGATATGTAAACAGGGTGTAGGAGTAGCATTTGTGAGGAACATGCAAATTGGCCAAAAGAAAGTCGTGAAGAGCAACCATACAAATGTGCTTCCAATTCATGTATAAATACGAAGCACAGAATTGGGGTGTTCTTGTTAACTTGTGAGCTTTTTCTGCAGCATTCATTTAGCAACCAGTCAGCAAACAAAAACAGAGCACTGCTTACGATATCTTAGAGGATGGTTCTTCAAGGTCGCTTCGCATCCTTAGTTTCATCTTCTTAGTTCTCTCTAGTTGTTTCACGGCATCCAGCCGCTCGGAACAGTAAGGAGATGGGATCTAGAAGCAGCATGAAACAGAGCAACAATAAAAAAAAAAGAGTAAGAAGAAACGATATGAATCGTGAAGTGTGATTGGAAAAACACAGAGAAAAGAAGAAATTTACCATGCTTGGCATGTACTTGTTGATTGCAGCTAGTATTGCTGCATGACCTACGGCGGATACCTAGTCACAGAAAAAGAAGAAAAGAGAATTTTCACACAATCGCCTCGTACTAGCGAAAGCCATTCACTAAGGCAGTTAAATTCAAATTCTCATCAAATTAAGACGATGTCAACCCAACAAAGCTCATCAAGAGGGAGAGAGCTCACAGGAAGTAGCATTAGAATTGTAACTGGGATAAGCGAGCCGACGTCATTAAGTGTTCTTTTCAACTTGTATCTCTCTCTCCTTGTGACGTTGTAGCCACGCAATTGTTTAAAGACAAGCTCCATAGCAATCATAATGTCTACAAAAAGCAATTGAGTGCCCATCCATATATCCTTCAAATCAGTTGAATTAGGAACGTGATTAGAAATGAGAAATACGAATATCTTATCGAAATTTGTGGAAGTCTATCTATAACGGCCTTACAGAGCTTGCAGATATCAACTTGACAGTGTAATTCTTTAGCAAACTCCGATGAATACGCTTTGATTTTGCTGTAGCGCTCTCCTCAGAGTTTGCGGTTCCAGCTCCAGGTGAGAGAGTCACCTGCCACTGTACAGTTTAAAAACAATATCAAAATCACAAATGAACATTTGGTTTAAAATTAGTACTGTCGTAAGTTGAGAACCACATTCAGACTTCTTGATTGGACTCCCTACTGCAATTAAGTTACTCGGAACTCGTTGCGATTCCATGGTTGCACCTCTGGCTTCCCTAGATGATAAAAGTGCTGGATCATGGGCACTTGTTTCTGTAATCTTTAGAAATTCACTGGTTCAGAAAATAAGAAACAGACATAATTATTTGATTCCGTTACAGTTAGCCATTCAAGATCTTGGAAACATGACCATTGGGCAGAGACAAAGTACCTTGATTGGCCATAAGCAGCCCAGTAGTCTTCCAAACAAGAGGCTAACAGGCTCTGACTGAAAAATTAATGACAACCCAACTTAAAAGCTGATTGGCCACTTTACCAGACCAAAATATTTTAGCAAATAAATCTCCGTAAATGGATGATAGTATGCTAGCTACCTTTGGAGCAAAAATGATAGCAAATCAGCGTCTAAAAGCTGTTGAGTGGAACGAGTGAAGTGCGCAAATCCAGAGAAAACATCGTAGCATAAAGTAAAAACAGTAGACAAAACCATCTCTTTCTCTGCTTGTATGGCGTGTTGCTTGGACCTACGTCTCTCTTGACAGCTCACAGAAGGAAATGCAATGTAAAAATCGAGCCAGCCAATTTCATCAGTCACTGCCTGTAGAGATTTGTCACATTAGGATGATTGCATTTTGATTTCCTTGGAAGAAGTACAATAGAAACACACCTCCATAAAGGATTGGTACATGGATATGCAAGAAAATTCGGGATAAATGAAAATGCTACCGCACTCCAAGTAGCTGCAGGAAAACCAATAAAACCCGACAGTTTGGGTAATTTTTTAACCTTTGATACATTTAGAATACAGATGTAATGTAAAGTGGTTTACCTAAGGAAGTCCCTAACTGGCTCATCAAGATCCTTTATACCCAGTCTTGATAAGAACAATCTAGTCCTCCTTCCAAGATACGCAAAAATTCCTAACGTGGCCAAAGTATCTGCTCGAACCTATCAAAAGATTAGACCTAACATCAAATGCCGAGGAAAATTTTTCATTTGCTACAAATAGATTTTCCATGAGCAGGATATTGTGTCAACAAAATATGGCCAAATGACCTTATCAGGGAAAGTCTGCCCTCCTGGATTCATGGTTTCTCGGTGGAATGCTATTGAGAGTTTCTTCTGAGCCAATCCAATCCAAAATTCTAGATCTTCGATTTTCTTATTTGGAAGAATCTTTTTGCCAAAATTGGACAAAAAGTCCCGTTCAAATCCTGCCTCAGTAGCTAATTGGTGCAACTTTTCCACTGATACAAGGCTGTGTGAAAGATCCATGAATTTTACCATTACATCATGAAGTGAAAATGTAAACGAAGGACAGGTAACACGCTCAGAACCCAATTTCCCCACCGCAGCACAGCAGCTGATAGCCACGACAATCCCTGCGACACCACTGAACACCCGTGTGTTTAGGCTATGCTCCTTGTAACAGAATGATACACAAATTTCAATTTGCTGAATTATCCAAGAGGCATATCATGTACTAAAAAGCAAGAAATGATTTGAGCAAACCTTCCTGCATATTCCATAGACCACTTCTTTAACAGGGGAACAAAAAATGCTGCAACACGCGGCAGTTCGATGAGCCTAAACCATTCTCCAAGCTCAGAATGCCTCGTGTTCAATTGATTTTGTATATACTCACCAACCAAGTTAATCTTTGGTGTCAAGCTGGAACAGATGAAAGCACAAAAGGTCAAACCCAGTGTATACTTCCATCATGAATATTTGTCTCCAGATAGAGAAAACGTGTACAGACCACAGAAGAGACAACTTCCCCAGAAAAGTTCAGATACCAAATTGGATTGATTCAGCACAAGACTTAAAGCTCTTGAAAATTAAACAAGGCCATAATATACAGAAAAACTAGAGCTCTAGAATTCACTAGCTTGGTAATCACATTAATTCTTTCTCCCTTTTGCAATGCAAAAACACAATATGCTTACATCTCTTTAACCGGGGAAGCATTGTTGCAGCTGCGCTCAAGAGAAAGCAGCACTTCTACCTCTATCGCTGTCTTCATTAGCGCATAAACAGCGACCTGCATGGCCATGGAAGTGAATGACTATTGATTCAGCATTTCATTTAATCTGTTAACATAACAAGGATGTTTCACTTCCACTTAATAGGAGTTCAATTTGACAACTTGTTCAAGGCTGACTTCTCGAACAACAACCGTGTGCAGAAAAATGCAATCCTGTGAGCCAAAAGTTGGCAAAACAAATGACACTAACATGATTACTAAGGGTACAGTCTATTATAATCATACCAGGTAAGATATCCTTTTATGCCAGCCATGTACATCCTTTCCAACCCATGCCATGGCAAGCTCTGGACCGGTTCCAGACAATTTGAGCGACTCAACTTCAAGGGAGAAGCTTCTAGCCGATCTGTGTAATACCCGGACAAGACAATCAATCCGATTGAGTTCGAGTCCACTTTCACCATACTGAATTTCGGCGTCCGCATCTGTGTCTGTGCCTCTTATATCACTATTGGTTTGAGCAAAAGAAGCAGAAGAAGCTGCCGGTGAAAGCGTTGTCTGAGATGAAGATGGTCTCGGTGAAGCGCAGCACCTAAACAACAACCCAAAGAAGACATTTTTCCTTGCAAGTCTATAAAAGTTTCTTTGTTCCTTGGATTCGCAACTTGAAGTTGAAGCTTGAGGTGTATAAGCCGAACCTTTTCGCCTGTTCTTTGATCTAATAGATTTTCTGTCACACAGAGAAAGGTCCTAACTTTACCATTGTAATTCCAGGCAATGCAGTAGCTCTTCCAATGGTTAGAGAATATACAACAAGATTTAACTAAGCTGAGCAACCAAAAAAAAAGAAAGTTCTTCATTACTGATAAAGATGGAGGAAATAGATCAATGGGAAAGTCAATATATATACACACACAGATACATATGATATTATGCTAATACAATGTACATACAAAACAGAGCCAGATAACATAATACACACAGATTGATATGATTCCTCCACAAAAACAGAGGCCAAAGATTTACAAGTTGGGTTATCAAAAACAAAAAGATAACATGCAAACAGTTTTCATAAATCATAACAGAAAAATGTACATATTGTGGGATTTATCAAAAACTTACACACGCAGGGTGAGAGGAGAGAGAAAGCAGAGCAAGAATAAGAGAAGAGGGGAGAGAGAGAGAGAGAGAGAGAGAGCTTACGAGTTATAGAAGTGAGGAAGTTGCAGAGACAAATGGAAAGCCATAAAAGACGGAAGAGGCGAAAGGGAAGGAAATCCAACCATGTAATTCACAAAAAGAAGATGTTTTCAGCGTACCCATCGAGGTGCTTACTTGCTCACACACACGTAGAGAGAGAATATATTTTTATATTAAATTATTATAAGAGTTTTTTTTTTTTTTTTTTAAAGAGAGAGAGAGATAGAGTTGGCAATGTGTCTTAGGGTTTATCTCCAACCCGCCAGCTGTTTTGTCTCTGAAGTTTCTTGGCCAGTTTTTTCTTGATAAGCCCATTTTTTACCCCAAAAAATTATAAAAAAAAAAAGGGGATCTTTCTTGCTCCAGGATTTGCAGAAACCAGAAAAAAGAAAAAAGAAACGTAGGGATGAAGTAAACACAAACTGTGGGTTAACTAAAGTCTGTTGCCGTTGAAAACCAGTTATTGTAAAAGCTTCATTTAGAATGTTAACGAAAGTTGTTTTCTTCCAGGAAATCACCCATGTGTTGACCAAAAAAAAAAAAAAAACGGTTTTGTTTGCGTTTTGTTTCGGTGAATGCATTAATCAAATCTGGTCCAAATTAGGTGGGAATTACTTGGTGGTATTCATGTTTTCAAAATCACAATTTGGGCAGCATGAACTTGCAATTAATCAGCTACAGATAATAGATTGGAAGCATGGGAGGATTGGGTGGCAACTGGCATGGAGTGAATAATCATTGAAGAACAGGAACTTTTCATTTTTTCATTCTTTTATCCTTCTTTTTAACAAGGTATAAAAAAAATATTAAATTATGCTATAAATTATATTTTTACCTATCAGTAATTATCATTATTTTAACGATTGGATTAATTTTTTAACGGTCTAATCAATGTCCACGTTTTATATCATAACATGATAAACTGCTTCTGGTCATTCAGATCGATAAAAAGTTAGGTACATAAAAATACAATTTGTATCATAAGCTTTATTTAGAAATAGAGTTGACTGATCAATGAAAATACTTGTGGTTTAATTATGTCGTCAGAATACCTTGAATCATACTTGTTTTCTTGTTATCTTTTTTATTTTCAATAATTGAGAGTTTTCTTTCTTTCTTTCCATTGTACTTGAGCCTTGAATGAAAGCTAAGAGTTACAACCTATGCACAAAATGTACGATGAACATATGTTGTGAATTCTCTACAGGTCATTCCATCCAGGGTATACCACTTGACAGAGATATCAACACCGGTGATCGCCCGAAAAATTCCGGTCATTAATCCTCTCAGCAACTCTTCTTCAGACATTTTCTACGTCAGCTTCCTTCCCAAATCCAAGTTCAGACATGTCTTGTTTTGCCATCAAATTCCTGCAACATGAAAATGTAGTATCATATTAAGCAACTGCAATAACTCCTACACAATTAGAGAAAATCAGATGAAAAGGAAGCTTCGATATCTATGAAATGAATGAGAACAAGCAAAAATTACACTACAAAGACCCTGCTCCAACTATTTTATGCAAAAGCAGTTACACTACAAAGGAAGGAGATGAAAGATCAAATGTTTCACAACGAAACCACATGCTTACATAAAGAAATTTAAATTTCCGACACATAAAACTGGAACTGTGATCGAGGTAGTGACTGCGCCAGCAACTTTGTTAACCATGAAATCATCAGCAAGTGAAGTATGGAGTAAATTGCATAACTAGCAAGTAATATTTTTGGCATCGGACTCGAAACAGAAGTAGCTAAAATCTACACTTGGCTATGAGACGCATAAGCAGAGTGTAAACCAAAAGCAGCAAACTCACTTCTCCATACGACATTGGAGATACTTTTTTGATAAGTGTCTGCATTTTTCCGATTGATGGCCGAAAGATTTGAGGCAATTGAGATATTCTTTCTTCTCCTTTAAAAAAAAAAAAAAAAAAAAAAGAAGCAATCACAAAAACACGTGTTAGAACAGAAGAATCATGATGAACAAACTGTAAGAGGTACTTTCAGAAGAACATGCACTATCTTCTCATACTATGTATAAACAAAATAATAAATTGAATTGAAGTTTTAAACTTAAAAGCTTGGAAAAAGATTACCAGGTCACATAAATGCATATGATCCAAAGGGAAAACTCCCTTCTCTGGAGGGACTGGTCTCAGTCCCCTATTTCCACCAAATGCACCACCTACCACAAATAAACACACACATTGAATATGAATATCAAAATGGATCAAGAGAGAGAAAAAACAAAAAAATCAATATTTTTCAAGAGGAAGACAGCTAGTTGAACATTCATAATTAATCCTTTCTTGAATTAAAATGGATCTCAAAGAAAAGAAGTTCATGAATGATGAAGAAAACAGTCATTAAACTGTTTGGGCATTGCCCACGAGACTCGAATTCAGAAACCCATATATTCATTTATAGATTCCCATTCTCCTAAGAACAGTTAATTCTCAGAAACACATAAAGATGTTGCAAAGGCAAATTCTTGGTAAGAAAGTTACTACCTTTTTCCTATGGTTTCAAAACGAAAAAGCTAATTTGAAATTCCACAAGATTAAACTGCCAAAAGCTACTTGAGAGAATCCAGAAACGGTATATCAAGCTTTCTTCTTTTTCCTAATTTTTCTAGGGAACCAAACGAAAAGTGAGAGGAAGAACCTGCACTCATTGGGAAAGCTTCTTGACGGAAGATTCAATGTTGCAGCTTCGACTCACTGGAGTCGCCACTGGGAACCGTTTCAGAACTTCCTGAAACACACGGGTTTTACCACTCAGCAGACCAAAACGACGCCGTTCCGAAATTGAGAGTGTTTGGACTGGCCCTTTCAAATGTTGTCGTTTTGATTCTCACCCTTTTTCTCTTTCTTTTTTAGGCAGCGAACAATAAGGATTGAGTTTTTAACTAATTTGGTCCCTGAATTGTTCAGTATGTGACAATTTGATTTCCCTTTTTTCTTTCTTTTTTTTTTTTTTGCAGAAACACACCCAAACTTTTAAAACGGGTGCTCTTCGGCCATATTGCTTCGTTGTTGCCTAGTTCCTTTTTTTTCCCCAGGGCACTCCTTTGAGCCTCAAGATAGCAAATTTACCTTAACGTTTTTTTTTTTTTTGTTTTATTCTCCGCCTCAGGGTCATTTTAGTAAATTGGACCAGTAATTGACACATCACACACATTAGGGTTTAAACCACCGAAGTGCCTATAAAAACAAACAAGGGTGTGTTTTGGTGGTGTTTCAGTTTGTACTTGTTGGCTGAGAGCAGGTTAAGTTAAACTGCGTGCTTCGATCCGGTTCACTGCTCTCCCAAATCTCCTCTTCTTCTGCTATTTTTCTAAATGTTTCTGGTTTTCTTTCTCTGATCTTCTTGTTTACTTTTTATATTTATGTTTGTATATATATATATATATATATATATATTTTTTTTTTTTTTCTTGATTGTGCTTCTATGAATCCGAGATATCTGAGCAGATGATGAAAGAAATTGGTATTCAGTACTGACTAGTACATGAAGTTTCCAAAATTCGAGCTTTTTAAAACTGATGCTCATATCCTCCTTTTTTCTTCTTCTTCGAATAAAATTATTTTCTCAGTGGCGAAGTGCCCCGACATTTTTTATTTGTAATTTCAATTTTGCCCCAATTGAAATTAGAAACGTATAACTATATTCCAATTAAACAAAATTTAGAATATTGTGCCCCAAAAGAGAAGATTTTCTGGCTCTGCCTTAGCTCCATCGCACTCAAATTGTACCAGATTTACAGACACATCTCATTAAGGTGAATAAGAATACAATTAAAAATTTAGCTGTTAATCATGTAGAAAGTATTTACATGTTGCTCTCCTTTTTCCTTTTATTTGGGTTTTGTTGTACAATGACTCATTGGTATTACATAAAAACATATCTACTATATATATATACACCCAAGAAGTTGAACCTGTGATCATTGGGAGTATACTAGACTTCTCTGTCAGGCAAAATACCTTGCGATTTTCGAAGAAAATCTGCTGCTCTTCCTGCTTCTCCAGAAATAAATTAGTTGGTGTTTGAAATCAAAATGCTACACTTGTTGGACTTGTATTGAGGGAGGACTAGCAGTGGTTGGCCTATACGAATGTGGTTGCTGGATTATCACTATTACTGGATCTCTGGAGCTTTCATCCCAAGAAGTTGCCTGCAATTTTATGCAATTCACTTGGTACTGTCTAAGTCTATAATATATTGATTCAGAATATATATATATATATATATATATATATGTGAGAGATTAAGAAGTAACTACTCCAGTGCTTACCACCCCAATGTGCCATTCATGACTGCTAAAGTCTTTGAAAGTAGCAGCATCCATTTCCTGCGTAAGATAATATTGTGGTGGGCACAAGTTTAACCAAAAGAAAAAAAAAAAAAGAAAAAAACTCCCATATCCTCTAAAAGAAATGCCCTTACTATGCTATAGATTGGAGGAATTGTTGTCTCCCCTTTAGATTTTAGAGCCGGCATGACAGAAAACCGCGGAGCCAAGTCTTGTGACCTAAAAGTCCACCTACAAGGGAAAGGTAGAGTTATTCGTTACAGCCTCGAAGAAAACTGGAAGGTTTGAAACGAAACAGTGAAGATCTGAAAAATCTGTTTACGGACTATAGATTGTACAAGTATATGCATACCCAATGTAAGTAACGATGCATAATTGCGCCCATTCGCGAACTAACAAGCGAAGCCAGTAATTTTCAGATGAGTCATCCAAGTTTATGTATAACTGAATAGAAAAGGTTTAAAATGACCACCTCCTGAGTAAAATTCCTAAACATCGCACATTCACAAATCAAAGGAAAGATTTAGGCCATACCACAGCCTCGGCCAGAGCTACTATCTGCATTGCACCTTGAAATTTTCTGCACAAACAGCACATCGAAACGAAGAACACAATTAACTCTCTCTCTCTCTCTCTATGTCGGAATGCGGAAACATGTATATATAGATGGGAAGATGCGTACTTAAACATGATGTACTTTGTATACACTGCATCGTGCATCGTATGAACATCCTCTTCCGCGATAACACTGAGCTGCTCCCGCAGAACTAACAAGTTCTGTGATGTATGGTGGAAGATCACGTAGAAGGTAATCAAATAATTAAACAGCAGCAGGACCTAGATCACAAACACAAGAAGGAAAAATCAGCAATACATGAGGTTGAAAAACCGGATGTGAAAACCACCAAACCAAAAAAAAAAAAAACTTATGCTGATAAATTAAGAAACTTACAGAGAAATAAGGCACAGAAGCTCTATATCCAACGAGAGTCAAGTAAAAAACACAGGCAAGGCTAGCGGTGGTACGCCGCTCATTTACCGACAGACGCTCACACATGATGCAGTAACCGTGAGAGATGAGCAAGAAGGACACGAATGAAGCCGTCTGAAAGAGCACTCCTGTGACATAAACTCCAAACGACATCCACAGAGAACATGTCTCTAAATAAAAACATGAATACCTGAAAAAAATATATTTATATACTTCTTGTGAGGATCTTATTGCCGAAACAAAAAATCCTAAAATTTGAAGAGACGGAAAGCACACCAGAAGAGGAAGGACAACGTAAGTTGCAAGGCTTTAATTGACGGAACGGATGCGAGTGTCCACTGCAAACTATTCGCCTGCTCCAGTTCAACCATAAAACCAGAATTAAACATATTACGTCAATCTGAAAATTGCTTCAGAATCCGCTCGATCAATTAACAAAAAACCGTGATTGGAAAAATCATAAATAGGGATTGCATCTTTTGAAGATCCTAAATTAAAAAGGCAAAAAAAAAAAAAAAAAAAAAAAAAAAAAAAGAAGAAAAAGAAACTTACTCCATCATACAATGCTAGTTTCTGAGCAACCAAACAGAACAAAGACATCAACAAATAAAAATGATTCACTCATAATCAAGAAATGGATCTGTTAACGAGTTAATATTCCATGCAACCAAACAGAGCATTCTCGACAGTTTCTCAAAAAACCAAATTACACGCCGAAGTCGTTCCATTTCAGCCTAATCAAATTCATTTTCTCGCAAAAATTCCAGTTCATTTACATCATCGTCAATTCAATCCAAACACGAGATTTAAAACCGAACTGAGAGGAAACGAAGATTGAGAAGAAGACCTGGAAATGGCGGTTCTTGTAGGTGTTGAAGGTCCAAGAGCAAGCGGAGACGAACCAAATGGACCAAAACGCCAAGTAGAGAGCAGGCAGTGGCCGATAAGACTCGTCCAGTACAGAGCCATCCGAAGCATCCATGATTGAAAAAAGGATCACAGCTTAATTTAGAAACGACTAAGCACTGAGAGAGAGAGAGAGAGAGAGAGAGAGAGAGACGAGAGAGGTTTATCATACATGTACACACACACATATGCATGTGTATACATGTATATATATGTATATGATTGTGGTCTCTGGAAGGCCTTTTTTGTTTTATATACGCAGACACGTCTCGAACGTGTCCGTTTGATTAGCCTTGTATTCAAATTATGTTCAAGGAGTTTACGATTTAGACCGCGAGTGTTTCGCATTTGTTATGGATAGGATAATATTTGGACAACTAATTATTTTTTTTAATATGGAATGATGAAAATGCCTTCTTCATTCTAATTTTATTTTTTTTTTTTTTTTTTATAGATACTTGCTAAATTTCTCGAATTTGCGAATCGGCCGGAGTCAGCATATATTTCAATGAGAATTACACAAAATAATAATAATAATAATAATAATAATAATAATAATAAATAATAGTATTAAACTAAAGGTCAATTTTGAGTGGGTGTTAATTTTTAATGGAGATAAACAAAAAAATCCTAAAATTTTTGGGGCAAAATTAATTTAGTGGGACTACATGAGAATTTTTAATTTTTAACGGGATAAAATAGAAAAACATAAAAATTTGAGATAGAAAAAAAGAAAAAAAGTTTCAATAAAGACTGTAGCCCCCTACTTCTCTATATAGATTTGCACTTTGACAATATAATCCCTACTTTTTCCCTTCAAAATCAATCAATGAACTGAAATTCTTGACACCGTTGGTCATTTTTTTATATCCGTTAAATTTTAAAAGATTTTTTTTTTACATGTGACTTACACATGATAGTCCAAGAAATATATTATTAATTATAATTATTTAATTTCAATATATTCATCATAAATTTGAATATAATTAAATTATAACTAAAATTTTTGGACAAAAAAATGTTGAATGAAATTGTGAGAGAGAGTCAGAGAACGTAAAGATCATGGGCCAGGACTTGGGGAAGTGAAGTTGGTAAGGCTAAAGTTGATGATCATGTCGTAGAAGTCTGCAAATAACGAGCCTAACATTTGGAACACCAACCAATTCATCAAAATATTGTTTGCCAATATTTTCTCCTAACGTTGTATTTGTTACAATTATTTTAAAGGGGGGGTGTTTTGAGGATCAAGTAAGAAGCTTCTTCTCTCTGCATGAGGATATGTCCAAAATATTCTAAATGGTCTTTTAAAACTAAAGACGTGGAGAGCACTTTTAATTAATCATTTTTTGTTTGTTTGTATTTATTTATTTATGTTGAAAATTAAATTGTCTTAAATTCTGTCCAAATTGGAAACTAGAAAGGAGTGGAGCAGCTCTTTGAAAAATACCTTTGAGGATGTTCACCAAATCGAACCAAGGAAAGATGTTATGCTAAATTATTACAAAGCACTTGATCAACTACTATTAAAAAGTAGGTAGGCAACTGGCTGACCATATTTTAGGTATTTTGAAGTCGGAAAAAAAAAAAACTTACTGCAAGAAATTAGAAAAAAAAAAAAATTACTGTAAGAAATTACTAAGAAAATGAAGAACATTTTTAGGAAAATGGTATAAGTAGAATTACTTCGTCTACAAACATATATTGCTTTTAGTTGAGGTTCGCCAGTTGTAGAAATATTAGGTGAACAAACTCACTAACAAAATATTGTTTTCTTCAATCTTACTCCACCGTAGGGAATTGATTTATTTCATGGTCTTTCTGAATAACCTTTGTGAGCATATAAAATATCATAGTTGACTAATTGTTAAAAAAAAAAAAAAAAAAAAAAAAAAAAAAGAAGAAGAACTTTTTTCTATATCATTTTCTTTTGGCAAAAACTCTGGTGATATTCGGATATTTATAACATGATCAAATTTTTTTGCGACGTAGAAATGTCCCAAGTCTATGCTTTTTTTGGATTGACTTCTTCTTCGCGACACTGATGTCGTTAACAATCGTAACTTTTATAAATTTAACATTTAAAGTTCACAGTTTTATCATTTAAATATATAAATTCTCATATGTTCTCTTAAAATTTAAAATCAATTGTAATTAATACAATTCAATAATTAAAATTTACAAATTCTAGTGTAGCATACCTAAATTATTGGGGAGAGCTGTGGTATAGCCTCTTCCAGAGATCAGTAGAGCTCTTTTTTTAACTGTTATATTTAATCGGTTGATATATTATAAGTATACCATTGTTATCAAGACTTATCTTATATAAATTTTCATCCCAAGTTTTTTCGTCGCCGGCGATCTTTCCGCACCAGCGTCCAATGCCGGCGACTCACCAAACGCCGTGACCCACCTCCGCACTTATTCCGACCGCCGAGACCCACCTCTCCCCTTTCTCTCCCCCTCTCCTCCCCCACCCGGCCCCACCCCGGCCCCCCCGGCGACCCCCTTTCTCTCTCTCTTCCCTTTCCTCTCTTCTCTTCTCTTCTTCCCCTCTCCTCTCTTCCCCACCCGGCCCCCCATTCCGCTGCCCCCAGCCCCCCCCCCCCGTAGGTCCCTCGGCCCCAGCCAGTCCGGTGCCCCCCGACGCCCCGCCGATGGACCCTCCCACCCCCTCTCTCTCTTCCCTTCTCTCTCTTCTCCTCTCTCTCTCTTCCCCTCTCTCCCACCCCGGCGGCCCGCGCCCCCCTCCCCCTCCCTCACAACTCCGACGAGAGAAGAGAGAGGTAGATGGGGATGAGGGCGTCGGTGTTGTGAGGGGGATGGGGCCGCCGAGGGTGGGAGAGAGGGGAAGAGAGAGAGGAGAAGAGAGAGAAGGGAAGAGAGAGAGGGGTGGAAGGGTTCGTCAGCTTGCGCGCTGGGGGGCGCCGGGCTGGTTAGGGGCCGGGGGGCCGGGGGCCGACGGGAGGGGGGACTGGGGCAGCTGGGACTGGGGGGCCAGGGTTGGGAAGAGAGAGGGGGAAGAGAGAGAAGAGAAGAGAGAGAAAGGGGAAGAGGGAGAAATTGGGTCGCCGGCGGCCGAAATAAGTGCGGAGGTGGGTCACAGCATCATAGTGAGTTGCCGGCGTCGGGGTGTGTCACCGGCATCGGTCACCGACGGCGGAAAAGACTTGGGGTGGAAAAGTTTATATAAGGTAAGGTCTATAATAATAATGATATACCTATAATATATCAACCGTTCGATTAAATCTAACGGTTAAAAAAAACTCTACCAATAGGGTTTACCACATCCTCTCTCAAATTATTGTACTCCTGACACTAGTATTGTAATAAGGACCACCCAACCGAATCCATGGGGATGGACAAGGAAATACGGGGCCAAGGCAGGGTTGGCCCACACAAAGAAGCGGACCGACTTGGAGGAAGGAAAGAGCAGCCCAACCCGGTCTTATAGTCCGGCAGACCACGGGCAAGCCACATATTTATATAAGGAAATATAGTGTTTTGGAAGAATGAAGTAAATAGTAGTCTTCAATTATTAGTAAGTAATTAAAGTAAATAACAAGTTTTTAAAATGTTTGGTGTAAATGGCAAATTTACTTCTAGTAAATAGAATGATAACAATTGTCGACTGATTATCCCGATCCGTATGTACAATATTACCTGGCAAGTACTGGGAATTCTTCTCCCGATACCATTAAAAAATTCCTTAAATCAACCCTTTTTCTAGGAAAGAGTGCTCTTGCTTTGGGATGGTATATGCGAGTGCGAGGTTTTGTTATCAGATGTTAAGGAGTCAATAATCAAAAGATTGTGGTTGCAGTTATAGTATATCGAGGATACAGAATTTGAATCCCTTTAATTTTAATTAAAAAAGAAAAAAAAGATAATAATAATAATAATAATCAAATTACTTTTTGTACCTCTTTACATATGGTCTTTGATTTTCAAGTTCCAGTAATTTTGTTAGCTGTTTAAGGCAACATAGAAAACCGTCTATTTGCAAAACACCAGGAGTTTGACTGTGATCTCTGAGCCAGGATTAATCATGGGCTAGGTACTCCCTTCAAAAGCCATTTGATATGAGCCCTAGGATTTTTTATTTTTTTTTTTTTGGTGCTGAAAATGTCCGCTCACAAAATTGAGTATTCCTATCATACACTAATCCTTGACATGAGCAGTCCTAAATCTATTATACAATTATAATTTTCTTCATAAACTTTTTAATTTTTAACAATGAGTAATTGGTCCAAATAATTCATGAATTTTTTACAAGGTGATGATTTATTCCTTATTTTTTTAATTTTTCCCGAGATGATCCTAAACTCTCTAAATGTTGGCAATTATAATTCTTTCTGTCTAAATCTGTTAAATTTCTAACAGAATGAATCACGTGCAATACATGTAATATATTTTAGGAGGATATTTTAGTAATCTAATACTATATTTGATTTAAAAATTAAAAAAAAAAACTCATAAAAAAATCCTAGGCTGATGACCTCTTCTCTCTCTCCTCCCTCTCTTCAAGTTCCAAAACCCATTTCTCTCCCTTTTTTCTCTCAAAGCTTCTGGCAAACATGGACTCCAAGGTGACCAGCGACCATCGCTCAGCACTGGTCCAAGTCCTCGGGATCGTCCAAAAAATACTCTAAATCTTAAAAAAAAAAAAAAAAAAACAAAACAAAAAACCTATTACATTTTCCAAAAAAAAAAAGAGAGAGAGAAACAATTAATCCAGGAGGACGGGCATGAGGGGAGGGGCGGCAGGGTTCACTCAGGGGTGGGCAGCAAGGTTTGCACGGGGTGGGTGACAATAACTGAATCGGCCGGTGGAGAGATGGCAGCAGACTAGTTGAGGAGCCCTGGTACACCTCGCAAATGCGGATTGGGAAACTCTTTGCCCCTAGGAGGTCCAGTGCCGCCAGGAGCTTCTCTGTCATGCCTAGCCACCGTTTCACCTCCTCGCTTCGATGTTTCTTGTGCCAAGCCATAAGCAAGTTTCTCTCTCCTTTCTGGTTTTGTTTTTGGGGCCTGGATTTGAGTTTGGGGGGGGGGGGATGTGGGGGTGGATGCCTGGGTGGGTTTGTGTTCAGTGAAGGTGGGGGTAGGGGTGGTAATACGGGTCGCGACATGACAACACGACTCAAAAACGACACGAATTTCACGGGTTCGTGTTGGGAAAAATAGGAGCGGGTCGTGTTCTGGTTGGGAAAATTGACACAAAAAAATTCGTTTGTGTTCGGGTTGGACCCGTTTTTTTATGTCAATTTCGTGTCCACTTTTCGTGTCAATTTCGGGTTGCGTGTCAATTTCGTGTTAATTTCGAGTCAAATTTCGTGTCAATTTCGTGTTGTGGGTCAATTTCGGATCAAGTTCGTGTCGCGAGTCAAGTTCGTGTCGTATCGTGTCAATCCATTACGAGTTCGTGTCGCGGTTTCGTGTCGATTTCGTATCACGGTCATGTTCGGTTTGGGAAAAAAAATTCGACACGACTCAAACACGACACGAACACGACACGAGACACGAATTGATACCCCTAGGTGGGGGGGATAGAAATAGGTGACGCTGGGTTTAAGTTTCGTGAAGGAAAGGCATGGGTTTGAGTTCGGTAGGAGGGGCTAAGTTTGAGTTTCATGAAGGTGAGGGGCGGCAGTGGCAGCGCTGGATTTGAGTTCAGTTGGGGGCGCCTGGGTTTGAGTTTGGTGAGGGAGGTCGGTGGCTAGGTTTAAATTCGGTAGGGGAAGGGGGTGCTAGGTTTGAGTTCTCAACTCTCTCTCTCTGTTTTTTTCTTTCTTTCTTTTGTTTTTTTGAATGCACTAGGTGTGAGGTATTATTTTTAACAAGGATATTTTTGTCTTTTGATAGTTTAATAAACTCATGTGATGAGTCATGCAACTTATTATGTTATAAAATTAACGGATTTGAACTGTAAAGGAATATAATTGCCAACATTTACAGAGTTTAGGATCATCTTGGCTAAATTAAAAAAACAGAAATCAAATCGTCACCTTGTAAAAAGTTTAGGAATTATTTGGACCAATTACTCTTTAACAATTTACTCTTTGAACTTAAATGTGTATTAACAGCGATCTTAAGTTTTTAACAGGAGTTGTCCTAATTTTTCGATATGAATATAAGGCACTGTTATTAAGATGGATTAGGGGAGAAATCACAAAAAGTTGGATTGTGTGTGAGTTACTCTTGTGTACTTTTTTATTATCTCAGTAAATTATTATAGCTGTTGAAATAAAACGTAATCTCATATTAAAGTGAACATGTACAAATCTTTCATGTTTGTGAATATTATTTATTTTCTTTTATGATTTTTATTATTCTCTGTAATATAAAATAAGGACATTTAATTCTTAACAATAAATTCGAGAGCGTTTATGTATTTAATCTATTTATTTAGGCCAATCAATTTAGTGATTGACAAGTAATCTCTTTTAGAAATTTTATTTATGATTGTCTATTTGTTTTATGTGGAAGAATTTTCCATAAAGCTCTTTCCCACATTTTTTTTTCCGTTGAATTTCCTTTGCCTATTTTTTTGTGTGGAAATATGCGTATGGACCTATATTTATATTATATTAGCCGAACGCCTGTTATCATCATCTCCATTTTGAATGATCACATAGGGAATTTGGGTAATATAATATACCCATTTGCTTTCTTTTTCTGTCTCTTTCTTCTTCTTCTTATTATTTTTTTTCCAATTCAATCTGTTTATCATTAGACAAGGTCGAGAGGGAGGGGGGGCATGTCAAACCAACAATAATGAGACTAGCTAAGAAGTAATGATATCCTTGCCTTCAAATGGCATCTGAAAAATGAGATGAGTTTGTGATCAAGACCAAAAGCTTGGTAATTTATTTATTTATTATTTCGCTAATGATAATATATTTATTGTTTTCTTCTTGTCAATGTTCTTGTACCAATGGAATTTTGCTACTTGTTATTGTTTGTTGAGAGGCTCGCTAGTGTACAGTCTAACGACCATTATAAATATATATGTATTTATGTGTATATATATGTATACATATATACATTATGCACATAGTTGAAGGTTAACGACCATTATATTCAAAATTTTTATGCATTTTTTTTTGTTTTCCTTCAACAACTAGATACAAAAGAATCTGGAAAATACAAAAAAGGTTTGGAGAACAATTTTCTTCTTCAACTTGAATGACCATTTCAACTTTGCCAATTTGCAAAGAAAATATTGTCTTACGTTTTTTTTTTTAAATTATTTCTTAACGACCATGTGATCACAAAAAATAATATTCCTCTTACAAGACAATTTATATTCATCATGCAAATAATAGCTTGTTGGACTTCGAAAACTTGCTGCATTAAAAAACGATATAAAAAAACCCCACCTTAATTAGTGACCATGTGATTGATTGAGAAAATGTATGATCAAAATCAAAATGGCTGGGTTTCTTGGTCACATAAATCGGCCACGTTTATTTGATTTTAACAAGTTCAAATCTTCATATTCTTGCAAAAGAAGATGCAATTCGATTCTCCCAAGGAAAAATGGAAAAAAAACTGAACTTTTTTTCCTTTTTTTTTTTTTTTAATTTTCTTTTCCATATATAACGCCAATTATTTTCTCACATGCTAAAAACCTTATATCCAAAACCAAAACAACATGCAAAATGTTTCCAATGCGAAATTTTCACGCCATTACACATTTTACACGTCATTTGAGTGAAATAGAAATGTAACTAGGTAAGAATATGCCTACCCTTTTCTCGGGAACCGACAAAAAAGGTCAAAATTGGTGAGCTGAGCTTAATCACTAAAATATGATATTGGGACTTGCTTCTTAAGGCTTTGATATTGTTATTGATATGCAACACAAGTGCAATTATTAGCATTGCAAAACAAGAAAATGAGACTCTAACTAAAGGAAATGTCCCCATTAATATTGTTTTTTTTTTTCCTAGAATGATCCCACTTATTAAAATGCTTAACTTTTTTTTTTTTTCATTTTAATTTCTTTTCAGCGAATTTCTTAATTTATAGCACTTTTATTTTTGTTATTTTTCTGGTTGGTGCAGACCAGTCTTGATTGCATATCCCTTGAATATGGTCTCTGCACCAACAACAACCGAAAACATACAATATTACAGAAAATAAATAGGAACCACTTTTTTGTGATATTCTTGGTTAGGCAAAATATCTCATTTTATTTTTCTCGTCTTCGTCTAGGAGATTTAATTTATTTATTCAAAGATCCCATATTTAATGCATGGGCCCGTTAACTAAATCTTTTAGTTGTTCTCTGCTGGTTTCGATGCTTTGTATTAGTTTCCATGCAGTCTTCATGCATGAACTAATTTAATGATGAGGGTTTTTTTTTTTTTTTTTCACCTATAACGAATTTTATTAGGAATATAACATTTGAATTTTTGTTGCTGACAAAAAAAAAAAAAGAAGAAGAAGATCATTAGTGTAAGAACCATTCCCCATCTCTTTCGTCACTTTAGAAATCTCGGAATCCATAAACGAAATTAAAAAAAAAAAAAAAAAAAAAAAAAAAAAAAAAAAAAAAACCTAATCTAATTCTACTTGAAAACTGAGTTCAATCTTCGCTCAAGCCACTTGTATTTGTATGGCACTCATGTTAGCTGTCCTTTTTCTTGTTTGAACTCCTTAATTCCGAATTGTTGCCATCAAATAATCCAGCGAAAGAGATATTCTAACACATTTTTTCAAACTCCAAAAATTGGACCATAGTGCGAATCTAACAACTTGTAGTAGTTCACAAAACGCTACTGTCTAGCCTTCTCTTCTATTCGTGGGCAATCGATGGAGATGGCGTTTGTTGAAACGTAATCTTCTCATACGTCATATACATACATATTTATGTATGTATATATATATATATATATATACACTCACACACACATACATATACACTTGTGTGTGTTTGTGTGAGTTTTAGCTTTTCAATAAAATTAAATGAGCTTAGTAGCTAGTTGCAAAATTTGCCTGTTTTTAGAATCTATTACAACCCAACAATCTATATCCACTCGTGCTTCTTGAGAAACACTCCAAACTCAGCTATCCATTTGCAAAAGAAAAAAAGTATCTAGAAAACGTGCACGGACTGTTTCAACTAATCAATATTGTAATATGCATATTTAGTTAAGAAATTTACTTACTAGCTAGCTAACAAGAAAGAAACAAAAGATTTTGACATCCATCTCTGTGTAAAAGCCTTTTATTTATTATTATTGTTAATAATTAAGTGTTACTTTTCTTTTTGTTGTTGTTGTTACTTTATAGTGTAGACTGTAGGGGGCAAATCTTGAAGCCGTATTAATTATTAAATAATGATTATGTGTAATTTTGGAGTGGGAATTTGGTTTGAACAAAATAACGGACAAAAGAAATTGACCTTAACGGACAAAATGAGGGAGAGACGTGGACTAATGAGACTTCAAGAATATTTTTTCATTTTTAAATTATTGCAACGTTGCTGGTGCAATATGGCGCGTGGGACCCTCCCGTACGACCCATTCCCTTCAATATGGGTCCCACATCTCGTTTATTTATTTTATTTCTTTTTTGAGTTTACATTTATATATATATATATATATTTTTTATTTTGTATTAAAATCAGCTATAAGAAAAAATTATTGTTAGATTATTAAACTTTATTCTTAAAAATAAACAAATGTACTGTTAGTGTGTTTGTGTCAATTGGGGGGGGGGGGGGTGGTGAAAAATCTAAGGTAGGTCGAGAGTCGCTTTAGAGAAGAGCGCAGCGCACACCAGTTTCCCCTCTCTACAAATACCCCGCATTTTTCTACTCCTCTTCCTCACTCCTCCATCTCTCTCTCTCTCTCCAACTTATTTTTTCCCATCAATATTAATGTTAATTGCATTCTAATAGTAATTCCTCTACTAGAACTGCATTACTACAAAATCAAACATGACAGAGACAAACAATAAGTCAGAACCAGAAAGCAGCAACTCATCATCGTCGTCGTCGTCGTCGTCAGTGTCAGCGACATCAATGTCATTATCGTCATCTGGAATGCTCGAGAAGGTGATGAAGAAGAAGAAGAAGAAGGGGAGCGTACATACGCAGCAGCAGCCGAAGCAGGTGCTGGAGACAGTGAGCAGATCAGAGTCTAGGAAGAGCAGCAAACACCCGGTGTACAGAGGAGTACGGATGCGGAGCTGGGGGAAGTGGGTGTCGGAAATCCGACAGCCGCGGAAGAAGTCCCGAATCTGGCTCGGAACCTTCTCGAACCCCGAGATGGCAGCCCGGGCCCACGACGTCGCCGCCCTCACCATCAAGGGCTCCTCCGCCATCCTCAATTTCCCCGACCTAGCCCACTCCCTTCCCCGCCCGGCCTCATTGGCTCCTCGCGACATCCAAGCCGCCGCCTCCCAAGCCGCCGCCTCCTCCTTCGCTGACGTCAACTTAGCCACGTCATCTTCATCTTCTTCTTCATCATCAACGTCATCTTCCTCCTTGTCGTCGTCGTCGTCGAATGATTCGGAGGATCAGTCCGAGGAATTGGGGAAGATCGTGGAGTTGCCGAACTTGGAAGGGACCGAGTCGGCCGGGAGTGAGTTCTTGCTCGTTGACTCGGTGGAGAGTTGGATTTACCCGCCTTTGGAAGTTGATCATCAGCTCGGAGGTGGTGAGTACTTTTACGGCGAGTTTTTATGTGACCAGATTTTGGCTGCTCATGAGATCAGTTTGAATATTCCGATGACCGACGTCGTTGATACCAGTGTTGAAGGTGGTCTAGTACTGTGGACTAATAATTGATATTGCATATAATTAGGTTGTGCCTTTTTTTCTCATCTCATCTGGTCATCTTTTGCTCTATTGATACATGTTCATGCTGTCGTTGTTTTTTTCCCCCCCTTAATATATATAGTTTGCTGACATTTTCACAGTCGATATTGCAATTTGTAATATATTAATGATGAATGGAAACAAGTAGCACTAGTATTTTTTTTTTTTCTCATTTCGTAAAATGTATTATTAGTGTTTGTTAGTTGAAAATTATTGGTGTGAAGAATAAGTTACTTTCAATTAAAAAGGCCAATATAATTTGGCACTCGAAGCCAAAAAAAGCCAAAAAAAAAAAAAAAAAAAAAGATAGATAAATAGATAGAATAAGATAGGTTAGGCACATGGTCAAGCTCGTTTTACGTGACAATAATAGCTTACAACTTGCAAGTTATCAATTATGTCATACCGTTGTCCTATCTTTGAGCCATTTATTTGCTCAATTTTTAGTTGCGTATATGGATTTTTGTGGCTGTTGATATAAGCAAGGGGGGAAAAAAAAAAAAAAGGCTCCTTGCTAGTTACCCCTTAAAAAATTTATTAAAAAAAAATAAAAAATACAAGGCAATTAGTCCTAAATTTCTGGTTATAGGAAAAACTCTTGGCTAATGATATACTGTGGGCTCTGCAAGTTTTATCTCCCATTGACTTTCCAAGTGTATTCCACTTATGAACTTGATAAATCTCTTTAACACTTTCTTACTCATCAGCAGAAGAATATTAATAATATATGATCACAGACAGAGATAATTTTATATTTAAATATATCATATAATGAAGAGTTTATATTCTCTCATGTTTAAGTTATAGAATTAGTAATAATATTGTGGGAAATCTTTCGAGATAAAATTCCTTAATTAATTATTACTATTATTCTGATGTTAATCATTGTTATGACCATGATAATTTATTCGGCCAGCATCTTTCCCCATTAATAGACATGAAAGCGAAATTGCAAAATGAACCGTTGGAATGAAGAAATTCAAACATATATATATAGCTAGGGTCCACACACACACACACATATAAATATATATATATATATGTGTGTGTGTGTGTATACAGTGTCGTCGTATATATATTATTGTGTACCGTTGCAGTGCCTCCAAGTGAGTATTACTCCATATGCATACGTGAGGACAATGCAAAGTGGGACAAATCGTACCACTTTGAGAGCCATTTGGAAAGAACTTTCCAAGGGAAAAGATAAAAAGCCTCAGCTGAATTTTTCTTACCAAACACTTTTGTGTCTCTTGCTCAACACTAGTGTCCAAGTGTAACATTCACATTTTTACTCCTTGGCCACTCCAAACAGATAAATTATAATTATTATCGTCATTGTTTTATTCGTTTGGCATGGTCCAAATTAAATTTTTATTATTTCTCATGACTAGCTAATTACTCATATCATAGGACTTTTTATATTCCAATAATAATTGGACAACTTCATCAAAAGAAAAACATCTCTGTCGAAAGTTGAAACAAACCCCACAATGAAAAATCCTACGCAGTTTGCCCATTTCCTTCAATCAAAAACAAAAGAAAAGGAATATGTTGCTTAATCAAAAATGATATATATGTTGCTCCTTTTTTTTTCTTCTTCTTCTTCTTTTTGTTTTCTTAAGGCCAATGAGGAAAAGAAAATTAAAAAAAAAAAAAAAAAAGTAGTTCACTTTTTTAACTTTTCAACTTTTGATGTTGTCGATCGTTAACACGTTGTTGTGGTACTTTTTTCTATCTACTTTTTTTTTTTTTTTTTTGCTTTGTCAATTTTCGGATTACAAAAATTTCAATCAAACCACTATCATGTGTCTCTCAACACACGTAATTTTCCAATTGAGACTAGTGATCACGATGTCTTGCACAAGCACGCTATGGTGCATGACTAGCCAAAGCATCTTTCAAGCCCTAGAAACACAAGATTTTCGAAAGCTACTCCTAATTTATAAATTTATAATCAACTTGGTAACAAAAGAAAACAAATTAGGGTCGCTAGAAGAATTCTTGCTATTTATTTTGAAGAAATCAGACTTGCGATCCCTTCTTATAAGTTGACATAAAGCTTTTATTTAAATATTTAAAAAAGGTCACATCACGTGGGACTTTAACGGGCACTACTTTTTTTTTTTCTCTAAATATTCATATTTTTTTCCCTTAAGCTCTGATTATTAATTTTTTAGTATTGTGGATTTAGCGTTATAGTAATTCTATATTAAAATTAAAAGTTTGAATCCCTGATTATCTCTAATTTAAAATTAAAAAGGATAATACTTTTTTCATGATATGTCTCGGATATATGACTAAATATGAATATCCTATTGGTTGAATCAATCTATACTTTTCAATTAAACTTCTACTTTATTAAGGAAAACTCATGGTTTTAATATCAAAAATGTAGCTTCTTATACTTTTATTTTTTTTCCTTAATGTATTGAATCTTAGGTTAATTAATGTAATTGTTGAGGGTAAATTAGTGCGCACACAAATTGACTGTTAGGGACAATATTCCCAAGGTTTAAAGTACCAAACTCAAATTAATTTGCATTTGGAGAACCTTAGCCATAATCTAAAGATTCAAAAAAGTCGCTCCCCAATTTGTACTTTTCAAAAATATTGGTTCACTTATTGAAACAAAACCAACACTCATTATCTATAGGACTTGGACATAGCTAGTTGCTTACATGTTCGGTAAAACGTGCTACTCTCAGCCACACCTTAAAGTCTTCTTTGTTTTTTTATTAAAAGAAAATAAATAAAATAAAAACTATAGAGAAATAACATATGGTCAAGTTTGCTAGATAATTTAAACAGTCGATTTCACGAACCATAGACCCTAAAAAGTATATGGTTTTCCTTTATAGGAGACAGTGACGAATAATTACGTGTGTGTGTGTGTGTGTGTGTATATATATATATATATATATTATAATTAAGCGGTACCGACGTGTGAAAATTAAAGGACATTACCTTGTGGGGGTCGAAGTAGAAATTAATATGAGATTTCAATTTTTATCCATATGTTAAAGCTAATTATGACATTTCAATAATAAATTTATTCTTTGCAATGTGTGAATGCAGCTTTTATAACGATCACTTTGGCCATTATGTCCGTTCATTGTTTTCAAAGACAAGATTTGCAACTAGATAAGTTTGGTAGTTCAATTGTTATCACCAATCACATGCCTTCTGGCATTATTATGAGAAGCAGATTTCTGTTCTACAAAATTTTAAAAGAAAATATAATACTAATATATAAAAGAGGTTGATTTTTGAGACCTACAACATTGCCAAACCATTTAATTTACCCAATAGTCTCTTCATTTGACACATGTATAAAAGATCTTCTTTACAGTATAACACACACGTACACATACATATGTATGTATGATATCCTATTTTCACTGATAAATATTCATAGTTTACAAACACAACTCAACAATAAATTCAAAAAAAAGAAAAGAAATTAAATAAAGCGCGTATTAATATTAATGATATATTAATATATGCTAGAAAATTTAATTTTGTTTAGACGTATGTATATTAATTTATATATTTTGTAGTAATGTATTGGAGTAATGTCGCACCAAATGGTTGAAAGTTATATATATATATCATCATCTAGGTAACATGCATGCTGAAGTCAGCATTTTGGAACTCCATATGTCCTTATTTTATTTATTTATTTATAGTGGAGCAGAATTGCACGATTAGATAATGATTTAAATGCTTAAACTGATTGATATGAATTATTAATTAACCAAATGTATCAACTTTGGACCTGCATATGCCTGGGGATCCTAATTTAAACCATGTCGTTGTCTCTATTATTGCTTGTTAAGTACGAAATTAGAAATAAAGAAAGCATGCTTGCCCACATTGAGAAAGTAAAGAAGCTTTAGAAAAAGAATCAATTAAGGAACAGAATAAATAAAAACTAAGGATTTTATCATTATTATTTTATCTTTTTTCTTTTAAACATTATTATTTTGTCTTTTTAATTAAGTTCGGGTTCTAACTAACGGATTCATGTTATTCTATTATCATTGGAGACACATGTTTCTAAGTAACGCAGGTCAACATCTTGTTATAATTTCCCGGCCAGGTCAAATATGCATAGTTTATTGACCATCTATAAATTTATATATATTTATATATATATATATATATATTTTAAATAAGGTCAGTATAATATATGTAGGTTTGCATAATAATATTACATGTCTATGCAATTATCTTTACACATGTCAATTATTGTTAAATCTTTTCTTCAAAAAATAAAGATGTTCTAAACTACATATACGTTTATTAATTACCTACAGAGAGAGAGATGATATTACTTTGGATAAAAAGAAATTCATCATATATACAAGTTAACTAAGTTGATCATTTTTTACGTTATCTAAAATAGTTGAAAAAGAAAAATGAGTATCAATATTATGGTTGAGTAGGTATTCGCTCCTCCCCACTCCCTTATCCAGTGTCCACGCATAGTAATGGAGAAGGTTCATTATGTTATGAGCAATAATTACCTTTATTTATTTCCCACAACCACAACTATATATATACATATACACACCTAGCTATATATATATATGTATATGTGTGTGTGTGTGTGCATAGTCAACCGATTGGTGCTGTCTCATCAATTCCAGTCAGTCCCACTGATTCTTCACTCTTCGCTGGCTTAGAGTTCTTAATTATTTCTACCAATATCAGCTACTGGGGATATATATATATATATATATATATACATCTATATATTTATATATATGTATATATGTAGATATTTTTTTGGGGAGAAAAGGTTTAATCAACTATGAAAATCACATCTAAACGATTTTTCATAGCTTTTAGCCAACTCTAGATCGATATCCTGTAACAACTGGATAAATATCGCTTAGTTTAGGTTATTATTTGTGGTAATCATTGATCCATTGAATGAACATATATTTTTATATATGTACGCAGGTTTATATGTGTGTGTGTGCACGCTTTTCAAATGGCACTATAGTTGGAATAAAACAATTGGCTAGACAAGAACTGCAAATTAAAGTGAGTGCATGTATAACATATATAAAAAATTAATCACGCAGTAATCTGCTTTGCAATTGTTTTAAATTTTATAATAATTCTGTTGGCAGAAAAGCAACCAGCGCCCATGGCCTAATGGATAAGGCGTCTGACTTCTAATCAGGCGATTGTGGGTTCGAGTCCCACTGGGCGTGATTTTCAACCTTTTTTGTTTTCTGTTTCGTCGTTTTTTTTTTTTTTTTGGGTGCCTCAAGTTTTCTAAGAAGCACGTTCTTAAAGTCGAGAGGAAAGGAACATAATGCTTTTAGCGTAAAATGGTTTTTTTTTTTTTTTTTTTATATATAATAAAAAAAAATAGTGATATTTTGTTAAGGGATGTATTAAGATCATTGAAAAAATGGCATGGATCATATTCCCGAGTCTTTGTCATATGATAAATCAAGGTTTTAAGAGTCCATAAAAAACAGAATATATGTCAAATGATACTCTTATATGAGCTAAGAGGCCAAGGTTAATTTAAGAGTCCATTGAGCATATAGTTCTTGTTAGAGGATAAACTTTTTACGAGCGATGCGTGACTCAAACTTTTTATCCGATAGTAGCGAAGGTTTTAGACAGGATCTACTTATCAGCGTATTGTTGTCACTAGTGATAGCATAAAAAGTAATAAACTGGCTTTGAATCTTTGAAGAATATACTAATGAGAAAAAAATTTCAAGAAAAAGATATAGCTTGGGGACACTTCACGCATACATACATTGTTTTCCTTGCTATAGGAGATCCAAAAAAGCAAACTTCCCACGTGATTCTCAATTAACAAGTCCCCATTTCTTATGCTTCACTTTATTTGCTGAGCACCTTGGATTGTCACATTCTTAGCTTTATCATGTCACAATTATTGTTTCAACACGGAAAACCATGCTCTTCTCCCCTTTTCTTTTTAATCCCATAAATAAATAAAAGTATATGAACAGAGAAAATGTACAACGTTTCTCTTATTTTATCAAAGTCATACAATTGTATAAGCAATAATAATATCACATTAAAAAAAAATTAAAGTGTAGGGCAGTCGTATCATAAGGGAATCTATTAGAGCACCGTATCCATGACAATCATAGTCTTCGTGAACCTCAATTCTTGAGATGCAAAAATAAACAATAAAATATAAGCATTGGCAAGAAGCATCTGTCCAAGTAACAAATTAAGATAACAAGGTGGGTGAGGTGTTAAATCATTTTATTGATATATTTCAAATCATCAAATAATTTATATGAAATTCTATTAATTTGTTTTACATATTTTCTAATTTTGATGATATAATTTTTTAACGTTCGAATCGCACATTATCGATAGAGATGTTCTATCATTAAAAAGTTTGTTTGTTTTTTTCTTATTTGTAATGAAAAATTCTTCTGTACATGGCTTTGCCGTTTTGTTATTATTGTCGTTGCCGTTTTATTTCGGTGAAGGCTTTGCTTTTTTTGCTTGTGAACTTCTTGATGACTTTTTTGACACTGATTTTTATGTCATTATCATAAAGACACTTCACCGTCACGGTGGCAATAAGTTAAAAATGACACCCATATATGTAATTGGGCTACAACTCATCAGGATATATAATGCACTCTTTTTAAGCCTTATCATGGTGTCGGATATGCTTATTTGATTTGAAACATGTAGCTTTTTTGTAATTGTATAGGCACATGTAATCTCATATAATTCTGTCGGATGATTATTTGATTTGAAACGGCTAACTAATAGTGATTATATATATATATATATATATATAGAGGTACATTACATGTAATTTCATAGGATTTTTTCAACAACTATACCAACATTACTATAAACATTGCCATTATCCCCATTGGAATCTAACAAACATACAAGTTTAAAAAAAGGCACTTAATAGTTACTACGAATATCGACATGACATAATGAAGTTCTTTTTATTATGATATGACTTTTGTTTTAAACTGTCGATTCAAAACATTTTTGACTTATTTGATTAAAATTTTAATAATCTGGTTTATTATAAGTATTCAAATTAAAAATTTTATAACACACAATACAAAATAACTTAGTCATAATGCAAACTGTAAATGATCTAATGAGTACAAAAACAGTTTCTATCAATAATATAAAATGGAAGGTTTTTATCATTAAAATTTCTGCTAATTTTGCTCCACACAAGAGGAAAGGTTTTAGCGTTTTAGCCTTAGGGACCAAAAAAACTTTCCTAAGGATAAAGACAAAATTCGCAAACGTGTATGTTTCCCTAGAAAAGCTTTTTTTTTTTTTTTTTTTTTTTTGAACTCTTAAAAGAAGGACAATATTGTAGGTGACCCTTTGAAATTCCTAGCGGCCCTTTGGATATTAATTTTGATTGAAATGATTCGTGAAACAACGAAGTGCCTCCCATACCATTGAAAATTATTGCAAAAACGAGTATGAAAATCATTAGTATATATATTATCATAAGCTGATATTATTAAGCCAAGTTGTTCGTAATTTTACTGCAGATGGGAAATCGATAGGATTGCAATTTATGAAAAGTTCCACTTTTTTGGTCCCGTTAAAAAATCCAAAAAAAGGGAAAAGTTTCACTTTTTTTAGTTGTTTCTTCTCTAAATAGATATTCCAAGTGGATTTTGTGAATCTTTTATTTTAAATTTTCTTTGCAAGTGTTTGTCATGGTGGAATGGAAAACCCCTTTTTTTTTTTTTTTGGAAATTAATGGAAAACGTGTTGACGTATTAGCAAAACAAAAAACAAGACAAGACAAGACAAAAAAAAAAAAAAAGAAGCATGAATTAAGCATGCACTATTCTAACAAACAACAACGGCTCTATAACAATACCAATTATAAGTAATAAATAATAAGAATGGAGCTCTATAAAGGTACCATGTATGTATCCGAATATATAATTTGATCAAGGCTATATTAAAATTGAAAAAGTGAGTAAAACCGATAGATTCATGATCCAAATCTCATAGCTAAAAGCAGAATATCTACTTTTCTTTTCTCTTTCTAAATATATATATATATATATATATATATATATTTATATCTTCACTATTTCTCTGACTCTTTCCATCTCCTAAATTTTACTCTCCTAGCTTTCTAATGTCTCTTATAACTATTTCACGTCTCATGACTCTCTCGTATTAACTCATAGCCGGGAAAATAGAGGGTAAAAACTGTTAGGAAGTGCAAAAAACAAAATCAAATTGGACAAAGTTTTACATAATAAAATTACCAAGTAGTTCGTAGGATTGGGAGTTTAGAATGATGATTGAAACCTTCTCAATTTCCTTTTTTAACATTATATGAATTCTTATGCTTTTCTTTTTCTTTCTGTTTATTAAGCAAAGTGTTTGGGGGTTTAATATTTTCTACTTAATTATACATGTGTGAGTTTGTGGCCTTTTAATTTTTGCTGACAACTGATATTTTATATTTGTCTGTAATTTGTCTCTACAGTTCATCTTTGAGAATTTGTTACAATGAGCAATCAATGATAATTAGAAGTTCAAGATCGTTTGGATCGAAGAGTAAGAAGTGTGTCATTATTATTTATCGGACAAATTATAATTTTTCCTCCTAAATTTTAGGCCTTATTATAAAATATCCCCAAACTTCAAATGAGTATTATATGTAACTTTTCATCAAAAAATTAATTGAGAGGGAAAATTTGTAAACTTTTCCAAAGTTTATGGGGTAAGAATGTTTCTAATTAAAATTTGAAGGGGCATTTTATGATAAGACCTAAAATTCAAAAGTAATTTATCCTTATTTATTTGTTATTAATGTGTCATCTTATCAGATTAGGAAATAAATGGGAGATTTTATTAGAGGATCTAAAAAATTGATAGGATCCTGTTTTTCAATCTATAAAAAATATATATATATTCTTCTTTCTTTTTTTTTTTTTTTTAATGAAGAACAGGTTTGTTTGGATAGCTTTTAATTTTAGTGCTATGTCGATTTAGAGATAACAATTTGAAACAAGCACCTCGTAAGGTCGTATAATATAACAATTTGAAACAAGTTTTATATAAATAATTGTATTATATAACATGATTTAAAAATATTTAAAATAAATCATTGTAAATAATAAGTTTATTAGATAAATAATTTATTTATTTCTTATAAATAATTTGTTTAATAAATTTGTCATTTATCTAATAAATTTCTCTTTTACTTCAAATATTTTAAGATGTTGGTACTTACTGGCAATCTTTATAAAAAAGTACTATTTGCTAGTATATATTTTCATGAAATAAGAAATTTATTAGAAAAATAATCTATTTATTTTGTATAAATAAATTATTTACCTAATATATTTATAAATTACTATTATTAGTACAAAAATTTTAAAATCTTATTATTTACTTATTTTAATTTGATAAAATATTTGTTTTTTTAAGCACTCTTTAAAAAAATCGTAAAAACACTATTAATTACAAATTTTGTGAGAAAAAAAGCCTTTTATTTTTTTTGGTCGAAAAAAGATCTGAAAGTGATCACATCATTTTTAGGTTTGCAGTTTCACAAGCAGGAACACTTTTTCTAGGTCTGGCAAAGACATGTCATTTATACTTGTTTATCTCAGTCGTCCACCCGAGGCCTATCCTAACATCACCAAATCATATTTTAACAGTCGAAGTTGGAACGAGACCTAAGGGAAGGCAGTTGGAATCGAACCCAGATGGATGAAAGGGAGATACCTATCAAAGGCTTCCCACCCTTTTGCCATCCCATCCACCCATATAAGTGTAAAAAAAGCCTTTCATTACCTCTTAAAAAAAAGGTCTTCAATAGTTTTTTTTCTTTTGTAACTTTTTTCATTTTATTATTGTTATTTATTTATTTATTAAAGAAAATACGTTTCATAGTTAAATGTCATTCATCCATAATTTGGACAGATAACGTTTTTTTTTCCCTAAATTTTAGACCATATCACAAAATTTCATATGAATTTCAATTTGTAACATTCTCTCATCCTAAACTTTGAAAAAGTTTTCCATCAATTAAATTTTGGACAAAAAATACATTTAATACTCGTTGCAAGCATCAGTTTAAGGTATTAATTAAGTATAGAATTATAAAATGACACACGTTGGCAACACTCTTGACACCCGTAATCCTTATAAAATGTGAAATTATGAAATTACCTATACGAGAAAGATATGAGGGAAAAAAATGACAATCAGACATAAATATTTACTCTTGTAACTTAATTATAAGCGCTTCATAGTTAATATTCACAACTCATACTTTTAATAAGTGTCATGTGTACTTTTTTTTTTTTTGTCAAAAAATTAATTGACGTGGAAAGATCACAAAGTTTTTCAAAATTCAAAGATAAAGAATATTATAAATTAAAATTCGGAGAATATTTTGTTACAATGTCTAAAGTTCGGCAGAAAAAAAATGTAATTCGCCCAAAATATATATAACCATGGAAAACTCTTCCTTATATATATATATATATATATATATATATATATAAGAGTTTTCAATGATTACTCTAATGGCTATTTACTTTACAGGAATAGAGAATCGGAGTAGAGAATGAAAATCAATCCTATGTTTACTTACCTATTTTTACCTTGGAATGAGAGTGAAAGTGTGTGGGGCCCACATTAATTTGAAATTGAATAAGGAGATTAGCATTCCCAAGCCCCCCATCAGATTAGCACTCACACTCCTGATATTAAAGTTAAGTTACTATTTTACCCCCAATTTAATTTTAGAAATTTATTTCAACATTATGGCTTTTTAAGCAAATTTATATTTCAAAAAAAGTTAAATATTTACTAGAGCAAGCTAGTTATCCTAAATTTTAACTTTTTTATGTAAAAAATAATCTTCATAATATTATTAACATTTTATTCTTAGTTTATTTGCTAAAAATTGTATTAAAAAATAATAATAACCTATATTAATTATTTTTATTAATCAAATATAATATATTTTTATTAATTTAATATTATATAACAATCCTAATTACTATTAATGTTATTAGAGTGAATAAATAATTTTTTATCATAATATATTATTATATTTCTATTATTATATTTTTTTATACTTTACTTATTTTATTTCATTTTTTTACTCTTTTAAATTTTGTTAAACAAAAAATTACACAATTTAATTTTATTGTCTTAATATCATAATGATTATTTTACTTTTGATTAACATTATGATAATAAATTAAAAACATTGATCAATTTTTTAATTTTTGAAAACACAATAAATAAAAAGATATACAAGTAAATTTACAGCAACTAACTCCAATTCATATTCTAAGTAAACGCATGAATAGGATTAACAGTGATTCTGACTTCAATTCCTGGAATCCAAGTAAACAGCATATCCTGACTCCGAATCATACTCACTCCGATTCATGATCACTCCGATTACAGGTAAGTAAACATGTCATAATATTTACACATCTATGGTTATCGTTGTTTTATTCACGTGATGTTGATTGGACAGTTGTAACAAATTGAGTCGTTAATAAAAAAATTTAATGGCAATTAATGAACATGAAACTTAGAGAGCTCATTAAATGAAATTGGATAGACAACTTATTATTAACTTGCTAGCACTTTGTTTTTTTGGTATTTTTTAAATAAGTTATAAAAGCAAAATACCTCATTTACGTTTAGCTTGTTAAGTAGTTATCGTATATTTATATATTTTTTTCCCCTAATTATATAGGTTTCTAAATTTTTCTTGAACATTATGTTGTTTTTCCTCTTTTTACAGTTTTATTTTTAAATCTTACATCTGTTTGTTGTGATGTTTTTTGTATTTGCGAAAGTTTTTAATGATTTTATTATGATAATGTAGTTTCAAAGATTTTGTGGTTTAAAAAAAAATAAAGAAGCTTAATGAAACTTTTTTTTTTTTGGCTTTTATAAGATGGCCTATTCAATTTTTAAAAAAGAAAAAAAAATTCAATTTGACTAGATGTACATGTTACAATTTATTAATTACTTAATTAGGGTTAATATATAATATATTAAATGTAATTAAAAATACACTAATTTTTATAATTTTATATATAACCATTATATTATATAATAAAAAAGTAATAATTCAAACCACACCACTATTACAATAGTGTACCAGTTAGGGACCGCCGGAGCTCTTTTGGGGGAAAAAAAGAAAACGGTGATAGATCAGTTTTCATTTCTACAAAGAAATTTGGAAGTGATTCCAAAAACAAGTCTTATTTGATTTTATTAAAACACCATTTTCCAATTGTTTCGGTGTTTTTTTTTTTTTTTTTTTTTTTTCTTGAAATCACAAGATTTGTGTTTTCGCGCATGGATTCCCAGACGCAGAACACGTCGTTGCAAAGGCTTCAAAACGTCGAGAAGGTAAAGAAGCCAAACACACAACATCAACAACAAAAATTCATAAAATCGACTGAGTTTTTAGGCCACGAACCGAGAAATATCTCGAATTTGATTAATTAAGTGGTTAATTTTGTGCAGAGAATTGTTAAGGTTTTGGAACTCGCCGGAGCAGTAATGGACGAGCTTTCCAACCCTGCAGGACCCAGAAAGGAGTTCGTCAACAACCATTGCCTCGAATTCATGCAATTGATCAAGGTCTTTCCTTTCTTCTCTTTTTTAACATCAATGATTGCTAGATATACATACATACATATATATGTATATATATATATATGTATCTATAGATATATATTTGGGAAATATTTCTAATATCAAGGAGTTGTAAATGTAGCTGGAGATTTGCTGATTGGTTTAGATTTTTTTTTTTCAATGGATTTTTTATAGATTGACTAGAATTATACAACATTTGGGCTTGCCGATTAGATGTTTGACTATATGCCAAAATAGAATCTGAAACCCAGAGGGAAAAATGAATTCCCTGTATTTTGTTTTCCTAGTGAAGTTACTAACTGTCAGGTAATACCGGAAGCCGGAAATATTTTATCTGGTGGAAATTGATGGCTGTTCTGCTTAGTAATACGAGTTTGTCTATCACATTCTTCATCCATAATATATATATATATATATATATATATATATTTAGGTTTTGTCAATAGATTTTTTTTTGCACCGTCAGTGTTTGAAGACTTAGACTCTAAACGTTTATATTGGAAAATGGGACACTAAATTTGAAAATCTGTTGCAAGGTCCATTGCTAACAGATGTCAATCAATGTACGAAATGCCCAACGATTTTTGTACAGATACAAACACAACTTTTTGTTGGTTGCTAAGTTGTATCCTGATGATCAACTTCTAATTTTGGTATTTGGGACCCTAATTATCGTCTATTAATGAACCTTCATGAATCATGATCGACTGAATTGCATTGTGAAGGATTGCCAAATTTGGGTCCTAAATGTCAAAACAAAAAGTTTGATGTACAACTTGCAAATGAAGAAGTTTTGTTCGGGGATGCATTGATCCCTTGTTAATATGGTTACTTGTAAATTTGTAATCAACGGTTTGTTGAGCCCAAAGTATGGGTTAAGCTCTGACTTTGGCTGGCTCATTGCTTCAAAAAACTGAGGATGAAATTTTTCTGAGTTTGTTATTTCTTTTATGAATCAGGATATCCAAGTGTCATTGAGGGAAGAAATCAAAAGCGCATGTGATTATCGTCCCTTTGAGAAGTGCGATTACAGTTCAAGAACAGCCAATGAGATCTGTTGCAAGAAACTGGACTATGTTGTCTCTCAGTTGGATGGGATGAAACAAACCATTGATGAATATCATGGTGCACTTTGAAGATGTGGCAAGGAACACAAAAGAAAGTAGCTAGAGTTTTCGATTTTTCCAGCGAGTATTAGAGAGATGTAATTACTGTCTAATCCCATGAGACGCATGGATCACTTTCGTTGTTGTAATTGTTGGAAATGACGTTTCGACCTGCTTATGTAATCTTGATGCCTACAGGTTTATCACATCATTAGTATTTCAATATTTAAATTTGTAACTTTCAGACATTTTTCTTTGAAGGAATACACGATGTGGGATGAAAAGAAGGAGACGGAGGGAAAGTTTCATTACATGTCGTTTGAGCAAGTTTTTAATTGTCGAACCTTGGGTTATCATTTTGTTTAGGAAATTTGGTTGTCGTTTGGCCTTTCGTATTTCAGCTGCTACTAGTCACGAAACGCACCGTTAGGTTATTATTAGCTAGGGCTGTATATGTTGCTTTCGTGCACCAGAGGAGGTTGTCTTTTGAGATTGTATTTTGGGAATTTTATATTGAATCTATACAGAGGTGGTGCGCCTCTTTGGAGCTTCGAGCTCGTTCAGCTATGATTTTGGCTTAATCTTTCCTTTCCGCTGCATCAGTACAGGTTTTTGATATAGCATTAAAAGCAAAATGGTTATGAATACTCTTTAAACCGGAAATCTTGGAGATATTCCTTATGACATCAGATAAAATGATTGTAACTCCAAAAAGTATTACCAGTTTCTGGTAAAATAATAAAGGCAATGCACATGTATCCAAAAAGAAAGGGCAAATAATTCACAAAGTGCACCGAAAGGACATTATTGTTTTATGTCGTAACTTCTAGAACATAGTTTCCTTGTGCTTGTCTCTCTCCTACACTTTTTCTCAGCAACCGAAATCATATTTTTATGCACCAAGAAAGTACCTGACAAGGTTAGTGACATTTCTAGGCAATGAAGTCGGCTTTTGGGCAATAAAAATTTGGGAGTTTGGAGTGTAGTATCACTTGGAGGAAAGGGAAAGAACAGACTTGTTTTGTTAGGTAGGTGTGAACATATTGGACAATTCGTCTTTGTATGGGGACACTTGGGTTGCTTGGCCTTTACGCGTTTTGGTGTGACTTAAAAAACCATATCCAGTTATCCAAATCCAATGAACTTGACATGCCAAAACACACACATTGGAGACGAAGCTTCCCTCCAAATGGGCATGCCCCAAAAAATGTGCTGTATTTGCCTCCATTTTCCGCAGCTTCTTTTCCTCACATTTGCTTGGCAACAGGAAAGGCATGGCAATGTCGCTTCTCGACCAGAACTCGTAGTGACCAAAAGTCCCAGGAAATCATATCCAGTGTGGAACTTGAAAGGAAAACGACCCCAAATTATTAAGTGACATGTTTTGTTTATCCCTTAACACACTTGGTGCTCTAATTTCTCTTTCGAACAATAGAATCGAGATTCGTTTTCAGAACGTTAATCTTCTTTGAAGATGCATGGGACTTGATTCGTTCATTGCCTTGAAGATTCTTGGGAAGTTGAAAACCAAAAAGTCTGCTCACACGTGGGGCTCATAAAAGAGATATGACTTTTAAAAAACATAAAGTCAATTTCTCAGTTTTTTCTCTTCTAGAAAGGCTGGACATCAGTATAAAAAGACTCCTTTAACTTCTAGCTTACACAACAGAAACACAACACACCCAAAAAAAAAAAAAAGAAAAAAAAACAAAGAAGAAGAAGAAGAAAGATTGTGTTCTTATAAGCTTAATATAATGGAACCAAGTTTATTAGAGGCAATTCGGAGAAATGACACGCCAACATTCAACAGCTTGGTTCAGGAAAACGAAGAAATTCTCGAGCAAAGAGAAGCTAATTCGATGAACACCGTGTTACACCTTGCTTCGAAGTATGGGCACGTTGGCATGGTGTCCAGCATAATCAGCCTGAGGCCTGACATGGTTTCCGCTGAGAACAACGACAAGGAAACACCGTTCCATGAAGCTTCGCGTGTAGGGAATGCGAAAATCTTGAAGCTGCTGTTGGAGGCCAATCCCGAGGCAGCGAGGAAGCTCAACTCGGCAAACAGGACTGCTCTTTTCATGGCTTGCAGTTATGGCCATGTCAACTCCGTGAGCCTGTTGTTGTCTCAGCCTGGACTAGTGCGTCTAGGCGAAGATGGAGCGTTTGATCGGAATTGTGTCCATGTCGCTGCAAGAGGTGGACATACAGGTAATGGAAATAACATTAAAACTTCTTTTGTTAGGTACATGCGTACTGAAGAAAAAGACTTTTTAATGTATTTTATGATTGCAAAGCGTATTAAGAGCAGAGTTGATGGTGCAGATATTGTTATGGAACTGCTCAACGTGCACCCCGAGTTCATTCAAATGATCGACGAGAGTGGAAATTCGCCCCTGCATTATGCATCAAGCGGACGACACAGGGAAATCACCGGGGTGCTGCTGAAACGTGATCCCAGGCTTGCTGAGAAATACAACAACAACGGTCACACGCCGCTGCACCTGGCCGTAATCAACTATAAGTACTCGGTCCTTCAAGGATTTTTTATGATGGCTCCAGAATCTTTCCAATGCCTCACCAAAGAAGAAGAGACCGTGATTCATGTCGCTGTGAGACATAACCAATTCGATGCCCTAGTGTTCTTGATTCAGGTCTGCAATGCAATGAACATGCTTAGCTGTCGAGACCAGCATGGTGACACCGCCTTACATCTTGCAGTTTCTGTGGGAAATCATCAGGTAAAAAGTCACCACGCAATATTCAGAAGGGCAAGGACCATTAACGATGCGAAACCACAAAGATAAAAGCCATCTTTCGCTTCGTTTTTAACTCTTCCCTTGATTTCCTTGGTTGCAGATGGTAGAGTACTTGATCAACAGAGCAAAGGCGGACATTAATTCGCGAAACTCAAAAGGACTCACACCACTTGACGTCTTTATCCAGGCTAAGGCAGACATTAATTCACGAAACTCGAAAGGACTCACACCACTTGACGTCCTTATCCGGGCTAAGGACAGTGTAGAAATTCAACCTCTTGAAGCCATGTTCCGAAAACTTGGAGGGAAAAGAGCCATGGAGTTGCTGTCCAATCCACCAAAAGCACCAAAGGCAAGCATTAGGCCAGTGCCGCTAGAGAACGTACCACGGAGGATCCTTAAAGAGAATGAAATGCAAGCCCTGCCCAAGAATTCTTCGGGGCAGCTGGCTCGTATGGAAGTTGACTGGCGTTTACGGATGCGGAATGAAAAGGTGTCCCCATCAACTTTAAGCAAGGCTACTTCTAGTTCTTTGTCATCGCCCCAATCGATGTCTTCTTGTGTCTCATCACCGCAGTCTAGAATGTCATCGCCCGGAGTACTTCATATCAACCAAGAGGGAAGCAAAAATGGAATAACACAAGATCCCGAGTTCTTGTCTCCAACCAACATCGGACAGGAAGAGTGTCTCTGCAGAAGGCGCCAAGAAGTACTCACCGAGACTCTCAACAAGCGCCGAAACAAGCACCGCCAAAAGGTATACACAGAAGCATTACAGAATGCGAGGAACACCATCACACTAGTGGCTATTCTGATCGCGACAGTTACTTTCGCAGCCGGGATTACCCCTCCCGGCGGTGTCTACCAGGACGGAAAATGGAAAGGGAAGGCGATAGCAGGGGAAACAATAGAGTTCAAAGTGTTTGCAATAAGCAATCACTTGGCATTGTTCACATCCCTGTCCATAGTTGTGGTTCTTGTCAGCATCATCCCTTTTCGAAGAAAGGCGCAGATGAGGCTTATGTCAGTTGCTCACAAGGTCATGTGGGCAGCTGTGGCGTTTATGGCCATGAGCTATGTTGCAGCCATGTGGGTGATCATGCAGGAGAGCCGGCGGATGGAAATCGCGTTTGTGGCGCTACTGGCGGCGAGCGGCGGAACTCTTGGGATTGTTTTTATTGGTCTTGGGATGAAGCTGGTTGAGCACCATCTGGAGAAGAAAAGGTGGAAAACAAGTAGGGAAGGAGAGATGGGAATTCCTGACCTTGAAATAGGAAGTGAAAACTCAGATGTTGCAAGCTCCTTCAACAAAGGATATCACTCCTACTGAATGTTTTTTGAACTCCCCAATGTACAGGTCAAATATCTAATTAGCTTCTGGAATTTACATGGTGATAATACTTCTTCTCTGAAATTTGATTTCATACTTTCATTCTTCGTTTTCCTAGCCAGTTCTGTTTATAAAGTGTAGTCTGTTCTTCATTCTTGTAAAATATTCATTGTTCATGTATGCATATAATGACTTTAGGAAGCAAGAATATGTAATCTCACCGCACAAAATTCCACGTATTATCTACGCGCATCATGTACTGAGTGTCTTATTGTTCACGCCTCGTGGGCGGGCCATATATGGAGTCAATATATTTTATATTCATAAGCCATTTAAAGTTGTACATGCGTTTGAAAACGTTATTCATTCTATATTATATCTCAATATAATACCTCGTGTGTTTAGGTATCTCTATTTTTATTAAAAAATAAATATATTACATATTTTCTCTTTCTCATCAATAGATATTAGAATAACTGTTCCCACCGAAGAGAGCTTTAGGGATAGACCTTCGGCGTTTCAATCGAGTAGAACCAAGAGGGTATTTTAGAGATTTACAGAACCATGATGCTCCTATGGGCATTTGTGATCGGAGGAGTGCCCAAAAACACTATCAAACACTCCAAACATTCATTATATTTAAATATAATGTATAAGGGGACATCCAAACACATATTGTATTTTATATATTACATATGAATATGATATAAAATAAATGTCTGTCAAACAAATCATTAGTATATAATTGAACAAAATCCAACAGGTTATATAGAAATAACGTCAGCCACCAAGGTAATGAAGAGAAATTTAGAATTGAACAATATTAGGTCATTTCAGTTAAAGGAAAAAATAAGGCAGAAAACAGACTAGTATTGGCAGATGGATCTTTATCATGCACAACTCCGAATTGTACAAGTTCCAGCAAAGAAAAACATGTTTGTGACAATTTATGCTGCGTTTTACGACGTGTGTGGTTTTTGGTTATTGTCGACCCCAGATATGTGTCGTTGTTAATTTGTTATTGGTTCTCAAAGTCAGTCGTTTGTTTTTTTTTTTTTTTTTCGCTAATGACGTTTGTTCTTCTTTTATTTTGTCATGGACTATCCTTTCAAATGTTCTTATTATTTCTATTACTATTAGTTATATATTGTTAAATTTAATCATTGCGTGTTTTAAAATTTCCGTTATGCTGGCTTTTTTTCCCCTTTGACTTATTATCTCGTGTTTTTTGTCTTTGTCGTTTGTCAGGGACATTGTCGTTTTTCATTTCCCCTTTGAGTTGATGTTGTATTAAAATATCCTTTGTCATTTTTTTTCCTCTGTCGTTTGCCAAATCATTTTCCTTATTAATTTTTTTATTGCTTTCATGTTTAAATAGGTACCATTTAAAATTATAACCTTTGAAGCTACCTGGAAGTGTCCCATTTTACGGTTTGAACAATTGAACCTTTTTTTTCTTCTTCTTCTCTCTTTTTTTTTTTTTTTTTTTACATACGTAGAATTTGAATAATTGAACTTTAACTTAATGAATAATGAGCCAATTACGAGATTTCGACTTTTTTATTAATTGTGAAAGTTCCAACGAAGATTACCAGTGTTTTCATGAGCTTCTTCATAGCACCATTTGAGAAAAATATTCATTTGAAGAAAGATCAAAAGCCTTATTGACCGATAGCGAGTTTAATCTTCAGATTATAATTTGTTCAAAATTTTGAATTGTTGCAAAAGTAGAAGAAAATATAATAAGAGGAAAAAACAAAAAAAGAGTTGACTGTGAAAGTTGTTCAAGTATACCAAGTCAGGCTTTAGTGGCCATGAAATTTTTTCATCTTCCTAGTTATAAAGGTCTGCAATTATTTTTTTTTTTTTTGAAGGGTCTAACATGTTCAGTCAAGTAGATTAAGTGTCTCAACTAATTTAATGGAAGGAGTACAGAAGCAAGTCCTTTTTTTGTTTTTTTTTTTACTTTCTTGTATTAGTGTACCCTAAACTTATTATAGAGCTGTAATTTACATTCTGAATTTTTAATTTTGACAATTTACATCCTAAACTTATAAATTGGTAGCAATTTACACCCCATTGATAAACAATGTTGATTTATTAATGAAAATTAATACTTCAATTACATAAATTAAAAATTCAGGGTACAAATTGCAACTCTAAGATGAGTTTAGGGTGTATCAATGCAAAAAAATCTTCTTTTTTTTAAATAAATAAAATTTGTTTACCATATGAAGTCTATGTCTCATACTTACATTTCAGATAAATGAAAACATTACTAGATTTTAAATTTAGGTGCTTCTATCAAAACTTATTTCCCTCTTACTCGTTGAACTAGCTCCATCGGAGTTCAGCCCAGTCGGAGAGTAGAGAGAATGCGTCAATTCAATAAAAACGGTATCAGCTAGTATCGATTATCAACCTAAAATTCAACATATTCTTAGAGAATGATCGTCCTTTTGACAGGACTTGGCTTAAAGTATGCCAATACATAATAGGAGTCATGCTTCGAGAAAACTTGAGGAAGAAGCAAGCCTTTGGAGACATGCTTTTATCAACTTTTCTAATGCCTCTTTTGAAGAATTTTTCCGTAGGTACTTATAAGTTATAACACAAATTTGAAGTGTCAATTGTTATATTGTCAAATATATACATATATATTTTAAAATTTGGTATAAGTTTGATGTAATCTGACGATTTAGAATTGTGTTATGTCGTTAGAGTATGATACTATCACGGAATTCTCTATTTATTTCAAACGAGCATTTCCAGCTAGATTCCTTATCAATTTCTTCCACAAGGGAGATGTCATGGCAGACAAAGTTTGACAATATAGACAATGAAAGTCTAGTCCACATACCCACAAAGATCCAATTTCTAATCCAACCATTCGAAGTTGCTCCTGTTTTTCCTCTATAATTCTCTGTTGCGTAGTACTATTTTCAAGCACGTTCAATTTTGAACAGTACTTGGGATCTTTGACAGCCCCTTATTCCTTGTCGACTCAGTATTCAGAAGTTATGTATCAGATTTTCCATGAATTTACATCTTCCACTACATATATATATATAGGAATATTAAACCTACTAACCAACCTATCTTTAGCCACAACATTCAAAAAAATATAAATATACATAGGACAATGGATCCAAGGATCGTGGAGGCAGTTAGCAGCAATGACTTACCGACATTCCTTAGCTTAGTTTGAGAAAACGAAGAAATTCTCGAGCAGAAAACAGCTTGCTCGAACACTGTTTTACACTTGGCTTCAAAGTTTGGACACAATGACATAGTCTTGGAGATCATCAAGCTGTGTCCCGAAATGGTTGCTGCCGAGAACAAGGACTCCGAGACCCCAGTTCACGTAGGTTGTCGCCAAGGGAATGTCAACGTTTTGAGGCTGCTATTGGAGTCTAATCCCAGAGCAGCTTTCAAGCTCAACTCTGATAATCAGACTGCATTTTTCTTGGCTTGCAGCCTTGGCCATCTCGACGCGGTGAATCTCCTTATCAAACAGCGTGGGATTCTTGATTTGGAGGAAGTTGTTGGGCTTGATCATACTTGTTTCCATGTGGCTGCATCAAGTGGACACACAGGTAGAATCGAAAACCTCACTTTTCCGAATATAAGTTTTAGCTTTTCTATGATTTTTAACTATAAGAGTTGTTGATGCAGATGTCGTTAGGGAGATTCTAAACATGAGTGGACACATGGCTCAAAAGGTTGATGAGAAAGGAAATTTAGCTTTACACTACGCTTGTAACGAAGGGCACAGAGAGATAACTTGGATGCTCTTGAGGCGAGATCCGAATCTAGCGCTGCAATACAACAACAACGGTTATACGCCGTTGCATTTGGCAGCAATACATGGTGACGTTTCAGTGCTTGAAGAATTTGCAAGAAAAGCTCCTGCATCTTTTCAATATCTAACCAAAGAGGAGGAGTCTGTCTTTCACCTGGCTGTGAGATATGGCAAATTTGAAGCCTTGGTTTTCTTGGTGCATTTTTCTAATACACGAATCTCCTTCACTGCCAAGACCGGTATGGTAACACCGTCTTGCATCTTGCGGTTTCAGGAGGGCGGAATCAGGTCAGGATAAAATTGGATTAAGATATTTTTAAACGGGCTTTTCTGTATTCCGCCAAGTTCATTCTTTATTTTGTGCTTGTTTTAGATTGCAGAGTTCTTGATCAACAAAACAAAGATGGAGATCAACACTTGAAACTGTAAAGGCCAAACGGCGTTTGATGTCCTTGACCACACTAAGGAAAGTGCTGAAACTCAACACCTCGAGACTGTTTTCGCTAGAGCTGGTGGAGAAAGAAGCATAGAAGTTATAAATTGTTCGCCGGAGGCATTATCTTCAAGGCGAAGTTATATTTTCGAATCAGATATGTCCATGAATGAAAACGGTTTGTCCTCTTTGCCTGCAGAGATAGCTTATCTTCAGCAAGGGAACCAAAGAAGGTCTAAAGTTTCATCACCCCAGAATCAAGTACAAGAGAAAATCACCAACGAAATGTACAAACCGGAGTCCTTTTCTCTGACCAATTTACGAAACCACAGGACTACTGGCAGCAAAAGACGCTCAGCAGAATCATCAAGAAAGCGTCATAATACTCGCCTAGAGAAGCATCACATGATACACAGCGAGGGAATACAGAATGCCAGGAACACTATCATACTAGTCGCCATTTTGATCGCCACGGTGACCTTTGCTGCTGGAATTTCCCCGCCAGGCGGCGTTTACCAGGAGGGGCCAATGAAAGGGAAGTCCATAGCGGCCAAAACAAAAGCTTTCAAGGTCTTTGCAATAAGCAACAATGTAGCTTTGTTCACGTCTCTTTCAATAGTAGTTGTCCTTGTGAGCGTCATACCATATCGGAGAAAGCCGCAGATGAGACTATTGACAGTTGCTCACAAGGCCATGTGGGTGGCTGTGGCGTTCATGGCCACGGGCTACGCTGCAGCCACATGGGTGGTGGTGCCTCGTGGCGGGGGCATGGAATCGCTGTTTGTGGCGCTTCTGGCCGTGAGTACCGCGACACTGGGTACAATTTTTATTGGCCTGGTTGTGCTGCTGGTTCAGCACTGGCTCAGGAAATGGAAGTGGAGAAAGTTGATGGGGAGATGGGGTCAAGCAGATGATGAAAGGGGAAGCCAAAATTCTGATGTTGAGAGCTCATACCAGCAAGGATATCACTCTTATTGATCATGATTTAGACCACACTTCAATTAAAGATGTGTTAATTAAGGATGTTTGACTTGCCAGTCTAGGTTACTGGCTTATAACTTGTTTGCAAATGTGTAATAACTTCATGTTTCATTACTGGCAAGTACTATAAAATTCTTCCCCTTTAGGCTCATACTGTTTGGAATTATAAACTCTAGTTTCGGGAGCAATTAAAACGCCGCACAAAATCTATTCTTAATTTGAAAGTCATGTCTCTTTATTAATATAAATTAGAATATCTCGTCTCTCAAAATACAAGATATAATCCATTATCAAAATATCTCTTTCATTTTAAGGAAAAATCTATCGTCGTCCCTGAATATTATCTCCCATCTCTGTCCCGTTTAAATCGAAGCCCTGCGGGCCAATTCCTACGGGAAATATGGTCCTCCCTACACAACCCGTTGAATGCTATACTAGCCACACCATCCATGTAAGTTTGCAATACGCGGTTGGACCAATAAAAGGACCCACACAATTAAGAAGACTTTGACCTCGTCATTATTACTCAACTCTTGAAGTGGAATATACAAAGTCGTTTTCATTCTAGTAGCTTTTGAGATATTATTATGACGTGAGGAATCTCTCACTTTTCCAATTCTGCAGAATTGTCTAAAATTTAGACCACTGTTTATTGAGTTTAAAAGTAGACCCCTTAGAGGTGAGGCAAAATCCAACTTCCTGTGGAATTGAGGAAAGCCAGAACTGCCAATAATGTTATCACTAAACTAAAGTCATTGCTTTGACATTTGTTCCTTGGATTTCTGAATTTAAGAAAATATATATATATATATTAATATTAAGAAAAATAAACATTAAAACAAAATAATAACTACTAGAACAGTAATGAAAATTCCAATGGACCTTAACTGAAATAAGACCAACAATGTTTGATACTGAATGCATAATAAAAATCAAAGCCAAAAGACTCCAACACCCGGAATCTGACTCAAAACAGATAAACAAAACCAACAAACTAACAATATGAGAGAGACGAAAAATTGACCATAATTATTAAGTGTAATGGTTAAATCACGCTAGTGATGCAATATTAGCAACGAGAATTAGAGCCATTACAAGAGAGCTACAACTGACGGACACCGAATCTCCCGAGCTGTGCGACGGAAAAGGAGATGGCGCGGAGTAAGAGCCGGACGGAGCATTAGCAGAACGTGGAGACCGCGGAGACATGACGTCGACGATCATTCGCTGGCCCTTTTTGCAGTGGTCGGAAGCTCCGCTGATGAAGTAGAAGAGGCCAGGCCTGTTGAGTTTGACGGTGCTGTTGCCGTTGTTGAAGGCAATGATAAGCTTGCTGTTATCGCAGTGGTAGTAGCCCCATTTGTCCACCACAAGTACCGAGTCGTTGCTGTACTCAAAAACTGCAACACACAAGATTAGACTAAAATGAGAGAAAGTAGAAAACTAGAAGTAATTCAAATAGAGGACAAACTTGTAAAACAAAAACAAAAAGGCATAATAAAGAACAGATTTGGAATACTTACCGAGAGAATCTCCGATTTGGAAACGGTTCTTTCCGGCCCACTGATTGTAGAGGGTAACGTTGTTGATGTCGGGTACCAACCAGCCCGAATCGTCACCGACTTTGAAGTCTCTAGAAGCTTCAAGTGGTGGAGCATTCATGATCATGAAGAGGAAGAAGAGCATCATCAGACTGTTGAAAAGAAACATGGAACAAGAAGATGAAGCCATGTTTCTGTTGACGATGTTTTCTTTTCTTTTCTGTTCTTTTCTCTCCAAAAGGTGTTGCAATCTCGTGAAGAGCCACTATGTATGATCGTGGTGAATATATTTATAAATATATATATATATATATATATATACACACACACACACAGATATAGAGGTTTTTTTTTGGCTCGGAGATAAATAGGTATATGGAGGAGGAGATCGTGGGGAGGCCATGAGAAACATGGTGGGATTTGGCGGTTATTTACGTACAGTTAAGTGAGAACGTGTTCTTTTTTGTTTTCGTTTTTGGGAACAAAAAGAGAACGTGGTGTTGTGGTAAGGTAAATCATGCTTCTAAACAGGACCCATATTCTCCAAGAATTCTGGAATGGCATAATGAGTCAAACAAGAGCCAAAAAAACTTAAAAAAATTAGAAGAAAAAGCCTTGCAAGACTTTTTTTTTTTTTTTTTTTTTAAGGAAATATGTCAATCGAATTCTATGACCACTTTGTTCAGGGTGCCAAAGAGCGTAAATGAATTATGTTTTGGCTTGACCTTGCACCGTGATCTTCTTGCAGGCTTTTTTTTTTTTTTTTTTGGCGAGAGAGAAAGAGAGAGACCAAATGAAATCGAATGAACAAGAGACATCATACAGGTATAAAATTCGGGGAAAATTATGTATATTAATAAATGGACCAAAAGGGTAAATAATAAAACGTCTAAATAATCAAAACTGTGCCTCAAATTCATGTCGTTTTCCAAGCCTCCCAGGCTGCAGAATAAAATTCGGGACTAAGCCAAAAATTCCCAAAAAAAACCCAGCCGCCAGTGGACCAACAGCCTTACAATTAACAAGCATTTTTGCCCATAAATTGCTTCCTGAAGCTAATTTAATTTTGGTTCATCATCAGATCTTGGAACTCCTTGCGTTTGGCAACCCGGAGATCAAGTATGCTAGGTGGCATAGGTTGAAGGTCACCATGCAACTCTACTAGCCGCAGGAAATCTTGTTTAGACAAACTTTTCTTCTCGACAAGTTCATCCACCACCGCATCCATGAGCTCGCGGTTTTGGTCCAGGATCTGATGAGTAAGAAATTGACAAGTGAGCACCAGTGTGGTAAAAAGAAAGATAAATCACCATGACATGAATCCTCGCATTACCTCCTTGGCACGTTCATAACACACGTTAACAATCCGCAATGCCTCTGAATCAAGGTCCTGAAAAAATTTACGTTTTGCACAAGCGTTGTGACCTCAGAGTTCGACCAGAGACAAATTCTTCTCTTAAATTAGGGAAATGAAATTGCATAAAGTTGTTCAATTACATTGATTCTATCAGCGACCCAAAAGTTAGATAAGCCATGATTCTTGTCAGAAAGGCCACCAAGAACAAAAGTTCGTGCAGCTGACCGAGCATTGTCTGCCGTTTCAGCCCATATTGTACTTAACTGAAATACGAACGAGCGTCATTAAGAGAATTTCGAACTCACCAGCTTAAGAGTACATCTGAGTTTTCTGTTCTTTTGAATCTCAAAACTCTCGTACTTGAGTGGAATAAAAGAGTAAAGGTGTTCATACCTGATCCTCGCCATACCAAATTTCATCAGCTGCACGTGGAGCTAGTTGAACAGTGATATGATCCAGTAGGGATTGTCGACTGCCATGCAATAGGAAACGGATTAAAGAAATATGAAAGAACAAGCAAAGCAATCGAAAATTCATAACACAATGAGTAAAGAAAGAGCAAGCAAAGCAATGAAAAATTCATACGTAAGCATTCCTTCATTGAATTTGATCGGATTCATTTTCATCCGAACATAACCTAATTCCCTGCCGGCTCTAGGAGCAATAGTGACCTGAAAATAGACAATGAATTGTTACCATTCTATGGCTATGAAAAGGACACTTTTGAGAAAGAAGCCAAATTCAGAAGATTACTTTGAAAACAGTAGACACGTCAAAATGAGTTATATTCAAAGTAAATCCACCAAACGGTAGGGAAAAGATCAGGCTTAGGATCATACAAACTCAATATTTTTAAGATCAGGGAAGTTGGCGGCTACAACAGCCATTGCTGCTTCATTAATAGCTACTTGCTTCCACGTATCAAAACTCCTCTCTTTTCTGTCTAGCATTCCCCTTTCTTCCATTTGTGCAGCTTGTAACAGATCATCAGTAGTGATCTGCAAATGTCCGAAAAATTTCTACGTTGAGAGCAGTGCCAATAATATCAAATAGACAGTCATCAAATCGAAGGTCAGCTTAAAAGCACTAAAATATTCAGCCCGGGGCAATCAAATCTAATGGCAAACTCATTCCTTAAGAACCTATTTCTAAGGAAAACTTAGAAGAGATGTCCTTGCTATGCAACCGTCATGCCCAGCAGCAAAACTCAGACATGTAAACGAAGTGATATTAAAACATAAATTTAAGTTTTCACATTTCTTTTATAACTACCTCGGTCCTTCCATCACGTATCATGTTGATAGCAGCAACCTCAACTATGTTGGCAAGCTCTGCCCCAACCATTCCATCAGTCATACTAGCGACAGCCATATAGTCCACATCCTCAGCCATAGGCTTCTTACGAGCGTGGACCTATAACCAGGAGACAAAAACAAACCGGAATATTAAAGCTGGTAATGAAATCTATAAAAATCTCTGGGGATATAACAAAATGGCAATCTTGAAATGTGAGAAATGTATTAATCAGTACTTTAGATGTACAAATTTGGAACTGTTATTTTACCTTCAAAATTTCAATGCGACCTATAAGGCCGGGCTTGGGGATAAAAATTTTCCGATCGAACCTTCCTGGTCTCACAAGTGCTGGATCTAGAATGTCTGGTCTATTTGTGGAAGCAATAGTGATAACTTCCCCTCTTCCCTCAAACCCATCCAAGCATACAAGGAGCTGAAATACGGAAACAACAATGGGTATCAACACTTAGCACGAACATTTGAAGTGTAAAGAACAAAAGCAGTGTGGAAATTAAATACGCATAGCCAACCTGATTAAGAGTAGCATCACGTTCTTGCCCACCAGAACCCTTTATCAAACCACGCTCTCTCCCAACAGCATCCAACTCATCAATGAAAACAACGGACGGAGCCTATCACAAAACAAACATGACTTTCAAACTGAGCTAAAAGATCTTATTAAACGATCACATGATAAAGGTATGTTTGCTTGCATAGAAACTTTGTTTAAAAACAACATGTACATTGTCCTTTGCTTCCTGATAAAGTGCTCGGACACGCGAAGCACCAACACCGACGTATATTTCCACAAACTGAGAGGCAGAGATGGAGAAAAAGTTGACCCCTGCCTCACCAGCCACAGCTTTCGCAAGCAAAGTCTTGCCCACTCCAGGAGGGCCACAAAGTAGTATACCACCTAAATTAACAAAACCGAATACCACATTGCCATGATTAAGCTAAGCTCTAAAACTTCAACAATTACCAAAGCTCAAAACTAAATAAAACTCAGAAAGTTCTCAACTTTGAATTACTAACCAGGAATTCTAACGCCTCTCCGGCGATACATCTCGCCGTGAGTGAAAAACTTGACGATTTCCTCGAGCTCGAGCCGGATTTTCCCGAGCCCTGCAACATCCTCAAATTTCACATCCACGCCCCTCTCCAAGTACTGGGGCAGTCTCCGATTCTGAGCTCGCCGGACGCGAGCGCCGGACTTCATGAACTGTGCCGCCATTTTCATGTAAGGATTTTCCTCGCTGCCTTTTCCTTGCTCAAGCTCATCAACGTCCTCACCCTGAATCCCCTGCATTTCTCTCTCCAACTCCCTCATCTTCTTCCTCTCCTCCGCTTCCGCCTTCTCAATCTTCAGCCTGTCCTCGTAGTCCTTCTTCTGCTTCCTGTAGTTCAACACCACCGTTCTGTAGAAAATGTAGAAGAACACCACCCCTAGCGCCGTTGCCACATTCTGATCCTGCGCCATGTTCGCCCAAAAGTTGGCCATGTCCCGGTCATTGTCCCGCGCCACCCGCAAGGAGTCTTCGTACTTCTTCTTCCTCTCCTCCCTCCTCAACCTCCTCTCCTCCTCTTTCTTCTGAACTTTCATGGCGTTGTCGATCATCTCTCGCTCCCTCCTCATTCTCTCCAGCTCTCCTTTCCTCTGCCTCTTGAACTCCTCCCTCGCCCGCCTCAGCTCCGCCGCCTTCTTCGACTCCTTCCTCGGCTTCGTGAACGACAACATGAACTCCGGCAGCCTCTTCATAAACCCTAGGTAAGGCGACGGCAACTCCGGCTTCTTCATCGGAGGCGTGTAAGCGTTAATACAGAACGAATCGATATTCAATTTCTCCCAATCCTCCCAAAATTTCTTGTCGCTCTCATCGACGGAAGCATCGTCCGAAGGACTCTAGAATCTTCGACAACCACCAGTACAGGTTCCGCTCGCTGTCGCAAATCGACACCGGGAGGCTTAATCACATGCTTGAGCTTACCTTCCTCTTTCAATTCCAATACATCCGTGTAGGGAATGCGATTCGAGACGGGAGGGAGTCCTTGAGTCCACGATTTGAGCTCCTCAGGCGACAAGGCTTCGGCTTTTTTGGCCGCTGGCTTCTTGCCGCCGCGCCGCCGCTCTTTGACGGCGGCGAGGGCGGGCTTGGACTGGGGCAGAGAGGCTGAGATTACTGTCAGCGTCACGGAGAGCTTGAGGAAATCGAATTGAGTCGTTCTCTTGGTTCTGTCATCTTCTCCGCCGCCGCCGTCGGCATTGGTCGAGAATTGAGAGGTGATCGAGGGGCGAATGTGGAGCTTGGTTGAGCGGCTAGAAGTTTTGGAGGTGGTGGGGTTTAGGGATGGGGATGAGGGTAAGAATGAGGAGGAAGAAGGAGAAGAAGAAGAGGCCAAACGGCATTGACAGGCCATGGAGGTTGTTCCGATTGCGCAGAAAAGTTGAAGGGGTTGGTGAGTTCGTACGCTACATTTGCCCGATGAAGATGAAGATGAAGAAGATAAGAGAGTTTGAGTAGGTTGCTCACACTCACAGGAGCTACTCCATTGTTTGCCTTCTTTTTCCTGTCCACCGTGAAACTTACGAGATAGATTTTGGAGTACTGGAGCCGGAGACCTTTTATATATTTTGCTCATGAACAAAACGACATGTCGTTTATTTTTAAAACGACATGTTGACAAACGTTAAACTACATTATGTTTTAAGTGTCTGCTGATGTTTACAAGGGAACAGTTTGTGTTTGTTTTGTGAAGTGCCATGTCGTTCTTAGAATTTGCTTGTCGTTCCACTAGCATTAGCAAAAGAAATCTGCTTGTTTTCCACATTGAAACGACATATTTCCTAAAAGTTCCCTGTCATTTCGCCACAAAGGAATTGTGTGCTGTCGTTGGTCATGTTGACTTTATTCTTCAATGACATGTAGTTTCTTCCAATAGACGACACAAAGTCTGAACTCATTAATAAACATTTAAATTAGAGCATTTTCTTGAAGAAAAGAGCTTCTGTTTATATTGGAATACGATACAATGCTGTGGTAAACGTCTGGTGTTGTTTGTCCATCAAACTCCATGCCGTTTCTAATCTGGAATTTGCCTTTCCAAGTCGAGATGGCGACATGTCGTTTTCCTGAATTACTTTTTTGGTCCTATTTTCGCAAACGACACATTGTTGGGTGTGAAAATAAAACATTGTCGTTCAAGGTGAAAGGACATCGTACTGCTTCTTTTGGGATGAGAACGCAGTATGTTTCGCTGTCGTTTTAAAATTGATTAGTTTTCTGAACCACGTCTTCGTTTAACAATGCACAACACGAACATATCTCATGCGTCTGATCTAGGACACATGGTTTTTTTCGAATAAATTTTGAAAAAATCCTCCACATTTTCATGGTATACTAATCTTGCTCGAATTCTGTATCAAGTGGGAAAAAAACAAAAACAAAACAAAAGTAAGGAAAACAAGAAAATGAAAATAATTGGTACAAGACACTTGGCATTCCTTCAAAGGAGGTCGCCAAAGACGCATTCATTCCCAAAACAAAACAGTGAAGAGATGCTGATCTTTACAAAGGGAAGTGATTAAAAGACATTTGATCATCTGAAACTAACAAAAGGATGTGGATCACTTTTCCTAAGGATAACATTCTTCTATATATATATATATATAAGATACGATGCGAATTCGAAGTACATGTTCATAAAGTACGTGGAGACAGAACTACAAAGATGTTTTTCTCCTTTTTTTTTTTTTTTTTTTTTTTTACAATTTATTAGTTTTTTCAGTTCTTGGAGAGCCAGATCACACCCTGGACAGCAGAAAAGGCGAGCAACAAGCAGCTGAAGAAAGTGAAGGCGATGGAGATGGCAACATGGTCGCAGAAGATATGCAAAGGCTTGCAGAAGTTTGGAAGCGCTGTGTGTTTTATTCCTGTGCGGTTCAAGTTGCTCACTCCTGATGCTGCCGACCCAGCACTCATCATTGCATATGCAAACACCTGAACAACTCCCCACACTCTCAGAATTACCACACAAAGTACCATAAAGGAAACATTACATATATATATATATATATGTGTATGTATATTAGTTTCTCTTCGGTCCCATGACAAGGAACGTCTTACACCGCAACAAACAATAGCAAGAAGTACGACTTCTATATGAATATAATTTGGAAAGGTGTAACACTAGACTGGATAGATAAAATAAATGTCATGTTATAACATTTCTTACTTTGCATATATATATATATTACGGTGTATGACGGCCGTGATTCCTTAATCAAGAACTATAGCTTTTATGTGTGCAAGGGAATAAGACAATCATATTAAATAAGTAGCAAGCTGTGCATGCAAGGAATTAAAGTTATAGGGAAATATGGTAACCTTATATAGCATTAACGGCTATTTATTATTGGGAAATTATTGGACAAGGCCGCAGGAATGCTGATATCAGGATTTGAATCAAGATATGCACATTTGAAATTCAAAAATAATAATATTAATAATAATCCTGTCAATGTTACAATCATTTTGAACCCTGCCAAATTTCACAGTGTAGATGAAGTCCCTATATTTTCTCTTATCGGTACTTGGAAAAGAAGAGTTCCCGTTAAATACCATTCCTCAAGGGAAGAAAATTTGGGTGTTTGTGAATGAGCTTGAGTTAAGATTTTTAAGTTTGAGTTGGTTGACTTTTTAAAAACTAGTTATAATTTTTGTTGACTTTTCAGAAAAAACAAAAATGAGATAAAAAATATGTGTTTAAACTTAGATGCCAAACTCCCTCAAAAAAAAAATGGCAAGGTAACATTTTTTCTCTACTATGACAACTCAGTTTAACAACCAGAGTAATAGGTGGCTTGAAAATCATAGGTTATATGGACGACACAGGTAGTTGGTATCTTTAATAAAATATCATATAGTAGGCCCTTCCGAATTTCGATGTGATAGCACATAAACTTAAACTATAGATTGACAATGAGATCTGGACAAAAAAGGAAGTAAAAAAAAAAAAAATGCATGTGTACCTACAAGGGAAAGTAAGTAATAAAATTGATGAAAGAACATAGATGTTGAAACAGAAGTCAAAAAGAAGGACTATTGGGCGTTTCATTCGAGTATACTGATAGAACCGATTGTCTATAGGTGTCATGTTTTTTTTTTTTGTAGTAGGAAGCTATGTGTGTTAATTGGAAATTGTATTGTCTGTAATGTTTTGTGAATATTTTTTTTTCCTCGTACCTGATCGGTGGCAAAAATGAGCCATGCGTGATTTCTGGAGGGAATAAGAGAAGACTTTCTCAGCAGCCGCAATGTGCTTATCAGGAATTGCAGCAACGAGTGAGCCGCCACAGCTGCCGAAACTCCAACCAGATACCTAGCTCATGATCATCACCACAATTTCACCATTATACATCTACCTTTTTTTTTTTTTTTTTTTAATTTCACTTTTTACTAAACTCAGTTACTATGTCTCAAAACATGTCAATCCGAACTACGCCATTTTTTGTTTGGCAACTGCCCAACTTGAAGACTCACACATATTAAATGGCTCAAAAACCTTGTTGCATCACAACAAGCACCTCCTCACTAAAAATTCAACGTTTCTCCTTTTTTGCATGTTCTATCGGTTAACACACAAAGGTGAAAGATTAATCATTGAAAAAAAAAAAAAGCACATAGTTAGTTTAGAAAGTTATTTGTACAGAGCTTTCACCATTGTTCAATTCAACTGGAAGACAAAAGGTTTACATCAAAGAAATACTTGACGACAAAAGGTGACATTATCATATATTCGAGTATTCAAATACTTTAAAAGGAGTCCACAAAACCGTGCCAAAAGTAGGTTGGAATAATATTTTTTTAAAAAGAAGGAAAATCACTCACGGTCACGGGTCTGATTCTTTTCATCCAAATGCCATGAAACTATAAAGGAGGAGTGCCAAAATGTTGTCGTTACCTTGTTAAACAGAAGGGCAATTTCGTAAAGATAATTAAACTATTAACTCTTGTAACATATGACAAACTGACTAAGACAAGACCCCTTTTTTCCGGTCATTTTTCTGTGCACCCTGCTTGTTTGGTAAGAAAATACAAGAAAAGAAAAGAAAACGAAGGAAAATGAAGGAAAGGTTCGAGCTAAAAGATACTGAAAACAACCCCATTTCATTTCTTGAGACCAAAACCTCAACTCTACTACAGAAACAAAATTTCTTACCCAAAAAAAAAAAAATTATAAACATCAACAGGAAAAGCAGATTTCATCTGTTGGGCTTACTCGAAGGACTCAGAGAAGGACCACTTGGAATAAACAGGGAGGGGAAAGCCATAGATGGAGACAGTGCTAGCCTGCCTGGCTGTCACCATGAAAACCAGCGCTGTCACCGACGAAGCCATGCACAACAGCCTCAGCGACACCTGAGCCACATCAGCTTTCCGGAGGACCAACCGAGCTTTCGGGCCACCGTGAGCTTCCATATCCAGCGTCGTGCCATTCTCCTCCGCCGTCTCTGTCTCCGACGCCGACGTTTTACGCCCACTCACCATTTTTTTTTTCTGTATATTTGTTAATTGTACAAATTACAATGTTCTTTGAGAGTTGAGAGTTGAGAGAGAGAGAGAGAGTGATGAGGGTGGTGGGTTGTGTTTCGTGGGGTTAATGGGTTTTGGATGGTTGTGACTTGTGAGCAAGTACGTGTGATCAGTGAGGCGTTTAAAAGTAGTGAAATTCCCTGTCCCTCCAGTTACCTTTTCTCCGGTTCTTAAATTGTACTTATCACTTATTAGCTTTAAAAAATTTAATTAACTAACTAAATACAAACAAAGACGTAATTACAGTATAGATTAACAATAATTTTGTACATGACTCTACCTCAAAATATAGAGTTTGGAATCCCCCAGTCCCAAGTTCAAAAAAAAAAAAAAAAAAAAAAAAAAAAAAAAAAAAAAAAAAAAAAAAAAAAAAAAAAAAAAAAAAAAAAAAAAACTTACACACACACAAGACAGAAGAGGAAATAGATAGAACTACACAAAAATATATGGAACCCATTCCGACCACCGATTCCAACTGCCCTTTAGACGGACAGGCAGATTCAATCCTACCTTCTAGGTGGGTAGTCACTATTTCGTATTGTTAGATTGTGAATTTATCTCAAATCATCAAATTACTAGATTGTTACAGTATTTATAAATATAATAAATACCTTTTTCTTTTTTAACTAACCTTTGAGTATAAGTTCTATTCAAACTCCTTAATATAATACAGAGCCAGATTTTACAAGTAATATTAGATTTAGACTTCAATCTATTTATATGACCCGGCAGGTGTGATATTAGGTGTTCTATGATGAATTTGTCTCACATTTCTAAGTTATTGTTTATTCATGAAATGGACTTGATTTCCTCTTGGGTGCTTGAAAGTATATGGAAGATAAGAAACTATCAATGTTAAAAAAATAATCTTAACATAGATACATACATATGTATATAATATAGCTAGTATTTTCAAAAGATAAAACCTAATTATATATCCATAAAGTCATATTTAATCATAATGTTTAATTTGAGTAGCTATTCTGAAGCCACAAACATACAAGAATTTGTGTCCTCAACACAAAAGCCAAGCAAATCCTAAAGTCTGGACCGTTTGTCTCAAGGAACATCTTAAAATTAATAGAAAAAACAACTTATCCAAGCTACTTAAAGTCCTAAACTAACAAGAAATTAGTTGAATGAATTGAATCTTTTCAGTTGCCGTTCACATCAAAACCTTAAAATACAACATCAAAATCGTCTCTATTCACCAAAATAATAATAATAATAATAATAAAAAATAATCAATAATCAAAATCGTCCCTTTGATTGAAGGTTTTGTCGCTTTTCCTAGGCTAGTTCCCTAATTTCCTGCTTCCAAATGTTGATTTCCGACGTGATTTACAAGCCACCAATCAGATATCAGGTGTTACACGACAAGGCTTTTGAAGATCAATGTGAAAAATATTGGTCGCCTAAGATTAGTGCCCGTGAGTTCACAGTGCTGTGGAATTGGTGCTTTGTCTTTTTTTTTTTTTTTTTAACCTTGGGTTTGTAGGTCAGACATTTCTGAAACAAATACCTAGTTATTGTTACTTTATGGGGGAAAATCTACTGCTTCTAAGTTATAGGCCTGCACTTGCAAGGAAAAAGAACAAACAAGTATTAACTTGCATCATAAAACGATCTCTGTCTTTGCCCTCATACTTCGGATTTCTATGTTTAAAAATTCTCTGCAACTAATCACCTTTCGAAAAGAAAGAATCTTTTCTTTTTTTCTTTTTTCTTTTTTTCTTTTTTTCTTTTTTTAACATTCCACTTTTTCTCTATAAAATTTAGAGGATGAATATTATGAACTCCCCATGAACTATGTCACCTGTATCAGCATGTTATTCAAAATTCGAAACATATACATTGTAATTGTGTCCCTTGATCTAAAATACGTCTCTAAATTCTCCTTCCGAACATTGAAACACATTATATTTTTTTTTGGACGGAATAGCACAAGCGACGCATATAAGAAGGCAAATTCATCAACTTCTTTAAACTCTTGAGTCCTAACTAACTGAATTGAATTAAGTTTCATTCTCCATTTCTTGTTCCCTCTTGTCTTGCTTCTAAGCAACTACTTCAAAGGGAGAATGTGTTATAGAAATTTAGTGCCAAACTAACTTATTTTGGAATGAGAAAATTCACTACCCGTAAGGCAGCCAAGTTTTAACTCAACAATTCCATTAAAAAATTAATGTGTTTCAAAATCCAGAGATGGATAATAAATTAAGAGGCATAATAAGTACACTTTAAAATTCAAGAACGTGTTGACACAAGTGGTGATACAATTCGGTTCAAGGTGTATTCTTGAAATTTATCCAAAATTCTGCATGGTGATGGTTTACTTCTTCAACTATTTTTTTCCCCCCTTCCAATTTCCCATTCTAGAAAAAACTCCTCACATTACCATTCATTAAAGACCAACAAGAATAAATAATAAATAAATAAAAAGAAAGAAAGATCCTGGGAAGAACATACAAAATGTTTAGCTAAGAGATAAAGTATCAAATTTATTGATTGCGACGTCGCACATATTAGACACACTATAAAGTATGATATGAATAAAGAAAACACCTAAACTTTATTACTATTTTGATGTCATCAATATTTTTAAGTGTTACAAAACAAGACCAATAAATAGAGTGAAGTTGTGATTGGAGAGAGTTCTAGACTTCTTGATAAGGTCGAGGGGCAATCTCTATGATAGGAACTTTTTTTTTTTTTAATCATCACTGAGGAAAACTGCTTTTAACTGTTAGATTAATTTTTTGACAATCTAGCCGTTGAAAATTTACAGTATCCCACATAGGAACTCACGTAAATCAAACTCGTTAAAAATTAATCCATGACTATAACCGCTTCACTATGATGATTCAAAAGAAAGGGAGCTCTTTGTGCAGGGGATCTTCATATGACAGTTCAGAAGCTTGGGACTTGATCGGCTCTGATTCAGAAAGTTGCTTTGCTTAAGAAAACACAACTGATACAACAAATCATGATTTTGAGATTCACTTTCCAAAGATTATAATTAATTAAAATATTCAACAAATGAATTTTTGAAACTTGTCTTGCTATTTATGGAATAAATAAAAAGAAAAATGCTTGTGCCATGAAGATGTTTGTTTGGCTGTTTCAACTCTGAATTTGTTGGAAACTAAACTTCAGCATAGATCACGGCTGATCACAAGGGCTGTCAGCAAAACTTGCTTGGAAATGAAATAAAAAAGTAGTATCCTAGTAAAAATGTTGTTCCAAACACTGTAAATCACAAGTGATATTCATAAGCATTGGTAATTTCCAATCCTCGTTTTCTTTTGTGATTGCAATTTCAGTTTCCGGTACAATAATAATAATTTTGCAGTCTGTTGACGGCACGCATTTTTAACAGTTGCTCTTACATTGGTAACCAAATGATATTCTACAAAATACAAATCACTCAATCCACGTTTTATCATAGAACAGCCTGCGGTGACTACCACTCTCAATTTTGTAAACAACAACCCCTTGGAGGAAAAGAAGAAACGAAAACTTAAGCTCGTCCGACAGGAATCAGAATTCTGTGGGTTGCCAAATTCTCTGCTGTGAAATCAAATCGCCGGAGCAATTATATTTGCTCGACACACATAAACCATACTAGACATTAGGAAAAAGAGCAGCTAAACTCCGAACATCAAATCCATGATTTTGGATGCCAGCGATTTTGTTGGAGAAGCAATAGCACCTCCAGATTGTCGGACGTTGGTATTACCGTTTTGGAGATAGTATGGATGAGAAAGGCCTCCAACTGCATTCAACTCCCCAGTTTTGGTGGATGGCGGTGGTAAAGTCATGAATCCCTGATTGTTGAACCTATCGTTCAAAGCTTGACGCTGCATTGGATCCAACGTCTTCACACCTATGATTAGCATACCATTAATTTGCATCCCATTCTTGCTGAGAGCCTTCAGCGCATCAGATCGATTCTACAACGGAAGCAAAGTAAGAATTGGAAAACGTCCCGGCCAAAAAAGGAGTAAGGAAGACTTAAGTCAAAACCATATAGAAACTACGTTTTTATGATTTTAAGTCTTCAAAATATCAGTGTTGATATATTATATTTTAAACAAAGCATGGGAAAAAAGAAAAACCTGATATAGAATGTGCATCCAGTTAGCCTCTCCAGGACCAGGAACATGTTTCAAAATCACACCACACTTTTCAAACTCCCTAAGAACCAAATTTGTATCCGCCGGCGAAAACCTGCCAAGAAAAATAGAAATAAATATTCTGTTGCGTTAACAGGTTTCAGAAAAGGGGGGAAAATCTTTAACTTAAAATGTGATAAGTATAGGCAAAACAATCCAAAACATGAGAAACTGACAATAGCAAACAGCGAATTCAACTAAAAGTTTTTATAAAAACCAGTTCACAGTAGATTACCAGCCTAAGATATGCATCTAACTATTTTAGAAGATGAGCACCAAGCAAAAAGTAAATGTGATTACAGTTGTATGATAAGGCCATCAACAAATAGAAAAAGGCCAAAAGTTAAACGATTTAAAGCCACAAAGATGAGGCCGAAACAATACCCAAATACAGTGACCCATTCTTCTTCGATGAGGTTTCCTGTAGGCAAGGTGTTCCTCTGCATCTCGGGCCTAGCAACTTCCCTAGGAGGTGGAAGAGTGATCAAAGCACCAGGCTGGACAACACCTTCAACAGGCGAACTCTTTCCCTTTTCATCTTGCTCACCGCCACTCTTTGAGGATGACCACCAGTTAAAACCAGCTGAGCCCTGTTGATTTTGCTGCGCACTCATTAAAGCACTAGATGTGCTTGCCTCAGATTTGCTTTTTGCAGGGGTCAAGAAGTCACGACCAGAACTTTGGACCGGAGATCTGGGATCTGATCTGACTTCTGGGGAAACAGGGTAATCTGGAATTCCGGATTCTGGAGAGAAATCTGAGCGATCTTCCAGAGTGTAAACGGGAGGAGGTGGAAGATCTGAGCCGCTGAAATTCTCACGCCAAAGAGCAGACACTGCAGCTGCCTGCCCCGGAGTTGAAAATTTTCCTCTTCTGGCCGAAATAGGCGAAGCCAAATCTTGGAAAAACAAAGATTGCCTCCCAGATTTGGGGGTTCTATGCACTGTGGTGCTCATCCTTTCACTTTCAAAGGAAATTATGTCTGTAATTGAACAATAAATAAATAAATAAACCCTCCTTTTCGTTACCCTCAAAATACTCAAAGACGAGAAACTAAAAGCTTTATCCAAAATAACAACGTATTACATCAAAGTTTGGAGACTATGCATTGTGGAGAAACTTTGACAACATGACCCAATATTCTAAACGATGATTTCTTATTTTTTGGATAATTTTTTTCTCAGAATTGCCCAAGGCCCCTTATTATTACGAAACTTTTAACTAATTATCCATCTAAAAGTCTCAAAATATTGAAATTAATCATACTAATTAGGTTTTCTCAAAAATGAAAACCAATTAATTAGGCCTCAGTTTGATTCTACAATCTTTCATAGAAACATGAGCCAGTACCATCGCACCCCAGAATCCAACTCAGATTCTAAGGACATAAAAATGCAAAACCAAGACAATAGAAAGATATACCATTAGTTTTCAGAACTAACAAGAAAAATCATCAAGACAAATAGGCCCATTTCTAAGTACTAAGAATTTCAGGATTTTAAGGATTTTTTTTTTTTTTTTTTCGTGTGCATATGAAATCAGAATGAGAAAGAGATTTCATCACACTTAGAATTGAAATCAAGAAAAAAACACCAAATCAATAGGGAAATTCGAGATTAAGGCCATTCAAGAGAGAAACCCTACCTCAAAATATATACTTGCTTAAACTGCAGAAATTGGCCCTCTCTTCAGTTGAAAGCTCGGCTAGAGAAAGAAGGGAGAAGATTTCTACTAGTACTAGAGGACCTAAGAAATGATAGAATTATGTTTTCTCGGCAACCAAACGCGGTGGAGAGAGAGAAAATTACCAGGATGCTCAAAAAAGGTCGAACTCTCTCACCAACCCTCTCGAAAGCAAAAATGGAATTGAAACCCTAAACCCTGGGTGACCACTGACCCCCAATTCAAATTTGGGCGAAACTACGAGCTCCCCCGCGACGGCTCCCACCGAGGGATCTTTTCGCCACGACAAATATTTTTATATCCCCCAACGACGACATGTTGCGCGTCGTACGACAAAAGTTTATGGTAATTGCTTTGCTTATTTAAGTCGCTCCTCAAGGCCAGTTTGACGTTGCTAAGTTTGTACGATTTTCGTTTGGGGATATGATAACGGGCTGGACGGTCCTATCGGGTGGGAGAGACCCTCTTCTCTATATTCTCTTTTTATCCTCGTATTCACTAATTTAAGATGGGCCAGGGAATTTTCACTGAAGATGTGAGTTCACTTTGTTTCCTCTTTTTTTTATCAATTGATCATCATTACATAACTTCTCCCGTCCATCCCGACCAATATAATACAAACTTTTACTTTAGTTTAATTTTATAGTATATTAATCTAATATTATCTTTTTATGTTATGTTGATGTAATGATTTTTAAATTTATATCATTCGGATATCTTCTCTTTTTTTTAATGAAAGAAATGTGATATTTATTTCCTATTCAATTATTTATTTAAGAGTTTAAACAAAAAACAAAACAAAGCAAATTCCATAAAAATTCTTCATAAACTTAGCAACACAATCACCAATGTAGCTAAAAATAAATTTTAAATCTTAAAAACAAATCCAAACTTCAATTTATTTTGTTTTGTTTTCTCTTAGGGAAGGAATTTCCCTTTTTTACTTTTGTCAAAAATTTAAATCTTTTAGGTCAAACCCATCTCAAGACTGCCGAACGGGGGAGAGGAGTTACTTGTTTCAGATTTTATTTTCGGCTGGAGTTTGGGATATTAATCAGATTAATCGCAGCTGCTTCTGGGATGTGGATAATGAAGGAGGTGGAAGATGCAAGTCATATTCATTTTTGGCGATGTGGGGCAGCCAGGGAGGTGTGGCAAACGAGTGCTATTTGGTCCGAGCTCAATCTTTTTGTTCATGGCTCTTTTAGCTAGCTCCCTGTGTTTATTTGTGGCCATGCTGGGATCAGTGCAGGATTTGTAAGTTTTTGTGATGTTGGTCTGGAGTTTTTGAACGGATAGAAATGACTTTGTTTTCAACAAGAGAAAGCTTGGGAGTGAGTGGAGTGATTGAAAGGGCTGGAAGAGTTCTGGGGGACTATGAAAATTATGGTCGACAAAATGGTGTTGGATCCCGACAAGAGCGACTACACAAGCAACCATGGTCTCCACCTCCTCACGGGGTCTATAAAATTAATACTGATGCTAGTACGTAAAAAACAATCATGGTTTTTTTTTTTTTTTTTTTTTTTTTTTTTTTTTTTTGTGATTATCAGAGATGTTGATGGTATGGTAATTGCAGCCCCTTAAGCAAGAAAATTACGGGTTTTTTTTTTTTTTTCTTTCCACTTGTTGATGAATCTCTGGCTGCTAGAGAAGGGGTCTTTCTCGCCCAATTGTGTGGATTGGATAGTTGGATTTTGGAGTTTAGACGCTTTGAATGTTGTGAGGGCTATTCAACGGCTCTTATCACCGTCTCCAGAATCAAATGTGATAGCTGACGTGAGGGATGCTATGACCGATGTTAGATATGGATCTGTTTGTTATACCTCTCGACAAGTGAACAGTGTAACCCACTTCTTAGTAAGTTTGGCTTTTACTAATTATGTCGAATTATTTTGTACCGAGTTTATTATTCTTATACTAAGATCGTTTATGCTATCTGATATTAATAATATTGAATAAACTCTGGTTTTTCTCTCAAAAAATTTCAAAACTTTAAATATATATATATATAGACTAAATCAACATGGCATAAAATTAAAATTCAAGTTTAATTTTATATCGTGTTAGTCAAAAGTAGAAAATTTGTATCATATTAGTCAATAGATAAAAAAAAATTATTTAAATAATTTTCTTTTTTAATTTTAGGACGGCGAATTATATAAAATCAAACATAGAGATTCATTTCCCAACTTTCTTTTAATTTTAAATGGGAAAATTGTATAGGTGCTTCTTAAAGAGGGATATAAACATCGACGGTTTTTTTTTTTTTTTTTTGATTTATTCTTTTTAAAATCGTATTAAAATGGTATAATTTAAATAAATAAATAAAAAGGCACAAATTTGAAGATGAAGACTGTAAGGGACATTTTTTTTTTTTTTAACTACGAGATATTAATTATTAAATAAAAAAAAAAAAAAAAAAGTGGTAAGGCTTGTCGACCTTTTTACTTTTTCTGTTCTTAGTCCAGGAGAGTTACTTTACTTTACTTTTGCTGTTTTTAGTCCAGTAAAGAATCAAGGGTTATGAATGTGAAAATCCACGTAACTAACTTCACTCAGTTTACTTTACTTTTGCACTGCTCGATGGCCTATCAGAAATCACATCTCATCCCATAATGTTTGGTTGGGTCGGCTACTTCTTTTTCAGAGATAAAAAGTGATAAAAAAAAAAAAAATTAACGTTTCTAGATAATCTCGTGACATTTGTTACGTGAGTTATAATAATTTAAGTTTTTGTATGGTATTTTAATTGAAATTCAAATTTTTCATCTTAATTTTTTTTTCCTGAAAAATTAATAAAAATTATAATCAAATTTTAAAAAATTTACTAACTCTAACTTAAAAATTTCATCTCCAAATAACGAACCAAATAGAAGCTAAGAATTTCTCTTGTATGACTTTCTATTTTAAATTGATGGGGATTGTTTTTTCAGTTATTCGACTAAATTTTTAACAATATGATTCTTGAATATTCGTGTTAAAAATCTTCAATACACAACATATAACTGCTTTAATCATGGATCTTGAATATAGGTTCTTGTTTGAACAAACATACCATCATCGTCTAGGATTCTTGGTCTTATGGCATGTGGAGGGAAATTGGGGAGAGCTTTAAGTTAAATTAAAAGAGAAATTGATTTTATTTCTTATTTGCAAGATAACATGTTTCAGCATATGCTTTCTTATTAATAAAACTAGTTGTCATGCATCACGTGCGACGAGTGTATACTAAATTTGTTGAATTTTTTTTTCATAAAGTGAATGTAAATTTTCTATTTATATATATATATATATATATTGAACTTATTATGTTTTTTCCAAGGTTTTAGTATAACTATTTAATAATCAAATAATAAGAAAATAAAATTATAAATTATTCTTGTCTTTAAAGCCAGTAAGCAAAAAAAAATGTAGAGAAATAAAGTAAAAGAAGAAAAAAGAATTAATAAATGGTCGTTAGACATTTAAAAACGTAAAACTTATTAAAATGTTTTGTATACGAAGGAAAAAGATGTTTAAATAGGAAGACAACTGAAAAAAAAAAAATGCTCAGCACAAGTCAAGTTAGGGACGCAGTTGGCAAAAAAAAAAAGGAATATTCAAGAACACATTTGAAAAAATAATTTAAACAAAAAATATATATATATAAATAAAAATAAAAAGCTATTTTGACCCATTAATATTTTAGTCTATCACAATAAAATTAGAAGTAAATGATAGTTAAAAATACTTTTAATAGGGACAAATTAGATAAGAAAGTTAATCGGTTGAAAAATGATATTTTTGGAAACAAAAAAAAAAAAAAAGGTGATCTCATTTTAAAAAAATTGGAAAAGTCAAAGGAAAAAAAAGTAAAAGAGAAGAAAGCAATAAACCAAGAAAAATAAAAAGACATCACCACCAAAAGCCAAAATAATTTAACCAAATTATTGAATAATGCTTTTAAAGAAATCTCCTTTCCAAGATAGTTATAGATAGATATAGATTAATTTAGTAGAACAATCAGAAAGAAAAGGCATTTATACAAACCACATTTGAAAGAGTAATTTTGTTAACTATAAGCTTTTGTTGGGACTTATTTGAAACAAATTATTTTATGACAGACAATTTAAAATAAAAAAGTATTTCAATGAACTATATCTGGATATTTGGTGGAATAGTTTGAGTTGGGATTTTTAAGTTTTAATAGTGAATTTTTTGAATTTTCAGAAAAGATAAAAAACTTTTTAAGAAAAAAATAAAAACTTAAAAAAAAAAATTTTGAGTTGAACCATCCAACCAAATTCTTAAATAATAAAAGTTTAGAGGGAGGGGGAAAATGAAGGAAGAGGGAAACTAAAAAAGAGAAACACAAACGGACAAGATATAACTAATGGTACTACTGTCTGCTTTATTTAAAAATAAAAAAAAAGCAACAACAACAACAATTACTAATGATACTACATGAATGAAGAGAAAATTATAAATATATATATATAAATACAGAGAATGAGAGCAGAAGAAAGGACGAACTTTTTCAACAATAACTCGAAAGCAATTCCGAGAGTGAGAGAGCAGAAGAAGACAATATACATGGACGAACTTTTCCATCAGTAACTCAAAAGCAACTCTGATTTATAATATAGTTATAAATTATAGTTATTTACAAAAGTGTATATAATCGGGAGAGGAACGGGATGTGAGGTCTGAAAAATTCATAAACTTGATTTCATGAATTATTATCATAAATTTTCTTTTTTAATATATTTTTTATGAATTATTTTGTTAAATATCAAATTTCAAGATCACGAATGATTTTATATATATCATTAGTATGATGATATTGATGATCTAACAATATTCAGTTTTATTATTTAAATGAAAAATTATAAATACATAAAAAAATAATCAAACGACATATAAATTTATATAAAAAAATTATTATATTGTAATAGATAGATAAATGTTAATTTTTAGAAAAGAATGTCAACTATTATCAGTAGGTCAATTTGATAATCTTAATATTTGTTTGGATCATATCAATATTTAAGTATTGAGAGTATGATTAGGAAAATTAATGTATCATAGAGATAGGAGATGGATGGCTAAGATTGATTAGGAGTAAATCCAAAGGTGGATGATTGATCAATTATTGGGATTAGATCAGAAATTATTGGTGTAGATTTCATGTGAAAGGATCCTAGGCAAATTAATGGTCAAGTTTTGGATATTAAGTGACCAATGAGATGTTAGATCAAGGATTAGTATGGTGAATGATCAAATGGGTGAGATCAAAAATAATAATCCTAGATCAATGGATGAAAAATTAGAAGAAAGAAAAACAAAAATAAAAATGGGAGAGTTAAAGGGAGATCCATATTTATAGTCAAACAAGCAAGATGAGGTTTGAATTAAGGTGAAAATGGTGTGTTGTACATGCATGTAAACACAAGTAAGAATTGATATGATTAATTTAGACAAAAAAAAAAAAAAAACAAACAAACAAACAATAAACAAGTACTCGTATATGACATAGTGGTACAAGATGAAAAAGACCATCTGTCTTCCACAAAGTTGATGATATGTAATTATGATGATTCATAAATGTTCGTTACGTTTTTTTTTTTTTTTTTTTAACTCATTATCTTGCATAACAAAAGAAGAAGAAAGCTAGCTATCAAATAATTGCAGGTATAACATATAATTATAATTTCATCCCTGATTACACTATAAAAAGAAAGCTAGCCACTAACCAACAAAAATACTAAGAACTCGCTGACACAAAAGTCTTTTATTAAAATTACATTCCAACAAGCTTTAATAGACGCTCGTTCTTATTTAAGGAGAAACAAATAAAGAACATGTTTCTTGAAATATTTCCACTGCAGAAAACACAATACATGAAGTCTCAAAACGGGGCCGAGAGAGGTTGCCTTATCGGATCTTGTTCCAGGGATTCCGTACTGGTAGTTGCAGCAGCAGTACGGCATGCGCACTGGCAAGGTATTTCAATTATTTGAGCATTTTTCATGATTCCAACAACTGTATCTTCTTCTTCTTCTTCTCCTCCTCCTTCTTCTTCTTCGATTATCTGCTTCATCTTCTTTATCGAACCAACGGGTCTCAATCCCTGTCTCGAAACAAAAACAATAATTTCAAATATATATATATATATTTAATAATTATTTTATAAGTGCAGTCCTAGCTAAAAGCTTGAACATTAACCTCAACGAACATGATTGTGGCTTCACGTGCTTTCAACTTTCTAACAACATCTGCAGCTTCTTCCTACACAAGAATTCGCACCAAAATCATGATTAATAAGACTAACATGAATTAAGTGTGTGAAGCTTAATTATTATTCTGACATACAGTTAATACGCAGTATGTGTGTAGTGACGGAGGTATTAAGGCCTCCCCTCAATTTTTTGAACCTCTGAAATATTAAAAACTTTATTTTACTTTAAAAAAAAAAACTAAAAACTCGTAGTTATTAGCCCTCTTTCATTAAAATTTGTAGTTTCATCCCTGGGTGTGTGATTTCAAGCAGGTAAGAGTGTACATATATATAGAAACAAACTACACGAGTCTAAGAGATATTTGTAATATTCTTTTTCACCACAGTGAAATTCTGAAACTGTTGAAATTGAATGTAGCTCTCATATTAAACACGAACCACCATACATCTCGTGTGTGCTTGTCCATATATGTTGGTAGCAAAAGATGAGAGTCTTAACTCTTGATATCATCATGTTGCTATGTTCGTGAGTGCTATTTATGATCGATAGAATTATCGTATTTATAACGGAAAAAAAAAAAAAAAAAAAAAAAGGGAATCTTGAAGGAGAAACAATGGATTAAAAAATTAAGAAGTAAGAATGAGAATGGTAAATTAACAGATTAGAAATAAGCAAATGAGAAAACAACGACAGCATGTAGATTATTACCCTAGCATGGTTGAGTTGTCGTCCTCTCAAGGTCCTAGGTTCCAACTCAATGGAGCAACAAACGTTAGCCATGGATAAATCAGAGAAGCCGATTCAAATATTGATTTCTGCAGCAAATAACAAAGTGGATAACGCTTAATTATGCCTGTGCCCATTACCATGAAAGTCATTATACTCAAAGTTCTACAGCTGACTGATCTATATAAATAGGCCAAAAAATAAAAAAATAAAGAAATAAAAAATCTATAAAATTGAAGTACTCTAAGTGATGATATTGTTTTTACGTCATAGTCACGGGCTGATCACTCATTCACATCCCGTGCTAGTTGGGAAATAGTGTATAACATCACGAGGTGGTTTATTGGCACTTTTGTGTTTGTGTGGAGGTAGATAGTTTGACCTTTTGTAATGTGATTTTTAAGGGCCTATACTTTATATTAGTGGAGAAATGGTGATTTCTATGAGCTGTAAATCTTTGTGAAACAACTAGCAATAACTCACTGACATTGATTTTTCCAAGCCACATACATCTTTAGATTTTAGACAATATAATGTATGGAGATATATATAAATATATATATATATATATGTGCAAAAAAACATGAGATGGGAGTTTGTTCAAAGATACTAATCACAGTACATTCAGAACGTGAGATGGCGACGCCTATTTATTTTATTTCAATGAAGATAGATATAGATAGGAATATTTGGAAATTAACAACAAGAAACCGAACCGGCGGCCAATGAAAGTGAGAACAAACAGACCAATATTAAACGACAATAAAGTAAAAAACGACAAAGGTAACAGAAACGACAATAAAGTAAAAAACGACAAAGGAACAGAAACGACAATACTGTGAAAACGACAACAAAAAACGACAGGAATATAAATTAAGAAATTAAATGATCACCAAGGAAAACAGGGAAAAAGTAGAAAAGGATAACCACTGTGGAGGAACATAAACGACAATAAAATTAAAAACGACAGCAAGTTTAGACATAACAGTAAAAACGACAATAAGATTATTAGACGACATGATATTGAGAAACGACATTCCAAAAGAACTACAACTTGTACATATGAGAAGGCCAAAAGAAGAAACACGATAAGAACATAATAACGATAATGGAAGGTGAAAACGACAAAAATTTCAGAAAGACTTGGCCTTTAGCTAATCCAATATGCTCTTTTTTTTTTTTTTTTTTTTAAGAATTAATCCCATATGTTTTAATTACTTGAGAAATTGAAATTCTGGGAAGTAAATAGAAGGCTGCTCTATTTGGCTCTGGGTATTGAATAGTCCTGGTTAAGAAAATAAAGGCAAGCTTGTGAGAATTTTACTTCAAATTAATTGTATTTTAAATAAAGAGGAATTAATAAAGATCTTACTTTGTTTTGTTTTATTCGTCTCTGCATTCTTGAATTCTGAATCTTTGACTATGAATTCTGAGCCTTTCTTTAATATTTTAATTCTAACTCAAATTTTTCATTACAATTTTCATCTTTTTTTTTTTAATCAATAAAAGCTATAACTAGTTTTTTAAATATTAACCAACTTCAACCGTCGAATCAAACGGATGCTGAATCTTTGATCATCTCCTTGATAATCATTTATTTCAAAATAATTAAACAATATTTCTTTTACTGACAATTAATACTTGAACGATTTTTCTTACATTAATTAACATTTTTAAAATGGACAAAAGCTCTTCAGTTTCATGAATGCAATTTATTCTTTCTAATGGGCTTAATATAGAAACAAGTGAGGGGGGAAAAAAAAGGAACATATTTAATTAACTTGAACGATATGTCTCTCTTACAGCTGGAACTCGAGTTGAATTATCCTATCGTTCAATCTATTAAAAATTAACAAAAATGATATTAAAATGGAAAACAGGTAAATTGACCGATTGGGGTTGGTTGGTTCGTAGTTGATATAACAATATTATGAAAATAATCGGTTAGGCTTTCTCAAAGAATAATGAAAAAAGTATAAATATAATGATTTTCTAGTTTATTTTATTTTATTGTATAATTTATGTATTCACTTTCTTTAAGCAGCACGTTGTACCGATAGTGAACCATGAATACAATGTGGTTAGGAACTAGTACTACTAAACAATGATGGAAATCAGTATATTTTGCTCAAAAAAAGCTTGTTTAGACCAATATAATTTATTTGAAAAAAAAAAGAGTAGGGAAACTATAAACAAGTGGATATTGAGATTGTTTGACAGGGCAATTATGTTGACTAAGTATTCCATAGCAGTCAAGAGAGAGAGAGAGAGATTAAAATGAGAACCTTTGAATAGGGTAGTCCAACTGGCATTCTTGATATCCATGTGCCTATACTTAAATTGTCACACCACCATCTTTTGAGTTCTAAGTAGAATTGAATAATTTATGGAATAATTGGATTTAATGATCCCTAAATTATTAAAAATGTGACGATTTGATTCTTATTTTTTTAATTTTAGTCGAGATAATCATAAATTTTTTAAATATTAATCATTATAATTCTTTCCATCTAATTTCGTTAAATTTCTAACAGAATGATCCATACGCAATGAATATAATATAATTTGACAAGGTATTTTAATAATATAATAATATATAGTTTAAGAAAAATTAAAAAAATATGTCATCTCTCTCCTCCCCCCCTCGAATTAAAGTAGCAGAAGCCCAGATTTTTTTGTTTTTAGGGGGGGTGCGGGGGATTCGTACTTGCGCCTGAGCTCGCCGGTGAGGGGTTGGGACTCGACCTGGGGGAAAACGTGAGGGTGGGGGGGGGGGTGACTCAGTGACGAAGAAGTCGACACGCACCAGGGGGTTCTGGCGACGGAAGAGACAATGCGGGGCAGGTGGCTAAGTTTGAGTCAGATCTCTCTCCTTTTTTTTATTTTAAATAAGGGCATTTTTATCTTTTATTGATTAAGCAAACTCATGTGATGGGTCACGTAACCTTTTTTCTTAGAAAATCAATAGAATTGACGTAAAGGACTAGATTATCACTATTTAGAGAGTTTAGGATTGTCTCGACCGAAATTAAAAAGTCAATGATCAAATCATCACATTTTCAATAGTTTAGGGATCATTTAGGCTAATTTATGTGATCTACTTACCCCCATTGTTTATTATAATTATCTTCTCTCTCTAGCTAGTGAATAAATAAGTTTATCTTTTCTCATTTGTTAGTTAGTGTAATCATCACTAATTAACTATTGAAAATCACCTTAACAAGCTTGATTAATATAGAAAACCATATACACTTATCTTATACTGGCTGTTTGAATGTATATGATTAATTACTGATAATAATCTATGAAAAGCTGGCAAAGGCAACGTTGCAATATATATGTGTGTGTGTATATATATATATGACTCCCCCCCCCCCCCCCCTATAAATTAAACCCGTTTGTGTTTGGTTTTTTCTGCCTTCGCAACTTTGGTCAAACTAAAATCTGTTAGCTTAGGTAGATTAGCTAGCTAGCTGTAACCCGATAGCTAAGGTGACAAAATATTTTATTTGGTAGAAAACAAATTTGGGCAAATTATTTGGTAGAAAATATTGTGTCATGCATCATTCTACTTTATAAACTGAGCTTGTTCATAAGGTTTAAATACTTCATATTTATGAATAATAGAAAGAGCACTCGAGGGGGAGAGATTCTAAAATGACACAATTTTATTGCTTCAGTCTTCAGTGGATGCTGATCAATAATTAAAATCAGAATTGACACATGAAAAAGGTTATAAAAATGGACACAAACAAATATGTGTGTGTGTGTGTGTGTGTATGTGTATGGATCTAAAATATAATAACGCAGGGACATTGCATATTGTCGTCTGAGTCTTAATTTGCATCGTTTTGTTGTAATGTTTTCAAACGGCCTGTCGTTTGGGTTGTATCACTATCAGATTCTCTTTTTTTAAAAAAAAGCTAAGTTTGTGATATGCTCAAAAGCCTCCGTGATACGCTCTCCGAATTTATTATTTCCAAAACTATCAGATCTATAAGGTGCTGTTTAGGTTTCAATTGATCAATACCAATGAAAAACTAACTTACTTACCATGGTTATGGTTATCTATTTATTACAAAAAAAAGAAAAAGAAAAAAAAAAAAAAAAAAAAAAAAAAGAGTACTCATACATATGTTTAAAGAAAGGGTGTACAAAGGAAGGGGACAGGAAACGTGTCATATTTTAAATATGTAACATGGAAAGATCCCTAGACAATGGGCAGCACCGCAGCAGAGCCATTCTGCAATTTGTATATATATATATATATATATATATATATATATATTGTATTTGTAAATATATATTATGTTTATATACTATATCTGAAAACAGATGCTAGAGGGCAGGCATGCACGTCACGTAGAGCATGTGCTAGGTTTCATCATCCACATGCATATCTCTACACCCCTATTATCACATGTCCATATATATATACCTTACAAAAGAGCCTTTGCTAATAAGTATATATATATATATATATATATGTGTGTGTGGTGTGTGTACATTTTATGTACTTTAGCGTACCCGTTGTATTTTAGCGTGGCATGTATGTATTGAGCTAAGCTATCCTATCTATCTATGCCCATGCATGGACCAACCTTGGCGCTAATGTCTAAATGCAGCCAGCTGTGTGCCCCAAATTTCATCGTTCTCCATTAATGGGCCACAAAAGTATGTTTTTTCTAAACAGTGTAATTTTTTCTTTTATATATCTAGCAAAGTAACTTCATTCCTCAATCATGTACCATTTGGTAAATTTCATTACTAAATTGAAGTATGATAGATAACAAAAGTCCTAAATAAAAAGATAATTACAAAACGATTAGTCGATTTATAAATCCTTGAGTCCTCTTCTCTTACAAGTCAATTTTATAAGGATAAGTGTTCCTAATAATTAACATCAGAGCTCGTCTCTCATATTATATATTTTAATAGTCGAAACAACCATGTTATATAATGGTTAAGATGCATTGATGAAACTATCGAAGACTCGAATATTGATCATATGAAGCTGACAATAATTACGGATCATGATGGAATGTTAGATACCAAGTTCCATTTGAAAAGTTTACAATAAAATTACTGGTTTTATAAGCCCTTGTGGATATCTTTCTCTTATAAATCAGTTTCGCATGGATGAGTTCTACTTCTAGTATTTGTATTATAGACAACTTAAAAGAGTATTAAAGTTTCAAAATGGAGAGGAATTTTTTTTTTAGCCCAATAATAGAGCAAACCATGCCACAATAATCACGACCTAGAAAATAAGAATGTATGAAATACAAATTTGCCTACGCAAAAAATAAATAAAAATATAAAATAAAATAAAAAACAGGTGGACCCCATGGAGGGCAAATGTCCAGGATCAGGTGGACAGTTATATCAGCCTTCCAATGTGTGGTACCTAATTGGATTAATATTTCTTCCTTGTAATTTACCATCTCCCCACATGACCCACTTAATTATGCAAGCTAAGCACCCAATATTCCCTCTTCAAATATCTATATACAATATTATTGTGTACTTTTTTTTTCATTTTGTTTTTTTTTTTTTTTATCTTTTCCACTTGCATTGGTTTCCATTCCAAATACTATATTTCATAAGATGATTTGTACATTTACGTACAGAGGACGATATATGGCTCATTATTATTAAGTGGCTTAAATTCCACATTATTTATATTTTTTTCATATTTTATAACTTCACTGAAATCCATGCACGCTGTTTGCTGCTGCCTAAGTTCCTTGTTTTTCTGTAATCCCCGGCAAAATGGATCCTCATTTTTCATAAAATTAAAATAAAGAAAAAGGTGCCCTCGAATTAGTTACCACAACTGTATAATTAAATATCCAACTTAATTATAGTACTATTTACTCTTCTTTTTATTTTATGGGTGTCGTACGTTTATTGTATAGTTAATTTTTTTTTTAGAGAAAATTATGGTAAAATTGTTATCACTAATTGTCATGAAAGGGCGTTTATATATATAAAAATGGAACTTATCAGAAATTGAGCCAATTAGATCTATTATTATCTCGACCCAAAGTTGAAATTAGTGCCAAAAGAATCAAATGGCTTGTCCAATAATTAATTAAGTATCCCTAATTAAAAAGATAATTAATTATGAAGAGCATTTTCATAATATTTATGTGTTCACGTGTACCGAGCATGGACTTTGTCATGCATTAGATGAAATGAACCAATTAATTTGATAGTCAATTTTAAAACATTTACTTTGAAAGTTGAAACTAAGAAAGACCAAAACTTAATGGCTCAAGAGAGAAGTGATAATGGATTTGAGAATGAGAAAGTAATAAAAACTCTTCACGTGCAAATGTATTATGTCAACCCTTTGAAGAGGCAAATCCAAATTCCGGCACATGCTTCTATGCCCCATTTGGTTTCATATAAGTGGTGCTCCATTTGCTACATATCACTACGCTGCCCATAGATAATTGTCTCCCCTTTACTTGCTCTCTCTCTCTCTCTCTCTCTCTCTCTCTCTATATATATATATATATATTAATATTCACCATAAAAATTATTTTAAATAAATAAACAAAAAGAAAAAAGAAAATATCTTATTAATTAAACAAAAAAGAGAAGGGTCCGTGAGGAAAAAAGAGTTAAAATTTTCCCATGAAGAAATAAAATTGGTTCTCAATTTGCCAAGTTCGGCAAAAAGGAAAAGTAAAAAGTACATTTACTGCCCCCTTTTAATTTCGTTCTTAATTCTACAAGTTTTACTTAAGAACCAAAAAACAAACTACAAATTCATTTTTATCTCTTGATGACCAAAATTAGCAAAGCTAGAAATCCATGTTAAATGATTTTTTTTTGTTTTTTGTTTTTGGTTTTTCCTTTGCCTAACACTAGAATCCATTAGATCAGATGCCGAAAATCGGGCCCACTGCGATGATGGATCAAGAAATCATCTCCACCGTTGGATACGCCAAAAATGTTACTTTGACTAAGGAACTGATGATGCTGCGCTCGCTGGAGCTCTTTCTGCCTTCGGAGCTCCAACACCTTCCTATGAGAATTCGAGTGCGTTGCAGACACAAATGTCGGGCTCGCAGCTGGCCGGTATTCGGGCACTAGTCGACCCGACTTGTACCGGACCCCACACGCATTACAAAGCGTTTTCGGGCCCATCGGCCCGGTCCGCCACTGAGGTGTCTTCTCGGCGGCGCAGTGGAGGCACTTTCGGCCCGAAGAGTCCGACCCGCCCGCGTTGGAGATCGAGCTCTCCTTCTTCTTCGATGGCGTCGTTTTCACGGGCTTGGCGTCGCCATTGCCGCCGCCTGGGGTGGCGAGGTGGAGGAGGCGCGTGGTCCAGTCGCCGGGGGCGGCGCGTGAGCGCTTGCTCCTGGCCTTGCCGGGGAGGGGAGTTTCGTGCGGAAAAAACGGCGCGTTTCGGACGGTGTCGATGGTGAGCGTTTCAGAGGAGGAGGACGTTTCGGGGGTGAGAGGCTTTCCGGCGTTGGCTCCGGCTGAGCTCGCCGACAGGAATTGGAGAGCTTGTAGGTCCTTTTCGGCTGAGAATGAGTCGTCCACGAAGTTCGATAGCCATTCTAGCTCCGCCAACTCGTCGTACTGCAATATTTTCATAAGTTTTAAACAAAACAAAATCAGAATTAACCTAAAGTTTGCATTTTTAATTGTTTATTGAATATAAATTTAGAATTTACAATGGAAATACGAAATTATGTTTAAATTTAACAGTATTGAAGAATATATATATATAACGTTTTTGTTGATTTTGTGTAGAAGAAATGGTGTTTACCGGAACGCAGAGGTCACCGGAGAACTGAGGGTCGGAGAAGCCGCGGTTTCCGGAGAACTGTTGTTCACCGCCGGAGACGGAGGAGTTGCAGCTGTCGACGACGGTGACGGTGGAGGAATCCGTCGAGTTTCCTGCGACATTGTCGAAGAAGCCGTCGGTGACCATAGCGTCGTCGTTAGAGAAGTCTAGGAGGTCGTCAATGGCGAAGTGCTCGCCAGGCTTCTGCTCGGAGTACTGCCTCTTCTCCGCCGAGAAGTCTCCGGCTCCGGCTCCGGCTCCGAAGTAACCGCCGACAAAGAACTCAGGCACTTCCATTGACGATAATGTATATGTAATCTGAAAATCCAGAGCTTTTTTTTTATTATTATTTGTTCTGTTTGTTCAAAATTGAGAGGTGTGTTTTAGAGAGAGAAGGTTTGTTGATGAGGAACAGAGAGAGAGAGAGAGAGAGAGAAGTGTGTGTGTCTGAGAGAGAAGGGTGGGAGTGAAGGTGGGGGTTTTGAGGAGTGAAGAGAGGGGCTGAAATGAAATTTTCGGAAAACTGAGAGCATCTTTTTAACATGCAGAGAGTGATCATTTTAATAATAGGGAAGTGACTTGCAAGTTCTGTTAACTTCATTTTTTTTTATATTTTTTTAACTTCTTCTCTCTCTTTTTTCCCCCTTTTTTTTTTTGGGTTTGGTTAAGTAAGCAAAGTATTTTAATGACATGCATTTTAACGTAAAATCTAATATGATTTTTTTTTAAAAAGGAATAAAAACTTAATTGCATTTTTTTTTTTTTTTGTGTGTGTGAGCTCTTGAGTTGGCAATAGTGTCCTTGAGACTTGACACCACCTCCTCAATCCCTATTAGAAAGATGTGATTAACGGGTTATTTTGAGCAAATTATTACTTGTTATCATATCAATTCATTGACTTAATTCACACAATTCCAAAAAAAAAAAAAAAAAAGGAGAGAGAGAGAGAGAGTAAATGTAGATAATGATTAACAAAATAAGAGAAGGAATTATAAGGGTGAAAATCAAAATCAGCAAAAGAAAGAGAGAGAGAGAGACTTAACAATGAAGTTGCTTTTAGACTGTAAAGGTGCATAAAGATGCTAGGATTTTCAAAGTAAACATGGAGGAAAAGACATTAAATATAGAAGATTGCAACTAGTCCTTTTTTCTATGTTCTTTCTTTTCTCTTGCCATACATTTTGTTTCTCACACACACACAATATTTATTTTAAAAGGAAAAAAAAAAAAAAAAAAAGAAGAAGACGGTTCAACCCAGTGAGTTGTGGTCCAATGCTGCCCGAGTCATGTAAAATGTAAAAGTATAAAGAGAGGCAACAGAGCGAAACAGCAGGGCTGTGCATGAAAAAAGGACTGCAAACTGGGCTGAGACTGCCCTATGATCATCAAACAGTGTCTACTTTCCCTCAATAAGGCGCTCAATTTGAGGCCCTGTCAACTACCAGGGGTAAAATGATAATCTTGAGATAATTAAAAATTTTTTTAAGTAATTAAGGCTCTAATCATTATTTAAGGGAAAATTTAAAAAAAAAAATTTATGGGAATTAAAAAGATTTTCAACCCCCTGTAGAATCGATCTCTTGTGGGGTTTTGTCGCTGTGACTTCTCCAATAACGTCCAAGTTTACAGCCGGATTCCTCTGCTGCTAATATATTTTTTTCCATCTCGGGAATTGTGCTCTTTTTTTTTGGGCCCCTTTTTTTATTTTTATTTATATCTGAATGTGCATTGATATTATTTTTTAAATTTTTTTGTTCCATTGATACACCTTAAATTTATTGTAAAATTATAATTTATATATTAAATTTTTAATTTTGATAATTTATATAATAAATTTATAAATATGTAATAATTTATACTCTATTAATAATAATATTAATCTTTTAAATAAAATTGATATATGATTTATACATGATTGTTAATTCATGATATAAATAATTATTTTTATCTTTATTAATTAATAATTTATATGCAAGTGAAGTATTAATTTTCATTAAAAATCAATATTGTTTATCAATTAGGTAAATTGTCAAAATTAAGAATCCATTGATGTAAATTATAATTTTATAAAAAATTTAGAGTGTATCCATGTAAAAAAAAAAAAGTCTTATTATTTAATTTGAATAATCAAATCATGATTAGTTGTGGTTATGCCCCCTGCAGCTCTATCATAAACCTGATATTATAATCCCCAACCCACGTTTAAGCACGATGGTTACAGCTAAACTTAAGTCCAAAGTAACGGTAAAGATCGACTCCACGTGTACAGTTTGAAGACTTTTTTAAACTTTTACTCTTACCTGCCACGTTGGATTGCTTTTGTTTTCCACTGTCTCTGTAAGCCCCGCCCCCTAATGACTTCGTCGCATAACTACGTTTGGTAAAAAGCCTTGTCCGAAAATAAAAGTTATCTTCCGTGTTCACAGGTAAATTTTCCAAGAATAAAATAAGGACTATGTAATAGTGTATGAAAATAAATAGCTAAATAAAAAGTTTCAACTATTAGCATTTTAATTTGGTATTCGATTTCAATATAATATTAACTCTTAAATGTATGTGCTTAGTAACACAATTATTAGAGTGCAAGTTTTACTCTTTCATAATTATTTAACTCAAATTGTTAATCGTAAATTTGTATTTTATTTTTTAATTTATATTATACTCATTTTTCTATCTTTATATTATTCAAATGTTATCTTTCACAAAAGCTATTTAAACACCCATTTTATTTAAATGCACAATTCAGGTTATACTTTTGAATGCAAACATTTAAGTTGAATTAGTATTCTAATCTAATAGGTGATTCATACAAATGTTTATATTCTGTTATAGTTGTATTAAGAGGAAAATATTATGAAAATTTAATTAATAAAACTTGATAAATATACAATCAGGAAAAATATATATTTTTGGTATTTTTTTTATTTATCACAAACTTCTTTAAAAAATAAAATAAAATGCTCTTTCCCTTCATCTCGAATTGGGTGTTAAGGCATAGGAGTCGCTGGGGAAAAAAAATATTTGTTAAGCCTAACTTTGGTTAAATTTTAAGTATTTTATTTTTCTTTATAAAAACAAATCCTATATAGAAAAGAAGGATTGTTAACATTAGCATCCCGTTTGAAGCGAAAATTCAAAATTTTGGTTTCGTTTTGAATAAAATAGATAATATTTCAATTTTTCAAAAAAAATGATATATTTCGTCGAAACAAAACCATAAAACAACAATTAAATGTACATAAGCTTTAAAAAAAAAATTTAGGTGAATGAAAAGTTAAGATATAGTTAGTTTTTGGTCAAAGGGGAAAAGGCATCTCTCTTAATTAAGCAAGAAGTGTCATATTGAAGTTTGTTTTTTCTTTTTTCCTTTTTTGTTGAACACTCTCCTTGATTTGAGGAGTTCAAATTTCGGGAAGTTAATTATAATCTAAATGTTAACGTGTCTGATTAATCGAGTTTAACGTTTGTTGAAGTGGTGGTAACCCACAAGAATTATGACTATGAGTGCAAACAAGTGTACTTTTTCTTACAACGTTGTTAATATGGATATACATACACACACACATATATATATATATATACCGAGTCATATGGGGAGCAAGTCATTCTACGGACACTAATCCCCAAAAATAACTCCGGTAAATTGGATAAGGTTTACAGTTACATTTATTAGCACTAAATTTCGTCAACTATATTAATTTTTCTATTTTTCTTCCGGATTAAATTCCGGATTATATTAATTAGTATTATTATTATTTTTAGAACGTTGTACTTTATAATAATTGTAGTATTAAGGGAAGGTGTGGGTCCTATTAGCACGTGACATGATGGAGGTGGTGTCAGCGAACATGTGAGAGGGGTTCAAAAGGCCAGCCAACGGCCATGGTTGGCTAGTTTAGTCCAGGTGGCTGGAATCTAAATTGAGGACTTTTTTTTTATCTGCCTTACTTTCCTTTGGTGCTTCCTCTCCCACACGTGCATTATGCTTAGCATGTCTAACGCTAACATGGTAGCACGTGCAGGCAGGTCACGTGCATGGCACGGATCTCGCATGGCCTCGTTCAAGGCCTCAACTATTGAGTATTGACATTGCCAAAATAAGGAGGTTTAAGCTTAAGATAGTATGCCTTTTAGATTTCGTTTTCTTGATGATTAGAGAAAAAAAAAAAATTATAGGCGTTTCATTTTGTAACTTTTAACCCCCAAAAAAAAAAAAAAAGTTTAATTGGAAACGGGGTTCTGTCCTCTATGAAACTAGGAATAATGATTTGAATTTTCCCTCCAAGGAAATTATTTGCCAATTTGCATTTCTCGATTACATTTGCTCAAAAAGAAAATGAGTGAGATTGAGGGGAGCCCAATACCCATCTATCACTAAAGAAAGAATGTGGAGTTTATGCCACATTTTCATCCTTGCCATCACATAATGCTCTAGTGTCTTTCTTTTCTTTCTTTTTTTAATTATTATTATTTTTTTACACAAAACGTCAAACACAACAAAATGAGAAGTGCAACATGATGATTTTTTAAGAAATCACTTGTCTTGGTATTATTTTCGTCCAAACATGCTTAATTACGGAGCTCTAATTGAATCCAGTACATTTGTGTTGTCACGATCACACTTCTCACCCTAGTGCAATAGTGAACTAGAACCACTTAAGGTCAAGTGGGAACAAAAAAGAAAAGCTCTAAAAACTCATGATTTTTTTTTAATTTTGTCCCAATGACATGTAATGTTTATACACATTCTCACTGAACTTTATAATTAGTATGCGTCCCCATTGAAATAGAAGGTTGGCGTCGCTGCTATCCCAGTGTCTTAGTTCACACACACAACAAGCTTAATCAGTTTAATTGCATAATGCATAATCGACCCTACATAGCGACGTTTCCTTTAGCAATCAACTTCATACGCCAATTAAAAATTGTCTATTAGAAGTACTATATATTAGGAAAGTTGGTATTAGTATTAGGACGTTTCCTTTAGCAATCAACTTCATACGCCAATTAAAATTTGTCTATTAGAAGTACTATATATTAGGAAAGTTGGTATTAGTATTAGGGAAAGTTATTATTTTATATGTAATAATTTTTGTTAAGAATTTTTAATTTATTTATAATTATTGTAATTTCGAATAGTCTTGATTTTGAGATTTATAATCATTAGACAATTTACCCGATTGTGTATATTATAACTTGTTTTTATATGAGAGTTCATTAATAATATTCCTTATTAATAAATTATTTATTCATAGTCTATGAAATTACATCCACGTCGAATGTCCTTATGTTCTTCTCCTTCTTCTTCTATTATTATTATTGTTTTTCTTATTTAATTTTCCGTACTACGAACGCCTCTCAAAAGTCCACAATTCCTAGGATGGGAAGATGGAAGGTATGCACTGTCTTTTTTCTTTTTCTTTTGAATCTTTTGATATGCACTATCCTGATATATCGATGTCGTCCTCCATTTTTCAGAAACAAATTCTCAAATGCAGCCACTCGCTTTGCAAAAGATAATCTATTGTAATGCACCAAAAAAAAAAAAAAAAAAAAACAAAACAAACAAATATTGTTGAATCAAAATGGCTCACATGATTTTGAGATCCTTTCTAAACTTATAATAGCCTTTAAAAAACAACAAGCTCGTAGAAAATAACTGAGACATTAGCTAATAATTATAGGGAAAAGCATTAGAATGACATAAATTTAAAGATAATTATATTAATATGAGATAAAAAATTAATATTCGACCAGTATAATACAAAATTAAACTAAATTTGACTAAAAATTTATGTTATGTTGATAAAAATAGAGAATTTGTGTTACGTTAGTCAATAGATGAAAAAAATATAATTGTTTAGATAATTTTCTCGTAATATTATTTTATAACATAAACCATGCAAGATAATTGAAAGCAAATATCAACACTATTCCTAGAACATAAAATCTCAGCTTAAGTAGAGGATTCGACTAATTACAAAAAAAAAAAATGATAGCAAAGTATAGCTCACAGTCGTTCCCTATAAAAATTATAATGAAAAACGTTAGAAATGATAGTCCTACATATATAAAGAATAGATATGGCTATTACAATTTCTTTTTAGTAGTAGAAAATGCAAAATTTGGCTACGGTTTGGAACTTTGGGAATCGCTCTTCTTTTAGCCGATCCTGCTTGCAAGTAATTAATGTCTCTGTCATGGATTGAAGCTTTTATATATTATTTTATTTTACTATTCCATTCTATATATCAGTGTAATTTTCCGGTCACAAACCAGGAACACTTTATCTCTGGAAATTTCTCAAGAATATCCAGTTCAGTGGCAAGCCCAAGAATTCACTAACCCGCTCAAAGTCTTTTCCCAATCTCTTTGGTTGTGTGTCTTTTTTCTTTTCTTTTCTTGCCTTTTCTATTTTTCCCTTACTTATTTCTATGGACCGTAAAACACACAATAGACAAAGAGATGCATCCTCTACAGTTGACAAATAAGCATATAACTATCTTAAAATGACGTCGTTGAAAGATTAGTTAACCATTTAATAAGCAAGTAACTTTTTTGTTGTTTTTTTCTACCAAATTACTTTTTTGTTGTTTTGCTACCAAAAAAAAAAAAAAATTTTTTTTGTTGTTTGACAGAAGCTAACCATTAAGTATGTTTTTAAAAATTAACCAAAATTCAAAAAAATACCCAAAAAGGAATAAAAGTGAGATCCATGTCAATTAAAGAATTTTTTTTTTTAAAAATAACTATATCGAAATAGTAGATAGGGAAGATAGGGAACTACTATTTATTTGTGATAGTCAAATAAGTACGGTTTTGATGCTTCTAATTTCCTTTATTTTATTTATTTATTTATTTTTCATGTTATCCTTCATTCTTTGGCAGTTTGCTTCATGTTTCACCTCCCACACACTGTTGCAACGATTTTGGGATTTGAGTATTAAAAAAAAACCTAAATTTTAATATATATTACAAAATTGTCATCTTATAACTTTTTTTTTTTCAAGTTCAACTAATAGGGTGTTTAGCACATTATTTTAAGATGAATATTTTTTGTTTAAAAATGAATCCAAATACATGTGTTTAGGATTTTTTTTTTAACTTGAGAGCGCATAATTTAAAATTTACGTAGTCAAATTATAATTATCATTAAATTATGTATGCAAATATTACCTTTATTTTTCTTAATTCCAAACGTCAATTTATTTTGAATTCTTAATTCAAAATTAATTTTACTAATTTCAAATAGCGTGCAAACGAAATCTAAAGTTAAAAAAAAAATGTTATAAATAAAAGCTCTTTTTTTGTTTCCCTTATTAAAGAAAATGAAGGTAAAATTTATTAAATTTTATTTCTTTCATCTCTTCACCGTCCTTCATGCTTTGTTTTGAAACTTTTTTATTATCTCTAAAAACTGTTTTTTGTTGCAAAACTTTTCTGGTAATTTTTTTTAATATAAATTTACTTTAATTTACTTTACTTTACTTTTGTTTACTTGTCGGAATTCTTTTTTTTTTTTTTTCTAATTTTTATTTTATTTATCTCTGGTTTGTTATTTTCCTCAATTTTTTGCTTGTACTTTTGCCTGGAATGTTTTCTCCATTTTCTCTTTATTAAAGCTTACCATGTTAAAACTTATAATCTCAACTTTCTCACCAAAAATTATATTCTCCTTAGTTGTGATCATGTCTATTTATGCTGAGGTTTTTTTTTTTTTTTTTTCTCTCATTCTTTTCATGATTAAATTTCTATATCTTTTTGAGATTTCCCAATCGATTAAAAAGAATTATAAGGGTTCTCTCTCCTTCTTTTCTTCTTTCCTTCAAAAAGAAGACTATTGCATTTACTGTTGTTAGTTTGACTTATTTTTGAGTAATTATTTCAATTCCTTTGCTATGAAAAGTTGTCGGATCATTTCTATCTTAAACATTTTCTCTCTTTCTATTTGACATAAGTGATTTAATTTCAAAAACTTCTACGACCATCGCTATTGTTTTGTTAATCATTTTCTACACAGTTGTATTAAAAAACATTTATTTTGGATAACAAATGAAAATTACAAATTTTACAAAAGACAATGAACTTGTTATGTTTAGAATGTTGATGTAGTAAATAAAATATCAAAATAGTTATATGAGAAAATGTAAATTCTTGACTTAAATTATTGTTCTTAAGAAATATATTCTTCCATTACTTATATTTATTATGTTGTTTCTCATGTTTTACGTTATAAAAACTTCAATTACAATTTAATACGTGCAATGCACGTACTTTAGCTGGTATTTATATAACGAGGCAAAAATGGATCGTCTTCGCAAGCATAAGGATAATTTTGGCGTGGGAAATGAACTAAACAGGGAAAAGGATCTTTGTAAATGTTTTGAAGTCAAAGCCGTCAATTTTGGTGGCGGCATTAAAGTGGACTGGGCTTCTCATTACAGACCAAAATGAGCCCAATTGAAAGGAACAGAAGAACCAAGGATCTAATCAGAGATGGTCTGGACATGTGGACTTGATCCATTGCCGAATGTAAGTGAGCAGTTTGTTTAGAACAATAAGACCCAAAAGATGAAAAATATATATATATTTTTTATTTTTTTTTTTTTATTTTGGAAGTTAGAGAAATGTCCCGTTTTCGTTTGACCCTCATATCTAAACCTAAGTTTTTCATAATAATTTTTTCATTTTCTGAAAAATTAATAAAAATTATAATATATTTTTAAAAATTCAACAATTTTAACATAAAAAATTCTATTGAAAACCCATACACGAAACACAAGCGAAGGGTATAAAGATCTACCGCCTTTTTTTCCCTTCAAACTCGTAGGGACCGCGGTTGGGTTGGTGCAATCTCGCATGGCCATCTTTTCTCTCTTGAAATCGAACCAAAAGGAATATAATTTTATAAGATGCCACTAACTAAAGGTTGGGATATAATTTTTTATTTTTATTTTATTTTCTATTTTCTTCTACAAAGCATTGAAAATATACACAAACAAACTTGTTGTATCGAACTATATGTCAACAGCTTCAGACACCACCAAAGCAAAAAATAAAAAATAAAAAACATCTAAGGAGTAGGTGTCCCATTCAGAGTAGTAGGTGACATGTGTGGATTGAAGTGAAGGGAGAAGAAGACATTTATACCGAGTCACTGGTGAGTGCAATCTGCTGACGAAGTTGGATATATATATATATATATATATACGCATGTGTGTGTGTGTGTGTGTCTGTGTTAGCTCAAGGGATCCGAAGCTGTTTCAGTAGAGGCACTAGAGCAGGAGTGAGTTAACTTTCGGAAGGGAAGCTCAAAGGGGGCGGATTTGGTAGGGCCCTCTCAAAGGGCCAGAGGACGCCAGAGAGGGGGCCACTGGGCACAGGCCAATACATCCTTGAGAGGCACGCTGTCTGCCCTGTTCACCGCTGGTTTGAGGCCGTGGACGCCGCCGAGTATATCGCCCACCGAATCAACCTCCATCATCACCCCCCGCCAACGTCACCCTCTCTTTGCAAAGTCATACCATTATCCCCCCCCTCTCTGGGTCCCACCCCCTTGGCTGTTTCCCCACATTATCGACCCCTTTGACAAAACCTTACACAAGCCGCTTTTGGTTTCTTTTGACTTCAATAACTGTTTCCGAAGTTTTTGAATGATTTATCCAAAAAAATCTTCCTATCAAAACCATAATATGATTTTCAGAACATTGAACTCTTATGAATGAACTTTAACATCGATTTAAGGTGAAATTTTATATTAAATTTTGTTGACATTTTAAAAACTTAAATAAGAAATTTGTTGACAAAAAAAAAGGGGCAAAAAGTAAATTAGAACTTATAGGTTAAAATTTAAATTACAAACAAAACATAAAACTTGTATCAAAATTAAAAATTTAGATATTGTAAATTTTATTTATGTATTTTAATTATTTATTAATTAAAAATATTTTAACTTTAAAAATTCTTATAATATGATTCTTAAATAATTATTGATAAATCATAACTTTTATCTCTCTCTTTTTTTTTTTTTTATATTGATTAAAAATAAAAACCAAAACAATACCAAACAGTTTTTATATATCGAACTTCTTCACCACCGTTGTTTCTTGTTTCTACTCTTCGACCACGTGAGTGGCAAGTGCATTCCACTACGAGGACAAAAATACAGTACAGATTTTTATACTAATACAATGTGGGACATTCCTCTAAGGCAATTTTAAGTAAGGCCAGGCCTACTTACTAGAGTGACATAAGATCTATGCATAGAGGGCGTTTTGAATCATTTCCATAAATACCTAAAAAAATTCATATTCATAAACTACTTTGTGCATGTGAGATAAATAATTTATATAATAAAAAAAAATTTAAAAACATCATATGGTAAATGTCGTAGACATCACATGATAACTTAATCAGTATGGATGAATGCATCATAAAAATATCATTCATACAAAAGATCAAAAAGATAAAATGAAAAAATGAAAAAAACATTTTGACCACCATAAAAAAGGATTAGAAATAAATAAATTTTAGGATAAGAAAAAAAAAAAAAAAAGAAACTAAGGACTAAAAGAAAAAAGAAAAATGTATTAGTCTAAAATGATTCCTTTGCGCTTTCTTTATAGTTATTATGATAAATACATGAAGCATTTTGACATACTCATAAATACATATAACCTTTTTTTTATTATTATTATGAATATGTTGGCATATATCTAAACTTTATGCGCTGGATCACAAACTGGCGTCATAGTTAGGGGAAAGGGCAAAAGTAGACTTTGATGAAAGGACCACAGTATACTGTTTTCGGAACTATTTGGAGGTCATAAAACACAATATATCAGTATATACATATATATATATAAATATTATTACATATTTATTCTGATAAATAAAACACATGGTCATTGCATCATCTAAGGACTTAAATGCAACACTTCCAAAAAAAAAAGGGGGAACCGGCCGGGGCCAAAATATTCTTGGACAACCGTGAACGGAAGGCATTGTGTTGTGTGTTTTCGACAATGATGGACCTGTGGGGACTTTGACGTAATTATTGCTTCCTTAAATTCATTTCATTTGCACGTATATATGTGTGTATGTGTTGCATGTTTTCACACACACGCAGATATATATATATATATATATATAAATATGTATTTGTATTGTATGCAGTCGCATAGACTAATTATTCTAGCAAATGTTATAAATTTACCGACTACTATATGGCAACTTCTCATTCAGCGATCAACGCTAAGCACTGGCATCCTGGAGAATTGTCATTCAAGTTAGTGATTCTGAAAGAAAAATTAATGAACTAGGGAGGGAAACTTTACTATGGTTCTACCATCTTATAAAAGTAAATTTTGTCGGACGTTATATATACTTGTAGAATATGCGTGCCTTGGTTCTTTAACTTATACATGCAACGTAATATTTTCACATATTTGTGCCGATATTTATCAATGTGTTTTGAGATTTTTATTAGATAGAATATGATCAAAAGGAAAAAAGTCATCGTAATAACCATCGTTTAAACACGGGTTGAGATAAAATTTTTATATTGAAATTGATTGACTTTTGAAAAAAAATTATAAGATTTATTGATTTTTTAAAAATAAATAAAATGAGATGAAATTTTTGATTTATACATACAATCTAATGTACCATAATTTCTATGGAATCTGTATTAAAAACTATCTATTTTGCTTATATATAATTATATTTTATTTTGATTTATTTTAAAATTTACTAACGAGGAAAAAAAAAAAAAAAACCGTTAAAAGACTTGTGGATAACCAAAGCTCAATTATTCTTTACTTCTTTCTCTTCTGAAAAAAACAAAAAGCGCATATCTCCGGGTCAATTGGTTAATGGAAAATTGATCCATTTGCAATTATGATTGTACGAGTTTTCATCCACTACATTTATATCGAACTAGGTTCGTATTTATGTGCTTAAAGCAACAGAGCCGAAAAGCTTTTGTACCAATTTTGATACCCAAAAATTAATCGGAAATTTTAGGCCTAAAAAATATAGAGGAATTTTCTACAATGGGATAAGGTTTTTCACTTTATTGATATTGTAAAAATTTAACCCTCGGTTCAACTGTTAATGTCATCAAAATTATTTTGATCAACCATCAACTGTAAATGGTCGAGATCGAAAAAATCATCAAAATTATTTTGAAACCTTCAAATGTGATTACATTGAAAAAAAAAAAAAAACAGGAAAAAAAAAAATTTCCCCATCGTCCAAGAGACATTAAGCGACGGTGCGGTGGCTCTCCGGCGAGGGCTTGCGCGGCGGAGGTGCTCCCGGTGGTGCGACGAGTTCACGAGGGAGGGATGGGCGACAGACGGTGATAGAGATTGGGGTTCCATGACTGCGACGGATCCCCCACTGCGAGTCACCACAGGTCTTGTTGGGTCGCCGGTCGGATCTTGTGGTCGCAAGTGGGCATCCTGACCACCGGATCTGAAAAATTTTCAGGTCGCCGGCATCCGGCGATAAAGAGTGCTATATGGACACCGATGAAGTTTTTTCTGACCTGACCATTATGAATGGCGCCAGGAATGGAGATGGTGACAAGCTCAAGTCAAGCAAAGCAGCCAAAACTATGAATGGAAAATATTCATTAAAAAAAACTGGTCAGTGAGGATTTTTTCCTCCGCCGGCGATCTCGCCGATGTGGGTGGCTCGTGCTCACGGGTACCGGAGCAGCCAAACCCCCTTGCTCTGTTTGGATGTTCGATCCACGGAGCAGGCCCAGACGGCGGCTGAGATGGCGGAGAAGATGATGAGGCGGCGGTGGTGTCGGGGAGAAAGAGGAGGTGGGAGGTGCCTGGAGTTGGGGAAGACAGTTCGGAAGGAGGAGTTCTTTTTTTTTTTTTTTTTTTTGCGTCTTGAAATTAGGTGTGGTTAAGCACATAGTAATTTATTGTGCACATGATATCTAGACCATCAAAATCACATATCGTGTCAAAAATTTTTACCCCATCGCATGGTGGAAGTTCCCAAAAATATATTGTTGATAGGATTTTACTTTCGAACGATTAGATTTGGGTAAAAACAATATATACTTTTTATTATTATTTTGATATAAATTTAATAAAATTCAACAGAAAAAAAAAAAAAAAAAACACAACAGATACATTTGAGATACAACAGATATATTTGAGATCCAACGTCAAATTCCAAACTCGCTTCTTTCTATGTGTTTTGAGCAACAAACCTTTCCCAATTCCAAACCCATAAAATTATAAATTAAACGTGGAAATGCCCAGTCTTTCCAATCACAAATTTCTAATGATTACCAAAAATAGCTCGTGCTCGTAGAAAGACAAAGGGTAGGGTGTTGTACCCGTAACTTCCAAAAGGAGAATAGTAATGCTTCGTCTGTTTGTCGTTATTTTAGTTTAATTTTAATTAAATTTTAATTTTTCTCAAAAAATTAAGAAAAATTATAATTAATTTTTAAAAAATTAATTAATTTTAATTTAAAATTTTCATTCTCAAATAAAATTTTAATTTAAAGTTGATTAATTTTTTAAAAATTAATTATAATTTTTATTAATTTTATAAAAAAATATAAAAATTAATATGAAAAAATATAATTTAATTAAAATTAATTTAAAATATTAAATAAAATTTAAATAATTACTTGTAAGTTCACGAAAAAAAAAAGAAAAGAAAAAAGGAGCCTCACAACAAAATACCTGCTAAAAAAACAACAAAAAAAAAATACCTGACACTTCGTTTGCATCAGGAAATAATGAAGAACATAATATATACGTAAACAAAAAACTAATTGCCCTTTTAATTATTACGTGCGAGTAATTGTCGAATCTATTACATACATGCATGTAATCCGTTTACAGAATTACTGTACCATTCCACCTTCATTGTTAAAAAAAATAATTAGTTTCAATTTAAAAATTTTATTTAAAAATAATCGAGGATTAAAATCCAATTGTATCTTTTGTATCGTCATGAGTATCATGCGATGGGGTGTTGGGCACTTAGCTTCGTTACTGAAAAGAGATGGGTGAAAATTGTTTAAAAAAAAAAAAAACCAAAAAGAAAAGAAAAGAAAAGGAAAGGAAAAGTTTTTTTTTTTAAAATAAATTTTTTATAGAATAAAATTAAGTAAATATAATAGCTTTGGACAGCCGCGACTGAGCGGATAAGCCTCTGCTAACCCGTAATTGTCCCTACGAGACCATTACATCACGCACCCACCATCCCATCACCCATTCTCTTTATGCGTCACGTGTCCTGTCAGGGTCTTGTCATGTTTTCTATATATATATATATTGTTCCTACACTTCACATGTATATACACACACATACATGCAATTATAAATATACACGTACATATATAAATGTCATATATATACAGGCTATAGATATACATGGCAGCGTGTAATGATGACGTAGCTTAATAAATGAGGTTTAAATAAAACAACAAAATCTATAAAAAACTTTATTTTGGCTAGAGAAATTAAAAATATTATAATTTGTATCAGCTTTAAGAAATTAAAACCGAGGACGCATGCAAGAACCTCATCATGGTGTCCTCTCTGCCCCCACGCAAACCCCCCCTCCCGCTCTCTCTCTCTCTCTCTCTCTCACTCTCTTTTTCTCTCTTTCTCTCTCATGCCTTTTGTGTCTTAGAGCTTCTCATTCGCGCATCATCTTCCTTCATTGCCCCTTCCCTTCAACTTATTTACCTCCTTGTACTTGGCCTTCATTTTTCCCCCTTGTTTTAAAAATTTTCCATTTTTAGAATTATATATATGGGATCTATTTTTTTTTTTTTTTCAGGTTTACGATGGCATAATGGACAACATAGTTTCTTTGTATTACAGTGTTTCATGTTTACAAATACTTATATAGAGTCCGTTTGGTGAAACGATTTGAGTTGAAATTTTTAAATTTGAGTTGGTTGATTTTTTAAAAATTAGTTATAATTTTTATTGACTTTTCAGAAAAAGATAAAAACTGAGATGAAAAAATACAGTTTAGTTTAAGTTGAACTGATGTGTCAAACGGATAGTCTAACGAAACAGTAACGATAATTTCAACTATTTTATTTGTATTAAAAAATGAAAATTTACAAGAAGATATATTAAAATATCTTGTTGTATAATTATATCTTTTAATAGTAAGCTTTATATGAAATCTGATTAATTAATTACTTTTTTTTAAAAAATTTTGATATGATTTTAATAAATTTGAACATGTAATAAAAATATAAGAATATATAAGGTTATTTGGTAATGTTTTTGGAGTTTTCAAAAATCATTTTCACAAATTAAGATGTAAAGATTATGTTAGATAAAAATATTCAAAAATCATTTATATAAACACTAATTCATTTTAATAATTATTTTAAAAAAGTTAAAATTTATAACATTTTTTCTTTTAGTGTCAACTTATTCTTTTACAAAAAATAAAAGTAAAAACTCCGAGAAAAACATAAGGAGTGTTTGGTGAATGAGTTGAGTTTAAATTGAGTTGAGATTTTTAAGTTTGAATAATAATTTTTATTGATTTTAAAAAAAATAAAAATTAAAAAAAAATATGATAAAAAAAATATAATTTAATTTAAATTAAATAATGATGTCAAATAAACCCATAATAACCCCAAACTAACCCATATTCTGCTGAAGAAAGATACACAGTAGAACAGCATTAGAGATCGCGGTCTAAAGAAATTACTGGCTAACAAGAAAGTTGGATCAAAGTAGGATGAAAAGAAGGGTAGTTTAGTCCTTTTGTGCAAATTTAAATTTACCGAGAAGAGAAATATTAATTAATAATAATAATTTTAAAATCCACAAGTTAGGAAGAGAAAAGGGAAGAGAGAGAGAGAGAGAGAAGAGGGAAAAGCTTTTTACACACCCATTTTTTTTTTTCCCAGGCACAGTGGAGGGAAAAAGAGAGAGAGAGAGAGAGAGAGAGAGGAGAGAGGAGAGAGAGGGAGGGAGTCTGAGAGGAAAGTGACGAACCAATGAAAAACAACAACACCACCACAACACCAACTTCTACAGAGACCGCGAACATTACAACAGTTGCCTACACATGAATCATCCCCAAACCAAAACCAAAACCAAAAACCAAAACCAAAACCAAAAATAATTAAATATTTCTCTTCAAAACCTTTCTTCATCCCACTTTCTCACACCCCTTTCTCCCCGCCTCGAACTCCACTAGAAAAAATTAACCAAAAAAAAAAAAAAAAAAAGAGAAAGTAGAGAAAAGAAAAAGCATTTTTTGTTTTTCTCTTCCTCGATTCTGTTTGGGTAAATTTTTTGGAAGAAACAAAATCCCAGAGGCCCGTGATACTACTCCCCTCTCCTCCTCCTCCTCAAAAGACAACAAAAGAAAAAAGAAGACAAGAGAAAAGAAAAGAAAAGAAAACTTCTGTTCTTTCTTCAATCCCCTCTCTCTCTCTCTCCCCTCTTTTTCTCTCTCTCTCTCTCCTCTCTCCTCTCTCTCTACCTCTCTGTGTCATGGCTTCGAAACCCTAGAAATGTCTCTGATTTCGCGACCCAAGCGGTGAAGATCCGCTACTCGGAGATCGCTGGTGATGGGGAATCGGAGTATTGGCCGCGTCGAATCGGGAATCTCCTTTTTCTTCTGATTTTTTTTTTTGTTTTGTTCGGATATAGTGTTCTACGGAATCAGATCGTGTTGTTTGATCGAAACTGGCTGATGTTGTTGGATTTTTTTTTTTTTTTTTTCAAAAAGAAAACTTCCGAACTCTGATCTCGAAGATTCGTATGCGTTCGTTGTGTTGGGCGCCGCCTCTCTTATTTTGGGAAACAAGCGTAACTGCCTCCTTCTAGTTAAGGATACTCCTGTCCGTTGTCGGTTCAGCAACTTTAGTAAAGTTTAACTTCAAAAAAAAAAAAAAAAGTTTCCGTTTTTATGCTTTGAAGCTCTAGAAGTGTTCTCCGAGGAGGGGTGGTTGGTTTGTTGGCTGTTCAGGAGGAAGAGAGAAGCGACGTCGTTTGTGGGTCTGGTGAAATGGCTATGTCCTGCAAGGATGGTAAACCGGGATTGGACAACGGTAAGTATGTGAGGTACACACCTGAGCAGGTTGAAGCCCTTGAGAGGCTCTATCACGATTGCCCCAAACCCAGTTCCATTCGTCGCCAGCAGCTCATCCGTGAATGTCCCATTCTCTCCAACATCGAGCCTAAGCAAATCAAGGTCTGGTTCCAGAACAGAAGGTACGTTCTTTTTCACTTTATTATTCGCTTTTTCGAACTCATGATTTTGTTTGCCTGCTTTTTTGTTGGTTATTTATTATGCTTTGGATCTCGATATATTGTTTTTTTGTTTTATTAAGCGTTACGCAAGCGTATAAGGAGATTTTTTTATTCAATTTTTTGTATTTGGGTTTTGATTTAGTTTCTCAGGTTATGTGAAATTTTTATTATTGCCGATAGTAGTTTGGCTTGTTTGTGGTGTTTGTTTCTTCAGATGTAGAGAGAAGCAGAGGAAAGAAGCTTCGCGGCTTCAGGCCGTGAATAGGAAGCTGACGGCGATGAATAAGCTTCTAATGGAGGAAAATGATAGGTTGCAGAAGCAGGTGTCACAGCTGGTGTATGAAAATGGATACTTCCGCCAACATACCCAGACTGTAAGCCAAACAAAAAAAAAAAAAAAAAAGCCTTAATAATACTCTTTTATTGTCATTGGTTTTTCTATTATTATTATTACTTGTTTGCAGTAGTTTGATTTTGATATTCTTTTATTATCTTTGGTTTTTCTAGTAATAATATTACTTGTTTGTAATAGTTTGATTTTGAAATTTTTGAGACTTTCATTGGAGGTTCTTTTTTTATTTTTTATTTATTATTTTTTTTGGGTTGTGTTGCAGACAACGCTTGCAACCAAAGACACAAGCTGTGAATCGGTGGTGACGAGTGGTCAACACCATTTGACCCCTCAGCATCCGCCAAGAGATGCTAGTCCTGCAGGGTTAGTGGGGATATTGTTGTTGGGTCCTTTTCACTTTTCAGTCATCGTTTCTTGCGACGCCTTTGTTCTTGTTGTGTGTGTTTTTTTTTTTAGCCTTATCGGTTTCTGGTCTGTTGTGTTTTTTCAGGCTTTTGTCCATTGCAGAGGAAACTTTAGCAGAGTTTCTTTCAAAGGCTACTGGAACTGCTGTTGAGTGGGTCCAAATGCCTGGAATGAAGGTACCCTTTCAATTTTTTCAATCAACTACTTGATTAATCAAAACTATTATTATAATAATAATAATTATTATTATAATTAAGAAATGTTCAAGCACTGGAGGTGATTACTGTTTGAACAACGTCAGCAGCTTTATCATAATCTTGAATTAAATTACTGCATTTCTCTTTTGTGTATGAAATAGCTGATAATAGTTTGAACTGGTACGGACGGCTGGTTTAAATTTTTGGTCAAGGAAAGAAAAGGGGAGAGACTAATGTGAATGCTTGTCTTTTTTTTACTATTATCTCTTCCGATTTGCACAGCCTGGTCCGGATTCCATTGGAATCGTTGCTATTTCTCATGGTTGCACTGGAGTGGCAGCACGCGCCTGCGGCTTGGTGGGTCTAGAACCTACAAGGGTAAGTTCTCGTAGGCGACTACCTTTTATTTTACTCTTCTGAATTGAGGTTAAGACGTTATAGCGATTATCTTTTTGTGTTATAGGTTGCGGAAATCCTCAAGGATCGTCCCTCATGGTTCCGTGACTGCCGAGCTGTGGATGTTTTGAACGTGCTGCCCACAGCAAATGGTGGAACCATTGAGCTGCTTTATTTGCAGGTAGGTTTGAATTCCACTTGTTATTTTAGTCGGAAAATTCCTTGTACTTGAGAATTTTTCAAATATTTTCATTGATGCAGCTCTACGCTCCGACTACTTTGGCGCCTGCTCGTGACTTCTGGTTGTTGCGCTATACTTCTGTTTTAGAAGATGGCAGCCTTGTGGTACGAAGTTATGAAGAAATAAGAATATCATTTCATTTTTCCAGCATACCTCAATTGAAGTTTGCTTGTATGTGCTTGAGTATTACAATTTCCTTTTGCCCATTTAACTCATTCCTCCTAATGATGTACAGGTGTGTGAGCGATCTCTTAAAAATACTCAAAATGGTCCAACCATGCCTCCAGTGCAGCATTTCGTTAGGGCAGAAATGCTGCCTAGTGGATACCTCATTCGACCTTGTGAAGGGGGTGGTTCAATCATACACATTGTTGATCACATGGATTTGGAGGTTAGCGAGTAATGTACATCTGTGACTAGATAATTTCTAAGCATATCTTGGACGAGTGATAACTAGGTTTACTCTTTTTCCATAACTAGCCTTGGAGTGTGCCAGAAGTATTGCGTCCTCTCTATGAATCATCCACTGTTCTTGCTCAAAAGACAACAATGGCGGTGAGATTATCTCTCTGCTTTAATCACAATAGATGTTGCCAAACAATTAAGACGTAGGAAACTGCATCGAGTATGGTTTCTGTTATGATTTTCTTCATCTTTCTTCAGGCGTTGCGTCAGCTAAGGCAGATAGCCCATGAGGTTTCTCAGTCTAATGTCACAGGATGGGGTAGACGTCCTGCAGCTCTAAGAGTACTAAGCCAGAGGCTAAGCAGGTTGGTGTGTTGTGTTTTGAGTTAAATCTGAAATAGTAGGGTTGACGTAAATACGAAATGTAATGGATGTTATGTGGCAGGGGTTTTAACGAGGCACTCAACGGTTTTACTGATGAGGGGTGGTCAATGATGGGGAGCGATGGCATGGATGATGTTACTATCCTTGTAAACTCATCTCCTGACAAGCTAATGGGTTTGAATCTTTCTTTTGCAAATGAATTTCCAGCTGTCAGCAATGCGGTTTTATGTGCTAAAGCATCAATGCTGTTACAGGTCAGCCTTGTTAAATGTTCTCCGCGAATAAGAAATTGACCTACATAGTTGAATCACTTCTCAACCAAATTCTGTAATTTAGATTCTATATAAAATTAAATTGCTGGCAACATTTCTTATGCAGAGGCTTGGTACGAAACATCTGTTTGCCTGTTTTATAATAGTAGTCTATTGTGCCATAAATTCATTAAGACCTACAGTCTTCAGTTCACGTTAACAAGTCAAATGAAATGTATCGAAAATGATTTGTCCTAAAATTTTATTATTATGGATGATGGTGCATGGTTGAAAACTATGCCTAATTATGACGGCTGATGGTGCATGGTTGAAAACTTTTCCTAATTATGACGGCTGATGGTGCATGGTTGAAAACTTTTCCAGAATGATGTCATAGTTGCAAGTTGTCTTTTGTCCATTAGTTAGTACCATTTATTGAGTTTCACATTTCTTCTATCATCTGTGTTTTGGCGTTTCTTTTTGCTCAGAATGTTCCTCCTGCTATCCTTCTGAGGTTCCTGCGAGAGCATAGGTCGGAATGGGCAGACAACAATATTGATGCTTACTCAGCTGCAGCTGTAAAAGTGGGCCCCTGTAGTTTAGCCGGGTCTCGAGTCGGAAGCTTTGGTGGTCAAGTTATACTTCCCTTGGCCCAGACTATTGAGCATGATGAGGTAAAGATTTGAGGATTAATGATGGCGTTACTCTTGCAAATGTCTAGGACCTGAATAATGTATCTTTTTAATTCTTTTAGTCTCTTCCATTTTTATTATAGCTAACATGTTATGACTTTGTGTCCACTAGTTCTTGGAAGTGATCAAGTTGGAAGGTGTTGGCCATTCTCCTGAAGATGCAATGATGCCTAGAGAAATGTTTCTTTTGCAAGTAAGTTTTATCGCTTCCCATTGGTTTTCTATTTCTGATGCTTCATTATGTTGGTGGTCAATTTTAATATTAGCTCGTAGGTGAGCCAAAGCTGTTAACTCCTGTAATGTGTTAAGCCAAAGGGAAAAAAAAAGGGTATATCAGACTCGGTTGTAGGATAAAATAATTTATTTTGATTTTTGTGTCTCTATAGTTGTGCAGTGGAATGGATGAGAATGCTGTTGGCTCCTGTGCGGAACTAATTTTTGCTCCAATTGATGCGTCTTTTGCTGATGATGCACCTCTTTTGCCTTCTGGATTTCGTATAATTCCTTTGGATTCTGGGAAGGTTAGCATCTGAGGAATTTATTCTGGTAGGATTTCTTTAATCGGTAATGCAAATTCGTAGTGCATAATTTGAAAGTATTGCAGGAAGCCTCCAGTCCAAATCGCACCCTTGACCTGGCTTCTGCTCTTGAAATTGGCCCAAATGGAAATAAATCTTCTAACGACTACTCTGCAAATTCTGGTTGCGTGAGATCTGTGATGACCATAGCATTTGAATTTGCATTTGAGAGCCACATGCAAGAACATGTAGCATCCATGGCAAGGCAATACGTTCGCAGCATCATATCATCAGTTCAAAGGGTTGCATTGGCACTGTCACCTTCGCATTTGAGTTCACATGCTGGTCTTCGGTCACCACTTGGTACTCCTGAAGCTCAGACACTTGCTCGTTGGATCTGCAACAGTTATAGGTGAATGTCTCTCTCTCTCTCTCTATTTATCTATCTCCTGTCCCTTTCTGTTTCTTGTTCTTGAGAAAGGGTGCTTGGGATATGTGGAAACATTTTTCTTTGGATCATGTTCATGCTACGAGGTTAAGGTTCTCTGTGTGTTTGCTTCATCTCCGATCACTGTTATATTCATAAGATGCTGTCTTGTGTTGGATTGACGAACAAGCTAGATCATTTTATTTAATTTCTTTCTTGATCTTTCAGACTATCATGGCATATTGTTGAGATTGTTTTCCTCCACTTATACTTTGTAGAAAGTTCTAGTCAGAAGAATATTATGATAAGAAGAAAATTATTTCGTAGTCAATTATGTCGCTTCACCGATGCTGGTATTGCAGGTGCTACTTGGGTGTGGAGCTACTAAAATCCAGCAGCGAGGGGGGTGAATCTCTTTTGAAATCCTTGTGGCATCACTCAGATGCGGTTATGTGTTGCTCCTTGAAGGTATATGCACACATCTCTTGAAATCTGCAGAGAATCTGTCATTTCCACATGCACTCACACTTCCACTTTATAGTCACCCAAAATGTTTATCCTCGTACTTAAACTAGGATCTTACACTATGTTATGAGAAACACTCAAATTGGAGCTTACTGATTTGGAGCTACTATGGATTTGGGTCGTACTGATGTTATGTATACAAGACAAATAAGCCATTTCAGACGTTATCTGAAAGTCAAGTATTTGAGATTTAACAAACTGAAATAAAGTGTCTTTTCCATTGTACCAATCCAAGCTTGCAAGCAAAAGACTTTCTTTTTACAATTTTTCTGATTATGAGGTTAGCTGCGGTGTTGATCTCATTTTTGGACGCCTTTTGAGGCATTGTATGGCTGAAACATCATAAGCTTTACGTCTGTCTCCAAATTGCAAACTTTAAAGTTTGATTCTAGCCTTCATGCTTTAAGCCCTTTTATCTTATGCTCGTTTTATGCAGGCACTGCCAGTTTTCACTTTTGCAAACCAGGCAGGGCTAGACATGCTTGAAACTACCTTGGTTGCATTGCAAGACATAAGTTTGGAAAAGATCTTTGATGACCATGGTCGAAAGACTCTCTGCTCAGAATTCCCGCAGATAATGCAACAGGTTTAGCTTCCTTCTTTTTTGCATCTGCAATCTATTGCAACTTTCATTCCCGTTATTTTTCCTTGAAAAAACTATTGTAGATTTAGACTTGTACTGATTTATTATCGTCTCTTTTTGTAGGGTTTTACTTGTCTTCAAGGCGGTATATGTCTTTCAAGCATGGGGCGACCGGTGTCGTATGAAAGAGCAGTGGCTTGGAAGGTGCTGAACGAAGAGGAGAACGCACACTGCGTCTGCTTTATGTTTATGAACTGGTCTTTTGTGTGAGATAATTCAGACATGCAGGTCAAGTTACCGGCCTACTATATATATATGTTAGCTCTTTTAGTCTTTTAAGAAAGGAAGAAGGATAGAAACCTTTTCTGCTAAACTGGAAGGATTAGAAACCTTTTTATGTCTTTTCTTTTGCAAGTGTTTGTCTTTTGGCTTTAATGACTTTTGGATGTTGAGACTTTTTAAGTTAGTTCCAGACACTCGGTTCTTGCCTAGCTGGTGTTTGCTTGTTCACGTCATAACGTGATTAGTTGATTTTAGTCGTTTTGTTAACCGGTCTCTATTTGCCATTTCGAGTTTTCATTCGTGTTAAGGTTCTTGATTGTTCGTCCTTTTCAAATTTTGCATGCTTGGCTTGCCAGGGTCATTTATTAAAAAAAAAAAAAAAAAAAAAAAACCGAGTAATTGTGTTCGGGGTCATTTGTTTGCTTATGAAAGATAAGGTCTGGTTGTTTGTTGAATGACTCAGATTTTGGGCACGAACAGGTGGAATATGATCTCACAAGGTGAGACCATTTGTAAAAGGATAGTAATGTTAGATATTTCACGATAGCTCGCTTCTCTTTTTAGTCGTCGCCTGAACTTTTTTTAGTGTTTTTTTATCTCTTATATTTATTGGGAGTTTTTAATAATAGAACTGAACGAGGAACGTGTTGTAAGAGAGATTAATGTTTAGTATGTGTCAATCTAATTGGATATGTTAGTTCTAATATCAGTTTGTTCTTTCTCATCATTCATTATAAAAAAATAATAATTATTAGTGTTGAGTTCTTCCGATCCTTTTATATTTTATATTCTCACTCTCTCGTTTGGTTGTAGTAATTCCTAATTCCTTATTCGTACAGAATCGTGTATATCCCGTAACTATTCGAGAAAGTAAGAGCGTATAAGCTGCATATAAATAACATTAAATGCGTTGTTTTAAATACTTAATTAAAGCATATTTTTGGTTTTGGAACTTGTGTTTGCTCTGAAAACCTTAGATATGTTGAAGACTACATTAAAGATGCGCTAGACTCAAAAAGAAAGGAGGGGGTTGAGTTGAACTAATTGTAACTTGAATCATGCTCTATGTCGGGGAGATAAGGATGTTTTGTATAACAATCAAACATGTAGCATTAGTACATTATTTAAGAACTGATAATATTATTATCTTTATACTAATTATACAATGGATTTTTTTTTATTGAACCTTAAACATATGTTAATCAGATACATGATTGTCATGATCACCCTACTAAATGAAAAAAAAAATTGTAATAATAATTAACTTTAAAAGACTTTTTAGGGTTAGACCAAAGCAAGAATTCTGTATACATCTGGTTGTTGGTTTTCAACGATAAAACAAAACCCTTTTTTTTTTTTTGGGGCTCAAAGAAACTAACAACTGAACCCTTCTTTAGTAGACTAATAATACAAGATTCCCATGATTAGCTTAGCTAAATAACACTAGTAATAGACATAAGACATGACTCAACCGAAACTAATTATTCAACCTTTGAAATAATTAAGTAAATAAATAACATGCCCGAGGGCAGGAAAAGATTACTATTATTAATTGGCCGAACCCACAGAAGCCTAGGCGTACGTTGACTCCCAGGTTCAACAAAAGTACAACAAAAACACGATTAAACTTGTTCTCCGGTCACCACCTCAAAAAAAGGGGGGGAAGAAAAAAAAAAAAAAGATCCTAGAAGAGCTGCCGAAAGGTGGAGAGTACAACAAACTAAACATTACAACATATATAAAAGCCCTTGATCTGTTTTTAGGAGGAGAAACTTTTAGAATCTCTCTCAAAAAAAGAGAAAATAACATCCCAACAAAACAGAGGACTTTAAAAAGGTCATATAAGTTGCAAGACTAATATACATATATATATATATATATATTAAGGAAAATAGGAAATAATTAAGGAGATAAAGAGAGGGTTAAACAAATACAAAACACCCTAACGTCCCGGGCCTTAAATATTCTAGCGAGGCAAGCTCAAGGACTGATCGTTAGATCTCTCATGTCCCTCGTGATCGCCGGAATACAACTGGAACTCCTCGCGATACCGCCCTTCTTAGCAGCAGCTAATTTGTCCCTAGGGCTAATGGACTTAGCCCTAAGTCTCCCATCGAGCTTGCTCTTCTTCAACATCTCTCTCATGGCCTCGGCCTGGAACAGCACCGGGTACGCCCTCCCGTACTTGTTGAACCTGACGCAGGCGTTGATGTGCGCCGCCAAGGCCTCCTCCTTGTTGCTCCCCCCGCTCTTCTGCAGCTCTTCCTTCACCGCCTCCGAGCACAGCCCGCACACCCACTTCCCCAGGAACTTGTCCCTCACCCTGTCTATGTACTCCGGCGTGCACTCCTCCACCATGCCACAGCACTCGCACTTTGCGTCCTCCACCTCCGATATCGCCGGCAGCGCATTCGGCTCCTCCATTATCCCGGCCTCCTTGCTCATCAGCTCGAACGAGATGTCCGACATCGTCCGGTGCAGACTCTCCGACGACAGCCTCGGCGGCTTCGACGTCGTCCTGGCGTACGAGCTGGGGATTGCCTCTCCGTGGGGTGCCATGATGAAGGAGAAGTTTGAAGTGCTGATCTTATTATTATGAAGGGCCTTCTTCAAAGAATATTTTTACTAGCGATACCTGGTCACGTAAATGTAGCGCATTTTGGGAATAAGTACGTGAACATGAAGCCTATATATATAGTGGTTCTATAGTCAGTTTTGGAATTGGTGATAGTGAGTTAATTGTGTGGATCGTGGAAGCTTGCACGTCACTTGTCAATGGAGGCTTGAATAAGAGCTCGTGAAGTTGCTAGATTTTTCGACAAGTAGTTGAAGGGAAAGCAAGTTGGGTTTTACCTTTTTTAGGTTGGAAATAAATATGCATACAAAATTCAATGGTCGATGTGTAACCTGAGCTGAGCTTCTTTTTTCTTTTCTTTTTCTTTTCTTTTAAATAAAAATTTTAATATCCTTATATGTTTCTGTTTAATGTCCAAAACACTTAATTTATGATGACCACGAGGTGGAATTCGATTGGGACCATGAGTTTTGAGGGTAGATGGCTGGCTATGTAGAGTTGTAAGTGCTGATAGAGAGACCAATGTTCTTGGTTTTAAGACCTCGCTTAGCTACTCTCAAGTGAACATGATCGCATGGCCTATTGTAGGCCATGAATTAATAGATTTATTGAACATGTGGACCAAATTATATATAATGGCTTTCTATTTAATCCCGTGATCATCACTTTCATTAACATTGCGTGCATGTTATACACTGCCAATACGTACCCCATGACACTAGTATATATGGATAACTACAACTACAACGTACTTTTTTCTTTCTTTTTCGAGTGCAATGCTTCTTATGATAGAGAATATCTACCAATAGTGTATGTTTTTATACGTTAAATTATTATCTTATCAAAATCATATAAAAAAAAATACAAGACTGATGAATCCCGGTAGATTAATTTTATTCATACCCTATCGTATGATTCTAATTTTTTAGAATCTCGTAGGTTGTTTACTATGGTTGATGATTATTTTTCACTCTACTTTACTTAATTCTCAAACAAGCTATCTCAAAAATAGTACTATATGCCAGAAAATTAAAGAGAGATCGAGAGAGAGAAAGATAAAAGAGTTGGTTACGAACGTTAATTGGAAGCTTAACTTCGTTTAAGGGTCACTAGATGAGTTTCTGTGCCGAAAAGGGGATTTAAAAGTAGGCCCACATTCACGTGTGCTCTAATCTAACCATAAACAGGTGCAAGAACACTTTAATTTGGTGAAGTAAAAACCATGAAAGAAAGGGGCTGCATTTCAGATGAAGTTTTCCTCACAGCCATGCATTCTGACCTCGATCACGAGCGGTGAAATGTCAATCATATCACAAAAGAAGACATTGTTGAGACTTGAGGTTAGGTATCAATATCATCCCCTCTCCCCCATATATATATATATATATATGTATTTATATGTATATATTCATTCACAAATAATTGGTTAAAGTAAATGAAAAGAGTCTTCACAAATTCAGACCTTTGATTATAAAAGGTATAACTTTAAATATGTTGGTTTCTTAGGGACAGCGACATACATATTTATTTGTGTGTGTGTGTGTGTGTGTGTATAAAACGTAACTTTCTTTCTTTCTTGCCGGTTATGTAGTTCTCATGTGACTGATAGCGCAAGGGCAAAACAAAATATCTTCCATTTTTTGGGCTTTGGTGGGTGGTGGATGACCAATAATAATAATGTAGTATTCGTTGAGTTCTGTCAAAAACCAATGTAAATTGGAGATCACACCAACCAAAAGCCCAAAGTTTGGGGTTTTGGTCAAGGCAAACACAGTTAATGTTGCTTCTCTAGTCTCCAAATATATGAATTTGTGGACCACCAATGGACTGATAAAATGGTTAGGATAGCTTTCTTTTCTCTCTTTATAAGATGGGTGTACAATTCGCAAGCCACCCATTGCCAATCGCGCCAGCTAGCCGGCCTCGCGGGCCACCCACCACCAATTGCGAGCTCGTCCCGATCCATCTGATTTCCTCGCACCTCCGTCGAAATCCCTCGCATCTTCCATTGCGACTCCGTCGGCGAGTTAGCGAGGGATAGGTGGTGGTGGGGTGGTCGGGGATGGCTGCCGGATTTTTCTTCTCCGATTGATTTTTTTTTTTCAATGTTTTAAAAACATATTGTAATATTAAAATTTAGAATATTAGTTAATTAATAAGTCCTAGAGTTTGTTTAGCTTTAATTTAATCCAATTTAATATATTTTTTTATTTCATTTTTGTTTATTTTTTGAAAATTAAAAAAATTTATAACTAATTTTTAAAAAGTTAACTAACTCCAACTTAAAAATTTCATATCTGACTAACTTACTAAACGTATTGATTTAATAAGTTAGTTTAACTCTAATTAAACTATATTCTTTATCTCAATTTTATCTTTTTCTAAAAAATCAATAAAATTTATAATTAATTTTTAAAAAATTAACCAACTCCAATTTAAAATTTTTATCTTCAACTAACTTATCAAATTGAGACTTAAAGATATTTAATGTATCTTTTTAATCTGAACTATCCAAACTTAATCTAACAGTCAGAAACTTTTACCCCATTGACGGGGTACAATAACTTTACATCATTGTAGAACTCCCAACGTTGGATACATAATTGATACTGATCATGACTTACGTTGGACACATAATTAATACTGATCGTGACTAGTTTGACACATGTACAATGTTTGTTGATCAATTTATGTTCTTTCATAATAAAGATACACAAGTATAGTTTAGTTATAGATTATTTGTGTTTAACTAAGAAAGAAACTTTTTGTTGATCATGACTTAAATCGGTTAATACATGCGCCGATATGTCATGCTAAACATAATAACCCATTTATCCAATCAAACTCGGTTACTGTAAACTCGGTTACCCATTCATGAAGAAATGTAGACGATTCAGACGGAGATCATATTCAGGTGCGCATAAGCTTCCATATATATATATATATATTGATATATAATCATTTTATTTTTCCCTAGTTCTTGTTGAGCTGCTCCTACACTTCTATCAATAAAAAAATATATATACTCGATTTTACTATTTATATCTCAAACTTTAATTTAAAAACTGACTTTTTTCGTATTTTAAAAGTTCTTAACTTTATCATTGTTAAATCTAAATGAGATGATTTTTTTAATAAATTATATAAAAAAATTACATAGAAACTTGAGAATAATGAAACAAGGTCCATAATATTTTTTTCAAACACATTTCAAGTTTTTATACCAAACTTCAGACAATTCATTTTCGATTAAATACATAATTTTAAAACTCCGTTACACCAACTTCAATCAAAATAGTTGGAATTCTCTGACTCCAAACAACGCTTTACTTTTCATTTCATTGACCAATTGTCTGGTTTAAAGACCCAAAAGTATTGAGCGCACAGATGATGCCTCTGGGCGTCAAGGCGTCCCCCAAATTATCGAAATGTCCAGGTCCAACCCAAAACATACACCATGGGCCCAAACCCAATCCACTGAAATAACGCCTTTTTGTTTTGTTTTTCTAATTCTTTTTTGTTTTTCCTATAAAAAAAAAAATCACGAGGAAATTCAAAATCATACGTTAAACTGCACATGCTAAGGAAAAGCTAAAGCTTTATTCACAAACAAAAGGGCTCGGGCGCGCTCATTGAAGCCATGTGTTGTACGTTCGTGTACCACAAATTCTACCTCTTTTTATTTTATTTTATTTTGCTTTTTTTTTGGATTAAATTAAAGAATATGATGGTAACCCGTTATTTTTCGTTTTTGAGACTCCATACAGACAGTAATAATTTCTCTAGATTGACATGAGATTCAATTTTAAGGATTCAAATCTCCGACCTCTCATTTAACGAGATCCTTAACATTAAATATCATGTCAATCCATCCTATTCTACATTGACATTTTATTTTTCTTTCCTTGGATGGATGTACCAGTCATACTTGCACATTTTAATACAAAATGACATTCTTTACCCAAAAATATAAACATACAAAATATTACAAAGTTGCCCTTCCTCCTTCCCTTCAAGTTTCAACAGCCTCCATCTTCCCCCTTTATATACCAACTCCTCCCTCTTCCTCTCTTCAACCCAAACCAACAACCCCAAAAAACAAAAACAAAAACAAAAAAATCTCTCTCTCTCTCTCTCTCTCTCTCTCTCGAAACACAAAAAATAGAAAAGAAACTCTCTCTCTCTCTAAGAAAAAAAGAAGAAATTAGTAGAAAAAAATGGAACAAAATCTACCAGTGATAGCGAAGAGAATATGGGGGATAGTACGGGTGGTGTACTTCATGCTAAGAAAAGGCATCTCCTCAAAGCGCAAGCTACTCCTCGACCTCAACATGTTCATGAAGCGCCGCAAGCTCGCCAGCAAAGCCGCCCTCTCCAACCTCATGACTTTCCATCTCACCTCCTCCTCCTCCTCCTTCCGCCGCTCCTCCGCCTCCGCCGCCACCGCCGCCGACCTCTCCGTCCCCGTCGGCGAGTACGAGTTCAGCTGCAGCAACACCCCTAACTACGGCCCCTTCCACCTCACCTCCTCCTCCAAGCACCACCGCCGCCACGCGCACCACTTCTTCGCCTGCGCCCATGCGCCGCCCACGGAAGACGACGACGACGCCGCTGCCAATGCCATCAAGGCCGTCCTCGAGATGCTCAACAGCAACGACCAGCAGGCCCTCGCCGCTGCAGCAGTCGAGGCCTCCCCTGCGCTCCCAGGCTTCGGCCGGAGCCCCGCCGTCGTTCGCCAGCTGAGGATAACGGACTCGCCGTTCCCGCTGAGGGAGTCCGACGACGTCGACAGCCGCCAAGTGGACGAGGCCGCCGAGGAGTTCATCAAGAGGTTTTACAAGGACCTGAGGCTGCAGCGGATCACCAACATGGCCGATTAATTAGTGCTAATAAATATGGAAGTTTTAATTTACGCACTGCAAAAGCTTATTATTGTTAGTCATCTCTACTTACCCTTTTGTTAATCTTGTTCATAAAGATAACAAATAAATTACGCATGCATAATTAATTTTTCTCTTTTTAGTTTTCTCTTAATTTCGTGAAGTACTTGTAATTTTCTATGCTGTCGAAAGACTTGCATGTGTAGTAGTAGTATCAATTTATAGAAAAAAAAAGAAAAAAAAAAAGAAAAAGAAGAAGAAGTCTGTAACAAGTGAGAGATATTTTTGTAGACAACAATTTTCCTGCAATATTTTGGCCTTTATATATATGAATTATGATTAATATTTTTGTACTTTTTATTGTCTTTTATACAAAGTAATTAATTTCGGAAGGAACTTTTATTTTATTTTATTTTTGCTGGAACTTGAGAAGAAACATGTCAATCATAAATAAACAAGGCACAAAAAAAAATTACTATATTAAGTTCAAAAGAAGATACCAGTTCGTACATGAATGAATTGGGTATATAGTATATACCAAGAAGGATATCGTACTTGATAAGAATTGTTATTAAGTTTAATTCTCATTTTTCACGTAGAAAGGAGGAGATTGAATTATTATTTACAATAAATTTAGATTTAGATTACAGATTCAAACTCACAATTTAAATAGTAAATTTAAATGTTTATTAGAGAAATTATTGTAGAAAAAAATAAAAAAAAAATTGAAACAGCATATTGTAAACAGGAATTTAGGCTCCTCAATCTTTCGTGTGTTTTGTTTTTTAGTCGTTTGTGATTTTGTTTTTGGTTTAATTATTTTGAATCTAGCTTGCCAGCTAGCTTTTTTTTTCCCCCTTCTTCTTCTTCTCCTTAGCAGTTTTCAGACTCCAATTGGTCGTTTGTCTAGGTTGGAAATTATTGAAAGGTTCAAAAGTACCATATTGCCCTTGTTTTCAAAACTTTATTATTAGTGTGTGCGAATATATATAATATATATATATATATACATATATATATTAATATTAATATAAATGTATATGCATGGCTTTTACAGCCTCAGTACCACTCCCATTACCATGTCCGGATGTGCTTTTCCACTATGTGAAAGACTTTAAAAGTGACCCATAGCTGGACCCCTCCCTAAAATAAAATCACCTTTTTTTTTTTTTTAATTCAACTTTTCCTTTTCCTTTTTTTTTTTTTCTCTTTCTTATTTTTAAACTTTTTTTTTTATTTTGTTTATTATAGTAAACCTACTTTTTGGTCTTAGTTGTTAATTGGCTAAACCGGAGATTGTATCAGAGGCAATACACCCAAATATGAAATTTAAAATTGAAAGTTTATTCATCCAAGGGTACTTTTGCAAATCTAATTGTTTACCAAAAGTGATTAGCTAGCTACTAAATATTGGAGCAGATGATTATGGCTATCTCGAACAAATTTTAAGACCACAAGCAATATTAATTTAAGTTTATTATAAAGTTCCGATTTCATGAATCCAGATAGTGGTTCATATATATATATATATATACATACACAGAGAGAACTTTAGTGATTGTTGAATACATTAGAGCCAGGCTCGGTAATAATATACAATTTATGCTAACTTTTTTAGATAACTTTAATATAAATAACGTTTCTGTAAAATTCAGTTGATTGTGTATTTAAAACATAAGATCAAGATTAACATCCGGGATTCATTTAGAAAATTGTGGATTAGGTGGACAGATCAAATGGAATATTCACTGTGTGTTCCCTATGATAAATATCTTAGCATATATATGGGTATATCTGTGCAAGAATTTATATAATTTGTTTGTTAGCTTAGACCTTAGTTGATGAGCATGAACATACATATATACATGCATATATATATATATATAAAACAAGCTGTCATATGGCTTGCAAAACCATATATATATATATATATATATATTGATACGTTTTGAAGATAGATTCCATTTTTCCCACTGTTGCAAATAATATTTCCAGAAAAAATAAACAAACAAATAAACCAATTGATGATATTGGGGTCTAATCTGACTTGGTAAAAGCGCATTCGTTTTCCTAATTTATTTTGTTGTTCTTTTCTCCTACTAATAAATATCCAAGTCAATCCAGCAAAACAAAAACGAAAAAGTCCATGTGTACTATATATGTATACAGTGTTACATGCGCATACACACAAATGAAGTAAAATAAATTTTTATTTTTAATAAGAGAAATTAGGTAAATAGTTTTTTTTTTTAACACTCTTATTTAAAAAATGATCAAAAATTTTTTTATTTAAAAAAATGGTTGATGTCATTAAAATATAGATTGAACTAATCGGTTAAAACATATATTGATGTGATCAATAACTAATTGACCATTAAAAAGAAAGCATTCATTTTCCGAATTTAGTAAAACTTGAAACATTAATTTTAAAAATGCTTTAAAAATATCATTTGCCCTTTTTTTTTAATTCAAGTTTTATTTTAATAAATAAATGAAAATACGCATTTTACAATCTTAAGTACTTCTAAACATCTCTCATTTCTACGTGTATATATATATAGCCAACAATAACTACATCCTACATATTCCACCAGAAGATATGTAGAGCTCAAATGGTCTTATTCCCAAGTTATATATATATATATATATATATATATATAAGCAACAACCAAAAATATGACCATATGTAGAGTTGAAATTATTTTCTGAAATAGCATGTAGAATCAATCCAAAATTAAAGATCATATAAAAATTTGTGCACAGTTGAAAAAGAAGGGGGAAAATAATCCTTTGATTGAAACGACATGAGATCTAAAAAGGAGAAAAATGGTGAAGACAACAGATTCCAATCTTCTAAATACATTTGTCCTGAAAAGACCAATATTCTGATTAATTAAATATTAGTTTATAACTCAATTATTAGGGATAATTGCAAATACGTTCTTGTCAATCAGATTAATTGTAATTATAGTGGGGGGAAAAGTAAGCTATATGTTGTTATTTCTTGCGGGGAAAGATGTTTTGTTTTTTCTAAGCAGCTGGTTTACTTAGAAGTCGTTTTAAAGTTGTTTTCATAAAGCCAAAAGTTTAGGTAATATGTTAGGTGGCAAAAAAACAAAAACAAAAAAATTTTTTTTTTTTTAAAGAAATTTGATTTGGAGCGAAATTGCTTTACAGATGTCACTTTTTGAACTCGCTTTTGGCTTCGTTGACGCGCTTTTTTAAATTCTAGAGATTTAATTACTATAGTGATTCATGCAAATTTTCTACTAATTAATTATAATTAATCTCTATTATTTTGTGAAAACAACTTTTATGTTATATTAACATATACAGGATACAGCTTCGCACGTGCTACGCATGCAGAACTCAGCTGTCGAGAGAGATAGAGAGAGAGAGAGTTCTTTCAATCATGAGAGAGAGAGAGGCTTTATTTCGTACCACTTTGACCAGTTCCATTGCTTAACTTGGTTGCATTATACTTGAAACAAGAAAATTCCCACTTGATTTTACTACGCATGTAAAACTACAAGCAAGGAATCAAAATGCTTTCTTAGTTTGTAAACATTTTTTTCCATCTAATTTATGAGATTTCTAATTATTTTAAATTAAAAATGTGTCTAAAATTTAACGTTTTAAAATATGCACCTCAATAAATCTTTTTATCGTAAAAATTGATGTATGGATGTCTATATACCGATCGTTTTCTTATAGCAAACCTTGTTCAATTTCGCATTTCCTAGCTACCCTTTGATTAACTGGTTTAGCAACCATTGTCTCAATATATATATTTATATATATAATAATAGTAAGAATATGAAAAATAACTTAATTAGTTCAGTATTTTTATGAACATCCTCTTATAAATCTTCTGTATCAGTACAAAATATAATGCAAGTTATACGTCTCATGCCTTTTTATTGGTTCAAATTGAGTTATAAAACAATATATATATATATATATATATATATATGTTCTTAAATTGAGTAATGAAACCAATTTGAGAAAGCATGTTCCTTTTTTCCTCTTTGACCAGGTTAACGATAGAACAAAAACGGAATTTCCAGGCTTGTACATATACAGGTGGATTCAAATTTGGCTCTCCCCATGACATAATGCATTAGCTTAAAAAAAAAAAGAAAAACAATGTAAAAGTATTTTTTTTTATATATCTTCTTTATCTGTGTTCTACAAATGCCATTTATATATGTTCTTGCACACGTAAACTCTTTATTTTTAATAGTTTAATATATATATATTTATAATTTATATTCGAAGTGAAAGATTCAAACTCTATTCCTTCCGATAAAGTTAGGTATAAATTACGATTAAAACTTTATTATATTAGGTTTGCAAATTCTAATCAGATCTACGCTGATAACTTATGAGGACGTCACCTTGATATTTCTCAGAGTCGTATATGAAGGGTGGGGTGAATGGAAAAGACAACTAATATATATATATATAGAGAGAGATTCTACAAGTTCAAATTTTTTTTATATATATTTTCAAAGAAATCCCAAGATTTGCGATTCAATTATTGGACCTTAATCAGTTTTTTTTAAATTTAATAACTGATGCAGACTTTTTCTCTTCTGCCTATATTTTTTCTTTGAAAGTTTAGACGTCCTTAATGTATATTTTTAAAAGGGATTTTGTCCTAATAACTTGGAAGTAGTGGACTACTAATCAGTCATAAATACTTGATATATATACGGGGTGACCAATAAAATTAAAAAGGAAATAAAGAGAATATACAGCATACAGATATTACAGAACCACAATATATAATTAGGCAGCTAGGAACAATAATTTCAGAAGGAGAGTCTATTGACACTTCTCGTTTTATTTTTCTCACCCTTTTTTTAAATAAATTTATTATTACTTATTTACCCATTAATAAAATTACTTTTACAGACAACTTAAAAAAAGATTAAAAAAAAAAAGAAACTATTCATACACCTATTTTTAGAATTTAAAAAAAGGAAACTCTATTGGTATCTATTAATATCCCACGTCTATAATATTTGATTGATCAAACCGATATTAAAAAAAAAAAAAAATTTGCGCGCACACATCGTCTCATATAAACACCTTTTTAAGTGATTGATGTTTTTTGGTGTTGACATATTAAACATTTACAACAAAATTTAAATCAGTAGACAGAAATATGTTTTTCTTTTTCTTATATATAGAAGTGAAATAAAATAAATGAAGGAAAAACGAGGAGAAAGAACTACCCATATATCAAATTAATTCTTTGAATACAATTGTAATAATAAAAGAGAAAACGTTCTTGAGACCTGATCGACAAGACTCCACAAGAAAATAGAGATTTGTTTTCAGTGTTTATTTGTAGATATAGTGATTTAAGTTTTTCTCAATGAATTTTTCTGATTGATTCTCTCTCCCAAAAAATAAAAATAAAAAATAAAAAATAAAAAACTAAATCCTTCAAGCCTTGTCTATTGGAAGTAAACGGAATAGTCTTGTATATCCAAATCACCTATTGTATATATTCCTAAAAGAATGAAAAAGGAAAACACTTGATTAAAAAATCAGCAGTTTTTAAATTGGTCGGTGGGTGAAAAAAGAATAAGAAAAATACAATTGAAGTTGAAGGGACTTTTTTTTGGAATAACAAAGGGGTGTAAAAAGTAATGCTTAAATTTTAAAACTTATTTGGTGGGTGGTTCAAATAAAGGCGTGAGGAAAGTAAATAAGGAAGTGTCAATAGACTTCTCCTTTCGGAAAAAAAAAAAAAAAAAAAAAAACATTTATTTATGCTAGAAACTTGAACTATCATTAATACAAAAATGAAGAAAATTGACAAACCACATAAATCTATATTTAGACTAGCTGGGAAGGTTCCATGCTTATAATACACATGCCTAAATCCAGCTAGCATATATTCTTAGGTATCTTCAATTGCCCTTTCAAAGGGGAAAAAATTAGTTAATTCATACATAATATTTTTAGGGTTCCTCATGTTTTCAAAGGGGAGAGAAAAAGAGTTTTGATAAATATAACGTGTTACACGCTTGTGGTCAACGTCCACATATATATATATATATATATATATATATGTATAAGTATATTTTTGTTCTTCATGACGGTTATGCTAAGTTTACCGTGATCACTACTGCCGCAATTAGTATTTGAAATCTTTTCGTTGGGAATAATGTTATTCATTTTTCCAGAGTGACAAGAAATTTTAGTTCATAATTTCTTTGTTAATAGGTGGTACTGCTAATGTAACCATTTTTTTCTCTTCTGCCCTTTTTTCTTTTGGGCCCCTTAACCCTTTGTACCTCAGGCCTCGACCAACATTGTAGTTTTGTATATAACTATATATGAAAGTGTGTGTATATATAGAACTATGGATACTTTAAATTGTGCATTATTTTATTAGGATCAGATATTTGTGCATGTTAAAACGTTATACATGCAAAAAGAGTTACTATCACCCGCGCGTCGAGATTAAATTATTCACGTTCTTATAGAAATGATTGTATAAATAAAATAAAAAATAAACTTTTTTACACCGTTACTCTTCATGAACTCTTCGTGATTGAAAAATAAGCATCCTTTGGTATTTAAATTTAACTCAAACTAAATTATATTTTTTTATCTCAATTTTTATATTTTCTAAAAGTCAACAAAATTTATAACTAATTTTTGAAAAGCTAATAAATTTCAACTTAAAATTTTATCTCCAACAAACTTATCAAATATATGCCAAGTATATAAACTAAAAATTAATAATGGATATCTCAAACTTTGAAATCCGTCTCATCATTAATGGTCCTTGTTGATAACTCTGTTAACTTGTTAAGGAATTTTGAAGATTGAGATGTCAAAATTTATCTAAGAACTGATTTGCAAAAAAGAACATATGTAAAGGCCAAAAAGCCACAAAGAAAAGGAAGGAAAGAAAAACTAGCTGTTTACTCAATGTGCTCTAAAACGAAGAAAAGGGGGTGCCTTGAAAACTTTTATATAAAAATCAGGTGCCTGCGCGAAAGTTAGCTTATAAAAACTACTTCCAAAAACAATCAACTTGTTTGGAAGTTTGCTCGAAGGTGGTAAGGTGGGCTACCCAAACCATTTTATTAATTTCATGTAAAGTTAGTACTTCAATTTCTTTCTTGCTAAGCTTTCTCCCCATTCCCCCACTAAGAAAAAGAGACAACATCTCTTATATATATATATATATATATATATATATATATTATAATTGAAAGCACGCTCTGCCTTTACTTCCAAAATCCTAGTGTACAGTCCTCATTTTGCATCTGAACCCTCTGAAGCACATAAATTGTAAATCATACTACCACATGCCAATCAGGCTAATAAAAATAATATACATTAACTAAGCTCCATTTTTCTCACGTGTCGTCTAGGGTAAATGTGAGAATATATACGTCTCTTTTTATAACTCACTTTTTAGTTTTGTGTTATCTTTCCTAATTACATATAATGAGAAAAGTTGGGAGCGTTGGAAAATGATTTTTTTTTTATTTGTTTATTATGAAATACAAATAATAGTGTTTTGAGAATGGTGTTGACATATTTTTTGAATTGTGTTTCTAGACATATTGGTTTGATTATAAGATAAATAAAATCATATCTAGGTATACTTCTAAAAATATATGTATAAGCCTTAAAAATTGTGAAAGCAAAAATAGAAAACAATCTTATTTCATTTTCTCATTTCTTAACAAAATATGAAATTAAGTTTTTGTTTAATTGGTTTTTGTTTATTTGACTTCACACAAAACAAAAGCTATTCCAGAATAATTTTATAAATACCGTTATTAGGAATTGTTTGATTCCTTTCCAAAACACTTCCAAATCAATATTAAAAACGATGATTGTTTTTAACAATGGGTACTTCTTCATGCATCTTTAACAAGAGGGGGAATAGTTGTCTTTACACCTAGTAAAACATTAATATCTTGCGTAAAAATTCTTACATTATACGGATTTTATAAGCTTTTATATACCCCACTCATTCTTGTTTTTTTTTTTTCCTTCATAAAAAAAAAGACATATAACAAACAAATTCAATTATTAAAAGGGATTTATAGCTAAATGCCTAAATAGCTTGTTTTAAGAAATTTTTTTAATAAATTATCTAAGTTTTTAAAAATTAGTTAAAATTTCATTTTTTCTAAAATGATTAATCAATTTTCTTAAATAGTTAATCATAATTGATCACATAGTAGTTAATCAATGATTGACTAAGTCAATCATTGATTACTATAACATAAACACTAAATTTCATAATCAATCACTGATTTGTCTTGGTACATCTACTAATTTTTGTCCTCTGTGTTCGTTAAAAAAAATATTGATTAACCATTAGTCAATTATTAATTTTCATAATCAATTATGTTTAATCAATCTAAAAAATGGCCATCTAAATTAAAAAAAGTTGGATAATTTATTAAATTAGGTGATTAAAAAAGACCATCTAACCTAATTTTCCTTATAAAAAAACTTTTTACATGGAAACTTATCAAATACGCAACCCAAAAAATAAAACTCGTGAACATCCTAGTGTCATGGAAATCAATATAATTTACAAGTTCAATGTGTCTTTTCTCAAATCTCATCTCCTTATGTCAAAATTTTTTTGTTCTGTTTTACCTTTTCTTTTTTCGAACAGAAACAGTAGTAGTTTTCCAATTTGTTTGCCGGCAATTGGGAAAAGTAAGTCCCTGTAAAGATTTAATTTGGAGAAGCTGAGAATCAACATTTTTCGTCACTAGGTTAGGAGTCCAAACTTTGTCATGTGTCTCTAGTTCATGTGGGTGCATTTTCAGTGAGTCTTATAGTATTAATTTTACTAAATACTAAAATTAGACAAATTAAACTATCAATTGTGATTAAATCGACGCTTTTTTAAATTTAATATGGACAAATAAAACTTCTCTCTGTCCTTGATCAAATCAACTTGATTGTTAGACCAATCTAGCTCTCTACAATACTCGTCTATCATAGGAGACAATATTGCTATTATTAACATAGTGATATGTAGCAACACCCACACCCATAATAATGCATCATAATAATATCATATAAACGAGATTAGTTTTTTTACCTATACCTCCATATTACACTATATAGTGAAATATTGTGGTGTTACATGTCTGAAGTTGATCTTATCAGAAGTAACTAATGAAAAATTATAATTATGTCAAGATAAGAGTTGTCTAGAATTTTACTTGATAACTCAAGAATAAGCTCCAATCATTACATGCTTTAGATATAGAAAATTAGAAATTCAATATACAGAGACGTATAAGGCTCTCTCTTTTTTCCCTTTTAATTTTCTCTTGAACGGATATAAAGATGGAATTGCCAATTTATTTGTTTGCCTACATTTGTGGGCAAAAAAGCTTTAACGACTTACATTTGTGGGCAAAAATGCTTTAACGACTTTATTAAGCAATCATACATAAATATATATATATATATGTAACACAACTTAGATATTCCAAAATCTCCACTAAAAATATTGGTGGGGAAAAAGTCGTTTATATAGAAAAGGACCCGAAGAAAGAATTGGTATAACTTGGTGGCATAGCAGGCCAAGTGCTCAATTATTGTACCTTCACTTGTGCACAAATCATCTCTCTCTCTCTCTCACACACTCACAAATATGTCGACGAAAAATAGTTCTACATCATGATATTAATTAAGTTTGTGTTTGATTTGTCGGTTGGACATGAAATTTTTAAGTTGGAGTTAATTGACTTTTCAAAAGCTAGTTATAAGTTTTATTGATTTTTCAAAAAAAAAATAAAAACTGAAATGAAAAGATACAGTTAGTTAGAGTTAAATTTAAATGCCAAACTAAGCCAAGCATATTAGTTTAACTCTAATTAAACAGTACTTTTTTTTGTTAGATTTTTATCTTTTTTGAAAAGTCAACAAAAATTATAATTAGTTTTTAAAAATTAACCAACTTTAACTTAAAAATTTTAACTCCAACTAATGATCTAAACGGACGCTAATTTTAGGACTAATTTAATACGAATGCTCTAGTGCATGTAATTCATGTGAGGGACTTGAGACACTTTGGCATTACTTCATGGTATAGTTAAAAAAGATTAATCAATATATAAAATACCAAGCATACACGAGTCAAAAAGGCATTTTGACTCGTACTTATTAAAAAAAAAAAAAAAAAAGCATTTTGTCACACTTTTCTTTTGACAGATTCATAAGATAGAAGATATTAAATTACAGTAGTAGATGACTAATTTACAAAAGTGAGAGGTGAATGTGCTTTTTTTTTTTTACTGTCCACAATTTTGTTCCCACACCTGGATGGCAGGAACGGCTTGCTTTTCCGTTTAATTTTCAAGAATTATAAAAATAAAAATAATAATAATAATAAAACTATAAATGTGTGTATATAATAAGTGGAAAAAAGGGATAGAGTTGCCTTGTCTTTTGGTTCCGCATTATCGTGCATGTTAAAGGTTAAAGGGACTTTGAACTTCATGCTTTTTTGGCCACTTAGAACGCGTTATAATACTCACAAATTGTCAATATCAATGCCCAAAATATGTGGTGCCCAAAATCTAGTGCTCATCGCCACTTTAAAATAATAATAATAATTTTAAAAAAAGGGAGTTTTGGTTTCCTTTACCACCAAAGAAGACGTGTTGGGGGTTTGAGGTGCCAATGCCCAACACATAATTCTCTTTATGAAACTAAACAAAGAATTAATGGCTTCATGTACCTATTGTGTATCTAATTTAATGGGTGAAAAAAAAAAAAAAAGATTCAGAGTCTTAAATCTCAAATTTAATGATCACGAGTGATAGGCGGGTTTACGCTTGCTTCCCTTTAAGAGCCATTTATGTGCTTTAAGTACATGACAAGTTATATTGTACGTCTTTCTCTTTTCCATCCCAAGGAAAAAAGAAAAAGGAAGAGAACTGAGTCTCAATTTATCTAATTATTAAGAAAAGTTGTTTTAATTATCCAATATAACCGTACTTTGTCGACAAATATTCACGTGTAAGGACCAATCTTCATTTCGTTCAAGAAAGGTATATCTGTCTGTTCACTTTTTCATTTTCTTGTATTAAATTATTGGATATTGATCCGTTGGCCAAAAGAGTATAAAGATTTTGATTTTTCTTGATCAAGAAGTTTGTTCCCGATTATGCTGACTGTCGCAATAGCTAGAAGCGAAGCTCCTTCAGTACAAAGGTGCATGTGTGTGTGTACGTGTCTCTCTCTATATATATATATATATATATATGTTGTATCTGTAAATCATACGTATGTAAAACAAAAATGGATATAACGAACCCAAAAAAAATAAAAATAATAATAAAATTTAAAAAATCGGACAATATCTGGTTGAGAAGGGGAAGCAGGTGAGCGGTGCTGCGGGATATGCATGGCCGGAGGTTGTCGTCAGTGTTGGCAATATTCAGGGAAGAAATAAGCTGTTGCATACGTTGCAAAAACGTAAAATCGACAATAAATTTGACAAAGGACAAAGGTTTATATTAACGACATTATTAACAGTAAACGACAATGATAACAATAAACGACATAAAATTTTATATGACAACAGACAACGTAAAATATATTATTATAAATACCCTATACTACAAAAAAGAATAAACAAAAACCTTTACATTAAAAAGAAAAATTACAAAACAAAAATAAAAATAAACATATAAAATAAAACCTTAAGCTTGGGAAATTTTCATTTTCTAGAGTTTTTTTAATTAAAGGGTATTTTGAATATTTTAGTGTCAAAATCGGGTTTTGGTTTTAAAAAAAAAAAAAAGGAAGAAGACGAAGAAGAAGTCTGAATATGTTTCAAAAGTAATACGATGGTATAGATATACAACATTTTAAAATGTAAAGTATACTTTTAAATAAAATAAAATGCAAGATGCAAAAAGATAAATAAGTCAGAAGATATACACAACAATTAGTTCAGAAATGACTTGCTCTTACAAAAACGATCGCGTCTCGGTTAAAAAGATAAACACCATGTAAAACAACTACTTTATACGACGACCAAGCCTGATCCAAAATCTATTGAAAACGACATATTTTTGGAACGACAACATATCTTGCAAAACTACTATGATGACAAGACAAGAGTCTAGAGATACTATATTTGATATAAACTATATAACAATACCCGTTTGTTTTTAAGTTGAATCTATATAAATTATCTGTAGTTTTTTAAAATATTGTTTCTATTGTCGTTGATATAATATTTATGTCATTGTTATTGAAAAACTTCGTTATAAGACCAGAATCTGTTATGTTTTTCTGTCTCAAATCACACTCTTTTTTTATGGCTGGGATAGTTCATACTCTAAGCATATCATATTTGAACTTGGATTTTTTGAAACTTATTCGACCTTCGTATTAGTCAAAATCCCATCTTAATTTATGCCCTTACAATAAATTTTTGGCTCTACATGCGTCAATGCGTTAGTTCTATTTGATATTAAAAAATTTGAACAGTAATTACTCCCTTTTTCTATCTAAGTTTTGGCCTCCAAATTCTGAAATTTGCAAAAGTGCCCCAAACCATCAAATCCACTCCGAACTCCTTGCTCACATGCCTTCTCCCTCTCACCAACAACCCGAACACAAATTATATTTGAATACAATGTAAGAATATATATATATATATAAACGTATATTGTATTTTATTTTATATTTGAATATAATGTAAGATTAGTGGTGTCTTTAAATGAATTAAGAAAATGAAAACCAAATGAAAATAAGTATTGAAAAGCTCTTATAAGAAACATTTGCAAACAAAAGCTACACATGATTCAGAATAAGTGGAAAAGTGGTCTTTCATGATGAAAGGGGATTTGGAGTCGATGTTTTTTAGGCCACTAAGAACGAGTAATAATTTACAAGATGATCATTTTTAAACCCAAAAAATTAGAGGCACCCAAAATCTAGTCCATCGCTTTGGACAAGCTTTTAATTAATTTACTTTTCTTTACCCACCAAAGGAGGTCTGTTGGCGATTGAGTTGGCAATGTCCAACACATTTATAAACCCTCACTATCAAAGCTAAATAAACACTTTCTTTAAGTTTCTTATTCATTTATTATATTCTGAGTTTTAATCCATAAGCTAAACAAACAATTAACGGCTCTGATCACTCTCAGTGGTGGGCACATGACCCTTGGATTCCCTTTTGTGTCTATCTTTTCCAACGCAAGGAAAACAAAAACAAAAACAAAAACCAAAATTAAAAGAGAGACTCAATACCAAGTTGCAATTTGTTTTAAGTATTATTTAATACAATGTACTTGTCTATAAAGATTCATGTGTATCGTCTAGGATTTATATCAATCTTCATTCCGCTCAAGAAAAGTTTATATAATTGTTCGCTTTTCCGTTTTATAATTGTATAAAGCTTTATTTGATTCAATTAGTTTGTTCCCCGATGTTTTGATGTTAACCATAGTTAATTAAGCAAAAGCCTGCTTTAAACGCAGACGGCATTGGTGTTAAAACGATGAAATTGTAAGAATTTTTTTTTTAACAGTTTAATGGAAATGAACTTTCTTTTGTAAGATACATAGACAAATAAATCCCTGAATCTAAGTATTTTTATAAGAAAAGGACTACATAGGTGACAAACGACAACGTATGATATAAACGATAACAACATGTTAACAAAGTCCTTCAGTAAGAACGACAACTATTAACCAAAAAAAAAAAAAAGTAAGAAGACAATATATAGATAAATGATGTAAGATATATGTTTGATACATGTTTTTGCATAAAGGCACCAACGTCCATATTCCCTATGGACCCACTGTACATGTATCATGATTTGGTTATTAGCCATGAGAAATTAGATAGTGTTTTTTTTTTTTTTATGAGAAATTGTAGTAAATAATAGTTTTCAGAAAATAATTAAAGTGAATAGTATCTTTTAAAATATTTAGAGTAGATTGCCGTTTTATCATGTAAATTATTTACTTACGTCTTGTAAATATGTCATTTACCTAGTACAATTTTCATTTACACGATAAATTTACATTTTATTTTAAGTTTTAAAACCAGTTATTTATTTTAATTATTTCTTAAAACTGCAAGTTACTTTTCTCCCAAAAATTACCGGCTGAATTGATCTTTGTGTGTTTCCAAGATAATTTGCTCATGAATGAGCATTTGATGGAGAAATAAATCCAAAAAGGCCACCATTCATGGCCCAAATTACTTAAAGAAAAACTGTCCTTTTACCCTTAGTAACCCGTAGTCTGTCCCTATTTCGATAGACCGTGAGAACCCAAAACAAGGTTGATCCAACTAAGAAGTCTAATGGGTATTTGGAATAACTCCAACCTAAAACGCTTAACTCAATTTTGATTTTTTTTTCTTCTTTAAGTCAATAAAAATTTTAACTAGCTTTTAAAAGTTAAATAATCTAACCTGTACACCAAATGAATCCTAAAACACTAGAAAAAACTTATTTTAGACGGTCGTGTTGACAAGAGATGGGAGAATTTACATGTCATGATTTCCAAAGGTCAAGAAAATAGTGCTAGATTCTATGGATTGGCTTCCGAAGTCACTCCTCGCCATCTCCGAGGTGATGGACTGAAGCTTCCAGAAGTAGACCACATCACAACGAGATTCCCAAGAGCAATTCTCCTTTGAGTCTCTTTGGAACCTAATGGCCAATTATAAAACCATTGTAGACCATGTCGGAGCATTCTCCATCCACAATCGGCGGCGGCTTTGGACAAGTCAACATCACCAACGACCATCTAGTCAAATCCCAAATCTGCTACTCCAACCACATCATAACCATAAGATCTACGGGTCCCGATTACATGTAGTAACGACATGACATAAAACGACAATATTCAAAATAAACGACGAAATCTCTACCCAAAAACTTATATGAAAAATGTCGGTGAGCTAACAACGACAATTAAATGACAAACAAGTAAATCAACAATGCCTCCTACAAACGCCAATGTACTTCTACGGCAACAGTCTAACATGAAACAATTATCTTATAAGCGGCTGAAACAAGCAAAAACGACAAAAAGAAGAAACAAAAACGATAAAAACTACCCAAAAAAGATAATAGTCCCGAAAGATGACTGGAAAACCGCCCACCGTGGGGCTCGAACCCACGACCACAAGGTTAAGAGCCTTGCGCTCTACCGACTGAGCTAGACGGGCCTGCTGGTACTTTATCACAAGTTTTAAATAAAATACCTTTCAGTGAACAAGAATCAGACAAGGAGAACAAAGATCCATATTGTAAAAACGGATTTTGATCCACATCAGATGCGGATTTTTATCTGATGGAAGTTGGACTTTTATTTCGATTATCGAAAGTGATTAGTTTATTTAGATTGTATACTCATTTTTTAAATGGAGAATTTTTTAGTTTGAAAAGAGAAAATATAATATTTGGATGTATAAAAAAAATTTGCTTTTGAAAACAGAATAAGTATGAAATTTGTTTGAAAAATTATTATTTTTAAAATGAGAAAAAATGATATTAGAACTAATGTATTATGAAAAAATTTTAAACAAATTTTAAAGGAGTATTATAAAAAATAAGTTCCAGAATGATATGATCACTTTTTTTTCAAAAAGGAGAAAATGATATTTAAAAAAATACTTTTTTTTGTCATTTTTTCACCCCTTATAAAAATGGGCACACAAGCCGAACATGCTAGATAAATATAAAGTTGATGCACATGGCTGGGTGTCTATCGCTTGATTATTGTTTATTATTTGTTGCGAATAAGTTTTTCTTGTTATAGTATTTCTATTAACAATGGAAATTAGGACTTTGACAAAATCACATCGAATTCAAAAATTATATGTAAGTGATAAAATGTGACAAAACTAATATTTTATTGATACGATACCCAAAAAAGAAATCAAATAAATAAGAACAAAATAAATCATTATCAACTTTAAAAACAAATAAATCTTTGATATATAATTAAAATACTTCAGGCAGTTTTCGAAATTTACTCGTAAACCTTTTTTAAATTCTATTAAATTATCATATTTTAATGAAATTCAATAAGATTATAATATAGTTTTATAGTTTAATATCGTGTCTAATCTATATGATATTTTTGTTCCTTTTTTCAAAGTGCCTATTTCTCGCTTTATTGTTATTACTTTATAAATATGAAAGATAATTGTTGAAAAAGAAAGAATATCCTCCAAATTAGTAACACAAATATTATCATATCATTAGGAACGAGGGATTACTAAAATCAAATTTCAAAATCATTATAAAAACCTTCTATGCGATCGAGTTTTGATAAAAGATAAATGTATATATAAATAATCAAAATATAATATATAAAAAAATCGAGTTAAACTAGTTGAAAGTAGTATTAAACTTGCAAGCAAAATACTATAGGTAAAAAACAAGATACTGTGTTTTTGTGATGGTTGAAAGGTAAAGTTCTTATGTTTGACATGACGATCCCTCTTTCTTGGTCGTAGGTTTCGTGAAGAGTGAATAGATTAAGGACTCTATGGATTTTCATAAAAATGTTGAGTGAGTTTTTGTGAAAATCGATGTAGGGCTTGTTTGTAGAGTGTTTGGGGTTAACAGTTATCGCATCCCTTCTTCATCCCTATTGAAGAAAAATAATTAGATTTATCTATTTAATTATTTAAATTTGTTTATTTAAATATTTAGGATTTAGTTTTAAATTTGTATGTATATTTAATTGGTTTCCTAATAACTATCTTACTAGTTTTCTGATAATTATCTAGTTAATTTATTTAATTTTTGATATTTAAATTATTCAGTCAGTCATGATAATATTATAAATACTATATATATTCAGTTTCTAATCCATTATTCCTCTGTAATCGGTTGGTGGCGATGAAATTATAGACGATGAATTATAGAGTTTTCTATTTTAAGGTTGCTTCTAAGCAATCTCTGGAAGTAACTCGGATGTGCTCTAGAGACGACTTTTGAGGACGTGAAAATGTGATTATAATATGGTTTTTATAGAAAAGGAGTTGAAGGGATGAATATGACAGAGATATGAATATATATATATATATGTATTCTTTTTTTTTTTTTTTTTTTTTTTAGGTGAAAGAACAATGAATATTGGAGATGTGTTTGAAGCAAAGATGGAAGTGTCTAGGGTGACTGTTAAAAGAGAAGGATATAGTGTGGAAGAAAAGCTTATTCTACATATGGCTGGCTCAATGCCAAGATGGACTATGGGGATTGATATTTAGGGAATTCTGATTTGGAAAAAGTATCTGAATAACACAAATTTAAAAATAATTATACTAATATGACGTAAAAAAGTAACGTTAAACCAATACGACATAAAATTAAATTAAAGTAAATTAAAGCTTGTATCATGTTGGTCAAAATATGAGAGTTTCTATTATGTTATCAATAGATGAAAAGAAGATAGTCATTTGGGCAATATTCTCTTCCGCCGAATTTCCTAGAGGGATGGCTCATTCCTTGGGCTAATGGACAGAGGTAGGGACAATCCTATCCGTTGCCAAAGTGTAAGAGAGTGGTTTTCTTTGGGTTATTGGGGCTAATTTAAGGTAAACAATGGACCTTTTAAGATAGAAGAAAATTAGGATACGGATTGCCAAAAGTAAAATAGCAGTTTAGAGTTTACTTCTCTATCACCCACTCATTTATGGTCAAATTACCTTAGAATCCTTGAAGTCCGATCACGATTAATTTGGGCCAAGAAATGAACATGTGTACTCATGGCCGCCCAAACCACAACATAATAGGGCTCCCCGAGCTTATCTTAGGTTCACGAAATGATCCACCAAAAAGCAAGAACTTGGCCCTTAAAAAAAAAAAAGGCTTTTGTGCAAACTGATTCTGCCGTTGCTTCTTCTTAAGAGAACCTTTTTGAATCTAAAGCTTTTTTGGAAACTCATTAACGTAAGTTTCTAGAAGCTGCTTTTGAATTCTTAAATTCAAAAACTACTTCAAAAAATATTTAGATAATCTGTAAAAAGAGTTTTCTTGAGAAGAGCTTATAAGTTATAATCAAGTCACAAAATATAACTTCTAAAAAAAAACTTTTATTATCGGAAAATTTCAAAATTATTTTTTAATTAAAGTTTCAATATTATTTTGACCTATTAAATGTTTTGTAACCCAATTTTTTGAAATTTTTTGACAAAAAAAGGAAAAATTTCATAAATTCTTTATGAATTTTATCATTAGTATTAATATGCCTATGAATTATAAAATATACTTATTGTACCATCTGAACTTTAACATGTGTGTCAAGTTATCCTATCTGTAAGTTTCTATTAGTTTTTTTGTTATTTTAAATGTCAAAATCTCATTGACCTTTGCATTTGTATCCAAATACCCCTAACATTTGTATTTGTATCAAAATACCCTTTAATCTTTAATATTTGTGTCAAATATTCTCTGATATTTAGTATTTGTATCAAACTGTCCTATTTATCTTATTTTAATTATCTAATATTGTATAATTGTCTAATAATCATTAAATTTTTTAGAATAGGTAATTAGGAGATATTTTGACACAAAAGTAAAGTTTGGGGGCATTTTATATAAAGATAATGAAATTAACAGAAGAAACAACTTGACGCATATGTCAAAGTTCATGGGACAAAATAGGTGTATTTCATAGTTCATGGAGCATATTAAACTAATGACAAAGTTTAGGGGGAATTTATGACATTTTTCCAAAAACAAAAAAGAACTCAAGATCTATGCCAGTTGTTTGAATGGACGGTGGATATCAAATCAACTCATTCCCAATAGGGGTGAACAAACAGACGGTTGGCATTTTCGGGGGCGGGGTGGTTTGGGTTTGTTGGATGTCGGGTTTAGAGGATTAGAAACTGCAAACCGCCCAAGGAAAGATGGGCGGATGCGGGGTGGTTTGTAGGTAGCGTCCGGGCGGATTGGGTTGTGTTTGGCCCAAGGGGGTTTGTTTGAAAAAGAAGAGAAAAAGAGCACAGAAAAACACTGAAACATCAAAATTCATTGTTGGCCCTATCCTCCCTTAGTCCCTTTTCCAAGGCCTAAATCATATTATACATCAGAAATTGATTTTTAGCCCAATAAATGAATGAAACCTTTGGTCTCTCCTGTAAAGTTGTGAACTTTAGTAATCCCACAAATAGCCGCCGTTCTTCAGTTCACAAGTGAAGCAGATCAGTCGTTTTTGTTTGAAGCAAGTTTAGAAGGAAAAACTTGGTATCAAGATTAGACTTTTCTTATATGTTGCTTACTATTTAGTTTAGTCTCTCCTCGTACGTGCTTAGTTTCTTTTCATTTTTTCTCTAAAGGGCAAAAATAGATAGACGGTCGGTCGGGTTGGACCTGCCATGAAAGCCCAAATCCGCCACCCGGCCCTTGCAACATGTTAGAGGGTGGGTTCAACACGCCATAATGGCGGGTTGCTCATGTGGACCTGCCAAAGGGCGGGCGGTGCTGGGCGGGGCGGGTGCTGGCGTGTGCGGTGTAGGCTGGTGGGGCCGTGTGCGGGTGCAGGGCGGTTTTGTGCAGCCCTAATTCCCAGTGATCAAGAATATTTATCTGACGGGCTAATCCTCGCATGCTGTAAGACCCTCAAACCTTGGCTAAACCAATGGCTCGGATAGGGAAGTTGACCCTGTGACACATGCCTACGACAGTACACTGCACAAGCACACAGGATCTCCTTGCCACCTTAGAACGCTGCAGGTTGCGGGGTTAGTCATGGAAAAACCCAATTAACGAAGCCCTTTTTCGTAATTTCAGAAAAAAGAAATTGCAAAAAAAAAAAAAAAAAATCGAGAACCCAAATCCGACCGGTCATCTCCAAACCATCTACGTCCCTCAATTAACCCCATGATATAATAAAATTCCAAAAGTTTCCGAAAATTCGTTTTTCAATAAAATTTTAAATTCCTATTTTGTTAAATTATAATAATTATAATAATATTAATATATACTTCTTTCTCTGCAAGTACGGTTTCTTCGCCGAGTGTATCTTCTCTGCGTTCTCGCTCCGATCCCTTCGAAACCCTAGATCACAAGCCACGATCTCGCTCGAATCGGCTCCGAAATCGTTGAAATTCGCCAGTTGAGATTGAAAATTAGCGTTTGGAAGCGTTTATTTGCCGTTGTAGAGTCGCCGGCGAGGTGTTGATAGTCTCGGTGAGTTCTTAGTCGGAATCGGAGGGGTTTGGGGGTCCGGCGGAGTGTTTTTCGAGGCATTGGACGGCGGATTGTGGGTGTTTGTGAGATTCTGAAACCGCTAGGGAGTTTTTATTGGAAGAGGAGGATGAGAATCGAAGGATGAACGATGCCGGTACTGCGTAGCGGAGTGCGCAAGGGCCGGGCAGCAGCGAAGCAGAAGCAGCAGGTGGTGGAGGAGCCGAGTCCGATTGAGGCGGGGGCTGCGATTGCGACAAGGACAAGGCGGCGGCGGGCGGCGGCGGCTGCGGCGGTGGTGGTGCCGAAGAACAATTCCAACAAGCAACAAGAGCAGCAGGAGCCGCCGCAGCAGCAGCAGCAATTGGCGGCTGATGAGAAGGTAGCTGCTGCACCGGCTGCGGTTAAGGAGGAGGGGAAGCAATTTAGGGGATTGAAAAAGAAGGCCTTTGAAGTTGAGGCCGGTGCGGCGGAGAAGGAAGAGGTGGGGGAGAAGCCAATGGATGACGACAGTGGGGCCCGGAGTAAGGACAAGGGTCACGCCGCTGAGGACGAGGGAAGCACAGCCCCGCTTCCTGAGAAGGTTTGGGTTTTTTTTTTTTTTTTTTTTTTTCTTCTCATTCTAATAATCTATAGATAGCTTCAAATGCATGTCTTTCAGTTTGTTTTCGGCTCTTATAGTTGGGTTGATGTAGGACCAATATAGAATAGATAGAAGATTGTTAATCAAGAAGAGAATAGAACTGAGAGAAGAAGAACCACTAGAGGGATAGAAATGGAACCATAAGAAAGATGAAAGAGAACCACAGAACAAGAGCTCACAAGAAGGAAACTAGAAATTCCATTTTCATTAAAAAGAAAGCAACAACTTTAGATTCAAAAGATTAAAATGAACTAATGCATAACCCTAGTCCATATCATTGGTCTTTTTTGTGATGTGAAGTCGATTCTTTTGTTCATTTTACTTTGTAGTCTCTTTCTCTCTCTCTGTCTCTCTGTCTCTCTGTCTCTCTGTCTCTCTCTCTCTCTGTGTCTTTCTTCTTCTTTTTGTGTGTGTGTGTGTAAGTTATGCTTCATTTCTTTTTTTTGTGACCGTGAGAACGCTGGCTGGCTTCTTTTACCATGGTCAATCAAAGATTTTGTTTCCTTCCCTTCACATTGAGAACTGGAATTGGGTTTATTCTGAAACTTATGTGAAGAGTTTAGTTATACTGCGGCAATGTTTGACTTGCGGCATGTTTCTCAGTATCATTAAGCACTTGTTAATTGCTGCCGTCACCAAAATATATGCACTTCTTAATATCCATTGTGAAGTAGCCAAACATTTTTGGGGTTGTAAATAATTTAGCACCTTTTAGCTTAGTTGCAATCTCTAATATCACATGCTTATAGCTGAGACTCCTTCCAAATTATCAGGCATCAGACTTAATTGAGAATATTTGGGTTGCTTGGATTACAGATTACCGTTTAGATTTATGGACGAAATCATTTACTAATGGTGGGGTATTATCTAGTCTAGGTTGCACATGAATAATTGTGGATCTTGGTTACTGTGGCTGCGTATTCTTGTAGTTTTACCTTGATGACATAAATTTTTCTTTTATTCTTGTTCACTAGTGTTTCTTGTCACATCAGGTTCAAGTTGGTGGTTCCCCATGGTACAAAATAGAAAAAAAGCTAGGCAAAGGGGGTTTTGGACAAGTGTATGTTGGTCGGCGTCTTTCTCCTGTAAATACAACCGAGAAAAGTACTGGCCCCGCAGCTGTGGAGGTGTGGCCTCGATTCTGAATTCGGCTTGTTGTGTTTGTCTTCTTTCTTTGTCCTTTTACCTTTATAGTTTTCCTGCATTTTCACTGAGATTGTTGTGTCTTAGGTGGCTTTAAAATTTGAGCATAGAAGTAGTAAAGGGTGCAACTATGGAGCACCTTATGAGTGGCAAGTCTACAAGTGAGTTCAGTTCAATATTTTCATTTCACTAGTATATTTCATTCTAATTGTGTATGAAACTTAATTATGTTCCTTTCGTTTGTGTGCAGCACTCTTGGTGGCAGTCATGGTGTACCGCGAGTACACTACAAGGGTCGGCAAGGCGACTACTATATCATGGTATGTGGTTCTTTCCTTTAATTATTGCTTCTGTTTCGTTGGAGTCTACATTTTGCTTATTTATTTTTTCTTTGACAAAAAATGTTGCCTGCAGGTTATGGATATGCTGGGCCCAAGCTTATGGGATGTATGGAACAATAACTCTCACACGTAAGTCATTTAAAAATGGATCTTTAATGGCAGATGCGTGCTTCTTATCTTATGTGCTACTTTGTCTTGCCTTTTCAGTTCCTGAATTAAAGTTTTTTTAATTTTTGTTTTTACATCTAGAATGTCAATTGAAATGGTCGCTTGTATTGCCATTGAAGCAATATCAATATTGGAGAAGATGCATTCTCGAGGGTAAGATTCTTTTGCTGCAACACGGTTATATTTGTGGTTATCATGAATTCTTTTTCTTACACTGAGCCTTTCATTTTTAGACCATTTTAGTTGGGAAACTATGAGCTCCCACCCACCCCCACAACAACCAGACACCGCCACCCCACCCCCACCCCCACCCCCCCCCCCCCCCCCCCCCCCCCCCCGGGGCAAAACTAAAATTTATTACTTCTGACCAAGAGTTGATAAATCAATTGTTCTATTTACTGATATCTTGAAAGCAATCTTGCAGTTATGTACATGGGGATGTGAAGCCAGAGAATTTTCTTCTTGGTCCTCCAGGGACTTCTGATGAGAAAAAGTTGTTCTTAGTTGATCTTGGATTAGGTAATATTTTGAAATGGCAATTTTTTTTTTCCTTACAATTAATTTTTTATTATATGTTAGTTGTTAGTGATTCTACTTTTAACTTGTTTGGTGTTATCAGCAACTAGATGGCGAGATATTTCAACCGGTAAGCATGTTGATTATGACCAAAGGCCAGATGTATTCAGGTACAGAAGTTGACTGCTGTTTGGTTGATTTCTTTAAATTCTTATGCTGCTTTCCGCTGTCCTTGTTTATCTTTATAGTACTTTGTTCGTACTCAGAACTCATAACTATTCTGATTTTGCAGAGGAACAGTACGTTATGCTAGCGTGCATGCTCATTTAGGGAGAACTTGTAGCAGGAGAGATGATCTGGAATCTCTTGCTTATACACTTGTCTTCCTACTCCGTGGTAGACTGCCTTGGCAAGGATACCAGGTTGTTTTTTCTCTAAACTTAGAAAATGCTCGTTTCTGTTATGGAACATACTTTTTTAACCTTACGATGTTCACAGGGAGAGAATAAAGGGTTTCTTGTTTGCAAGAAGAAGATGGCAACATCACCAGAGGCCTTGTGTTGCTTCTGCCCACAACCTTTTAGACAGTTTATTGAATATGTGGTGAACCTAAAGTTTGATGAAGAACCCAATTATGCAAAGTATATATCCCTCTTTGATGGGATTGTTGGTCTAAATCCTGATATTCGCCCAATTAACACCGACGGCGCACAAAAGGTACTAATTATGCAGTTATGTTTCTGTAATTTGAGTTGCTACTGTGCTTGCACGTATCTATGTAATTCCGGTTAATATATGATGTACCTAATAAATATTCTTTATCTCTTTTGAAGCTTATTAACCTAGTCGGTCAGAAGAGATCACGATTAATTATTGACGATGAAGAAGAAGATGAGCAACCAAAGAAGAAGGTTAGAATGGGTATGCCAGCAACGCAATGGATTAGTGTCTATAATGCTCGCCGGCCAATGAAGCAGAGGTATAATTGTCTTCCTGTCTCCCATTTGTGCTTTAATTAGTTTTGGCTTGGAGCATTTTTACTGCCTGAGAGTGGTCACTTTCCTGCTTAGTTCTCTACTTCTATTGTCATTTTTTGTTGTATTTTATATGTTCCTTGTTCTTTTCGTCCTCGAGTTTTATAATCTACAGAATGAAAAAAATAAAATGTTTAGAGCAAATTATGAAGATAAGGATTTAAGTTTTATTCTTATTTTCTTCTTGCCAATGTAGGTACCATTATAATGTAGCAGATGCAAGGCTTTCTCAGCATATTGAGAAAGGGAATGATGATGGATTGTTTATCAGTAGTGTGGCTTCTTCTCAAAATCTATGGGCCCTAATTATGGATGCAGGCACTGGGTTCAGTGCGCAAGTTCATGAACTCGCTCCCTATTTTCTTCACAAGGTACGTGCCGATGCTTTGGTCTATCTTACTACATGTTTTTGCTTATGTTGAGAATTTTGCATGTGTTGGGGGAATTCATGTGGTCGTGCATTTTATTCAGTCTGTAGAGTTTTTAACAAAGTAACTGTTCTATTCCCCGCAGGAATGGATTATGGAGCAGTGGGAAAAGAACTTCTACATCACTGCAATAGCTGGAGCTACAAATGGGAGCTCACTTGTAGTAATGTCCAAAGGTTAGTCTAAACGTTCAAATACTAGGTTTTCCATGTGTAATTTCCGCTACAAAAGGGAAATCTTTCTTTTTTATTTATTTATTTTTTACACGAATGTTTGATTAAATCCAGGTACACAGTATGTGCAGCAGTCATACAAGGTCAGTGATACATTTCCGTTCAAGTGGATTAACAAAAAATGGAGGGAGGGCTTCTATGTTACAGCAATGGCCACCTCAGGGAGTAGATGGGGTGTTGTTATGTCACGTGGTGCTGGCTTTCATGACCAGGTAATCATCTATTTGATTTTCCAGTGATAAATGATCTCCACTGATTTGTTTCATCATAAACAAGCATTACTGAGATTGACAACGTTGTTGGTGTTTAGGTGGTTGAATTAGATTTCCTATACCCCAGTGAAGGTATTCATCGTCGCTGGGACACCGGATATCGTATCACAGCGACTGCAGCGACATGGGACCAAGCTGCTTTTGTTCTAAGCGTGCCGAAAAGGAAGCCTCCGGATGAGACACAGGAGACTCTTCGCACCTCTGCTTTTCCCAGTGTCCACGTCAAGGTGAATTGTGTATTCTTTTGTGTAGTTGTGTTTCTTTGCAATGATTTGATTTGCTATAACTCTTGGAGTAAAACTCTAATTTTTTTTTTTTGGGCAGGATAAGTGGGCAAAGAACCTTTACATTGCTTCTGTTTGTTATGGGCGAACGGTTTCTTAAGCTGCCAATACATATATATATTTATTCGGCTTCTTGTCATGGCTCGCCTTTACCTTAGTCCTCAGGTATTCAGTTGGGGTTCTTTAACACCCTTCTCAGAGCAATTTTGCTGACTCAAGCTTTTAATTAATTGTAATTAAGAATGTATAGGAACTTTTAGCCAAAAGAAAAAAAAAAAAAAAAAAAAAAAAGAAAAACACTTTGGCTTGGCTTGTCTGTCAAATTGTGTGCAAAATGTCTTTGATGTCGTCAATGATTAGTCAGAGTTGATCCTCTTTACAATCTTGTTCTTACTGTAGCAAATATCTTCCCCACCCGTCGTTTTATTTTTACTTTCATTTTTTTGTTTTTTTTGGGGCAAGTTGAAGATTAATGTATTTATTCCGGTCTCTACAATGACCCTCAAGTAATGATAGATGGAGATGGCCATGGGATACCAACCAGCATTTTGGACGACCTGTCACTACTGAAATTTATTATTTTGACAAAACAATACGTAACAAAAGAGTGCAACAAAACACCGTAGAATTTTGATAAATAAAAAGAACCCGATTAAAGCTCCCAGTTATAAATTTCATTTTTCTCAAAAATGGGCCTCATTTATGGAATTACCCCTCTTAATGATCTTACCAGTTTCATCTTCGTTTTGAACTCGTTTTGTGCGGCAATATTTTTGGATTCAAAAGTCTTTCTACTCGAGATTTAAAATGTTAAAGCTGCATAGAAACATTTGAATAAAAAAAATTTAAACAGTAACAATTTGAACAAAAACAATTAAACGTGCATTTGTAAACAGAATGGAGGAATGAATGATTAGGGGAATTTTTTTTTTTTTTTTTTACTTTTTACTGTACTATCAGATTAGAATGGCACAAATGTTAGAGGGATGCCTTTTGCCATTCATGTAAAATTTTCAAATGGCAAGTTTCAATTGGCCGTTCAAATTGCACAAGCCAAACTCCTACTCAAATGTTAAATTGAAATGGAGTTACTCGAATGTAATTGTATGGTTGCCCTAAACGCATTGATAACCTTTTTGTTTTATCTCCAATTTAGACGATTCTTTTTTCAACGTCTTCATAGTGAAGAGAAGAACAAATCCGATCTACTTGTATCCTGTCAAAATATGCTATGAAGATCAAGGCTTCACTATATTTGTTTGAAAACCATTTTTTTAAATTGGCTTTTTTAGAAATCTATCCGAATACTGTTTTAGAAGTTATCATCTTTTTAAAATGACAGAGAGATCGTGCATCTAAACATCATTTTCGAACTCAACAAAATGAGTTTTCAACTGAAAACCAATTTCGAAATTATAAATCCCGGACACTTTCTCATGATTTTCTTGAAACTTATATCCCTTCAAATTTAGCTGTAACGTCAAATTTACCACAAACAGCCACAAGGCAGCTCTTCATTGTAAAAACCGAGTCTCCCAGAGCAACTCTTCTAGAAGCCAAGGCATCCCAAAGTCACAAGAGGTATTAATAAAGAAAAGATAAATCCATATACATTTCCTTCGGGGCATCTATTTCGGCATGCGAATCAGTAGATCCTACAGGCCTGCAACACATCCTTTCCAAATAAACCTGGTCCTGGTACATTACCACATCAAACATGATCGGTCAGCATTACAGATACAAAATCACACTTAAAAATGTTCCAAAAATGTGCGCACCCAAACACACACACACACGACACCAGGGAGAGAAGCAATTCATTGTGGATCTACCTCTGTATCATCGTCGTCATATCGAACGACAAAAATGCAAGTACAGTCGTCTACGTCATGTAGCCTCCTTTGGATATCCACAACATGGGCATCGCAGTAGACTGCATGATGTTCTCTTTCCTGCAAATAAGTCATTAAGCATAATGATGACGTTATGGCAATATGTGGAAAGAGTTTCAGTTTCACACTTTATGGTAAGTAAAATATTGGATTTGCCATTTTTTTAAATTTTGTCTGAAGCACTTAACCGGTCATCGTCAGACTTGCAGGGAACAAATTAAATTCCAAGAGCAAAAGTAATGAAGAAGATTAGGATTTAGGAATCTAATTTCTAGATTTATCCCCCGGATACGTTTCAGTTTCAAATTGAACCTTGAATTAAAGATTTTGTTCATCTCTTTGGCTTATTATGGAATTTATTTAATTTTATCCTATTTTAATTCTACAAACAGGTTTAATGATAGTAATTTTGTTAGAGCGAATGTTAATGAATGAATATTGAGATTATTGCTTTTCTCCTCATTAAGTTATTGCTCTTCTCTTAAATCCTCTATTTCCTCTTCTTTGGTTCTACTTATCTCTCTATGGCAGTTTTATTTCTCTTCTTGGTCTTACATCTTCTATTTCTTCTAACTTGGTTCTATATCAAAGAGATTACCTGGAAGCAGAGCACAAGATCCCCAACCTTCACCTTCTCACACTCTGAAGGTTCCAAGGGAATAGATCGCTCTCGCACTCCGGTTCTCACGTTCACCCACTCGTCTTCCTCCTTACCAAAACCAGAAAACCGCACACGAACTTCCTGAGATACAAGGTTACATTTAGCCCTTTTATGAAGGTAAACATAACTTGGTACATTTCTCTTCAAAGCTGGGCCGAAATTGCATAATGTAACGATGATATTCATGTGTTGATGCATCAATCAAGAACTTGAGAGTTATAAGTCATACAGGAAGAAATACCTTTGATATTTTTTGTTCATCGGAAATACATCCATATGTATCCATGAGGTTGGTCATTAATGAACCTACCAACTAATGCTTAACAAGCTATAAATACAGCAATTAAAAACTAATTTAACAACTAAGTAGTCAAGAGAAGATATGAGCTTCAAGCTGTTTAAATGTCTGGTTATATATAACAAGGAATGCAAACTAAAAATATGCTCGAAAGAGGGGAAAATAAACCATGTGACCTTGCATATGAAACAAAAGAGTGCAAGATTAACATCAAATAATTAACAAAAGGGACTTCAAAGGAGACAATAAGTGGGATGTATCTTACAAGTTCACATGCATTGAAAAGTCTGTAAGACAGAAATGAAGCAACATCATACCTGAAAAGACAAAGAAAAGTATTGCGGTTTCTAGTTCGACTCAAACAGAGATACACGAACAAATAAAGATCTTGAATAGAATAAACAAGAATGAAATATGTAAGATGAAATTTCAAGACAAACTTCTGTAAATCATTCTCACCAAGCGTTGTCTTTCACTGATTTAGCTTCATATGCCAACTCATGAAGATCCATCTTTCTTTCACCTGTATCGAAGTTTTTTTTTTAGACAATTAATAAATCGTAAAAACTTTTCTTTCCTGTTTCAGCAATTCAATTAAATGAAACGTTCAAGAAAATATCAGAATGTGCTAAAATGCTGGTGTATTTATTTATTAACAGTCTCGAACCGTGGCCGGAAATTTGAGAACTTTTGGGTGCATCAGTTGGAATATTCGAGTCCGAAAGATCAACAACTAATTGGAGGGAAGCAGGTGAGGAAGCACTTTCTGGGTTCGACTTTTTATGCTTATCAGCTAATGTGGAAGTGCTTTCTGGGTGAAGCTTTTTATGTTTATCCTCAAACCAATTTTGCACCTAAAATAACACATGAACACTTTACGAATATACGCAAAACACTTCGTTTTGAGCAAGGAACAAAGAAAATTGAAATAAATTAAAAAAAAAAAAAAAAAAACCTGTTCCCATGTTATAGTAGATTTTCCAGCACGACTTGATGAGCGGCTGCAAAGATAGCACATATGACAAATAAATAAGCAAAAAAAAAAAAAAAAAGTTGCATAAAACATGTCTGACTAAATCACGCAATGAAATATTTGACCCAAAAAAAAAAAAAAGGCTATGTTGATAAAAAGTAAAAAGGGTTGTTCACCCAAAGCTCATAGCAAGGTCTTGGCAAAACTCCTGACCAAGAGATTGTTCTTGTACCTCCTTGTATACATTCTCCATTTCCAGGATCTGCAAGAAATTACCAACCTAATGCATGATTAACACAAGTATGTATATATATATATATATATATGTTTATGGATATATGTTTTTGTTAAAACTACTCAAATAATCTCCTCATTCAACAGCTAATTCAAAAGATTAAGGAAAAACAAATAAAGCTTGAAACTTTACAGATTAGATTACTCCAAGAGTTAATTGAATTGTCAGAGAGATCACGAAAGCGTAAAATTAGACCCGCCAAATAAGGGTTTTTTTTTTTTTTTTTTGTTAATTCTTTTAATTTTGAGGAAATAAAGAAGTGATAGTAGAAACCCAGGTAGGGATGAAATATCAAAGGAAGGAAAAATGGAGGAGAGAAAGAAGAAGCGACCTCTGCAAGAGTGAACTCAGGAGGGGAGGTTCTTGAGATTTTTGACCCCAATTCTTCCATTTTCCTTTTTTTTTTTTTTTTTTTTGGGTACGGAAACTGCTGGTGCTGCTATGGAAGACAGAGAGAGATTCTGTTAAGTGGTTTTCTTGTCTTTTATTTATTTATTTATTTTATACGCTGTTGTCGTTTTTCTTGTTTAATCGTCATTTTTTTCCTACCAGTGCTTGTGAAGCTTTTTCTCGTCGTTTTCAATTTTGTCCTCTATTATAGTTTATTTCTTTTGCCTTTTTTCATCTGTTCCCGTTTTATTTCTCGGTTTCGTTCGGTCTTTTATGACTTTTTTTTTTTTTTCCTGGTTTTAACGTAATCACATTTATCTTCTTTTCTCACTTCTTATCGTTTTTCCTATTGTTGTCGCTTGTTACTTTCTGGATCGCTTTTCGCTATTTCCATTTGGTTTGAATAATTGAATGTTTCTGATTTGTTGTCGTTTCTACAAGTATAATGTGTCTTATCGGTTCTTGTCGTTTAATACCCTCGTTTATTTTTATCCATTCCATTCTTGTTGTTTATTGTTTCCAATATCGATGTTTAGTTTTTCGTTTTCGTTTTATTTTTCGTCCTTCATTGTCACTGTCGTTTGTTTGTTGATATTTCTTTTCTTTTCTCTCTTTTTTTTTTCTTTTTCTTTTTAAACCGGTTTATTTGTTTAGTTTTTTTGTCCTTTATTGATTGGTTGTCGTGTTTTATACCTTATTCTTTGAATGATTTTTTCTCATTTGTTTCCTTACTTTATCGACTCATTTGTTGTAGATTATGCCCCTTATAGATTCTGCTGTCCTTTTTCCTTTCTGATTTGAATCTTTCAAGTTTGTGTCATTTTCATTTTTATTTATTTATGTGTCGTTTTCCCCATTGTTGTTTTAATTTCAGAGTCGTTCAGTTTTTCATCCTTTTCTCACTTTAGTTGTTTTCACATTTCTGTCGTTTCTCGTTCTCTTGTCATTTATTCATTTATGAGTCACATTAGTTTCTTGCCCTCGAAATTTTTCTGATTTTATGAGTCGTTTTAAGTGTCGCCTTTTTTTTTTAAGGTATCACACTTTAAGTTGTTTTCCACTCGTTGTTGCTTTTGTACATTCTTGTCGTTTGTTTCCTTTCTGTGACGTTAGATCATTGTCGTTTTTACTTTCATGATGTCGTTTCATCTGTTGTTGTCGTTTGTTACCTCAAATCTTGTCACATATTAACATACTCGTTATTGCTTTCATTAGATGTGGTATGGATTTGGCAGTCATCTCAGTATAGTCTAAAATACACTTCCTTAAAGTTATTGAAATATAATTACGATTTACATTGCAATTTGGGGTTTTAACTTGACAATCAAATCCTTTTAACAAAAAATCAGGTTTAAACTAGTTTACATACAATACTTAACCCGGAAAGGTCCAAGCGGGGCCTTTAACAAATTGACATAAAATCCTCTGTGACGGTTCTCATGAAGAAACTGATATGGTATTACTCGTGATTGAAGATCAGTACTAAAACAAAAATTTAATAATTTATAAGTATCTATTTGACGTATCAAGATTTTTGGTAAACGTAAATTAAAAATTGATAAACAAGAGTTAAAACTAAAGCAAGTATGACTTGTTGATTGAGTGAGATCGTCTTGTCCATGGTTGTGGATGGTTTGGGTTTTGACGTAATGCTTGGAGGAGAGTAAAGGAAAGCCATCGAGATGCAATCTTCTTCTTTCTCTTCTTTAAATATTGGCCTCCCGATCACATGTTTGTACTGTCCGCCACTCCATGTCTACGAATTATAGAAGAAGCAAAGAGTGGTAATGAGTAATGGGGGGGGTCACACAAATTTATTGCACGTTAAATAAAGAAAGATTAGTACAAATTTCCCACCATCTTATGCAAAACACTTTACAAAAACAAGTTAGTGATATGATTAGGAGGGCATAGGCATTAGGTGGCCTCCATCATGAAAAGGATAAAGAGAATCATGGTTGGGACTTGCGGGGGTACACATTTAAACTTTTGCTCATAATTGTGATCAATTGTGTTCAATAGTCACAATAAACGTATTACGTAATTAAGCCTAACTGGCATGTGGGGCCTACACTCTCACATCCTGATCCCGACTCATTTGAATCAGGACGTTTGGGTTTTTCATCAAGTATGTACAGTAGTTTTATCCAATTTTTTATTTTTTATTTTTTATTTTTTATTTTTGGAATTGGCTTGTAAAAGTAACGAGGTTTGTACCTGCATTTGATCTCCAATAGTGATTACCAAAGCATCCTTCTCAGGGGTGAAAGAAACCCATCCTTTTTTGGAGTAAACATGAAACTCCGACGAGCCACCGCAGAAGTGCAGGCAAAGGGCGTGAGAGTGGTCGTTTCTCCGTATGAGCATCCTAATAACTTCATGTCTAAGAGAGTCACCACCACCACCACCACCACCGCCGCCGCCGCCGCCTCCACCAATGTCACTGCCAACATGTCTGCTATTTTTATACAGACAACAAAGCGTTCCGGTTTCATGCCCCTGCAGCCACAGCATTTCATTTCCATCGATCGATTTTCTTGGAGGATCCTTCAGAAAAACTGATAGAACTTTCTCTCCAACCTTCTCAATGTTGGTCAAAATGATTTCCATTTGTTTGCTGTGTAACACATTACGGAAGATATTAGAACCACTAGTACTACTTATGCTTGTAAAGTAAGGAGAAAACCAAAGTACTAGCCACCATGTTTTATACATAGAGCACACACACACACACACACACATATATATGTGTGCGTGTATATATATGTATATCCAACTCTCTCACATTTGTCAACCATGCATCTTAATCTCTAGCTATATTACTCTAATATATTACATTGTCTTTGTAGTGCTACTCGGTATCCAATGATTTAGTACATAACTTTACGCATGTAACATTCTTACTTGTTTTCTATCCTTATGGAGGACCATCCTACGTAAAAACATTATTACTGTTATTTATTTATTTTTAATGTGAGATATCAATTATATTACTTCGACAATTATTCATAAAGACCTAGCCTTTGTCGAAGTTCTCATTTGAAAAAAAAAATAAAAAAAGTTATGAGATGTGAATTTTATATAGCTTGAAGTTTAACTTCTTCTTCTTCTCTTTTTAATTAATTTTTAAGTAAGCTTGAAATTTAACTAGATGGTAGTCACATTGACGTTTAATTTTGCGAGACACACAATTCAAATTCTCACATTTTAATTAAAAAAAAAAAAAAAACAAAATCTTAAAAAAAAATTATTGTCCTTATTAAAAGAAAAATAGAAGCATCCTCTAAGTATATTTTAATTGTATATCAAGTTATCAACTCAATTATGTGCTTAATTCAAAACCAATTAGAATTGGAGTGACAATTACTAATTGCAGCCAAAAAAAAAAAAAAAAAAAACAAACAGAACAGAACAAAAACAAAAGAGTCATGACAGTTATTTTACCAGAAATTGGAATATCCAAGTGGCCAAATTCCCTCCATTAGAGACTTCAAACCTTCATCCCTACTCCACAAGAACTCTTCGCTCTCACTCTCTCCCTCCTCACCGTGAGCTTCCTCAAACCCGTACGCCATCTCCGGCGACCTCGTCACGGCCGCCCTCTTCTCCTGCGCCGCCGTGAATATACCGGCGGCGGCGGCGGCCTGCACCGACCCGACTATTTCCCGCGAAATTCCATGGTTCGCCACCTGAAAGCACCCGATGTACGCCACGGAGTCCGCGATCTTCGAAACGGCGTCGCGTTCTCCCGAAGCCAGAGACTCGAAGTCGATGACCGGAGGGCTGTCGACGGACCTCTGTTTGGGGAAGATTTTGTCCGGCAAGATGAGGTCCGGGACGCGGAGCGAGTGCTCGAGGAACTCCGACAGGACGTCGTCGTTCGTGAAGGAGGATTTTCGGCCGGAATGGATCGGTGATGGCGGCGGCGCTCGGAAGTTGATCTGGTTATCAGCCGGTAATGGCTCCGGTGAATTAACTTGCGGAGACATTGGATATTTGTGGGGGGTGTGAGAAACTTTAAGCTCAATTAAATCTCTGCATATATATATATATATATATTGATATTTAAATTCTGATATTAATAATTACCCTGTTTCTATTTTTCTATTTTTTTTTTTTTTTGGATAATGAAAATGGTTTATGGGAAATTATGTAGAGATTTTGAAAAGGAGTAAAAAAAGAAAAGGGTTAAGGAGCAGCAATGATGGCATGTTTTGGACGTCGCCAACAATACGAGAATAATCGCAACGATGGCCTTTTGCTTTTCGATTTGCTTTTCTTTTTCTTTTTCTTTTTCTTTTTCTTCCCTTCAATTCTCTTCACTTTGTTGCAGTACTGTCCCACTGTTAGTTTTCCTTATTTTTGGAATGGGCTGGCAAGCTTTTAATTGCCATGGCTAGCTGATAATGTTTTTTCACTTTTGTGGCCCCAAACCACGAATCTGTAGGACCCACCTTTAAGCCAGCATAAGTAGTGTTCCATTTATCGGATGCAATGCTCATTAACAAATGGTTGGGCTGGTTAGCATGCCTCCGGATTTAAAATTTTCATCCAAATTCATCTCTTTTTTAAAAATTAATAAAAATTATAATTAATTTATAAAAAATTAATCAATTTTAATATAAAAAATTTCATTTCTAATCGGTATACCAAACACATCCTTAGCATTAGGACTCAATCCGACCGAGTCATCGGATTGATTAACGGTACTCTTTAATTTAAATATTTAAGATGTTCTCTGATGAACTATAAATTACATCAAAACTCCTATAAGCATTTCTGTTGGTGTGGGCTATAGCAATGCCCGTACAAGGTGATATGATGGTAGCAACGGGTGTCCAGCTCAGACGCATGGATCATGAGTTAAAAGTAGTCATCACTGTACTATTTTTTATTTTTTATTTTTTTTATTTTTGGGATATATTGAGTTTCTAAAAGATTCTCCAACATTTTGATTTCATTTTTCATCGGCAGTTAAAGACATAACACCATGTGAAATCTCTATTAGATTCCCATAAGTTTGCACTAATTGAGATAGGATTAGTGCCTTCCACCAGTTGCTTGTATTCTCTTCCGAATTATCCCAGTGGAAGTGATCAGATCAATCCCATGCCACAAGTGCAAAATATATATATTTTTTTTTCCTTTTTCGTCTGGAAAATATCTCAATGTTGTAACAATAATTTTAGGTTTTGATAATAGTAACTTTACCATTATCGGATTGATACTGCAATAAGGATGTCTTACATTCTTTTTCTCCCATGATGTCCTCATGCTCGATGCTTGATATCCTCAATACAAGAGATCTTGTCCGGTCAATGTGTTGTGTGACGTTGGATTCATGATGGTTTAAGTGAAACTAGATGCTCTTTTCATATTATTGGTGGATTTCGAGATTTATTTTATAAATGATGAGGAGTGGAATCAGGATAACACCAATCATCCCATTCTATTTATTAAGGGAGGTTGAGTGATACTCTTCTCAGCTCTCAGCCACTTGAGATTTGGGTGTACAGTTTGGACTTTGAATTATTGGTAATTTCGAGTGGGCTTCGTTGTAATTTTCATACATTCCAAAATGTTGCTAATGGAGGCTTTAAATGGCCCTACGGGAACCGGAGTTGGGCTAATTTTGTCAGATCAATATCAGTTTCTGAGTCGTCCAAATGTGCTGATTTCTCGGAACGGACGACATGATTAAAGCATCAGAACTAGCTGACTCCAGTACTCTCTAGCGCTTTTGGGTCTTCTATATTTCCAACACACGATTCGGCCCGTATGTACGCTGATTTCAAGAAGAAGAAGAAGAAGATGTTTGCTACCTGCTTTGGGAGAAGGCACAGAACATTAAATGATAAGCATAAGCATTTTTGTCATTAATTAAACTTAAAAAAGGACTAATTAAGGGATATATATTATGACTCGATCGCTGAATGGTGTATATCTAAGTGCCACCGACTTCACCTCCTGGCTCGAAGATGATGACTTCGGGGCCTCATGGTGGCAAGGCTGGCAGCTCAAGTGCCGATCACGGCCACATCATGCAACATAGGTTGTTGGTTGGTGGTGGAGTGTACATGTGGTGTTATTAGAATATGTGACACTAATATTGTTGGTGAGTAGATTGAACTGGTTTATTATTATTATTATTATGAAGAAATATGTGTGACCACATCCGACGATGAACAGATTAACATGGTCTTCATGCACCGAAACTCAAGTATCCATTAGAATAAATTTGGTCCAAGTTCAATTAGATAGCCTTAAACTTCTCTAGAACTGCTCGATATCAAGAAATTTGAGCATTGACGCATTAAAGGTGCACCAGTGGTCTAGTGGTAGAATAGTACCCTGCCACGGTACAGACCCGGGTTCGATTCCCGGCTGGTGCATGATTACTCTTTTTAAATCCACAAGCTAGGCACAATCTTTAATTTTTAAAATGTCGTCTACTGGTCTGACTGTCGTTCATCGTCATCATTTTAGGATATCATTTTCTGCAATTCGTTTTTCAATATATTGTTGTTGCAACCTTTAACACATCATTTTCGAAAAAAAAAAAAAGAAACCTTTCACAGTAATGCTATTTAGACAATAAATTTATCACAGCTGCTCGAATATTACATGTTTTAATCTCAAATAGTACTGATGATGCTTACAACTTGTATATCTAGTACTGATTAATGACTGATATATATATATATATATATGTGTTGTTTTCATAGATTGAGTTCTCCTTCCGTACTTTGCTGTTCCTTTAATCATACTCCATTGCTTGACAAGATGAATAGTGGAAAAGTCGTAAATATAAAATTTCTAAAGAAATTGCTTATTCTAATATTATTGACATAGATACATATATATATATATATATTATCCATGATACGAAGTGTTTATACTCTATTTGAAAACATTTAGAATAAAAATATTTAACATTATAGAAAACATCTAACTGATAAAAAATTAACCTCCAACGACTTGGAATTTTGCCTAGATGACACATTTTATCAAAAAAAATTTCATTTTTTAAACACCATTTAAAATGTCGGCAACCAAACGTTGATTAATTAAAGTATTTTCAAAACGTTTTTATCAAATGCCACCTTTGTTGAAATCAGTGTCATTATGAGTTATGTTATGAGTTAAGTTTGATTATGTATTGAAAATGTTGTTTTTATATTATGTATATATTTATATGGACAAGATGATAGAATATATAATAGATTATTGGAGCAAATATTCTCTCTCTCTCTCTCTCTTCTTCTTCTCTCTTTTTTTGCAATTAGTGAGTGTCACTGAGGTTGTACCGTACTGCTGTCAAGTCAACATAAGTCGACAATATTAGGCGCTTTTTCCTAATTTATTTTCTATGTAACACATGTTTTTTGGTGGTATGTATTAACCAATTAAAAAAAAAACACACACACACACACACAGCCTAGTTCAAACGCATATATATATATATATATATATATATATATAATTTGGCCTATCTATCAAAATATCATTACGTAACGCAGATGTCTATGTACGACGCGTGTCCTCAGATTCGAATATATATATATATATATAATTTGAAGCTAAGAGATATTGTAGTATATATGCACGTATAGTTATTCTAGGCCATGGTAGTTAGATTTTTGTTTTATTGTTGTTCCTCATCGATATTCGTTTTTCTTTCTTTCTTTATTTTTTTTATTTTTTATTTTAGAGCGTTCATGGATGTGATAAAAAAAAATGGAGCAAAGGCTCTCGCATACGTGATATGATCAGTAAAAAATTACATACACGATTTTCACGTGTCTTTATATTTCTTGAGACTGAAAGTTGTATTTCTAATAACAATGATGACATTAAGGCCTTATTTGCAGTGAAAATTAAGATTTTTTAACGTACCTTAGAAACCATATGTTCTTGCATAATTTGAACCTAAATATAGAAAAACATTTAATAAAAAAATATAAAAACAAAATTTATTATTGTTTTCCACTTGTTTGTGAAAGTTAATGCATGACGCAGAGGATCCTGAATAATAATTTTGATTTAATTCTGGAAGTTAAGCACGTTTTACTTGTTAATTGGAGGGGGGAAAAAAGAAGAAGGAAGTTGGTCAGTCGCCAACTTCTAATTTTCTACTCTCTAAAAGAAAAAACAAACTCTACTCTCTACAATATGGACTGTAAACTCATTAAACAGATTCTTAAGGACCTAATTTAAGAATTAAGATATCTCTGAAATTTGCAATGTTAATGTTCTTTTTGGAGCTGTTCGATCGAACATATATGCATATATATATGTATTAATGTACATTTAAGCTAGAGATTAATGTGAACATTATTTAGTAACTCATCGTGAATTTGGAACTGTTTTATCTGTACTTTCAATACCTTATCGGTACTGTTATTGTGTACGACGTTGGGGGGAGTTTTCCTAAAAAGAAAACAACGTGAAAATGAAGCCTTTTTATTAATCGATACGTGAAAATGATTTTCAGTATCCATTAGTTTTGCACTACAAAAAGTCAACAAAAGTGCACTACAAAAAGTCATCCACTTTCGTTGATGGGTTTGATTTTTCTATTTGCCTTGTAAAAATTATGGATTCCACGACTAATTTTAATCGTCGTGGAATATTTATGGATTTTATGACGGTTTTTAATCATCGTGAAATGGATGAAATGGTGGCAACATTTAAGATTTTAACTGTAATTACCATGCCAGTTTCCAATAGAAACCATCGTGGAAAATGGACATTATACGACAGTTTCCAGTGAAAACCATCGTGTAATGTCAATCTTTCTTGACCGTTTCCAATGAAAATTATCGTGAAAAATTGTCTAAAAAGACAAAAAAATTCATTTTTTTTTCTTAATTTTCCACGGGTGGCCTATCATACGTGTACTATTGATGTGACCAATTAAAGAAATGGACGGACTAAACATGTGAGGTTTAATTCATTTGCTTTCGTGGACCAGTTTTGCACATATGACAAACATTACAAACCCTATTAAACTTTTTCCAAATAATATTAGAGAAATCCCACAAAAAAAAAAAAAAACCAATATAATTGGAGAAAAACTAAATTTAAGTAGCTGCTGATTAAGACACATATCTGCTTTAAAAACTAAGTTCAAGTAGTTGTTGATTAAGACAGATATCTGGATAAGCTTTTCGCGTATATGTGACAGTGCTTGAGACGATACGGTTAAACCCATAAATGTTGGAGACATATGTACAACAATTAATAAAACAAAAACTTATAAAACAGAAGCAGAAAATATCTATATGTATAAAATAAAAATCTTAATATATATTATACAGTGCAAAACTTTTATGGCAATCAATGGTTGAAAAACATGGAAGGGGAAGTAAAACATGATAAGAAGCCATTCTTACCTTTTTGGCTGTCAATGGTCACTTTTGATCATGAAAGTACCTAAACACCCTAGATGATAAAAGAAAGAATAAGAAAAAAAATTGAAAATGTGAAGGATATTTAGGTCTTTTTATATTGTCAAAACTAGTTTGACCGAATGAAAGGTATCAATATACTGTGAATTTAAAATGTTGATATAAACACAAAGAAGTAACTTTTTTTCATCCTCAAGGTTTGTTTCTAGGGTTTTCGTGTTATTAATTTTTTATGCCGATCATGAGTCCTCTGGTTCATACATAAATACAGACATATATATCTATATATATATATATGTATATATGTATTGGTGATGAGTTCTATGGTTCATAATATTGTTTCAAATGGAATGGACCCTACGTAAAACAAGTGGCCAAATTCGTGAGATAGAATTCAACCAAAAAGGACCAAAGTGGTCTAACTCGTAGAAATTCATGGATATTGGTAAATTTAATTTTAATCAACCAATTGCTCACCAAACACAAAGAAAAAAGTCTTAAAGAAGCTGAAACTGAAGGCAGTTCCTCTTTTCCCTTTCCAAGCATACAGACCAGGGACGGTGTAAAAGTAACTTTGTTTCTCAATATAAAAAAATATTATTAGGAAGGGTGGACCTAAAAAACAACCCCCCTTGAGCAAATTTTCAACGACCCCTATGCAAATTGTCCATGTAACAACCCCCATATAGCCATAAATATACATTTATTATAATTGAGTATCACAGCCAATCCACTTTCTTTGGTATAGGGTTCGGTGAGCAGAAAATTAATGAAATGAGTACTCTAATTAATATCAAATATTATTTTTTTTACTTTTAGTGGTCCGTCTTTTCCATCCATGAGTACACACACACACACACAAATATATGTATATATTTGAAAAATATAGGTTTGTCATTCATTCATGCATGGATTTTCTTGAATGAATAGACCACGTTTTTCTTTTTGAGCTTAGCAATTAATGGGCCACGATTGTATGAAATCATAGACCATTAACCTGTTGAATTTTTTAGAATGATAACAAATGCAAACTTAGTTAAGTTACAATTAATCCCTCGTCTAATGTAGGATCTGTAATTAATGTTACAGTGTATCCATGTGATTTTCTACAATTAAGCTACAAATTAGGCGATTATTAAAATAATCTATTACGTATTAATGGTTGCATCAGGGATGGAGGGAGTATAGGGCCCAGGGCTTGAGTCCCCTCCCAACTTTTTATTTATTTTTATTTTTTTTATATATTTTTAATCAATATATATACACACACACAACGAATTCACAAACGCTTCCTAAAATTTAAAAATATAATCTTTCCTATAATCTTGTACACTTTAAAATTTAAGAAAATCCCAATGGACAATAAAATTAAAGCTCAACATATATAGTAACATATTTAATGTTCAACACCCTGAAATTCTTAAATTAACAAGGGTTAATTAGACGTATAACCAAATCACAAACTTAAGATATCTATCGCTCCTTTACGTCAAACCTCCCATCTGTCCTATATCCTTGTTTTTTCCTTTATGAAATTAAAAAGATTTATTTCACACATAAAAAGTGTTTATCTATTAGTTTATCGACTCTAACATTATTTTTAATTCTAAATGTTGTTAATGCTATTAAGGAGGGATATTTTCATGCCATATATATTGTGTATGTTAAACTTGATATCTTGATTATAACTATAGTAAACATGTATAGCAACATATTAAATATTTGCATAAATTAGTTGTAGTCTATATAGGCTTGTTGCTCGAGTTCCACTAACTTCTAAACCTAATTACCTGTTTCCACCTACAACATTAATAAGTCTATTAACTAAGTGAAGATCTTTTGCACATAAAGAAAAAAGAAAAAAGAAATAAAAAGAAGGGATGAATTTCAAACACATTGGCTATAAAGTCAGCTTAATTTAGCTAGTCCTTGTCATCTCTAGACATTAGATAAAGTATCCCATGGCCAATTAGCTAAGGGACTTTGAGGTTCAGTACTATTAACTTTGGTTGTGGTTAGCTACGTGAAGAACTTGGCCTCTTCGAAGATTCATTCTTAATTAATTATTAGTCGTGGAAAATTATAATTATTGCCTTCCAACAAGCATGCTAATTATGCTTTGCCTTTGCCGTTGCAAAGCCAATCATCTGCCAAAATGAGATCCAAATTTCAAAATTCAAAACATTACTTATGCACCTTCTTCAAAACATTTTTCTGAGTGTGAATTTCGTGTCATTTGGATGCAATATAATTATTGTAACGGAATATAAAATAAGCTTAGATGTCTGTTACCATTAATAGGATAATACAACGATAATAAAAGGTGTATTTCCTTCTCTTCTTTCAAGATAAGTTTAGAGATCCTATCTAATTAATAGATTATATAACGTTTCTTAAAATTCATCTAATTGAGAGTAATAAAATTGGATGTGATAGAATTTTAAATAAACTAATTAGATGTCCGTTACAAGTGTTTGTATCATAATTAATTAATTACTAGTATTACTCATCATGTGGTGAAAAAGAAAAGGATCTAAGAATTCAGAAAAGTTCATATGGGTAAGCTTGTGAACACAAGCTTGGTCCATATGCTTTCTGGAGAAAAACAGCACATAAAACAGGCATGATCAAGATACAGCATTATATCAGAGTTGACCGAAAGTTGACCGATAGTCAAAAATGGGTTCTCATCTCTGATTGAACCACGAAAGCCACGATGTACTTTTATTTCGTTCCCAAAGGCCATAATGATTGAGTTTGAGTTGGTGGGTTGGTCAGCTTTGTCCTGGATATTACCGGGTGAATATTATTTTTACGGAAGTAAAAAAAAATATATATATATATATATAGTTATTAAAATAATACATTTGCGAGTAAAAATAGTATTTATTAAAAGTAAAACAATTATTTTGTTAGTAAAAAAAAAATAATAATAATAATGCTTCTATATCAACAGCACAACAAATCTGAAAATAATGCCAAACTGTTTGTAATTAGGAATTAGAAATATGCATCATATCTGACGCCATGCATACATGATACATCCTAGTAATGCCCCAAAACAGCAATTTATGGGGCCACATTTAAAAATTAATTAAATAGGTAATGTCACCTTTTTACATACTAAAATCTTCTTCTTCTTCTTCCTTTTTTTTTTTTTTTTTCCTTTTCAATAGTACGCATATTAATTAGAAAAATTTTACAGATCAAAGTGGACGAATTATTTCCTCCAACCAAATTATATTTTCATCTATCCAAGGATAAATTTTGCTACACCATGGAATTGGCAACTCTAGAAACATGGTTAAACAAAACACTCGGAAAAAAAAAAAAAAAAAAGACATGACTAATATCAGATATATCCAAGGTTGTCTATATGCTTCAATTTAAAATGTCTTTTTATTCTTTTGTTAATACATTAAATATTACCATGGCACCCTTATAACAATTTCAATATCTTTTTTTTTTTACTTGAGAGAATGGAAGACTCAAATATCTTAATATAGAATTGTATGTAAAATTACTACATAGGTCACACATATAATCACTCATTTTCTTCCCTGAAAACTCTTGGTTCACTTCTCTTAAAGGCACCTGTCACTTGCCGTTATTTACCATCACCCCATCACCGAATTTAAGGAGAAGCTTTAATGGCCGGTTGACCAGTTGAGCGCTGAACATGTCTTCCTGTAGGATTGAAAATCCAATCTTAAAATATTTAAACGTAATGTCCTTCCAAAAGAAAATTGGAAATGATTAGTGCCTATTTGATTCATTGATTGGAATTAAATATATCTTTGATGTATAGGCTGAAATTGAGTTTTTGAGTTGTAGTTGTTTAACTTTTTAAAAACTAATTAAACATTTTATTGATTTTTTGAAAAAAACTAAAAATAAGTTAAATTTTTTGAATCGAAGTTGTTACTCCAAACACCTTATAAAATTTTTCAACTCATTCTTATTTTTTTTTTCTAAAAAATGTATAAAAATTTTAATTAATTTTAAAGAGAACCAATTCTGACCCCAAAACTTTAGTTCCAACGAAGGGAAGCAGACTCAAGCGCGTACAGAGTCCCATATAGCCGGAATTCTTTGACTTTTTAACACTTCTCCTGTACGGCTATACCCCACACACACTGCCGTGTTTTCCTTAGGATCACCAACCTCACTGCACGTGTCCCTCACGTGACCTTTTTTTTTTTTTTTTTGTTTAAATGTGGAGACGGATCTGCGTTTGGTGCCATCCCGTCATATTTGAATACGCTTTAAGCAATCATTGTCGAACCCTTATCCTGAGTCTTTATTTTATTTCTCATGAGGAGGCCTTCTATCACCTCCCTCTTGCATTTTTATTAATAGCCACAAACTTTCTCTTGGCAATGACTCAAACCAGTATTTCTCTGGAAAATCACACAAACTTTTCTCTCTCTTTTACACGAGAATAAAAGAGAGAGAAACGAGCATATATATATATATATATATATTTTGGAAGCTCGTCAAATTGTCGGAGAGTTTTCAAAACTCCAGCAGACCAAGTACTCCCTTAATCAACCTTGTAATATTCCAAGAAACTATATTTATATCAGGTAAGTGCAATTTCTGTTTCTTCTATAACCTTGTTTGTTTCATAGGAAAAAAGAAAAGAAAAGAAAAGAAATGTGTCATTACGTTTTAACTTAGCCTTACATTTATCACGCCACGATGCACAAATGATTGTTTTTAGTGATTTCCTCGTACTAAATTCTGTTAATTTTTTATTAACGAAATCAAGGCGGGAAAATTAACTAAAACATGGACGGGATCGAAAAGGCGGCGGAGAGGGGGCGGAGCTTGGGGAGAAGCATAAGCAGGGGCATAAGCAGAGGAAGCTGGAACATGGAGGACATGTTCTCATCGGGACACTATTCGCGGAGGAGCAGCCACGTGGATGAAGAGGAGGAGGCTCTCAAGTGGGCCGCCATCGAGAAGCTTCCGACGTACAATCGGCTGCGGACGGGCATCATAAAGTCGGCCTTTGAGAATCAGGATCCGCTGCAGGTGCACGGGAACACCAAGGGGGTCGTCCACAGAGAAGTCGACGTCCGGAAGCTTGACGTAGACGACAGACAGAGATTCGTCGACCGGGTTTTTAAGGTTGCTGAAGAGGACAACGAGACGTTCTTGAGGAAGTTCCGAGACAGAGTTGATAAGTACGTTTAATTTTCAGCGTTGTTCTTCCCTAACAGATTCCAACTTTAATTTCCCTGTTCTACTAATCGTTGTTAACATTGGAAAATGCATTAGTAGTTACGCGATGTGATTAGTGAATATGAATTGGTTTAATTAGTCGAATTAATAATTACGCGAAAATTAGTCACGCTTAGATCAGCATCAGTTGTCAAACAAAATGGTGAGATCAAGCATACCCTATTGCATGTCAGATCGGCTCAAGTCATTTCGAGGCCTTTGACACATTTAAAAAATAACAATAATAATAATAATAATAAAAGAAAGAAGCTATTTTTTCTCTATCTTTTGACATAGAAAATTATAAATTAATATTTCATATTAAAGCTAATTGAATAAAAAGTATGCCTAACTTATTTTATTTTTTTGTCATATTTTTTTATTATAAATTTTAATAATTATGAAGAAAAATTTGTACTGAAAAAAGAGTTAGTTTGATTTTTTTTTTTTAGAAAAGTGTTTTAAAAGTAGTGATAAATATTAGTAGTACTACATACATACATACATACATACATATGTATATATACACAAAAAATAAATAAAAATCAAGAGAGTGTTTTGAGTGCATAATGCCTAAGGTTTGAGCCGGTCATGCTATCAGTAATTTCATGCTTGAATTTATCAAGTTAAAAAAAGAAATGTTGAGATATGTTAATCAGGGACTACAAAAAAGGAGATCAGTTTCAGGCTTTCTTTCTTTCTTTTTTTTTTTTTTTTATGTCATAATTTCTTTTTAATGAGGAGAGAGAACTTTTGTGAGTATATTTGGAATTTAAAAAGTAAAAACAAGAACATTAATTAGTCATTGTCTTGGTGTTCAAGGTAATAGATACATATGACACACAATCATGCATGAGTTCACCTCAAACCACTCGAACAATGATTTTTTTTTTTTTAAATAATATGTAAATTTAATGGAAATGAATACTCAGTTTCGTAATTAATTAAGTGGGGTTGTTGTAATTTCAGTGTCGGAGTCAAACTTCCAACAGTTGAGGTTAGGTATGAGCATTTGACAATTGAAGCAGATTGCTACGTGGGCAGCAGAGCTCTTCCAACCCTCCCAAACGCGGCCTTAAACATTGCAGAGTCAGCTCTTGGTTGCCTTGGGATTAGTTTGGCCAAGAGAACCAAACTCACCATTCTCAAGGATGCCTCTGGCATTGTCAAACCATCTAGGTTTGTCTTTATTTCATTCTTTTTTATTACCTAAAAAAAAAAAAATCCAAAAAACAACTCAAAGAATGTGAAATGTTAAATTTAAAAAAAAAAAAAAAAAAAACACACACACACACACACAAAAAGTCATTTTCCGAAGGGTAAGTGTCAAAGTAATAACCATATACTAACCACACAACCTCGAAGCAGGACATTAAAGAACAAAGAACCCAAAAAAGTGATGTTATCAAAAGACTTTTAGGTGACAAATCTTGTTTTGGTCTACAGGATGACACTTCTCTTAGGTCCTCCGTCATCAGGGAAAACAACCCTTTTGCTAGCTTTGGCTGGAAAGTTGGATCCTAGCTTGAAGGTTAGTCAATCCTCTATTTATGACGTCACACATGAATTCGCGATCTAAAGAAAAACAACAATAATATGTCCGTAATTAAAATAACATTAATCATCGATTTCAACGGAGTACAGGTCCGAGGAGAGGTCACCTACAATGGCCACAAGCTTAATGAATTTGTGCCACAGAAGACTTCTGCTTACATCAGCCAGAATGATGTTCATGTTGGCGAAATGACTGTCAAAGAAACCTTGGATTTCTCCGCCAGGTGCCTCGGAGTTGGGACTCGATATGGTAATTCACCCTGATTATCTTACATATAAAAATGTCATCATTAATTTATCGATTTTTCTTTTTTAGATTTTTAAAATTTGATAACATTCTGGATCATCGTTTGTGTTGTTTTAGATCTCCTTGCGGAGGTTATGAGAAGAGAAAAGGAGGCTGGAATCATTCCGGAGGCTGAACTAGACCTATACATGAAGGTAAGAAATCAAAACTAAACAACAAAGGTTTGATTATTTGTTCGGTTCATGTCACGTTACATTTCTCACATTTTCACGTAACTTTTCAGGCAACTGCAATGGAAGGAGTTGAGAGTAGTCTCATTACTGACTACACTCTCAGAGTAAGTTCAAATTCCTTATCCTCCTCTTCCTTTGATCCTTTAAGAATGGCGACAAAAGGGTTTACACTTTAGCTATTCAAATTGATAACAAAGTTAATATTTTATTTCCAACTTCTTGAAAAAAAAAAAATCAAATCAAATCAGACCATAATAGCTCACAATAAGGTGTAGAATATTAGTCAACAAATTTTTTGTCTCAAAAGAAAAAAGTCATCTGAGATTTTCTCAACAAAGTATTAATATTTTATTCAGCCAAACTTCTAAACAAATTGACTAGCAAATAGTTAGATGCTTACAAGAAAAGACAATATATATGGGATGTATATGTATATAACTAACTGGTTATTATTTTTTTTAATGATGAATAATGGAGCAGATTTTAGGGCTGGACGTATGCAAGGATATTCTTGTTGGAAATGAGATGGTGAGAGGGATATCAGGTGGTCAGAAGAAACGAGTGACAACAGGTCAACTTCCAAACTTTTTAATTACCTTTTTTTTTTTTTTTGTATTTTATAAATTTGGTTCTAAAAAATTCTGATAAGTGATAACCATCCATTGGAAGAAAGATGTTAATTGTACAAGTAACATACTGCTTGGATCCATTGAATTTAGGTGCAAAGACAATAATATTATTAAATTCCTTTAATCATATACTCGGTCTTGACTCTTCAGAATTCTAAATGTATACCTAACCACTATTTTGGTGGCCGAGTCTTACTAGTTAGAATTTTGAAGTACATTTTGTACCACGAGCCTTTTTCTGGGTTTTTTTTTTTTTTTAATTTTTTAATTTTTTAGTGCTCATTGTTTCGAATGAAAACAACTCTATATGAGAGTAGACGTGGGGCCATATCTGTTTGGATGCGAAGTTCGCTGTGTGCGAAGCCGAATAAGTGTGTTGTTTCCCCTATTCAAATTATGTCATGTTAATTTAATCAAACAAACATGAATTTAAAAGTAAAAAGAATGGGAGTGAGAGACGTAAGATGAACTTGGAATGTATCAAACTAAAATGGTTGAATATTAATGATGGAACAGGGGAAATGATAGTGGGTCCCACAAAAACACTTTTCATGGACGAGATATCAACGGGGTTAGATAGCTCCACCACGTATCAAATAGTGAAGTGCCTACAGCAGATCGTACACCTCACGGAGGCTACTGTGTTGATGTCCCTACTCCAACCCGCTCCTGAGACGTTCGATCTGTTTGATGACATTATCCTGTTATCGGAGGGCCAGATGGTCTACCAGGGCCCACGGGACCACGTTCTTGACTTCTTTGCCAGTTGTGGGTTCCGCTGTCCCGAGAGAAAAGGAACTGCCGATTTCTTACAAGAGGTAAAAGAAGAACGAGAAAGTATATTACATGTTTATACCTAAGATATTGAAATATAGAAAATGTTGTTCATATGTAGTCATAGACCTCATTTAAAAATTTTTCCCAAAAAAAAAAAAAAAAAAGGTTCAAAATATGGGTTTTAACTTATCAAATTTTGACTTATCGAAATGGCATTAGAAGTCTCTAAAGATAAACAGAAGGAGCACTTTAATCCATTTTTATCGACAATCTTAACTTAAAAGCATTGTATTTCGAGTAAAAATGATGTTACATGGCATTTTTCAAATAAAAGTGCTATAAAACGTGATAACAAAAGTGTAAACAGATATCGTAACGTTTTAATAATAATGGTTCAGGTGACATCAAGAAAAGACCAAGAGCAATATTGGGCAGATAGAAGCAAGCCATACCGGTATGTGCCGGTCAGTGAATTCATGAACCGGTTCAAGCGGTTTCACGTGGGCATGCGACTCGAAAACGAGCTTTCGGTCCCATACGACAAGGCACAAAGCCACAAAGCAGCCCTTGTGTTCTCCAAATATTCAGTCCCCAAAATGGAGCTTCTCAAGGCCTGCTTTGACAAGGAATGGCTGTTGGTAAAGAGAAACTCCTTCATCTACATATTCAAGACCGTCCAGATCATCATAATGGCCTTCATAGCCTCGACCGTGTTCTTAAGGACCGAGATGAACACTAGGAATGAACAAGATGGTGCACTTTTCATTGGTGCACTCTTGTTCTCCATGATCATTAACATGTTCAATGGCTTCTCCGAGCTCTCGATGACGATTGTGAGACTGCCCGTCTTTTACAAGCAAAGAGACCTCCTTTTCCACCCTACATGGACTTTCACTCTCCCAACTGCCCTCCTTGGGATTCCCATTTCTGTGTTTGAATCCCTTGTTTGGATGGCCATGACCTATTACTCCATTGGATTTGCACCTGAAGCTAGCAGGTAACCTTTTTTTAGTATAATTTTAGTACATGTCCTAATTTTTTTTTTTAAATTAGAAAAACGATCGTTTTAGTAGTCAATCAACCAATTTATATTTAATCAATGTTAAGCACTGATTTACTGGTCGATCACTTATTAGGTGACCACGTACTAATTGACTAGTGTAACACCCATTTTGACGACCATCGGTGGAGAAGAAAAAAGAAAAAAGAAATTCGGCCATTTATTTATTTTTTTCAAATGTGTAGTAGTATTAAAAGATTGTTAAAATGTTCGACAGGTTCTTCAAGCAACTATTGCTGGTGTTTCTGATACAACAAATGGCTGGTGGGATCTTCAGGCTTATTGCTGGAGTTTGTAGGACTATGATCATTGCCAACACTGGTGGGGCACTCATTTTGCTTCTTGTTTTCATGCTTGGAGGTTTCATTATCCCGCGAGGTTAGCCACAAACCATATAAATTGACCAATTGAGCCTAGTCATAATTTCTAAAAGTTGTTGAATGTTTTCTAAGACACTTGGTCTATTTCATATACCAGATGAAATTCCGAAGTGGTGGGAATGGGCCTACTGGGTTTCACCTATGTCTTATGCTTTCAATGCCATCGCCGTTAACGAAATGTATGCTCCTAGGTGGATGAACAAACTGGTATGATTCCAACATGAGTTGTTATTTTATTTCCTGTGGTTTTTGAAAACTTGGTTTTTGTTTAGCAGCTGGTAATTTGATTTTTGGTTTTTAATGCAGGGTACAGATAATTCGACAAAACTGGGCGTGGCAGTGCTCAAGAGTTTCGATGTTTTCCCGGAGAAAAACTGGTATTGGATTGGAGCTGGGGCTCTTCTGGGATTCGTGATTCTCTTCAATGTTCTTTACACATTCGCGCTTATGTATCTAAATCGTAAGAATCAACACTCTGCTCAATGTTTAATGTGGCTTTCTTTGTCTTGGATTTGCTTGCTTCTTTGAGTTGACTATAACTTTTCAATGTTCTTGTTTAAAAATATTAGCACTTGGGAAACCACAAGCCATAATATCTGAGGAAGACGCAGACGAGATGGAAGGAAACCAAGAAGAATTCAAGGGAGAGCCGAGACTCCGTAGACCCAAGTCAAAGACCGAGTCATTTCCTAGATCTCTGTCTGCTTCAGATGGAAACAACACAAGTAAGAATAGAAGGAAACATATTTTGTCATGCAATGTGAAAGTTGCATTTTGAAGTTTACTAATAAGTGACGGTGAAAAACCTTTCAGGGGAGATGGCAATCCGACGAATGAGCAGTCGATCCAATCCCAACGGAATAAGTAGAAACGCCGATTCGGCCAATGGAGTTGTCCCCAAAAGAGGAATGGTTCTTCCATTCACTCCTCTTGCAATGTCCTTTGACTGTGTCAACTACTATGTGGACATGCCCGCTGTAAGAATCCCATTCGCTCTAAGCCTTAATTAGTGCATTAAGTACTGAAAATCCCAACGTAATTACCATATTATGATTGGCTAACTTGTTTGGTTGTTAATTGTAACAGGAAATGAAGGACCAAGGAGTAACAGCTGACAAGCTTCAACTACTTCGTGAAGTAACCGGTGCATTTAGGCCTGGAGTTTTGACTGCACTAATGGGAGTTAGTGGGGCTGGAAAGACTACTTTGATGGATGTTTTAGCCGGAAGGAAGACAGGGGGTTACATCGAAGGTGACGTTAGAATTTCTGGGTACCCCAAGAACCAAGAAACCTTCGCAAGGATTTCTGGGTATTGCGAACAAAACGACATTCATTCACCCCAAGTCACCATTAGAGAGTCCTTGATTTACTCGGCTTTCCTTAGGCTCCCCAAGGAAGTTAGTAATGAGGAAAAGATGGTAAGAACTATGATTTGTGGCACATTTTTGCACAACAAGAAAAAGATTTAAGATATAGTGCTAAGAGCCTAAGACGCCTTGTTTATTATTATTATTATTATTTTATTTTGCAGACTTTTGTAGATGAAGTGATGGAATTGGTGGAGCTAAACAATCTCAAAGATGCCGTAGTGGGGCTTCCAGGAGTTACGGGGTTGTCAACCGAGCAAAGAAAGAGGTTGACAATCGCCGTGGAGCTTGTTGCTAATCCCTCGATCATTTTTATGGATGAACCAACTTCAGGTCTTGATGCAAGGGCAGCCGCCATTGTCATGAGGACTGTGCGAAACACTGTCGACACAGGGAGAACCGTCGTCTGCACAATTCACCAGCCAAGCATTGATATCTTTGAAGCCTTTGATGAGGTAAGTAAAAACCACTTAGCCCGTCTTTCTACCACTCTTCCCTGCTTGTTTTTCCTCATTACTTATTGATATACATTGTAATATCCGCAACAGCTCCTGCTGATGAAAAGAGGAGGACAGGTGATCTACGCTGGACCTTTGGGCCGCAACTCTCACAAGATCATCGAATACTTTGAGGTACTAATTAATACACTCCTGAAGATTTCACCTTATCAAATGGTGTTTTTCGCAAATGTAGTATCTGAGTCTGTAAATTTTCACTTATTGCAGGCGATTCCTGGAGTGCCAAAAATCAAACCAAAGTACAATCCAGCAACATGGATGTTGGAAGTGAGCTCAAATGCAGCTGAAGTCCGCCTTAAGATGGACTTCGCTGAATACTATAATTCATCATCCTTGCACCAGTACGTCCTTATTCATGTATTCGTTCTAACAAAATTATGGTTCCTATAATTTGCTGGTCTTGAGCTGATATATAAGCCTATGTGCAGGCGAAACAAGTCTTTGGTAAAGGAATTAAGCACGCCGCCACCAGGAGCAAAAGACCTCTATTTCCCAACTCAGTATTCTCAGTCACTATGGGGACAGTTCAAATCTTGCCTGTGGAAGCAATGGTGGACGTACTGGAGAAGTCCTGATTATAACCTTGTTAGATACTTTTTCACCTTGGCTTGCGCTCTCATGCTCGGAACTATTTTCTGGAAGGTTGGAACTAAAAGGTTTGTGTCCACTTCTTACATCAAAACAAATTCAATCTTTTTCACCAAATTGGATATGAAAGAATACTTCATAATTCTTATATTCACAATTGCATTTCCATCATCAGGGATAGCTCGGTTGACCTGACCATGATCATCGGCGCTATGTATGCTTCTGTGCTGTTTGTGGGAATCAACAACTGCTCAACAGTGCAGCCAGTAGTAGCCGTCGAAAGAACAGTGTTCTATAGAGAAAGAGCCGCCGGAATGTACTCCGCTTTACCTTATGCCCTTGCACAGGTACGTAACACTAATTGATTCGAAAAAAGTTATCTAAAAAAGATCAACAAAAGTGGATTATGAGCTCATGGATTGAAGCTTAATCATATGACGTGCAGATCGTAGCTGAAATCCCATACGTGTTAGTCCAAACTTCATACTACACTCTTATAGTTTATGCCATGGTGAGCTTTGAATGGACAGCAGTCAAATTCTTCTGGTTCTTCTTTGTGAACTTCTTCTCCTTCCTGTACTTCACATACTACGGAATGATGACCGTTTCAATCACACCAAACCACCAAGTAGCAGCCATCTTCGCAGCAGCTTTCTATGCACTCTTCAATCTCTTCTCGGGTTTCTTCATCCCTAGACCGGTAAGTAACCATGTAGCCATTTAGTACAAATTAGAGAGTGACATGTTAAAATTATGTGTGTAAATCCCTTATTAGTACTAAAGATGATAAGATAACTTGTATCATAAGTTATTAATGAATTTTGTGTTGGATTTTTCAGAGAATTCCCAAGTGGTGGGTCTGGTACTATTGGATTTGCCCGGTGGCATGGACGGTGTACGGGCTCATCGTATCACAGTACCGTGATGTCGAAGACCGCATTAGTGTTCCTGGGATGTCATTCGAACCGACAATAAAATGGTACATAGAAAATCATTTTGGGTACGACCCAGATTTCATGGGACAAGTTGCTGTAGTTCTTGTTAGCTTCACAGTGTTCTTTGCGTTCATGTTTGCTTACTGCATCAAGACCCTCAACTTCCAAATGAGGTAGAAAAAGAGTCGTTAAGAAAGATTTTTTGTTTGTTTTTCCAAGCTTGACTATATATAGTACTAGACCAGATAAATTGTCTTGATGTAAATATATGTATATCGTATAGTAAAGTATGTCAACTCAAGATTGGAAAAGGGGCAATTCTTCAAGTCTGGGACAAAATATTCATTCAAAAAATGTTTGTCCTTAGATGATGATGAACATGGCTGATAGTTTGGATTGGTTCAGTGAATTGTACCTTCTGTCCCAAAATATGAATTAAACGGATTAATTTAGTGGTGTTTATGAAAAGTTTCCCGTTTATCCCAACATGATTGTTCAGAAAATGATCTTAAAATAGCATTTGTTCAATATTTAGTGAGGTAACAAAAAATATGACAAGAAAAAGAGAGAAAGTACAACAAAGAATTTATCTGTAATAAATTAGTACTACACGTGATAAAAGTCATTGTTATAGGGAACAAATTTTAGACGACACTGTTATTTCGACATCTTAGTACATTAACAGGTTTCATGGAAAATGGTTGAGAGTTTATTAACATTATCGGACAGTCCAACACCATTCACACTTATACAAGATGTTTTTCATGTGAGCATCTAGAAATGTCGGAATGATATATATATATATATATATATGATGGTAAAAAGGGGTGGCCAACTCAGACCACGACTCAAGAATAAAAAGTCTTGAAAGATTCCCCAACAGAATGATTTCATTTTTCATTGTAAGTTACAGGCACAATATCATGGCAAATCTCTACTAGAATTCTTTAGATTCCCATTAGTTTGCGGTAATTGAGATAGGAACATAGTACCTTCCACCCCTTGCCCGTATATGTTCTCTTCAAATTCCCACAACGGAAATCAGGTGCGTTTGATTGGAGATGAAATTTTTATAATTTTATTAATTTTTCAGAAAAAGACAAAAATTGATGGTAAAATTTGTTGGAGATGTAGAATTGGGGGGACACAAAAGCTAATTTTGCTTACCTATCGCTTTCTTTGGTCTATTGTTATGCGACTTTTAGGGTGGTGCATTCTGTTTTTTTTTTTTTTAATAAATAAAAGATTGGTGATGTCATCAGTGCCGTCTTAATGGTTATTAAGTGAGTCAATAAGGACGTGCACCACGACTCGAATATGAGACCCAATAGAAGTCAACGTTATATATAGGTCATTGTCATCATACCACCGCAACCTTTGGTGGAATGGAAAAAAAATATCATCTGAACGCTTAATGATGAAACATTTCAAGTGGGCTTCTTCGTCACTAATTTCATTCATCTAGAATGTTGCCTTTTGAAGCTTTTAAGTGGCCGCCCTGCTTGGACCCGCTGGGTCGGAGTTGGGTCAGTTTGTCCTATATTATAGCCAATGAAACTTTTGCTTGGAAGTGGAAAAAGAATTAAACCCACATACAATAAAATTTTTATACAATATGACCAAATTAGATCACATATTTTAAGTAATAAAACTTATTTGTAAATTTGAACGATATTTTGAATTTTTATAAGTTTTGTAAATAATCCAAATTTAATATCAGTTTCTGGTCGTCGAAATATGCTCTGATTATTTCACCAAACAGACGACATGCTTAAACTCTAAAGCATCAGAACTTGCCGACTCTAGTCGCTTTTGGCTCTTTCTATATTTCTAAAACAGGATTTGGCAAGTTCTTCGTCCCAAAATATATTTTATATAATAGGACAATGTTTTTTTTTTACCAGAATGCATATCGTAGAGACATAAAAGTACACCTTTGGAAGCTTAAGCTAAAAAATAAAAAATAAAAATAAAATTTTTTTTACTTCAAATTATTGGTCCAAAATTTTTTAATCTGCTAGCCAGCTTGGTTGGTTTTTTTTTAGACGCTTCGAAGTCGGTGGTGACTAGTGTGTGTGTGCGTATCTATATATATATATATATATATATATATATTCATTCATGCATGGATTTTCTATAAAGAATTGACTTTGTTTTAATTTTTGCGCTTTATAAAATAATAGACCATTATGAGAAATCATAGACGGTTGAAAAAAGTGGATACAGGGAAAACGTGATAGAAACAGATGGTTTGAAGCGTAAATAATACTTTTCTTATTAAAGTGTCATTTGTCCTTGCCACGAAAGTGTGTCAATATATGTCTATAATTAATGACCTCAAAAAAAAAAAAAAAACTCATGCATTCAATATGTAACACTTTATTAAACTCTCAGAACAAAAGTGGGAAAAAAAATAAAGAAAAAAGATGAAACTGTTACAAAAGCGTCAAATACAAACATATAATAAGTTGTAGTTTATATATAGGCTTGTCGCTAGAGTCATACGAAACTTCTAAACCGAATTATTACCTGTTTCCACTTTAAAAAAAAAAGGGAATAATAATAATTAAAGATCTTGAACAGAAACAAATAATAATAAAAATAAGTTATGCGTAATTCAGAAACATAGTATAAAGTCAGCTTAAATAGCTATAGTCTTTTGTAATCTCCATCCATTAGGTTAAGTATATTCCGGCCAATTTCAACCAAAAAAAGTATTCCAGCCAATTAGGGGCAAAAAAATTATTAATATTACGCCAAGTTATTTTATTGATATTGAAATAAAAATGAAATTAGGAAAAAAAAAATATTGATATTACGCCAAAAGTGTTGTCATAATTTAGAGATATGCATGATTGTTGATAAAGATTCATGGTGAGAACAGTGGTAAAGCCAGATAAAAATTTCAGTTTTAACATATTTAATTTTTTCCCTTAAAACAACAAATAACATCAATATACAAAATTTTAAAAGTAAAGTTGTAGTGAATGCTATATGAAGATTTTAAATTTTAAGTGAGAACAGTAGAAAAATTATAAAATTTTTAGGTAAAATAAAAGAAATCCACGTATAAATCCGATCTCGGGAGGATCCTTTGTTATCACATCGTGATTCCAATGTTACTGCTTTTTCTATCCTACTAGGTTGGGAGAGTTATGACATAATTTATCTCTCTTTTTTTTTTTTAATTATAAAAAAAAAATTAATTCAACATCCTACCCAAGGAAGTACCGCTATCCAAAATGGTGCACATGGATTGTTGTTTTATTATTATTATATTTTTCTAAGCATCATAAACCATACTTTGATTCTTTATTTTTCCCTTTTTCTAATTACTTTTTCTCATTTTCCTTGTTTTTTTTTCCTCGTTCACTTTCTATTTTTGCTTTTTCTTTTTTCCCCAATAAGAAATAATATTTTAAAGGTTTTTTTTTTGTCCACACACCCTGAACTTTTTGAATTTGATCTTTTAATTCCTAAATATATATATATTTTTTTATTAGCAAACAACCTCCTAAATCTAAAATTTTTGTCGGCATCAATCCTTCTTGCTCACTCCATTTAAATTTGGATTTCTTTTTTTGATAAATCAAAAAGTGCTTTGCCTGTGATTTCTTTTTAATTTCAAGACAAATTCATTCAAAAATTTTAACATAATTCATTTATCACTCAAACTTAAACCTATAATTTAAAGGAATATATATTGGAACTAAGTAAAAATGTCCTTCAACTACAATGCCTTTCTTGGACTATCATGCAAAAAACTATCCAAATTTTGAAGAATGTGAGAAAAAGGAATGACGGTGACAAAAATTATAAGTTCGGAGATTTTAAAAAAAAATTACGGAATAAATTATTAAACTCTAAAAGTTCAAAAGATGTTCATACAAAAAGACTCTTTTTGTTTTAAGTTATAAAAAATACTCTTTTTAAAACTTTTTTGATGTGATTTTCCCCCTTTTTTTCTTTCTTTCTTTTTCCTTTTTCCTCTTTTTTTTAATTTAAAATTTTTTCCTTTTTACTCTTTCTCACTTTTTCATTTTCTATTTTTTTATTTTCTTATTTTTTAAAATTTTTCCTCTCCCCTCCCCCCCCCCCAAAAAAATCATAAATTTAAGTATGAATTTAAAATTCTTTTTACTCTAATTTATCTCTATCAAAATTATTTTTAAGAGTATGTTCCTACCTTTTTTTTTCTTTTGCCTAGAAAATATGTTCCTACTTAAATGTATTTATTTTAATCCTCTAATAAATTATTTAACTTGTGCTCTTTTTTGTTTTTTCTTTTGTTATTTTCTCATTCTTTTTACATTTTTATTTTCTTAATTTTTAATATTGCCTCTTTCCCCAAAGTCATATTTTTTAATTATGGATTTTAGTTACTTTTTTTAATGTAATTTTTCTGTATCAAAATTGTTTTTTTCAAATATGTTTCTTTTAAAATGTTTTCAGTATAATCCTCCAATATATTATTTTTTTCAAAGTGATTATTATAAAAATATTTAATTAATTATTCTCATAAAATAATATTCCCAATAATTTTATGATGCAACTATCAACAACTAAAACAATAAAATTAATAATGATTAAACTATAAAGCAACTTTCGTAGGATTTCATGTACTTTTTCTTATATATTTTTTTTTTTTTTCAAAAAGATGATTTAGCTAGTTCTACTTAATTACTTTGCATGATATTTATATGATTATTTTATCTCATCTAGTTATTTTTTCGCTTCATATTTGGCATAAGGAGAATTAAGTTCAACTTGTGATAGGTTCAACTTGTCATACTTAAACGTTTAATTAACATGAGATGAGGCTGAGATTACTGATATTTTTCAATATAATGGTGTAACATTTTTATTTTAGATAACCTAATGAAAGCTGCAAATTTTAATTAAACAAGTTCTTATACATCTAGAATTCTTTTGACTTTTCTGAGCAGGATAAAAAAAAATCTAGAAATCTTGACTTGGCTTTTTACTCTACTCCAATACGCAGCCGCCACACACACACACACACAAAACACAGCAGTGGCTCTGCCAAGTCATCCGTCAAAGTCTTCAGCCAAAGTCTTTTCTCGCTCGTCAAAGTCCTTCCGATTTCCACATTCTTTATTTTTTTTCAAAAATTTATTTTCTAAAAAAAAAAAGAAACAGAGTCAATACGACGCTTGAATTTAAAGCCCAGTTTTAGTCGCCTTTAGTTAATAGCTTCAAAGCAAAAAAAAAAAAAAAATCACAAATATTTGTTCTCAACGATTTCCTCGTACCGATTCCGGTTTAAACGAAATAACGTCGGAAATATAAATAACAAAACATGGAGGGAATCGAAAAGGCGGCGGAGAGGCGGCGGAGCTTCGGGAAAAGCGTAAGCAGTGGAGTGAGCAGAGCAAGCTGGAACATGGAAGACATGTTCTCATCGGGACGCCATTCTCGGAGGAGCAGCCACGTGGACGACGAAGAGGAGGCTCTCGTGTGGGCCGCCATCGAGAAGCTTCCGACATACAATCGCCTCCGGACGGGGATCATCAAGTCGGTCTTGGAGAGTCAGGATCCGCAGGCGCACGGGAACGACATGGGGGTCGTCCACAAAGAAGTCGACGTCCGAAAGCTCGACATGAACGACCGGCAGAGATTCATCGACAGAGTTTTTAAGGTTGCTGAAGAGGATAACGAGAAGTTCTTAAGGAAGTTCTGTGAAAGAGTTGATAAGTAAGTTTCACTTTGAGCCCTTGTTCATATAAATTCTCAACTGTTCATGTCATTTACAAACTACACAAACTGCTGGATTTGTCGAATTCCTATGTTAATTTTATTATAATTAGTCTAAATAGGAACCAAATGTTCAGAAGAGACAAAATATTGATTCGTTTTTTTTTAATGATATGTTTAATTATTGGAAATTAGGATTCTTTGCTTCATGTTTAATCAAATGGGGTTGTTGTAATTGCAGGGTTGGAGTCAAACTTCCGACAGTTGAGGTTCGATATGAGCATTTGACAATTGAAGCAGAATGCTATGTAGGCAGTAGAGCTCTTCCAACCCTCCCCAACGCAGCACTAAACATGGCAGAGTCGATTCTCGGTTGTCTTGGGATTAGTTTGGCCAAGAAAACCAAACTCACCATTCTCAAAGATGTGTCTGGCATTGTCAAACCATCTAGGTTTGCAGTTGTTTTAAGCTTTTAATTACCTAATATTTTCCCAATACTTGACTTCGTCAAAGTCTTTTAAGTAAATTTTAAGTAAAATTTCTTCTTTGTTCCTTTTTTTTGGGCTATAGGATGACACTTCTATTAGGTCCTCCGTCTTCGGGGAAAACAACCCTTTTGCTAGCTTTGGCTGGAAAGTTGGATCCTGGCTTAAAGGTTTTGTCATTCTCTATTTTATGATGTCATATTATATATATATATGTGTGTGTGTGTGTGTGTATGTACATGAACTCATCTCGTGTCCGTAGCAATTAATTGACTAAAAATTGATACTAATGGGACTATATAGGTCAGAGGAGAGGTTACCTACAATGGCCACAAGCTTAATGAATTTGTGCCACAAAAGACTTCTGCATATATCAGCCAAAATGATGTTCATGTACCTGAAATGACTGTCAAAGAAACCTTAGATTTCTCCGCGAGATGCCTTGGAGTTGGGACTCGATACGGTAATTCAGCCTTCTTATATGAAATATAAAAATGTCATCATTAACTATTTTGAATCATCACTTGTTCTGTTTCAGATCTCCTTGCGGAGGTTGCTAAAAGAGAAAACGAGGCCGGAATCTTTCCGGATGCCGAACTAGACTTGTACATGAAGGTAAGATATCAAAGCTAAACAACATACTTTGATTAAAAATTTGACTCCGTCACCTTACACTTCTCACATTTTCGTTACTTTGCAGGCAACTGCAATGGAAGGTGTTGAGAGTAGTCTCCTTACTGACTACACTATCAGAGTAAGTTCAACTATAGATTGTCCTTCCAATACTTGTTTTCAATATTTTCTTGCTCGCCTACGTCGTTGACCACCATCTCCGGCCACTATATCCTCAATTTTTTACGATGATTGGAGCAGATTCTGGGGCTGGATATATGCAAGGATATTCTTGTTGGAAATGAGATGGTGCGAGGGATATCTGGTGGTCAGAAGAAACGAGTGACGACAGGTCGACTTCCTAACCTTTTATTTTTCTCATCTTTCTAAATTTGGTTCTGAGTTCTGATAAGTGATAACGATACATTCGAGCAAAGATGTTCTTGGTATAAACCCTCCTTTTGAATCCATTGAATTTAGCTGCATTGACAATAATCCTCAATTCATATACTTGGTCTTCATGAGATTTCTAAAGGTGCTGAAGTACATTCTATGCTCATTAATCCGAATAATTTAGAGTCGATTAACTCACTATCATTTCTCCTATCTGAGAGTGCTTATCAATCCGTGCGAAGCCACTCCACATGAGAGTAGACGTGGGGTGGTCATATCTCTTTGGATGCGAAGTTAGCTGCGTATATGGAACCGAATAACTATGTTGTTTTCTCCTCTCAAATTTTTTAATTTTAACGTACTTAAACAAACATGAAATCCTTTTTTTTTTTTTAACAGATTTAATTTGGAATGTACCATACTAATGTGGTTGATCTTGATGATGATACAGGGGAAATGATAGTGGGTCCGACAAAAACACTTTTCATGGATGAGATATCAACGGGGCTAGATAGCTCCACGACATATCAAATAGTGAAGTGCCTCCAACAGATCGTACACCTCACGGAGGCCACTGTGTTGATGTCCCTACTCCAACCTGCTCCTGAGACGTTCGATCTGTTCGACGACATCGTCCTCTTATCAGAGGGCCAAATCGTCTATCAGGGCCCGCGAGACCATATTCTCGACTTCTTTGCTAGTTGTGGTTTCCGTTGTCCCGAGAGAAAAGGAACCGCCGATTTTTTACAAGAGGTAAAATAAGAACAAGAACTTATTCTACACGACATGCTTATACATAAGAAATTGAAATGTAGCAAAGTTTGTCGATATGTGTTTATAAACCTTCATTTAAAAAAAATAAATAAATAATGTGTTTTAGCTTATCAACTTTCAACATATCTAAATAGAATTAGAAGCCTCCGAGGACAATTAGAAGGAGCACTTCGTCTTATTCCGAGAGGGTTTTGTTGTATTTTCTACAGACAAGTTTAACTTAAGAAGAATGTCTTTGAGTAAAATTGATATTACATGGCATTTTCCAAAAAGACGTGCTCTTAATATCAAAAGTGTGACAGACATCATTATGTGTTCATATTTGTTCAGGTGACATCAAGGAAAGACCAAGAACAATATTGGGCAGATCGAAGCAAGCCATACCGGTACATGCCGGTAAGTGAATTAGCGAACCGGTTCAAGCAGTTCCATGTGGGCATGCGACTCGAAAACGAGCTCTTGGTCCCATTCGACAAGGCACTAAGCCACAAGGCTGCCCTTGTGTTCTCCAAATATTCAGTCCCCAAAATAAAGCTTCTCATGGCCTGCTTTGACAAGGAATGGCTATTGATAAAGAGAAACTCCTTCATTTACATATTCAAGACAGTACAGATGATCATAATGGCCGTTATAGCCTCGACTGTGTTCTTGAGGACCGAGATGCACACTAGAAATGAACAAGATGGTGCACTTTTCATCGGTGCACTCGTGTTCTCCATTACCAAAAACATGTTCAATGGCTTCGCTGAGCTCGCGATGACGATTGTGAGACTGCCTGTGTTTTACAAGCAAAGAGACCTCCTTTTCCACCCTGCTTGGACTTTCACACTCCCAACTTTCCTCTTAAGGATTCCCATATCTTTGTTCGAATCCATTGTTTGGGCCATCATGACTTACTACACCATTGGATTTGCACCTGAAGCTAGCAGGTAATCATCGTTTTTTTTTCCCCCGTTATTCATAAGCCACAACTTTGGTACTTTTACATCAATTTTTTTTATCTGTTTAAACCACGTGTCGGTCACATGACTTGTTAGAAATGAGCAATTGAAATGGATATTTTAAATATTGAATTGTAGGATGCAATTTGAAACTAACCATTTTTTATCTACAATTTTTATCATTTGGTTTACTCGAAAGGTTATATAGTTATCGCACTAAACGACTGTTAAAAAGTTTGACAGGTTCTTCAAGCAACTATTGTTGCTGTTTCTGACACAGCAAATGGCTGCTGGGATCTTTAGGCTTATTGCTGGAGTTTGCAGGACTATGATCATTGCCAACACTGGCGGGGCACTTGTTTTGTTTCTAGTTTTCTTGCTTGGAGGTTTCATTATTCCTCGAGGTTAGGAACAAACCATACTAACTTACCATTCCAGCTGAGTTATAATTTCTGAAAGTTGTTGAAATACTTAATGTGATACTTGTTTTATTTCATCCAACAGATGAAATTCCGAAGTGGTGGAAATGGGGCTACTGGGTTTCACCTTTGTCGTATGCTTTCAATGCCATCGCGGTGAACGAAATGTTTGCTCCTAGGTGGATGAACAAAACGGTATGCTTTTTACTTGGGCTGTTATTATTATTATTTTTTCCTTTACTTGCTTGAAAAGCTGGTTTTTGTTTAGCAGTTACGGAATTGATGATTGGTTTTAATTCAGGCTTCAGATAATTCCCGATTAGGCATGGCAGTGCTTGAGAGTAACGACGTTTTCACTGAAGAAAACTGGTATTGGATTGGAGTTGGGGCTCTTCTAGGATTCGTAATTCTCCTCAATGTCCTTTTCACATTGTCGCTTACGTATCTAAATCGTAAAAACCAAGACTCTGCTCAATTTCAATGTGGTTCTCTATGTCTTGGATTTGCTTGCTTCTTTGAGTTAACTATAACTTTTCAATGTTCTTGTTTAAAAATATTAGCACTTGGGAAACCACAAGCCATAATATCTGAGGAAGATGCAGAAGAGATGGAGGGAGACCAAGAAGAATCCAAGGAAGAGCCAAGACTCCGAAGACCCAAGTTGAAGACCGAGTCATTTCCTCGATCTCTGTCTGCTTCAGATGGAAACAATACAAGTAAGAATCAGGAAAAGAAAAGGTTAACAGTTTTTGTTATGCAATGTGAATGTTGCATTAAAAAGGTTTACTAAAAAATTATGGAAAAAAAATCTTTCAGGGGAGATGGCAATCCGGCGAGTGAGCAGTCCAACCAATCTGAATGGACTAAGCAGAAACGACGATTCGGCTCTTGAAGCAGCCAGTGGAGTTGCTCCCAAGAGAGGAATGGTTCTTCCATTCACTCCTCTTGCAATGTCTTTTGACACTGTAAACTACTATGTGGACATGCCTGCTGTAAGAATCCCATTTCCATGTCCTCTTTCACTGTAACGGATAAGCCTTAATCCATGCATCAAGTATTGCAAATCTCCCATCTTTATTGCTATATTTTGATTAGCTTACTCGCTTGGTTGTGACTTGTAATAGGAAATGAAGGATCAAGGAGTAACACAGGACAAGCTTCAACTACTCTGCGAAGTTACGGGTGCATTTAGGCCTGGAGTTTTAACTGCATTAATGGGAGTTAGTGGGGCTGGAAAGACTACTTTGATGGATGTTTTGGCCGGAAGGAAGACGGGGGGTTACATTGAAGGCGACGTTAGAATTTCTGGGTACCCGAAGAACCAAGAAACCTTCGCAAGGATTTCTGGGTATTGTGAACAAAACGACATTCATTCACCCCAAGTCACCGTTAGAGAGTCCTTGATTTACTCGGCTTTCCTTAGGCTCCCTAAGGAAGTCAGCAATGAGGAAAAGATGGTAAGAACTATGAATTGTGCTACTTTTCTGCATAACAATAATAATATTAAGATTTAGTGCTAAGAGCCTTGATACCCTTTTATATATATATATATATATATATATATATATATAATTGTGCAGATTTTTGTGAATGAAGTGATGGAGTTGGTGGAGCTAAACAATCTCAAAGATGCCATAGTGGGGCTTCCAGGAATTACAGGGTTATCAACCGAGCAAAGAAAAAGGTTAACAATCGCCGTGGAGCTTGTCGCTAATCCCTCAATCATTTTCATGGATGAACCAACTTCAGGTCTTGATGCAAGGGCTGCCGCCATTGTTATGAGGACTGTACGAAACACTGTCGACACAGGAAGAACTGTTGTCTGCACAATTCACCAGCCTAGCATTGATATCTTTGAATCCTTTGATGAGGTAAGTAAAAACCACTTCACCTCTCTTTCAATCACCTTTGTCCTCTCTTCTCTCTCTCAAGACTTATTAAGAATCCTAGTGAAATCTGCAACAGCTCGTGCTGATGAAAAGAGGAGGACAACTGATCTACTCTGGACCTTTGGGCCGCAACTCTCACAAAGTCATTGAATACTTTGAGGTATTAAATTTATGTACTCCTGAAAATTTACCTTTATCGAAAGGTGGTTTTCACCAAATGCAGTATCTGAGTCTATAAATTTCCACTTTATGCAGGCAATTCCTGGAGTGCCGAAAATAAAACCGAAGTACAATCCAGCGACATGGATGTTGGAAGTGACCTCAATAGGAACCGAAGTCCGTCTTAACATGGATTTCGCTGAATACTATAAATCATCATCCTTGCACCAGTATGTCCTTGTTCATATCTAACAAAATTATGGTCCCCATAGTTTGTTGGTCTTGAGCTGATATATAAGCCTATGCACAGGCAAATAAAATCTTTGGTAAAGGAATTAAGCACGCCACCACCGGGAGCGAAAGACCTCTATTTCCCAACTCAGTACTCTCAGTCAACATGGGGACAGTTCAAATCTTGCCTGTGGAAGCAATGGTGGACATACTGGAGAAGTCCTGATTATAACCTTGTTAGATACATTTTCACCTTGGCTTGCGCTCTCATGCTCGGAACTATTTTCTGGAAGGTTGGAACTAAAAGGTTTGTGTCCACTTTCTACGTCAAAACAAATTCAGTCTTATTTCACCAAATTGGATATAAAAAGAATTCTCTATAATTCTTGTGTTCACAACTGCATTTCCATCGTCAGCAATAGCACGGTTGATCTGAACATGATGATTGGAGCTATGTATACTTCTGTGCTGTTTCTGGGAATTGACAACTGCTCGACAGTGCAGCCAGTAGTAGCCGTCGAACGAACGGTGTTCTATAGAGAAAGAGCCGCCGGAATGTACTCCGCTTTACCTTACGCCCTTGCACAGGTACGTAGCACTATCTGATTCGACCAAATTATCGAAACAAGGATCAACTAAAGTGGATTATGAAATGCAGATCATGGTTGAAATCCCGTATGTGTTGGTCCAAACGTCCTACTACACCGTCATAGTGTATGCCATGGTGGGCTTCGAATGGACAGCAGCCAAATTCTTCTGGTTCTTCTTTGTGACCTTCTTCTCCTTCCTGTACTTCACATACTACGGAATGATGACTGTTTCAATCACACCAAACCACCAAGTAGCAGCTGTCTTCGCCGCGGCTTTCTACGCTTTCTTCAATCTCTTCTCCGGTTTCTTCATCCCGAAACCGGTAATTAGTAACAAGTAGCTATTTAATTCATGGTATCATCATTTTATTGATTGAATAGTTACTAAAGTAAAGAGTGTCTGATTTTTCAGAGAATACCCAAGTGGTGGATTTGGTACTACTGGATTTGCCCGGTGGCATGGACAGTGTACGGATTGATTGTGTCACAGTACGGAGATGTAGAAGACACTATTAAAGTTCCTGGGATGCCTAAAAAACAGACAATAAAATGGTACATAGAAAACTATTATGGGTACAACCCAGATTTTATGGGAGAAGTTGCTGTAGTTCTGGTTGGCTTCACAGTTTTCTTTGCATTCATGTTTGCTTGCTGCATCAAGACCCTCAACTTCCAAAAGAGGTAGAAACAGAGTTTTTGTTTTTTTGTTTTTTTGATTATATATAGTACTAGATAAAGTATCTGAATATAAATATGTATGCTGTATACTATAGTATATCATTCGAAGATTGCAAATGTGGTTATTCTTTAAGACTGGAATTGTAATTCTGGGAAACCGGATTAAATTATTCAAACTGCAAATTTATGTCCTTAGATTATGATGATGCTGAGTAAAGTTGCGGAGTTTATAGTTTGAATTTTGGAATAGCAGAGTGTATAGTATCTTCTTTCCAAAAATAACCCAACATTAAAAGGATTAATTTCTTTTACTTTAAAAAAAATTGAGAGGGAGATATTTGAATTTTACACATTGTAAAAGAGTAAAGTGGGAATTTTTCGGTAGACCATACTTATAACCATTTCTTTTTTTCATTTTTGATTTCAATCCATCGAGATACCTTTGAATTAAAGCTAATAATGTTATACTATAGGATTATCCAGTAAAAAGATAAATAATTATCATTTGAAATTGTTTGAAACCTATTAAGTAAAAGTCACGTTTATAAAATCGGCTTGTAAGGGACGGAAATCTAAATATTTAAAATCATTTATCATCTTATAATGCATCTTAATCCAATTTATACCACAACCACTTGTACTTGAACACGTGACGTGTCGGATTAACTCTAATATCAATCGTTAGGAACTCATTAGATAGAACTTATCTTTATAAAAACCGATTTGTAATACAATTATTAGAAATCCATCAGGTGAAACTTACTCTTATAAAAACCAGCTTGCAAAGGAAGGAAATCTTAGGACTTGTAAATTGTCATCTCATAATTATATAGAGACATCTGGTATCTGACAAAAATCAGTATGAATTTAGCATATGAGATTCCCAAAATAACTTTATTTTACCTTGGTTCTGTTATTAATGAAACTCCTTTAACTACATTTTTTTTTTTTTTTTGGATAGATACCTTCAACAAAAAATGTGGTTTGGTGAATAAATTACACAAATAAACCGTGGGAGAAAAATTGTCCACATGTCAATGACATAGGTCAAGTCATAAATGTCGATCTTCAACTTTCAAGTCTAACATCAAATTCCCATTATAAAAATAAATAAATAAATATGAAAGTAAAAGGAAAAAGAAAATTGAATTGGAATGCTTTGAAATTTTTCGATTGAAAGATACACGTGACGGACCCCCAAAATGGACAAGGTCTTGGTCTTCAATTCATCATGGATAAGTAGTGTGCTTCAAAGGCGAAGAAATTCGTGTGGTGGACATTATTTTAATGTCAATTATTTTAAAGTGGCCCTATGGCCCACCCTTTGCATTGGTTTCTCCGGAGGCAGCGAGTCGACGCGGTCCTTCTCCCACCACCCTTTTCCAGTCCTACCAAACACAATTTATTATAAAGGAAAATGTAGAACTTTATTCTTTCATGACGATAGCATGTGTAAAATTACTTTTTATTATAATTGCAATCACAAGTAGTTGGATTTTATGTGGTATGATCTCAAAACAAAAAGAAAATGTGTTTATGTATTCATTTAGGACATGTTTAACATGTAGTATTATATTATATTGTATAATAAGTATTATATTATATTTTTATTATATAATATGATATTTGATTTTATATTATATTACAATATTATATAATATAATATGTTATTTGTTTATCATCTTATTGTATTATATTAAAAATTAAGCTTTCAAAAAATAAAATTTATGTTGTGACCCTAGGGTTAGAGTCAAGTTTCGAAATGGGGATCGAAGTTGGGTTTCATATTCCCGGTCAGGGTCGAAATTCAGAATCAAGGTTGAGTTTTGGGATGGAGGTCGATGTTAGGACGGGGTCTAGTTTCAGAACGAAAGTCGTGGTCGAGTTTTGAGATGGGTTTCGAGGTCGGGCTGGGTTTCAAGACAATGTCGAGGCCAGGGTTGGATTTCGAGACGGAGGTCGAAGTCGGGTTTCGGTGTCGGGTTAGGGTTTTGGGATTAGAATCGAGTTTCGGGACGGGGGTCTTGGTAAAGTTTCAAGGCGGGATTCAAGGTCGGGTCAAGTTTCGGGATGGGGGTCGGGGTCGGAGTCTGAGTTGGAGTCGGGTTTCGGGACATGGAAGGAGTTGGGTTTCGAAACATGGGTTGAGGTCAAGGTCGGGTTTTGGGATTAGGGTTGAGTCGAGTTTCGGGGTTAATTCGTGAGTGTGTCGGAGTCGGGCCCACAACCCAAAACCTAACCATGATCCCTGACCCGTATTTGGAAACTCAAACTCGACCCCCATCTGGAAACCCAATCCCGAGCCCCAACCCAAAACCCGACCATGATTCCCCGTCCTAAAATCCGACATCGACCCGACCCCGACTCTAACCTTCATCTCGAAACCCAACCTCGACCCGACCCTGCAACCCAAATTTGACATCAGTCATGAAATCTGACCCCTACCCGTCTTAAAACCCGACCCTCATCTCGAAATTCGATCTCCTAGTTTCAAAACCTGAGCCTAACCTCCATCCCTGAAACATTCCCGAAACCTTCCTGAAACCTAACCCTTGTCTCAAAAACCACCCCGATCCCCTATCCTAAACCCGACTTCCCGTTTTGAAACCCAACCTTGAAACCCGTCGCAAAACCCCAATCTGGTCCCCAAAACCTGACCCCGACCCTAACTCGCGTCTCGAAACCCGATCCCTGTACTAAAATCCATTATTATATTTTATTTTTTGATATAATCACTTAAATTAAAATTATACAATACAACATAGTACAGAGGTTTTTTCTCGTATAAAATATCACATACCGTATTATATTAACTTTTGATTTCGTATTAAACTATACAATACAAAGAGATTGCTAAATATTGTATTATTTTAAATAATACAATACGTAGTGCTAATGCGATGTACTAAACATGTCCTTAAATTTGATTTAATGGCCTAAAAGTATAGAGGAAGGAGTTCTTAAATTCTTATGTTTATAGAGTAAAGTGTTTTGGTTGTGCCACGTTTTATTCTTTTTTCTTTTTTGAATGTTTTTGTTGTGCGATATTGCGTGCTCATTTGACGAAGGTTTTACTTTTAGTCAATAAAAAAAAAAAGAAATAAAAATTATGATATTTTCGGTTAAAGTTTAAGAATCATATTTTAAAAAGAACTTAAAAAATTAAAATTTTTTTGAAATTTTTTAGTAAATAATAAAAATATCAAATAAAATTTATAATACATAACTTAAATTCTAATATAAGTTCTAAAATTTATTCAAATATCTTCTAGTCTTTATATAAAGCTTTTTGAAATACTAAAAACTAGTCGACGGTCACAGATCATTTAAACAATTTTAAAAGTAATTTTTAGGCATAAAAAGTCAAACTCAACTTTCAGCAAGTTTTATCAAACAGAATGACAAATTCATTGTTTTTTTATTATTTATTCCACTGTCTCTTGTGGCAAGCAATCAGATGAACCTCCACCAGATGGCGGCCCTGTTATGAACAGTAACTAAATGTTGGAAATTTCTTCATATGATGCGTTGCTTTCAAGAAGGATGCATGCTCATGCTTTTTTCTTCATTATTTTATTTTACTTTTTTTTTTAAATGCCTGTATTTTCGGCCTTTGTTTGGTGAGCATTAAATAATATGTATGTCCAAAACAGTGTTTAGTGTCTGCAAATTGTGTCAACTATATACAACTATATTCTAACCTAAACCAGTGGCTGTGCTTTAATTAAAAATGAAAGCTGCTTTTCTTTTTTCTTTTTTCTTTTTTCTTTTTTTTTTTTCTCATTTATACCTCAAAATTTATTTCTTAATGCGTAAAGTTTGGACCATTTGACAATCTTATTTGCAACTCTGTTATGGAAATTGACGGGGATGGAATAAGAAACAAAACTAGCAATGCTGTTGTGCAATTGCTTTTAGAATAATTTAAATTAAAAAGCGTTTATTGTGAGAATTATATGTTCACTTTATTTATAGATATTATTATTTTAGTCGTTAGATATTTAATAAAAAGATAAGATAAGGTCACGAGAGTTATTAAGAGGAAAATTTAGTTCGATAAATTTTGAATAATGTGTTGAATAATATGCAACATCAATCGCAATATGTAATGCCATCAAATTCTCCCACTATTAATTGTATATCAAGTGGATTTCAAGCCGAAAGAGAGAGAACTTTTTTTTTTTTTTTTTGGTTTTCTTTTTTCCTGAAAAGAGCATCTGATGTTTTGTTGTCCATAGTTCTTACCCATCAGCCTTACATCATTAAAACAATAGCTTGTTTGCGACTAAGATTCTTAAAAGTGTCCGGTCTGCGAATATAATAGTACTTTGAGAATTTGATCCACAGTTTTTTTTTTAAATTTTTTTTAATTTAAGGATGAAGAATTCAAATCAAACATCTCATGATAAAGTCAGGCATAAAATTATCGGTATATTAGATTAATATATATATATATATATATATATAAGAGTTTCCAAAACAAAGGGAAGAGAGATGCAAGTTTTTACCCTGAATGAATCTTGCATTCAGTAGAGAGAGAATTATCAGACTTACAAATTTAGGATTTAATTGGCAATTCATTTTCCTAATGCATCTTATTAAGGATAATTTGTATTTGTGCTCCTAAACTTTACATTCGTTTTCATCTTGCCTTTCCCTTTCCTAACTTTAAAACAGCCATTCATTACTATAAATTCTTAGTTAGTCCCATCTAACTCCGTTTATTACTTACGCTTATTATTATTATTATTATTATTATTATTAAAATTAGAGTTTAATGTTTGTTACTATACCAATCCAACTGGCTGCAAGACTTCTTCTTCCAAACCATGGTTTGGGTAAGTCCATGTAGTAATGGCGACAACTAATTAATTTAGAGTAGTTTGGACTTGGGAGATAAATTTGGGAATTTTGATTTTAGGCTCACTTATTTTAAAATAAGAGAAGGTAAGCATGTCATTCTATTTTTTAAGTTTTGAAAACCTCTCACGTGGGGTTTCTTGATTGTTTTCTGTCTATTTTTAGTAAGAACTCTAATATATGGGTTAAATAAATGGGACTAAAGTCAAAATTTAAAATAGTAAAATGAGAGTTAAAAGTTCATGGGGGTAAAATGAGATAAGTAAAGTTTGAACGGCTATTTTTTTACTATTAGGAGCTGTAATTTGTCATTTGATTTATTTTTAACGGTATAATTTTTGAGTATTCACATTATAAATTTACAATGTGCAATACAATTTATTTATATTTGCAAAAAATTATCTAATAGTTAAAACTATAATTTATACGATAATTGCAAAAAAAAAAATGAAAGAAATACAATTCCTAAAGTAGTAATCTCCTGTATTCTTATAGAATTTTTTTTTAAGACCGTACCCCAAAACCTTAATTTGTTGTACGACCCTTTACCATTCTCACATGTTCTTTTGTGATTTGTGAGTACGAAGCTGTCTTAATTTAAAATAGATTAAAATAAAATCAAATAAAAACCCCTATATATCTCATTTCAGTAATTCCTCTACAGATATACGCTAATTGCTATCTGTTTTCAGGGGGGCCAGAGAGATGAAGAATTCTTGAACTACAATAAATAAAATAAATAATACTGCAACGTCGCATGCCACTTGTTTGATTTTTTTAAAAATGTTTTCCTTCCTTCTTGGGAGTGTTTAATTGACAAAGAGAACTCAGTATTGCAAGAATATCTATTATCTATCTATAACATAAATAAAAATAAGAATAAGTTTCTTTAGAGTTTTTTTTTTTTTTTTTTTAATTCGTAAGAGAGTTTCATCTTGACCTTTTAACCGAGTTAAAGAGGTTTTATGTAAAATATTTTTGGAGTTTCATTTTTCTTATGTAAATTTATGAAGTGAGTGTTGGTCTTTTTTTTTTTTTTTTTAATTTTGTCGTTTTGTGTTTTTTCTTTCTTTTTTTTATTTTCTCTTTAAATCTTTATCATTAGACAATAAATTATTTTAGACGTGGAGATTGCTTGCTTCAACTACTTCATGAAATTAGGATCATAGTGTCCCCAAAAGAAGGACACGTGGTGCCCCTCCAATTTTATTTTATCCAAATATACGCGTAGGCAAAAAAAGGTGGTTCGGTGGATGTTACAAGCAAATGATAGTAATTAATCATGTGTGAAAGGAGGGCAATAACATAACGTGTTTTTAACAAGAACAGTGTATGAGTTTTTTTTTTTTTTTTTTTTTTTTTTTTTTTTTTTTTTTTTTTTTTTTAAGAGTGTGAGATTCGAACTTGTATTAAGTTTTATATGTAAAATTGTTATTATATATGATGTTTACAGATAAAAAACGTCTTTTGTCAATCTTAGACTCTATTTGGGGTTACGTTTAGAATCGATGTTTTGGATATTGGAGATGGTTTGAGTTTTAAAAATGTGTGTTCGATGAAAATGAACTATTTAGAGTAAAAAAATTTCAAAACTTGAAACCTATTCGGAAAAAAAAAATAGCAATATATATCGTGTTTCATTTTTCTTAAAATTTTATGTAATTTGAAGAAAAAAATCATTTTATTTCGATTTAAAATGATGAAGTTATAGATTTTTAAGATTTGAGTTTTTTTAAAAAATATTTAGAAAAATAAATAATAAAATTGGAGGCAAATGACGGAAAAAAATTTCCAAACGTGACTTCAAACATAGTCGGTGTATTTAACATCATCGATGGTGGCAAATGCAATTTTCTTTTCACCATCTCTTGGAAACTGAAAACCATTGGCTCGTCATTTGTCCAAGGAATTCCCAAAGAAATTATTCATGTTTTCATGGGATGTTTGTGTTTTACTTTCGATATTTTCTCTCAAATTCTCTGACGAAGAGAAAAAGAAGAAGAGAGGGAAAATACAAGAAGAATATTTATTGGAAATGGAGTCAAATGGAATTGGATACACAACCAGTGGGTTGTTGTCTGGTTATGCAGTTTTGTCACCTAATTTCAACTGCCCATTGCTTTTACCTACAAAATATATGCTCACGCCAAATGCCCACCATCCACCTACCAGTAACCCAAGGCAACTTCTTTGTTACATTCTTTTATTGTTAGGCCCCAATCTTTATGGCTTTCCCCGATGCCTAAAGACTATATTTACTTTTTTTTTTTATTGAGTGTTTTTCTTGCCCCAAATACTACTAAATTATTTTTTTAATTCGAATCACTAAAAAGCATCAAAGGCTAGCTTTTATCCCTATGTGAATATGAAAACTAGGAAGAGGGGAAAGGGAGTTCAAAAAAAAAAAAAAAAAAAAAAACAACCATTTAACTCCTTTGATCTCTACTCGGTCCGTCGAAATTTTTTTTTTTTATGACAAATTTACTTATATTTTCTTTAATTTTCTATTACTAGACAAATGTGATCAAATTTACAAAGAACCATGTTGAAATATTTCAAATATAGGTCGTTAAATATAGTGTTCGTATTTTCTTTTTGCAATTATGTTATTGTAAGTATAATTTATTCCTCATTCTTTATCTCTTCTCTTTCTCTCTCTATCGCGCGTGAAGTCTAGGGTTTTTCAATCATTTCTCTCTCTTGGGGGCCGGATTTCGGTGTCTGTCTTTGGTCCATCTCTGGTTTCCCGGCCCTAGAAATGAATGTGAGAATCATATGGTAAGGGTGTTGACAGAGACAAGCTCATAGCAGGAGAATGGGCGTTATACGTAGGAGCAAGACATGAATGAGATGGTTGGTGATGGTGTGTGGTCGTCACAAACCGGGGAGATTCTGCAGCAACTCGACTTCGACAACCGAGTTTCTTATAGTGATGTGGTTCATTTTATTGACAAGAACTCTTTCTATATGATTGATTTTTTTTTTTGTTTTACAATATATATGTTTGTGTGTAATAATGACGATATATTCGTCGTCTTTTCTGTGAGTTTTTTATTTTTGTTTATTATTTCTAATAACGGAGGTGGTTTATCAATTTTCCGTATTGGTTGTTTATCCGTCAGATTTGAGTTTTGATAGTGTTTTGATCTCGTTAAAGTTATTTTTATACGAAATTAGTAGTGACCCTTGTACTACTAAGTCTTGACATTCGATTGATTGAAAATTTCATCAACTATCGGGGTTTTGTCAAAAAAGCATTATATGTGTTGATTTCAATGTATCAATGTATATATGCATTATCTAGCCTCAAGCATAGTTTTTCTTTTTAAGCGTCATCAGATTTCATTAGTGGATCTGTTTTATTTAAGGGTTTTGTCTCGTATAATATGAGATTTATTATGTTTGATTTTTTTTATATCTCTTTAGAAAGAATAATGAAACTTCCCTTAAAAAAAAGTGTTTATTATCTTTTGGTTTTCTTTTTCTTTCCTGCTAAAGAGAAAATCAATTACACAAACAAGCTAAGAGGCCAACAAGGAATCTAATGATTTTAAACCGTGTGTTTTATCTATTGAGTTTTTTTTTAATACCCTATTATTGTTAGAATTCGCTGATTTTTTATGTGATCTTATATCAAAAAAATGCAGAATACCAATAAAAATACTTCGAACAAAACTCAACAATATATTCCCATTTGAAAAAAAATATATATATATATATATATTTTTAAGGAATCCAAAGACGGAGATTTTTATTTTCTTTAATTTTTGGGCTTGAAAGCAAAACAAAGGGGTAGATGCACGTGACTGATGGTATCCATCCCCGCAATAACGAGTAGGATTGGATCACATCTGGTGACACGCAAGACCGTGAAACCAGCTGCTAAAGCGGAAAAATTCATCACCAAAAAAAAAAAAAAAAAAATGAAGGGGACAAATTCAAAGGAGTAGACACACTGTGGAGCCACGTCACCGAGGCGTAGCGCATTACAATTTAAAAATAACTATTAATAATTTTAAAAAATAAAAGTAAAGAAAGAGTAAAAGCAAGTGTCATATAAAAACTACTTTTAGCAAAAAAAAAAAAAAAATAAAAAATAAATCTTTTACTGAAACAAGACAGGGACGAAACCCCATAAAAACCAGGTTGTTTTGTTATAGTTGCCATTCTGGTCTGGTTGGGTTTCTAAGTGCTTTCTTTCGCTGCCAAAATGCGAAGCGCTTCACGACTTTTGTTCTGTGTGGCTGTGGGGCTGGCCTGGGCTGGCCTGGGTCCCACTGGCCAGTGTTCTCCATTCTTCTGATCGAGGACGCTTGGACCACTCCATCCAAATAAATTCACCCGGTCCCTTCTGTTTTAGGATCTACTGTCCTACAATACACCCGTCGATACTGTTTTTTTTTTTTTTTTTTTTTTTATTTTATTTTTTGAATTTATTTTTTATTTTATAGTAATTTTTTACTTTTATAAAAAAAAAAAAATTAAAAAAAAAAATATTAAAATTAATTAAATGATAAAATACTAATTTTTTAATAATTTGATCTATATTTTAAAATTTTGACGACACGACTTGTTTCAATCATATTTTATACTTACTTAAAAAAAAAAAATATTTGTTATACTTTTGAAAAATTTAATCCAACCATAAAATATCAATTCCTTCTACTAATATAAAGTAGGAGATCCTAATGGATGTTTCCAAGTAAGATCATGAATTTTTTTCTTTTTCTTTTTCTTTTTTAGACCTATGTATTTTGTGTGTGCGCGCGCACCCGGGTTATTATTTTTCTTTCCTACACGTGGTTTCTTTCTTTGCTTTGGTTTAGGCATCGGTCCCATTTTTATTTTTTATTTTTTAAGTTGCTCAATATTATTGTTATTTTTTAAGAGCTTTTATCTCATGTATCTTTATTTTACGTGTGTGTTTTTGAAGGTATTTTTGATTTTTTTTTATTTTTAAGTTGCTCATATTATTTTATTTTTTTTTTTTTTTTTTTTTTTTTTTTTTTTTTTTTTTTTTTTTTTTAAGTTGCTCAATATTATTGTTATTTTTTAAGAGCTTTCATGTCATGTATCTTTATTTTATGGTGTGTCTTTTTGAAGTAACACTACTGATATATATTTGATGGTTTAAAACAAGTTTTAGATAGGTTTTTTTATACCTTATCATAAAATTCTTATTTTCTTAATTAGTATAATGTGCATGATAGCATTCTCCCTTTCATGCTTTATTTGCTAAAAATTGCATGTTGATCAGATATTTGTTCCTTCAACTTTTATGTTTTATAGGGTTTTTTTTTTTCCCATATCAAAGAATTTTCGAACACTGTACTAATGAATTTTTTTTTTTTTAATTGCTATAATAATAAGCATAGATTATTGAAGTTAGGTGGACTCCGCCTGCCCTCGCTTAAAAAAAAATGGCTACTTCCGTGTGAAAATTTGTTTTATTTAAGCGTTGTATGAAGAAAATTTCAACCAATTTATTTTAAAAATAATTTTCAACCAATTTGATACCATTAAAATTAAAAGTACATCTTTCGAAAAAAATAAAATAAAATACTTGGAAAAGACAAAAAATAATAATAATAATAAGGGGGAGAGGTTTGGAGTAATCCCAGCAATCTTGGGCAAGATTTTGTTGCAAATCACATCGAGAAAGTGAGGGATATCCGCATGACAGCCGTGAAAATTACTTGAGAATTTTTAATTGAGGTTCTCTATAAAATTTCGATACCCCCAAGTGCATATTCCGACCGACCACATAATCCTGCGGCTTAGAAGGAAAAGCTCACCACCTTAATTGCATTTGCTTCCACGTGATCATTGTTGTCTTTTTTTTTTTTTTTTTTATAAATAAGGTGTACCGATTAAGAATGAAATTTTAATTTGATTAGTTATTTTTTAAAAATTAATTATAATTATTTTGATTAAAAAAAAGCAAAATGAAATAATTTTAGGGGTTGAGAACAAAACAAAGATTAAGAGTATTTGACATATTTTATCCCAAATATTTTTATGATTGATAAATTATCTCATAAACTTTCAATTTTAATATATTTACCTCGTAAATTTTAACAAAATGTTACAATGTAATAGAATTCCCCCAACAAGTCGATGTCAACTATTAAAAGTTTAGCATATACATCTTAATACATATTACATGACCTAGTTTAAAAGAAGAAAGAAATTAAAATTTCAAATGACGATTGGAATATATCGTATAACATATATTACTATTCATTTTAAATTTTAACATATTTACTTGTCTGTATTTTAACAAAATATTCAATTATCTATTATCGAACATTTTCCAAACGGATTTACTCACCCTTGGATGAGCTTTGGCACACGACAATTTGCAAGGAGACTTGTCCTAAGATGATGGAACACTACATTGTCAATAAAATAATATTAAAAATATCATTTTAATTCTAATTTTTTTAATATCGAGTTATATGTTATATATAAATATGTAATTAATAATTATAAACAAGGACTTGGTGTATGTAGCACTTCATCACCCATAAGGATTAAAGGATGCATCCATCAACGATCACCAATTCACAGCCACACTCCAAAAGCATGGCCCACAGGTACACCACTTGAGTGGGGTCCACACTACAACTAGTCCCATGAAACCCAAACAACAACTTTAAACTTTCCCTGTGGGTTATTTTTGTAATATTAGAAGAAAATCAGTTTGCAAACTGATATAATATATAAACAGAGAGAGGCGCACGTTTTAAGCTCCTTTCGTAGCCTCGTCACCAGGTCATCGCCATCTCCGATCTCTCTCTCCTCTCTCTCTCTACTCTCTCTCTGCTTTCTCTTACAAAACCAGGTGCAGAGAGAGACAGAGAGTAGGAGAAAAGCTCGGAGCTGAGACCTGCCATTGGCCATAGACTCTCTATCTCCTCTCTCTCTCTCTTTTCATCTCTCTCTATCTCTCCTCAGTTTTCTGTCTCTCCCTCCCTCCTCCTCCTCTCTCTCTCTCTCTCTTTCTCTCTCTCCCTCTTTCTCTCTTCAGCAGCTTCCATAGAAGCGAAAAACTCTCTCGTTTCACAAATCTGTCGCCATGATCTCCCTCAGCAGAACCTGCTTTACGGTAAATATAAACCAAAACCCATTTTTTTTTTCCAGATCAAAGATTTTCACAAACTCACGTAATTCAATCCCTTTTCCGCATTGGAAATCACTAGATTCTCAAAAGCTTTCGTCTTTTCTTCTTTTTTTTGTTCTTCATTCCTGTAGAGAAGAACTTAGACGGGATTTTTCCTTATTCTGATCTTCATAATCGCGAAAGTTTCATTTTTTTTTTGTTCTTTCGTAATTAGGTGGATTAATCTTGATTATTTGAATTTTTATAATTATTTTTGTTGTTGACTTTGACGCAGGCCAATACGGGGGTTTCGGGGTTGTACAGCCCGGGGAATTCAACGAGGCAGACGAGGTACGCGGCTTCGCTGAAAGTGGTGGCGTCGGCGTCGGCGGCGGGTGAGCGAAACGGCACCGTTGTGATGGAAACCATGTTGAAGGATAACAAGGAAGTTTCGTCGGTGGTTGAGGTGGACAACAAATCCACCGTTGGTGGTGGGGTCCAGGATGTCTACGGCGAAGATAGCGCCACCGAGGATCAATTTGTCACCCCCTGGAGCATCTCCGTTGCCAGGTCCCTCCATCAATCATTATTTTATTATTATTATTATTATTATTATTGGTCTTTTAACAAATTATTATCGGCATAATTATGTTGTTATATCTTACTATGAAGATGGTATTAGTTGATTATCGTCTTTAGCCTGGTTTATAGCGTAGAACTTGCATTAGAAAAAGTGAAAAGAAAAAAAATAATAATAATAAAAGAGGCAAATTTTTTATTATTTTTTTAAGTAGAGGTTAATTCTATACAATATATAATTCGTAGAGGTTAATTCTATATAATAATAATAACAGAATTATATATTACTGGCTTTCTTTGTAAGAATTTTAATTAGAATCCCTAATCATGACATCAATTTCTTTCCTGTTCACTTTTGTAAATTTCGACCTCTCTCTCAGTTTAATTTAGTTTATGTTACTTAGAAGAGAACGTGCATAAATATATATATATATATATATATATTATAAATATTTATGGAAAGTCACTCTAATTGGAGAGTGACGTTTCGTTTTTTTTTAATCTTTCCTCCTTTTGTTTGGACTTACTAAAGTGTTATGATTCATTTCTATTTTGTTTTTTTATGAAAGATCCAAAAACTGACGGGTTTTCGTAATGTTTTCGATTCGATCGGGGAGTCTGAGTCTTGTATCGGATGTCATAAATCCTAATATTCTTCTCATAAGCAAATGATCAGAAATTGCTATCTTTTCTTATGTTTAGTTATGGGATAAGAATCTGGATAGTAGCAAAAATTAAGGGAAAGGACAATATGAGTAGCCATAGCAATGCCATAGACAGAGCTATACAAGCCACATTTTTGTTAATTGTCGTTGCTCTTTCGGTTTCCTTTAGTTTATTGCCTTTTTATTTTGGCTTGCAGTGGATATACTTTGTTGCGGGATCCACATCACAACAAAGGGCTCGCCTTCAATGATAAAGAGAGAGATGCCCACTATTTGCGTGGTCTTCTACCCCCGACGGTCGCATCACAAGAGCTTCAGGTTTGCCCCTAGCTTTAGACCTTAGCTCTCTCACTTGTATAAATTTGTCGTGCATGTAGGCACAGATGCAATGAGCATTAACCTTACTTGGATGTTAGAAGTTGAAATTTATGCCCGCTCTACTCACAGGTGAAGAAAATGATGCACAATATCCGGCAATATCAATTGCCACTGCAGAAGTACATGGCCATGATGGATCTTCAGGTAGCTAACCTAATTATTCGTTTTAATTTTGGGCTCGAAGATTAGTAATGTGGATTTTTCAACGAATGATGTTAGTTAAAATCTTTAATCATACCAATGCTTTACAGGAGAGAAATCAAAAGTTGTTTTACAAACTTCTAATTGATCATGTTGAGGAGTTGCTCCCAATTGTCTATACCCCAACTGTCGGTGAAGCTTGCCAGAAATATGGGAGCATTTTTATGCGCCCTCAGGGTCTTTATATTAGTTTGAGAGAGAAGTATGTTCTGTCGCATCTTTTTGTAGTTCTTTGTGTTTAATTACAAGGATCCTTATTTGTTTCTTATTACTAAGTGATCTCATTTCCAGGGTATGATTTGTATTTGTTTTGTTAATAATCTGATATACAATTTTCTTTTTTTTTTTTTTTTTTTTTTTTGGCTGGGTTTAGGGGGAAGATTCTTGAGGTATTGAGGAACTGGCCTCAGAAGAATATACAAGTCATTGTTGTCACTGATGGGGAACGTATTCTGGGGCTGGGAGATCTTGGCTGTCAGGTAAATTGTGCGGACATTTTTCTTGCAAAGGCTTTGTTTATCATTTTCTACTTAAATATGCTTGTTTTCAAGTTCTTGGCATTGAGATTGTGTTTTGGTGTTGCCCCCTCATTTGTATGAGTTCTCGTCTTACATACAATTGCTGAGTTAGTTGATGGCAATATATGTATGTCTTCAGGGAATGGGGATACCTGTGGGGAAGCTTTCCTTGTATACAGCACTTGGAGGTGTACGTCCTTCGGCGGTGAGTTTCAACTTGATCCATTCTGCTTAAAGTCAAAAACCACGTGTATCCCAAGAACAACTTGATGTCTCTTTTTCAGCAAGATATGTCGTTGCATCGAATTATTCATTACTCTTTTCACTGTAAACAATTAGAAATGGAGAAAATTACGTCATCTACATAAGAGACAGTATTTTCTTCAGAATAGAAAGTCAAGGGGATTTTGAAACCTGTTAAAATTTAGAGTTTGTTGCTCTGATTGGTCTTTCATGATTCAATTATCTCTCTTTCTCGTCACAACTAGTGAATTTATTGTATGTTGGTTGTTTCAGTGCTTGCCCGTAACCATTGATGTGGGCACAAACAACGAGGAGCTGTTGAATGATGAGTTCTACATTGGACTAAGGCAGAGGAGAGCCACTGGGCAGGTTAATTTTTGTGCTCAGCTCAGCTGGTGTTCACTTACAGCATTGAGACAATTTTTCCTGTTAGGTGGTACCGAAGTTAGTATTCTTACTTTTCTTTTCCCGCTACAGGAATATGCTGAACTTTTGCATGAATTCATGGCTGCCGTCAAGCAGAACTATGGGGAGAAAATTCTTGTTCAGGTATGCGGACACGTAAAAAGACATTATTTAACTAGTTGCTTGGATAACTGGACTGGAACATATATTTTTTCTTGCAGTTTTTCATTTGTCTAAATCAACTTTTCATTCTTTGCAGTTTGAAGACTTTGCCAATCACAATGCTTTTGATCTGCTTGCCAAATATGGAACAACTCACCTTGTATTCAATGATGATATTCAGGTAGATGCTTCAATAGCTTGGTGCTGATGTATTTGCAATGGAATTTATAATAATATGCCTGACGCATATGTGATTGCATTATTCCAGGGGACGGCATCTGTGGTCCTTGCAGGTCTTGTTGCATCTCTTAATTTAGTTGGAGGAACCTTATCTGACCACAGGTTCTTATTCCTTGGTGCTGGTGAGGTGAGTCATTTTATCGTGCGGCAAAAGATTCTCATTCTATTCTCTTCCTATAAGTACTAAAGGATAATTGTAATAGATTTTGGATTTTGAAGTTTGTGAATATGCAAGTAGACGCAGAAAAGGGACCAAAAATCACTTCTGTAATTATAGAGACCTTCCAGAAACTTGTAATTGTAATAAGTTATCTGCCGCCACTTTCTTCCTATGTCTTACTTCTTGTATTTGGTGGTTACAGGCAGGCACTGGCATAGCAGAACTTATAGCCCTTGAGATTGCGAAAAAGGTCAGTAGCTAATATTAGTATTTCCTCTTTTTTTTTTTTTTTTTTTTTAATAATAAAAATCTCTGGAATTTTATTAGGAAATATTGAGGAAATTGAACGCTTTTAAATACGTTAGAAAATTACATCCGATTTATTGTGCAGACAAACACCCCAGTGGAAGAGGCCCGCAAGAAGATTTGGCTTGTGGACTCAAAGGTGGCAAAAACCATTCTTTCTCCTCTGCTGTCTGAAGTATGTTTTTATTGCTTTTGCATCAATTAAAGTTCTGACAGAAGTCCTTTTGCAGGGATTGATTGTCAGTTCTCGTCTGGAGTCGCTTCAACATTTCAAGAAGCCCTGGGCTCATGAACACGAACCGATTAGGGGACTTGTAGATGCCATCAACGTATGAAATCTCTCTCTTTCTCTACTTACAGTCGGTCAGTTAGAGAGGTTCTCATTGTCTTTATTTTCGTGTTTTATTTTGTCAGGCAATCAAGCCAACAGTGTTAATTGGGACATCTGGGGTTGGAAGACAATTTACCAAGGAAGTGGTTGAGGCTATGGCCACCATCAATGAGGTATTTCGTCTTTATGTAATTTGTTAACGCCAGCCATTTTATTCAAAATAGATGAGGTGGTGAATTTTACTTGTACAGTGGAGAAGCTAACTATAGCTATTGTTTTGAACTATTTGTAGAAACCCATTATTCTAGCTCTTTCCAACCCAACTTCACAGTCTGAATGTACTGCTGAAGAAGCATATACTTGGAGTCAGGTAAACACCAAAACACATGATTTGGATGCGCGTATCATGTCGTTTAGCTCAGAAATCTACAATGGCATCCTTTCTTTAACCGCTTGTCTACTTTCAGGGTCGTGCCATTTTTGCCAGTGGAAGCCCATTTCCACCTGTTGAATATGAGGGAAAGGTTTTTGTGCCTGGCCAGGTTGGTTCCGTGTAGAATTTTTGAAGTGTTGTCTATATATATACTAGTCACGGAAGACTAACATCAGAATCGTCATTTTTGCTTTTCTTCAGGCAAACAATGCCTACATCTTTCCTGGATTTGGCTTGGGTTTACTAATGTCTGGTACCATCCGTGTCCACGAAGAGATGCTTCTGGCAGCTTGTAAGTGTACAAAAGACTTATTTATTTGACAAGTCTTGCGTCATCTGGAACCCCAGATTAAAAAGAGAACAAATTACAAAAGTTGACCTTTTCATAGGTTTTTGTTCAATGTTAACTCGTTAACTTCATTTGCCTTGTTTCGTTTCGTCGGAGCAGCGGAAGCGTTGGCAGCTCAGGTAACGCAGGAGAACTTTGACAAGGGACTGATATACCCGCCGTTCTCTAACATCAGAAAGATTTCAGCTCACATTGCTGCTAATGTAGCTGCTAAAGCTTATGAACTTGGTGAGCCTTTATCCTTTTAGAAGTTGCTTAAATCTCGGTTGTGATGTATAAAAGCTTATGGGACTGATCTTGCGTCCTTTTCAATTACTTATTGTAGGTTTGGCCACTCGTCTTCCCCAGCCCAATGATCTGGTGAAGTACGCCGAGAGCTGCATGTACAGCCCTTCCTATAGAAGTTACCGGTGAACAATGTCACATAATTACATTTGTTTGTATTGGGGTTTACTATGTCAGTCATTTGTTGTTGCGTTTATTTTTTTTTTCTTTTTGTCCTTTTCCCATTTTCCTTTATTCCATCATGGTGAATACTATAGTTGGATTAGAGGTTAATTACTATAATGTTATGAAACTGCTGTAAGTTTTACATGAAAATGAAATAAACAATCTTCATACTCCAGTTGAAAATACGACACATATTCAGCTTCATTGACCATCTTGCCCTGGCGTCGTAAATTATCACAACACCTCTTACCACATAAGAAAACCTCGCCGCCGATAGGTTGGTGCAACGGTCAGGATGCTTTTAGCTTGGCTTGTCAGCTTGTTAAAAAGCTTTTTCAGTGCGTTTTAGAGCAGTAAGCACTGCCTCATACTGAATTCCATTCCTGTAGATTTCTCCTTAGTCGCCGGCCGCTAAGCTGGCATAGAGGCTTCATTCATAGTTCATGGCGTAAGTAGGGCTGGAGCTTCAGTCCGTTCTTTGACATGCATCTGTTATCTGTAGCAGTGGAGTATCTCGTCACCTTTCTGAATAAGTTACAGGGTTGAAATTTCAGTGCTGCATTTTAAGCTCCCTACTTGGTCAATGGACTACGCGGTGTCGGGCTTGTGGTGGTGGGAGTGAAACTGAGCCGATTATTTTAGATGAAGAAAGTGAGGGACGGGATTGGGGCGGGGGGAAGAACTTGGGTGGCAAAGAGAGCAGTCACGATCCCCGTTCCACACATTATTCCAGGCCAACCTGAGGCACCTGGTGGAAGAGAAATAGAAACAGGATCTTGTTGAATAATGATTACAAAATACATTAAGATCCTGGACTGAAAAATACCAGTTATCTAATTCAAATTTTCTGCATTCATTCCTTAATTATGTCCCAAGATCAACCACCATTTCCTAAAAAACAAAAACTACGCTTTGCAGCATAAATTAGGCTCGAATAGTGTTATTTTGATTTTTCTCTTTAGCTTGTTATGGTCATTAATGAAGGTCGTTAATGGACTACGCAAGCAAGCAGTGACGACAACATTAGAATCAAAGAAGTAAGTTTCGCACATATATGTATATATATATATATATAGTAGATAAATATAGATATAGATATATAAAGTATGTATCGTGGGTGTAGTGTCAAAGTCATGCAGAGACCCACATGGCCCCCGAAGTTGGAAAAAAACTTTTCCACATGGTTCTTTTACCAAAATACTTTTCTTTGAGATATATGTTTACGGGAGTTTCTTTTGCAGGGCCGACTCCGAATTTCATCGCACCTTCCACACAGAATAAGAGAATAGAGAATGATAGTAAAAGGCTTTCCTTTTTTTTTTTTTTTTTGCCCTTTAAAGTCGTTTGCGTGTTGTCCTTTCTCTTTCATCTTCTTTGACCATATACAATTCATTGAACCAAAAAAAAAAAAAAAAAAAAAAAAAAAAACAAAGACGTGTCCATTTCCAATTGTCCATCACAACTTCTCCAGCTACCTTTACCACCCTCTTCCATCCAAGAAATATGTTGCACCATACTAGTCTTCATGTGACATTTCTTTCTTTCTTACAAAAATATATATCTTTTTTTTTTTTTTTTTTCCTGTGTTACAAAATGGAGACTTAATAAATTTTACAAGTTTTTTTTTTTTTTTTTTTTTTTGAAAGTCATGCAACATCACATGCAAATGACCTATAAAATTAGTTGGTTTCTATGAGTCAAAATACTGGTCGGAAATATGTGTGATAATGGAAACAAACTAAAATTCAACAATTGTACTTCTGAAAAAATATATGAAGAGGAAATTTCGCTTCATCTAATGGGGAAAAAATCACCAAAAAAAAAAAAAGAGATAATGGACAAGGGTAAGAGTTGCATTAAAAAAATTTATGCGTACAAACCAACCAAGGAATGAAACAAAAATAAATAAATAAATAAATTCGTAATGAAAAATTAAAAAAAAAAAAAAACTGAGATTTACATAAATGTGATGCTGTGTGGCTTGAAAGTTGTAGGTCCTACATATCTAGGCCGATAAGACCTTTTTTTTTTTTTTTTTTTTTTAAAGAAAACAAAAAATAAAGACCTTCAAATTAATGGAATTTGTTTGCTTTTCAAATTCCCACGTTCAAAATTTGCTTGCTTCTCTTTAGTGCTCAGCTGCCAATTAAATATTTGCAAAGATTTGTTCATAAACTTTGTCTGTGAGGAAATTACGGGAATGCTGATTATGGAGAGTGAGATCATAAATACAAATAAAGAGTCATCAAGAAATTCATGCAAATCCATCAAAAGTAGACCCCCAAAAAGTCATTATCTAAACGACCATAAAAATCATAACATATTTAAATCAGGGTATTCGTGCACGGCAGAACTCACATTGCCCATATCTTTGGGGCTGCTCACTAGTCAAAAATAAATATGTGCTGGTTAACTTTTAAGTGATATATATTTTCCAGCAGAAAATATAAGACTTAAATTGTGAAATTTGGAATTACTTATATGATTATGAATTATTAACCCATTAAATGCAGAGATGCCTTCCCCGGTTCCCCCTCCCACCCTTTTCCTCAATCGTGACGTGCGAAGCAATAGTGCTTGATTACTTCGAATAGACGACTCATTTATTTATATACATATATATATATATATATTATATTTTTGTGGATCATATTAATTTATATATCTATAATAAGTTTATCAACGAAACTTCAGATAAAATTAAAGAAAGACTTGATAATTGGTTGAGTAATTCATTGGATTGTTCTTCATTAAACAAAAGTAAGTCGGTCACATTGAGATTAATTACTAAGAAGAAAAAGGAAGAGGTCAATACTCCAAATTGTGGGGGGCAAAAAAAAAAAAAAAAAAAAGTTTATTCCTATTTATTATTAGAGAGAAATGAAAATGAAACTTTTAGACTATGTGAACTTATATCTATCTAAATTCTTCCTCTCTCATTTACTGAAGCAGTCTTCATCCCTACTTGCTGTTAAAACGCTCAAATTTACCAGGAAAATTTAAAGGTAGTTAAAATAAAATTAAAAAAAATTAATCATATGGATAAGTATAGGATGTTTCAAGGTTGTGGTCACTTGGGATGGCTCCATCATGCTGTGACTTCTACTTGTAGATGAGATAGATCGACCCTTGTCAATAATTATTTGATTAAAGAATACGACGGGGTTTTAGAAGCAGGGTGCATTGTTACTAAGATATATATATATATATATATATATCTTTTTTATTTCTCTATCACGGAACTTTCCTCTTTTTTATGTTTAGCTTTTTACAAACTGGTCTAAAAAAACAAAATAAAAAACGTGCTTAATCTCCTCGACAATTTTCACAAACTTCCTTCTTGGTACGTCTTTTCTATTTCAGTAGATTAGCAACATGTTCAAATGATCTGTTTTAATGTTGTTCTCTAAGAGCAACACTAAAGCACTCCGAGGCTGTTTTTGACAACTGACGTGAGTTTAGTTTTTGTTGCATTATTCTTATCACGTGACCATATCTAGTCTCAAATAATAAATGAGCAAAACTACCTACCCTCACCAAAGAAAAAAAATTAAAAACGGAATAAAATAGAACATGACTTTTAATTATAGTGGGTCTATAATTTAGAATTTTTCTTAAGGCACAAAAAAAAAAAAAAAAAAAAAAAAAAAAAAAAACCCTACCAGCAGAACATGACTTTTAATTATTAGATTTCATCAAATTTTGTTGGAAGGAAAGAAGGAAGGACTAAGGGAGGGGGGGTTTAAGGCCCCATCAACTTTTTTTTTTTTTTTTAAACACAAAAATACCATATAATTTTAAATGAAATTTCATAATAATCCATTTAAAAAAAAATAAAAAACTAGATCATAATATCCTTTAATTATCCATTACATAATTATCAACTTCCTAATTATAAAAAATTTTAGCTTCGTCACTTTACGAAACAATGTTTTTTTTTTTTTTTTTTTTGATACGCTATTACAGATTACCTATTAAATTTGATCTCAAATAAAATGGAATTATACGTGCGAGTAGAGGGATCATGCTTTAGGGACAGGAAAGGCATATAAACCGACCATGAAATGTAAAAGACTCTTGTATTGTTAATAATTAAAAGTTTAACCTTCACTTTTTTTGGGTTAAATATCTATGCAACCACGTGTGAATGGGTCTAGTCAGCAAAGTATTCCAACCCACGTTCACGCCCAACAGAAGACAAACAAGTAGAAAAAAGAAAATCTTGGAAGAACGTTATTTGAAGAACTTATATATATATGTATATATATATGTGTGTGTGTGTATGTGTGTATGTGTGTATCTATATATTTATATATCATAAAGTCGCACTCACAGATTCCTGGAAGTGCATCTCCAAGATAACGTTTTTTTTACCTCCTCTTCGGAGAAAGGATAAAAAGGGGTGGCTGAGTGTTACCCTCACAGAATACAGATAAGCATATATACATATATATATATATATATATATGTGAGTGTGTGTGTGTTACATAAAGTCTACAAACTTGACTTTGCTTCATCCATTTGTAATCTCTTTTTATTTATATTTTGGAAAGCATGTGTTGCCACCTGTGAAAAATCAGAACGCGACCCACCTACGCTACAACGTGTCCGTACGAGTCAAAATTAATCTTTTAAATTCTTCTATCCTATGAAATATGATAACATTCTTTTTTTGTGATATTTTTAACTTTATCTGAAGACAGTTTAAGATCTCTATACATGCACCCATGTGATCGGCCGTCAAGAGTTGAATACGGTAATATATGGCTAGTGGACATCAAATCATGAAAATATTAATCAAGTTTAAGTGAGATATTAGTTAGGCAATTCCCTATATTTGGATGCTCTAAATCCAACTTTAATTCTTAGCATAGTATTACAAGATATTTCATTTATGATGAACTTACGTTACATGAGTCTAAGTTATTCAAAGCCTAAGCATATGTTTGGTGCTAAAGTTTAAATTGATTATGTGTTTATCAAACATTTGAATTCTTTGAGTTAAAAAAATATAAAAACTTGAAATATGTTCAGAAAAAAATATATATATATATCTCAATATGGAGCTTGTTTCGTTCGTCTTGAAATTCTAAGTAATTTAAAAAAATATATATCTATTTGAACTTGTTTATGTAAAGTTATAAACTTTTAAAGCTTGAGTTACAAAACTATATAATAATAAAGCTGAAAGAAGGGACAAAAATTAGATCATAGAAGTAGGATTTGATTGGAGTCCAAACACCTCCTAAGTTATTTAACTAATGGGACAATGATAACACGTGGTATTTGTTTGGAACTAGGTCTTGAATCAGAAAATAAGTGCTAGGATATTCCCAAAAAAAAAAAATTTTATAGGGTTGATGAAGAAATGAGGAGAACTCTATGTATTCTAGTAGGAGGGTAAAATTATGAAATGTCAGATTTTCATATTATGACCTTTTAAATTAATATATGATTATAAAATTTGTTAATGAAAAAGAGGATTAGTAGTGTCTTAAATCCCCCAAACTAATACCATTATGTGAATCTACTAGTAAATATGTGAAATGGAAGAAGACTTGATCCATTCTTTCTCCCTGATATTCATAGAATCCAAAATCACTAATACCCAATCCAACTTGACAGGTCATTATAGAGGCAAAATTGTGCCCCAAAGCAAATAATATGATTTAATTCCTAGATGTTAGATAAGAGAGTATTGATTCGTCATTCACTTATAACTATGCGTCACTAATGCATTATGGTGTAATTTAATGATTCATACCTGCGTGTCTGGTTAATATAATACTTTTTACACACCACCACGTAATTCTATCTTTAACAAATACTCTATCCTACTTTACTTGAATTGAAAGACGTAGGGGGATATGCTTTCCCATTTGATTGGATAATATAGGGGATAATCTACTTTAGGGAGTCGGTTGGTGATAATTGAATCTTAAACTTGTGTCTCACATCCATCAATTAATTATAATCACCACTATACGATGATTTAATTTGTGCTCAATGGGTTTAAATAAAGCTCCTTTTAGTCTCCATCGCCAACAATCTTTACTGATTATATTCAAGTTTAATTAGTAAAACAAGTGTTGAAATTTGGTTTAGCTGTGATTTTCAAAAGAGAAAGTTGGCATAATGTGAACCCACCAAAAGGGCGAGCCAATTGATCTGTTTGTCTGTTTTGAGACCAAAAAAAAAATAAAAAATAAAATAAGCTATGTGACAATCAATCATACCTACAATTATTAAGCTTTTGAAGCAATATATTATTAATTTTTTAAAATAAGCTATTAAATTATTAAAGAAAGACTTTTTTTTTTTTGAGGAAAATTAAAGAAATACTTTTGAAGCAATAGGATCACCCTGGGTGACAAAAGCATTATTAGTGGATTTATATGGATTAGATTAAATTTATAGAAAAAGGACTGTCTTGTACACGTGTACGGTTATTCATTCCCACCCCATAATAGAGAAAGTAGGTTAATGATATAAATTTAGAGATTGTTATATTAATATGATATAAAAAATTAATATTAAATAATATAATATAAAATTAAATTAAAATTAAATAAATTTATATCATATTATTTAATAATAAAGAATTTATATTATATTATTTAATAGATTAAAAATATATATTTATTTAAGTAATTTTTTAATAAAATAATGTCTTTCGCCTCACATTAAAGTAAACGTGCATTAACTCCACGTGGCATCCTGTGCATCGGTACAATTACATCTAATTGTCAATTTTTAACTTTTTTTCGGGTAGGTCTAAAGTGCAAATTTCCAACACTATTATTACAAATCGATAATTCGCAAAAGGATAATATGGTCATGGTAAATTTATGGGGTTTTTTAAATGGAAATCAGATTATTTTCGGAATAGATAAGTCTTTAAAAAAAATAATAGTAAGTGATCGATTATTATTATTTTTATCTCTAAATTTGAAGACGAGTGATTCAAATTCTACATCTTATAATATAATAGTAAGATGAAAAGTTTTTGAGGGGAGATGGTTCTTTTTGGGAGATCCAAATCTTCAATGAGTTGTCCAATAGCCAATAAGATGCCTGGAAATGAAACTAAGGGCTCATTTAATAGAGCTTATTAGAAGTTACTTTTGACTTATTAGATCTAAAAGTAGTTGCTATAAGTGTTTAAATAATCTATCAGAAGAGTTTTCAATCTCCATAAGTATTTTCTGTCAAAACTAAAAAATGTAACTTCTAACAAAAACTTTTCTAAATAAATTTTAAAACTTATAACAAATTTTAAATTAGATATTATAAATTTTATTTAACATTTTTAGTACTTACTAAAATACTTAAAAAATTATGTTGACCTCAAACTCTCTTTGATTTCAAATACTTACTGAGAATCCACAGATTTTACTTATATTCTTTTACTAACTAAAAGTAAAAATAAAAACTCTGTAAATGAGCCTTTTATGTGTGTGTATATATATATATATATAAATATATATATCCATTACCCTTTGCTAAGTTCATACTTTGGATAAACTTAACACTAGTATTTATCTCCAAGTCATATGTTTCCATTGTAATCTATACAAAAAGCCGGTATCCTCAATCTTTATCTATAGATGTGTTACTTAAAACAAAAAAGTCATTTTTGCCCACGAATCCAGCATGCTAATTGTCCTTTTAGATGGTACACATGTAAGAGCATTTAGTAAGAGGATAATGTTTTTTTTTTTTTTTTAATTATTAATTAATTCTGGTCATAAGGTTTGTCTTGAAGTGTTCAAAATTTCTGAGCTGTCCAACGGTGTCACTAAGAATTTCTTTGGCATCTATGAAGAAGATCCCATGTTGCATAAACGTTTTGCAAGGATCCAATGTTTTATTTTTAATTTCATTTTTCATGAATAATGGCATTTTTTTAAGGAAGAAATAATGGTATTTGTAAACTATTTTTGGTAATTTTGTTATTGTTCATTTTATAAAATAGCCCTAACAACTTGGAGACTTTGCTTTAACCCACAGACACCAAAATTTTTTTTCCCCTAATGAAATAACATTGAAAGGCTTTATATAGAAAATTAGTGGTCTAATCCTATTCTAATTCGAAATACTAATTAATAGATAACTCTTATAATTTAAATTTTCTAAGATAATCCTAGAATAACTCAAATAAAGATAATCTATTAATAATTCAAATAATGATATTAAAATTAAAATAATCTCTCTAATTATCTTATTTTTTATATTGTATCAAAAACTCAATCCATATTATGAAGAAATTTGATATATATATATATATATATACACACACATTTATAGAACAATGCATTCATATATATCTATCCCATGCTTAATTTTGTTTAAAATTGCACTAGTCTTGCTCTACAAGTGAAAAATCAAAGTGTATATCCTGCAGGGGAAAAAAGTTGATAAAACTATATGAACTCGAGGACTTTTGAACCTTTTCTTCCCCCCATAAATCATATGCTCTATGTAACGACTTATGCCTTTATTTGGTATGATATTGTTACAATATATATGAGAAGATAAATAGTTATATTTATTTATGTATTTATTTGTAATTATTTAGATTATATTTGAAATATATTTTATAGTTATCTTAACTAGATTAGGTTAGATTTTGAAATTATTTGAATTATTAAGTTAAGCTTAGACTTACATTTGAATTGTAAATTAAACTTTTAATAGATTTTCTAATGTACATCCATTGTGCTCTGTACTAATAAAATTTTCAATTTATTCATAGTCCGTGGGCATTAACACATCCACGCTTTGCCCTTTTACTTATTATTTTCTTATTTAGTTTCTGTAGGTTCTTATTGATCCAACCTTTTATTTTTGTTCTTTTTTTGTTTTTTTTGGCAAAGGTCCACCTTTGTTTGAAACCTTGGTAGGCGTAAAAATCATTTTTTAAAAAAGGTAGCAACAAAGAAGAGCCTTTTTTTTTTTTGCACATATTTAACATAAAATAATCCCAAAGCAATCCATTTTTTGGGATTAAATGATTAATACAACATAAACAAGCATAAAAACCGGCACGTACTACATTTAAGTTAACTTTCTTCTAAAAAATAACAATAAAATGGAGGGGAAAAAAAAAAAAAACAGGCTCAAGTTCCAAAACAAGAATGATATTTAAGTCCTTTAAAAAAACATCAAATGTGATGATATGTAACGAGCAAAAAAAAAATATTATGATACGTAAATTGTTATAATTTTATAAATAGATACTTAATAAATAAAATTCCAGCAAATTATAACTAAAAATTATATCATCTACAAATGAAAAAATGATAAAATCTTCTTAGATATTAAAAAAATTAAAATAAAAATTGAGATAACAATACTCTTTAAAAAAAAAAAACCTGGGAAGTCACTTCACCAGAAATAAGCAAGCATGACGTTATCCTCGAAGAAGGACAAAATAGTAAAAACACCCAATAGGAAACCAAGTTAACGCACCACCGGGTTCTTCTAAGCCTCCTTAATCCTTCCAAAAATCACATTCCCCAAATTACCCTTGCCACTTCCAGATAAATCCCTCTCTCTTCCTAGTTTCTCTCTCACACGATTTTACAAGCCACCCAAAAATTACAATCTCCAACTCTCTCTCTCTCTCTCTCTCTCTCTCTCTCTCATCTCTTGACTCGGTTCAACTCGGAGGTGGAGAACCCAGCCCGTCCGACGCCATGACGCGGCGGTGCTCGCACTGCAGCAACAACGGCCACAACTCCCGCACGTGCCCCTCACGTGGCAGCTCCGGCTCCGCCTCTGGCTCCTCCGGCGGTGGGCTGAAGCTGTTCGGCGTGAGGCTGACCGACGGCTCCATCATCAAGAAGAGCGCCAGCATGGGGAACTTGTCGGCGCACTACCATTCGTCGTCCTCCGCCGCCGGCTCTCCCAATCCTGACTCGCCGTCCTCCGACCCCCACCATGAGCCCGACGGCTACTTGTCCGACGACCCTTCCCACGCTTCCTGCTCCACCAATCGCCGCACCGACCGTAAGAAAGGTTTTCTCGTCCTCTTCAATTCCTCTTTTTCTTTTCTTCTTCTTCTTCCTTTTTTGTTTTTTTGTTTTTTGTTTTTTACTTGTACCTTATTTTTTGATTTTCCGAAAAAAAAAAAGAGAGTAAAATTTATGTTTTCTGGATGTTGTTTGATTTGGATTTATCTGTTATAGATAACGTTGTTGAGATTCTGCTTATTGTTTATAATTTTATATTTTTATAATTTTATATATATATTTTTTGTATTTATTCTTGTTTTGCATTGCTTTTTGATTGTAACTTGGCTTCAATTTGTTTGGAGATCCAGCTATTCTTTTCTCTGGGTTTTCACAATTTTTCTTTTCATGTTTGCATGTGCTGGAGATTTTTAAACTGCTAATTGTTTGTTGTTAAATTTTATAAATTTCTTTCCTTTCCACATTTACTTGGTGAAAAACAAGCAGTTTTTGGAAAGAATTTAGTTTTTTTCCTTCATTATAACATAACGAGTAATGTTTGTTTCTTTTATACATTCTTTATAGATTATATAACCAAATATTATATAGAGAATATTAGGTAAAGTCTGGAACATCCGTATAGAATATGAATAAGGTTGTAATGGCATTAGAAGGATTTCGAAACCTTAAAATAGTAAGGACTAAAGCTCAGATCTTGGATGTTTGAGCATGGTTGGTTCTTGGTTACTGCCTTGACAAACTTGATTCTTTTTTACCCAAAGTCAGCTCTACATGGTTCCAAATTTGTTCGCTCCTAGACATTAGTTTCAGCATCGGAGACCGTAGAGATTGGGAAGATTAACGTCTTCCTGCTCTTCAAGCTCGAGGAATCTTTTTCATACTGCATTTATGAACTACCGCAGAACATGTTGTTCTGCTGAGTGCTGTTCATGTTTTGGAGAAATACTATGTCCAATGTATTGGAGTTGCATATTTTTCTGTTGAAGATTTTTTAAAGCTTCGTGCGGTTGCGTGTGGTTTTATTTGATTTTACTGATAATTAAAGTACTTGGAACTCGTAGTTTTGTGCATTGTATCCTGTCAAAAACCAGGAATAGGCTCTCCTTGCATTGGATTCCATTTCACCATTCTTGGCTATATGGTCTACACCTCTGATGTGTAAAATCAGAGTTGTAGTCGAATCGTTATAGCTTGTTGTAGTACGTCTACTTAACAATTTATTTTGCTTTTTTTTTTTTTCTTTCTTTTATATTGGGGACTTCAACTTATTTTTACTTAATTTTTTTTAAAATTTTTTTTTCAGGTGTCCCATGGACAGAAGAGGAGCATCGATTGTTCTTAATTGGTCTTCAGAAATTGGGCAAAGGAGACTGGCGTGGGATAGCTCGAAATTATGTAGTGTCAAGAACTCCTACCCAGGTGGCAAGCCACGCCCAGAAGTACTTTATCAGGCAGAGTAATGCTACCCGAAGAAAGAGACGCTCCAGCCTTTTTGACATGGTTCCTGATATGGTATATCTTTGCTTCTTCATATCTCTTTAACAATTTCCCATGCACGATATAAAAGATATGATTTCTCATGTTGCCAACTAATTTTTACGAAAATAGAGTTAGTTTAAGAGAAGAACTATAATCGTCACAATTGTATATGATCAATTTATAGCATATAAGATGTTTCAGTGTCGAGAGCAAGCTATTGTTCATCTCCTTTGCAGTACCATTTTGCGGAGTAACTTTGATTATTCTTGGATAAGGAATTATTAGTACGCCTAGGAGGTTAAGGCCAGAGCATGGAGTTGGTTCAATTTATGTTATGGTGACTAGTGAGTAGCGGAACAATGTAGTTATTCTTGTGGACTGACTAATTGACAATTCGTTTGTAGGCCACCGATACTCCACCAGTTCCAGAAGAAGCGTTGCTGCCTTCTTTTCATGAAAGAGAATCTGATAATGCAAAATTGCTACCTTCCTTAAACCTCTCTCTTAAATCAGAATGCGAGCCCATGGAAGCCACTCATGAAGCAAAAGCCGAAGAAGCTAACGAACCTACGAACATAATCCAATCAAATGGGTACCCCCCCATGGTTCCCGGGTTCTTCCAAGCTTACGTACCGATCCATTTCCCATTGTGGTCACCGAGTGCAGCAGCCCGTCTGGAGGAAGAAAAGAGTGTTGGTACACCTCATCATCAGGTCCTGAAGCCAATCCCGACAGTTGCCAATTTCGTCAACGTTGATGAACTCGTCGGCATGTCTAACCTCAGTTTAGCAGAGCATGAGAGACGCCATAACGAGCCTTCGCCGCTCTCCTTAAAATGGCTGGCAGAGCCTTCAAGGCAGTCAGCTTTTCAAACGAATGCCCAGGTTTCTGGGTCAGATATGAGCGAGGGCAAGACTAGTGCAATTCAAGCTCTTTAAAATGCAAGTCTATATTATTATTATTTTTTTCCTGTTCAATCATATTCTCTCCAAAACATCTTTTCCTTTTTTTTTTTTTTTTTTTTCTTTTTTTTTTCCCTTACAGTACGTCATATCTCAAGTCTTTATAATAACATAGGCTAGATTAATTTCGTTGGACATTATATTCTTTTCTAATTGTAAACAACTACAAGCTCTGATTATTTCCAGGAATTTGGCAACACACTGCTGGTTTTGTCAATGAACTCCGACCGTACATATAGCATCTCTCTCTAGGGAAAAGACATTTCCTTCATAAGTCTTGTACTTTAGCATTCCTTCCTGTATTGTTGTTCTAAGGTTTAACTTTAGAGATGCTAACTTTAACCTTAATTTTTGAATTTTTGAATATCTATTTACGTGAAATGTATCAGAGTTGTTGGTGGCGGCGTAACAGTAAAGAGGATAATTTACAAAGATTTTTGTCCACTATCCAAGGGTTGAATCACATTGTTTGTTGTGAGATTACAATTTATGCCTCTCCAATGGTCTATTAAGTTGGATTGAACCTCAGTGACTTTTGATTCCTTCAATATCAGGCAAGAAAGCATGGATTAGGGCGTTCTTCTTTTCTATATGTGATATCAAGCAAGAAAGCATGGATTAGGGCGTTCTTCTTTTCTATATGTGATAGTGGTAGATTTTCATAACAGTGTTGGTAAGGAAACGTGAAGACATCACATATATATATATATATATATATATATTTTTAAGAAAAAAAATATTGTGTGACGTGTAAGTTATAATTTTTTTATTACTAAATCTTGAAGTAGTTGTCACAAAAATTAAATTGAAATATTGCATCTTCTAATGAAAGAAGATAATTCATCACCATATGAGTTAAGTTGGTACTTAAAAATTGACATTAGAATTAGCCTCTGTTTGTAAGTTAGTTAGAGATGAAAATTTTAAGTTGGAGTTGGTTGATTTTTAAAAAATTAATTATAATTTTTGTTGATTTTTCAGAAAAAGATAAAAACTAAGGGCCCGTTTGGGGGATCTTTAGAGATGGAGTTTTGAAGATTATGTTGAAAATATGTGTTTGTGAGGAGAACTTTTAAAAATGAATTGTAATATGGAAAAAATAAAATAGACATTTTTTATTAAAAGAAAAAATGGACATTTTTTAATCATAGTTTTCAATTTAGACATTTATGCAAATAATTCATAATACTAAGGGCCCGTTAGGGGGACTTTTGGAGACAGAGTTTTGGAGATTACATTGGAAATGTATGTTTGTGGGGAGAACTTTTGGAAATAAATTATAATATAGAAAATAGTGTAAAAATTTAAAATGTATTCGGAAAAAATATACAAAATGGATTTTATTTTGTTTATTTTATTATTGTGAGTATTTTGACACATGAATTATATCATTTTCATTTAAAATGAGAAAATTATGAATTTTTAAAATTTAAATCTTTTTTTTTTTAAATGAAAATGAGAAAAAATAAGATGTAAAATTGAGAGTTTTAAATTAGATGGTAAAACTCCGTCTCGAACCCCAAACGAGGCCTAATAATACTTGTGGCCGCACTGCGCATAGAATTATGCAAGGTAGGAGGTGCTTTGGCAAGTGGATTCATTCTTCTATTTTCTATCTTGGGTGATCATGGTCCAATTCCCAAATAGCCCCCTAAATTTTAGTTGGCATTTGGATTGGACCGTGTAGCCCGGTGACATTTGAATGTGGTGAGCACTTTCCTAGTTTTAAAAATATCATCAACACATGCTCCCATTATCATCTAACGTGGTACAAGATTGGATGTCCATTTATATAGTATAATATTATCTCTACACTCACATGTTAAATGTGAGATTCATTATAGAGGCCCTACAATCAACATCTAGCTTATTATTATTGTTGTTATTATTATTATTATATGTCAGTTGCAAGTGTCAAAACATATTGGGCTCAAGAGATCGACATAAGCATATGAACAAAGTTAAAAAATATCGATAATATTCAACATTATATATTAAAAAGAATATATTCACAACATAAAACCCATATACAGACTCATTTTATTAATTGTGGTATTTTTTGAGTCTCACAATATAAAACTCATATATGAGACTCGTTCTATTAATTATGGTATTTTACATTGTTGATATCCCAAAATATTTTTCTAGATGCTTTATATTAAGACATGAGCACGCAATACTATCTAACACGATTGTTTAATAGATTCAGTTAAACCCGACAATAGGCCCAATTTAATGTAATTTTTGGTTATTAAGCATACTGAGAGCACTGCATGTTAATGATCTCGCATTAGCACAATAAGCAACACGACAATATGAAGACGACCATTGCTCTTTATTATTGTTATTATTATTGTTGTTGTTTCCTTTCAAGACTTATAATGTACTCTTTTATTTCTTATCCATGTTTTATTCTATTTATGTATTTGTTGGGTAAATTTTCCGCGTCGACGTAGTTTTTTTTTAATAATATACTTTATTTTTATTAAAATTTAATGTTTTGAGTTATATTCGATAGTTACTTTTTACTTAAAAAAAAAAAACTTATTTTCCTTGTTTAAATATAAAGTTTTTAATTGGACATGATGGAGGCACTAATATAAATATATTAAGGATAAGGTACAAATATAAATAGACCGTGAATCGAGTACACATGCTCACCACATGACATTACTATTTAATAGAATGTAATAGAGACAATCTACGACACTAATAAGTCAAAAATATATGAAGGGCTTTGATGATCAGCATGACCTAGTCTACATCTCTCTTGTTTTTGCAAGTTGAAATTCATGCGATTTGGAAATTTGAACTCTTTTGCTTAAACAGAAAAATACAATCTTTCCATTGCAGCAAACGGGTTCAAATAATCAAATTTAGGAAGGGAGGTTAATCCTAGATTTGAGCGTTTAAACTGGATTTTGATTTTGATTTTGATTTTGATTTTTTGGGCTCTATTTGGATGGGGTGTCCACTTTCGGACAAGAAGATTTTCTTGTTTTAAATGGAAAGACTATTCATTTTGAGAATAAGATAGTGTTTGAATGTGTATTAAATTTTCTTCTTAAAGACAAAAAATTGTTGGGAATGAGAAACAATAGTATTGAAAATTGTGTATTATGAGAAAATTTTAAAAAAGATTAATTTTCTTTTTTCAAAAAAGTAATGTACAAAATAAATTTAAAAATGAAATGAGTTTTCTTTTCAAAATGAGAGAATGATGGAAAAAGTTGAGAAAAATATTTTTTTGTAAAAATTTTTCAATTTCTGAAATTAGATATGGCTCCCAAACATGGGAGAGGCTATGGTAAAGTCTCTCCTAGAGGCCATATCGGTAGAGCTCTTTTTTTAACATTCAGATTTTAATCGAAGGTTGATATATCATTGTTATCATAGACCTTACCTCATATAAACTTTCTCACCCTAAGTCTTCTCCGCCGTCGGCGACCCACCTCCGGCACTTATTCCGGCTGCCGGTGCCCCTTTCTCTCTCTCTTCTCCCTTCTCTCTCTTCCCTTCCCTCCCGCCGGCCCCCAGCCAGCCTCCCTACCCGGCCCCCTCCCCCGGCCTCCCCCCACCCCCGATGACCCCCCTTCCCCCCGGCCGCCACCCTCCCCGGGACCTCCCCCCGATGACCCCCCCTTTTCTTCCCCTTTCTCCCTCTCTTCCTTCTTCTCTCTCTTTGTGGGGCCGATCCACCCCCGAGGAAGCTCGCGACTCGGTGGGGGGGCACCGGGAGGCTGGGTGTCGTCGGGGGGGGGGGGGGGGGGTCGTCTGGGTGGGGGGAAAAGAGAGAGAAGAGGGAAGAGAGAGAGAAGAGAGGAAAAGAGAGAGAAAGGGGAAGAGAGAGGGGGTTTGTCGGGGGGGGGTGCCGGCTAGGGGAGGGGGGTCGTCTGGGGTGGGGGGAGGCCGGGGGAGGGGGCGGGCCGGGGGGCTGGCTGGGGGCTGGGGGTGGGGGGCCGGCAGGAGGGAAGGGAAGAGAGAGAGAAGAGAAGAGAGAGAAAGGGGAAGAGAAGGAGGGAGGTCGCCGGCGGCCAACCGGCAGGAGCTACGGTCGGTGGGGGGGCCGGTGGTGGGTCGCCGCGGGAGAGGAGAAGAGAGAGAAAAGGGAAGAGAGAGAGAAGAGAAGAAAGAGACAGGGGAAGAGAGAGAAAGGGGCGCCGGCGGCCGGAATAAGTGCCGGAGGTGGGTCGCCGGCGTCGGGGTGGGTCACCGGCGTCGGTCGCCGGTGGTGGACAGGTAGCCGGCGGTGGAGAAGATTTGGGGTGGGAAAGTTTATATGAGGTAAGGTCTATAATAACAATGATATACCTATGATATATCAACCGTTCGATTAAAATTTGACAGTTAAAAAAAGAGCTCTACCGATAGGGTCTCTGGGAGAGACTCTACCACAGCCTCTCCCCCAAACATATGGTTGATTTTTTAATTTTTTGTTTTTTAGGTTCAAACGTAGGGTCTAGACTGTGGACTTATTTGAATTGCACGTCCAGCATTTAAATCCATGAACCAAACAAGAGTTGAGGATTTGTCACTATTTTTGAGCATTGGGGATCAGAGAATGAGAAGGCAAGTGATTCGATGGGCTTTGTTTTATTTTTTTTTATTTTGTTTTGTTTTTTTTGGTTTTTTGTTTTTTTTGTTTTGGCTGAAGGGGTCCTTGTAGTTTGTTATGTACTCTACAATTTGTATTGCTGAAATCGTCACACCACACACACACACACACACACACACACACATATATGTCGAAATATGTCGTCATATACTCTACAATTTGTATATATATATATATATATATACACTTTGGTTTAATATGGGCAATAAACATTCCTAAAGGTCATATAAATATGTCGAAATAACACATTAAAGAAGCAAGGAATGATTTAAAAGGGTGATCATGATAGGTGGACATGGGATTCACCACTTATATATATTATATTGAGATGATGGGAATATAAATATTCATAGATAAGCTGCACCACATTGGTTGCAACTGTTAGCACCCAAGCCCCAAGGCATTTTATATTACTAGTCAGAGAACATGCGCGTGAAATAATATATTGTGCAAGTGATGTAAGAATTTAAAGAAAAAAGAACAAATTTTAAGAGTAAAAAGACTAAAAAAAAAAAAGAAAAATATGACAAAATTTCAAAAAACCTTAAATTAAATACCAGATTAAAAAATCGAGACAAAATTTCTTTATAAAATTTTAAAGTATTAAAATATAAAATTATTATTAGCTTATCTTCTAATAATTTAAATTTTTATGATAGATGGATAAATTACCGTAAACAACTTTATTCCTACTTTTAAAGAAAGATAAGACATATATATACCAACATATCATGGGCTTTCTGATCTCTCTCGAAGGTTCAATAGTTTTGCATTATCAGATTTTTCCCTTTTTGGCCAACAATGTTCTAAACCATATCACTTACGGTGCTCCATTTGTATACATTTATTTTGTTTATGTTTATATTATTTCCTTTTTCAGGTTTTCTACGAGGATCGATTTGAACATATGTCTAATATTCAGCTTTTTTTTTTCTTTCTTTTTTCTTTTTCCCATTTGGGGATATAAAAAATTTATTTGGCGGACAAGGCAAAAATTGCAAACCCAACAGTGTGGATGCTGCTTTTCTAAAATTTTTGTCTACAAAAGATGGGCAGAATTGATGCTGCGGGAGAGAGAATAATGAATATCTGAGAAAAGTTCATTAATAAGAAAAAATATATATATATATATATATGTGCTACATACATACATACATATATATATATATATATATATATAAAGCAACCTTAAAGCTAACTTTCCCTATGATTGCATCAATGCCCACAGAGTTTGGATTATTCGCCTGAGCACATTCAATTCTTCGATGAGGACGGATTTCAAAATCTGTGAACTTTGAAAAAAAAATAATAATAATAAGAGACACACCAATAATGTTTCAATCTATATTTGATTTTCTTTTCTTGTCCGATCATATATGACCTTGTTTTGATATGTTTGTTAGGTTTTGGATTCAACTCAGTATGTCTTATTAGATGATAAAATTATATGATATCTACTATATATATATATCGTGAAGAGATCTATTTTATTCTTAATTACTTATTGTATACTTTTTTTTTAATAAATAAAACCTGATTGCATTACTAAAATTAGTCAAATTGGCACTTGCCATGCTCAAAACAAAGTGTTTTGCTAGAGGTTCATTAACTTAATTGATGAAATTTTTAAGTAAAGATGAAAATTTCAGGATCACTTATGTAAAAGAATAATTTCATATATCAATCTGATCATTTGATTGGATTATAATATGAAAAAATATAAAGAATGACAATGCACTAATTTATTCAATAAATATTATTTATAATTAATTGATACGAGAAATCTTAATGAGTAAAATATCATATCAAGTGATAAATCCTAAAAATTTATAAAAACGAGTTGGTCGAAGTTGTAACATCCTTTCTAATAGAGCATATCAAGGCAATGCTTTGCATCATTTTCTTTTCGTTTGGTATTTAGAATATTTTGCACGGCCAATATTAGACAGTGCATACTCTGTGGGGAGTGGGGAACAAATATATGTACATTCTTCAAAAAGTTCAATCCATCTTAATTATTGTCTGTTTGTCTTAATATCAACTTAATCTATATATAAGCTCAAACTCCTCTAAAACAATATATATGTATTTATTCACCTTCATTAATTTTACGGCCTAAAACAAAAGCCTACTTAAATGATAATATCTCAAGATATATATGTCTAGATAGAAGTTACATATGATTTCCCAAGTCTAAAACTCCAAGAGCTTTCAATTAATACCACAAAGGGCTGTTTACTTGAGCTTTTGCTTTTGTTTTTATTAATAGAGGATGAATAAAAGCTGTAACTTTTCATTAAATGTTTAGAATCATATTTCTAAAAGATAAGACATAATTAAATATTTCTAGTAATTAGTAAAAATATTATATTGAACTTTTTTAATGTCTCATTAAAACTCTGATCAAGTTTTGAAGTTTATTAAAAAGAAGCTTTTTTTTTTTTTTTTTCATAAACCGCATTTCTTGACTTTGATTAGAAGTTCTTATGGATATACATAGCAGTTCTAACAAATCATCCAAAAATTTTCATAAATAACTTTTGAAATAGAAATCTAAAAGAGCTTTTAAAAAACTATGTCAAAATATGCCCAAAATATGACTTCTAAAAAAGAAAAAACTCTTCTAAATAGACTATGAAACTTGTCTTGGATTTCAGGAATATATTATAAACCTAATTTAGCTTTTTTTTTATTAGTAAGTTTTAAAATCAATCTATCCTAAAAAAAAATAAAAAAATATGATTTCAAACACTTATCGAAAATGTGTTGCTTTTATTTTTTTTATTGATTAAAAATAAAAACTTGTCAAACGAACATAAATATATTGAATTTCTGACGTAAATTTTTTAATTTGATATACAATAAAGTATGATGCACTAACAAAGTAACATTAAATTGGAGAATCTCATATATCAACATATTATATAAAATCAGTGTATAGGATTAACATATATATAAATTCATATACAGGACAGTGATGAGAAAGAAGAATCATAATCCATGCCAGCAAAAACAATACTATCAAAATCATATTCTGATCCCACTCCACCCACTTAATCCCTCAGCTTTTTCTTAACTCTTTTGGAAAGCATTAGATGTGACTCCACACATTTGCAAAAGAAAAAAACTTGGAAGAGATAAATATATATATATATATAGAGAGAGAGAGAGAGAGAGAACTGCAAAAACAATGATCTATATGTTTATCTCTCTCTCTCTCTCTGTCTCTTCATTCTCACTTGTGGCAGAGACATAGAGGAATAAAGAGAGAATCTCTTATAGAACACTTATTTCTCCTTTAAACACATGAGATTGCTGAAATTGCAGGCACAGAGGGAGGGATATATATATATATATATATATATATATATATATTGAGAAAGACATGACAAGAACCACCGACTTGCAAGGTAGAAGTTCTCATATTCAATCATTTATTGGGATTTTTCCCCTCGCTCTGTGACATTTTCCTCTTTTGGTTGATTCTCCTCTTAATATTCTCCCCCACCAAATCTCTACTTACATCTCAATCTTATTCTAGTGCACATATTGTATTAAGCTGTCACAAGAGACAATTACGTATAGTACTTAATTATAACAGAATGGCATGATAAAACTATGTTACAAATAATAATTATTACCAAGTGGCTTCAAATCTTCCTCGAAGGCAGCTTAATCACGTGTCCTAATGAGATATTGTTAGTCTAACCATATATCTCATATGAATATCAACGTTTATAAGAAAATGCGTATATGTTAGTTTATCATCTATCCTAAAATTTATAAAAGTGATCGTTTTATATTCTAATATTTATAGTCATATATATAATTATAAATATACAATAAATATTAATTAAAAACTCAACAAAAATACTTAAAAAAAAAACATTCAAACGTATATATTAAAGGTTCAGCTTGTGATGAGAACATAAAAAAAAAAAAGGATAAAAATGTAATTTAATTACAAATATATTTCAAAATTTAGTAAACTGTTAATAAGTGAGTCAATAAAAGTTTAGTATTATAACTGTATTATATATAAAGCCGGACAACTGCATTTTTCGTCCTAAGCAATATTGCATGCAATAATGATTGAGATTATGAACTATACATACACATACGCTTGAAGGCACGTGACGTCAAATATGAACTCCTCTTAGGCACATGACTCCTTAAAGCTCGTGAGGTGAAAGATATGTTGACTTCTGTTAAAATATCATATCTGCTTCTGTTTCATGGCCAATGGCGGCGTGGGCGTGTGTATTTTTAATATATATATATATATATATATATATATGCGCATATATAACATAGTTGTTTGCACCAAAATCCTTTTGTTATATCCTTGTCAATGGTTTTATGATCGGTGATGTCGCAAAGAAACGAATAAGAGCTAATTAACAGTGATGCTATTATATATACATATATATTCCTATTTGATCGTTGATAAAATTGATTGTTGAAGTTGGAAAAAACCTTTCGTACAGCGAATGAGATAAGTAGTTGCATGTCATGTGGTACTATTTGAATCAAAATCATCCGCTGATGATGGCATATCGTCTTGAATGTTTTTTCTAGATCCTTTAATTTTAGTTCAAAATTTAAATTCAAACGTTTTTATTTTCTAGATCCAATTTTAAAAATGATTTTCTTATATATAAGTTTGTAGTAGACTGGACAATTATAAACTGAGCGTGATGAAATAATAAATTAGGTTTTAATATTACTGTACATGTGGTTTAATTGAATTTCTAAATGGACCGTAGATAAAGAATATAATGACATTACTGAGATTTTCTTAACTCAACAAAAAAACCAAAATCATCAAAGTACACATTTGCCAAATCATGCCATTACCAAGTGCTCCGTTAAGTATATATGTATATTATTAGTACAGTAAGTACGTACCCACCCTTCTCAAACTTTTTGTTTGCATATATATAAGAAAATATCAAAAATCCAGCATGCATTATCGATTGATTAGGTCATAGAGCAATGGGAAAAAAATTGATACTACAACAACTAATATATGGAAAAAGAAAATCTTAAAAATCTTGTCCTAATGATTCTCTCAAATATAAATATCAATGTTACTGCTATATATTTTACTTCAAAAAAATATATATGAAAATGACATAGTTGATGTAACATGTATATGTATTTGTGTTCTTATGTATAATGTTATTTTTGTCATAATTTTGATATACGTTATACTGAATTACAAGTAGATTTGTCATATCAAGCATACCATTTATCAAATTTATTAAAGATTATTTTTCACTCCCTCAATATCAAATCGTCGTTATGCTGCATCTAACTATGGAAAAAAAAAAAAAAAAATCTAGAAGTACTACGTACATTGACAAAATTCGCAAATTAGGTCATATCCAAAAGTGAACTTGACATAAAGGTAAAGTTAGGCTTTTGAAGATTTTTAATACCGTGACATATGGTAAGATTCCTGTTTAAATATTGGCAGGTAAAAAAATTTGATGCAAAGTTGAAAAATGCTAATGAACATTGATAAACAGGTTTGTTTAGTGGATAGCAAATGGCTAATAAAGTAGTAAATTAAAAAAAAAAGTCGGTAATATCTTCACATTTTCTAAATCAATACCATAATAAGAAAATATTGATATTATAAATGAAATAATAAAAGATCTAACAAAAAAATTCACATGTCATTAGTTAGGATTTAGAGTTCAATCTCACCGGAGAAATCGAATACCAAAAGTGTACTCTCACTATCAATATAAATGAGAGGAGTAAGAACTGAACCGAACCTTATAAGAGTATAGAAACACGAGTTAATAAAGCAGTATTAGACGCATCTATAGCTGAAAAAAGTGATTAATTAACCAAAAAAAATCATTTTACTACTATATATGTTAAATTTCGCAATAGCTTTTAGGCTTCGAGGATAAATTCTTGTCTCACATACGATGCCCAATAAATCATTGCCTATTGCTGGCTGAGAATTTGAAAGTAAGTAACAGACACAAAAAGCGGTATATGCTAAATAATATTGCTTAACTTCTAATTTACAAGTACGTGGCTCCTTCAAAACAATTCCCTTTCTAATCTGCTCATCATTTATCTTCTGAATATCGCATTGGTGAACAATAAGTGAAACACAGCTAACAAGTAGCCAGAAGGAATATATTTCAGGTCAGATTTTTATGAATATCGAACATTTTATTTCTTTCAACATAATTTTTCTTTATAAAAATATATTAAGTTATAAAGCTTAATTAATGTCTTGTATGATATACCTAATTAGTTAGTAAAGAGATGATATGATTGTAACCTTTTTTAAAAGAACTGGGTCATAAGTATAGGAAGAGTGTGCTAAATATGACAATTAATTGGAGTGTTATTCACCTAGCTAGCAACGAAAAAAAAAAAAAAAAAAACATGTTATGTTGACCAAATATTGTTACGATTGAGAAACTGAAGTTGTGTGCAACTTCAATTGAATTTCTCTCTTGAAGACTATGGAGTTGTTGTCGCTGCAAAGGAGCTGTTGAATGTGGATAGTGAGAGATTGTTAATTTGTATAGCTTATTTAATATCTTAGGCAGAGCCTAATAATTAAGGATAGTTTCTTTTTAAATAGGGAACACCATCAATAGTGTATATTTGGAGAGAAGTTAGAGAAGAAAAATAGAGATTTTAAGGGTTTGTGAGTTTCATTTTTATTATTATTATAATGAATTATTATATCAGATGAAATAAGAAGTAGTCGTACATTAAAACAAATCTATTTGAATTTTGTATGTTCGTAATTGTTTATTTTTCTTTTACGATTTTTATTGTTCTTGCAGATACAGAATAAGGGCGGCTAATTTTTAATGAAATATAAAAGATTTATTGTGATTTATTAATTAATTAATATACTTATTTTGAATTTCGGAGTGGAGATTTGAGTTATAGACCTATCAATATTAGAGGAGTTGTATGGATTTTCAACAAGACTAAAACTGCAACCACGTGATTATTCAGGTGTGGATTGAAAGTTGGGAATGCTATATAATTACTAACAATATGCGAACGCAAATAGCTAGATGCATGTCCACCATGCAAGAAATTGAATATTCCTCAATTAAGCTCCTTCCAAAAATGTCATAATAGGTCACAGTGCTGTAGAATGACATCATTAATGTCTTAATCATTTATTCTATCAATTAATAAATGAGCCTTTTCCAAAAGAATATTATAGGTATGTGAGTGCATCAAACGCTACAACTGAACATATTACTTAAAAAGGGCATATATATCTAGAAAAGGAGAATATATATTTGGATTCCTAATGCTTATAAAATAATTAATGTTAAATTTGATTGACATTTGACATACACAAATCCTCAATTATGTAATATAAGCTAATATGAAATACAATCAAATGTGCTGTCTGATCTCTGTCCCCAAAAACTCCCCCCCACTGACTTTATAAGGCTGAAAAATCTCAATCACAGTACACCTATAGTTGTCCACATACATTATATGGTATATCATATATTTTATTACATTATATGGTCTCTCTCTCTCTCTCTCTACTTTACACCATTATAAATAGCTAAGCTATCCTTTCGTCATTTTGCATCACCACAAGCCTGCCCCTTTAAGCGTGTCTTTCTCTCTCTTTTTCTTTATTTTCTCTTCCTTTGCTCTCTAGCTTCTTCTTATTAATTCATTCCTCGATCAAAATGGAAAGAAATCAGTTGCGCAGGCAGATTGCCGTCATGAGGCAGTCCCTCTTTGATCAGGTTCTTCCGATCTTGATTTAGCTCTTTTCGCTTGATTTGATCTTCAAACTTTTGTCTAATTTGTTCTCCTTTATCAAAACATTATTATCTTCAAAGTTGAAACAGTACTACTCAGTACATATATATATATATTTATATTTATATTTATGCTAATTAAAGCTATAAATTAAGCTCAAGTTTCTTCTACCCCTGAGCTCCATGCATTTGAAAGATTAGAGACATTCATATATCATGTTCAGGCATGACACTAAATTTCAAACATGTATAAGGAAATTATTTAAAAATACATTATCTATGTGTTAATTATAACTATTATGTGTTTGGTGTCAAATTTTCTAATTCGCATGTACATATATTTGTTATATATATATATATATACACACACACACACACACTAGTTGTTCGTAGGATTTGAGTATAAAATCTCTCTTAATCCACCTCAGCCTTACCATTGACTTTGCTAGCACCAGTTGGCAATATGCTTGTGTGTGTGTGTGTGTAAATTAGATACAGCTTACAAGAAGACTTAATTAGTCAGTAATTGCGGTTAGATTTGGGAACAAATTATCATGCATGCATTCTAATCGACTACATCATGTTCCATTAGATTCTCTCTCTTCTCTCTTTCTTTTAATGATTGTGATGGAAAATTAATTAATTGATTAATTAATTAAGAGTGAATTACATTGGTGTTTGCAGGGATTTCTTGACGAACAATTTGTTCAGTTGGAGGACCTACAAGATGATGCTAACCCAAATTTTGTAGAGGAAATCGCCACATTGTTCTACCGAGATTCATCTAGGCTAATTCATAACCTGGATCAGGCACTGTGAGTATTAATATATTAGTTCTATTTACAATATATTATATAATATATATATATATATATTTGAGCTAATTAATAATAAAAATGTCTACTAATTAATGCCTTTTTTATGGATAATCAATATATGTGTTGATGTAGAGAGAAAAGTCCACTGGATTTTAATAAGCTGGACAACTACATGCATCAGTTGAAGGGAAGTAGCACAAGGTGAAAATTAGCTTTATTAATTTCTTTTATAATATGTGAATTATAAAAGTTTATCTTCTTTTCTTTAGAATTAAGAGTTGATATATTTATGTATATATATAAAGAAATATTAATATTGCATCATGAGAGTATATTCGGTGTTGGGTTTAATTAAAACGACAGACTTTAATAGATCGGAAACCTCTTTTTAATGGTTTTGCAGCATTGGAGCTAAAAAGGTGCAAGCTGAGTGCACTCAGTTTAGGGAATATTGTAGGACAGGAAATGGAGAAGGGTAAATCCCCCACCCCCCACCTTCCCCAACTCCATCATGAATCTCTTCTTCATCATACATTCATTACTATAGTTCATGCTCATATACACACACACACATGTATATATATATATATATATATATATATATATAAGGATAAGGATATATATAACAGTTAATAAAAGATTGCATTTTAATTAAGGGTAGTTTTCTGCAAAAGACAGTACGAGATTCTAAATGAGATTAAAAAAAAAAAAGCACTATATATAAAGAGAAAATTAGCTAAATATGCACGATCTTGGGAGCCTAATTATGGCATCATGTTAGTACTGCTATTTAAAGAGATGGAAAAAGTGGAAAATTATTCATATTCCCCCATAGTAATAATATTGCATGTGTGACCAGTAGTATATTTAATTATTAAGTTTATGGAACTTATAGTTAATGTATGTATATATATATATATATATATATACATATGCTGCGACAACCATGCAGATGCGTGAGGACTTTCCAACAGCTAAAGAAAGAATACACTCTACTGAAAAGGAAGCTTGAAGCTTATTTTCAGGTGCTTATATAATTAAACACATATATGTATGCGTTTTTATTTCATTAAATTTCTTAATATTTAGTTTTTAATTAATTTGTATTTTTTTTTCTTGACCATTCAGATGCTAAGACAAGCTGGGCCAACTCAGGCTGCATGTCGCCCCAAGTAATGAAGAAATAATAAAAGATCGGCAGCGCAAGAAAAGCTGCTTTGATTTCCCTTTTTTTCCTTTTTTTTTTTTTTTTTTTTTTCAGTGTTTGGTTTTGCTAATAATAAGCAAGAAGCTGCTGATAAGCAGTATCTGCAAAAACCCTTAGTGAAATGGGTTTAGTTGGCAATGTAATATATAGGATAATATATTTTAGTTTAAATGCAAGCTACGTTTTTAATTAGATTTTTTTGATTTCATGAATACAAAAATTTAAGGGAAGCGTTCACTCTTTCCATATATATCACACTAGCACTCTACTCTATTTGCTGTGGCTTCGACTCTATAAATATATATATATATATATATATATATTCATATATTTACATATATGTACAGTTTTAAAGTTTACTCCATTTAATTATGGATCACAGACTCACAGTTGTAATAAATCGAGTATTTAGTTAAAAAATATCTATAGTAGTTAATAAAATATGTACTCATCTCCTATAATTTATATGATAATAAGGTGTGTGTGTATAAAACTCATAACCATTGAAAACTCATTCCGTGTGTTATATATATATATATATATATATATATATATGGGAGTTGGAAATTCAGGAGATTGAGAATTCTCTTTTCCTATATATATAATGACTGATCATTAAATAAATGAGGATTAACTTTTCATGACTGACTATTTAAAACTAGTCACAAAGGTGAAAAGATGAATGAGAGAACAATAGTCACCTCAACGAATGAAAACAAACTAAAATATAAAGACGGAAAAGAAAATGGAACGACAGTATATTGATCGAAGACAGAAATAACAAGCGACAATCAACTTGAGAGACGACAACGTTGAAAACGACAATAATATTAAGCATACGACAAATGATTGGGAAGAGTGAAATATAGAAAGAACAAAAGCAACTTAAAGCTAAGATACGACGGCGATAGAAAACAACAATAACATTAAGATACGACAGCAAAATAGAAACGACAAAAGGAATGAGAAACGAAGACAAATAAGAAACGACAAGTGAATTGCCAATGGATCTACACGAAAGTGGAAAAAATAAAGGAAATGAGAAATTCCGACAAAAATGACACAAAGGAAAGTGGACAACGTTGGATAACCCCCAAGTGGAGAACGACGTAAAATAAAATTTGACGATGGAAATACGACAATCCCCCCACAAACGACAATGATCTTAAACAACAGCACGCTAAAAACGACAGAACAAGGGGGCGATGAAAATGAAATGATCATCAGTGAAAATAACATCGAAAGAAATGAATAATGACAATTTGGTAAACGAAAATTACCTCACCTAAGGACAACAAACTTAAAAAAAAAAAAAAAAAAAACGACAAACGAATTATAAGGAACGACAAAAATGAGACTGAAAAACGAAGGCAAAGATGAAACAACATAAAAGTGAGCGATGACAATGAGAAAACGACAATCATGGCCAGGACAGTGTTCTTTGTGTTTCGATTACTAGTAAATTTAGGAGATAAAAAAAAATTAATTTGTGATTTACAAATTGTTTTTTTAAAACGAAAATTGCATTCAAACCCAAAAAGTCAACATGGAAATACAAATGTTGACTTGATGATCCCTAAATAGGAGACTCGATGCCAAACAGCAATAGGATCTACACTAATTTCAATCACATGGATTAAGTGGTAGATACGTGTATTGAGTTAGGATACTAAAAAATCAAATAGGCACACCAAATATCAAATACACGTATGGCTTTTGGGACAAAATCTCTATAATTGATAAAAAAATCAAAAAGAAAAAAAAATTTAATCGGTCAAGATCAAGAGACATATAATAATGAGACGACCACAACAATGCATTAAAGTAAATCTAGTGAATTAGAGACACATATTACATCAACAAGTTGAGAGATGACCTCTGTTATTCTGTTAAAAAAAAAAAAGAAAAAAAAAAAGGGATACACGATAGAACCAACACCAACCTTTATTGGATCCAAATAAAAACTAAGAAAAATGATTCACATCATGAAAGAAAAGTTCCATGATATATCATGAAACTAAAGAGTAACTTGTTAGGAGTAAAACAGTAAGGATAAAATAGCCATTTCAGTTTTGCAGAATCTATGAAATTTTGACATTTAACAATTTACGATATTCTGATAAAACTTTTTATGATTACTAGCAATGTGATATCAAGGGAACAAACACCCTCCAGTTATAGAACCACCGGAGAGCTTCGACATGTCCAAAAATGGTTATTGAAGTAACGGCATCTACACACCCCCCCAAATAAACAAATGAATGAATAAATTTATTAACAAAAAAAAAAAAAAAAAAAAAAAAAAAAAAAAAAAAAGCTTTGAAGCACACCCAAAACCCAAACACAAAATTATCCTCCAACAAAACATCAATCCATCATCTGCACGCTCCGAAACCTTCTACCAGGGCCGAGAGTTCGGTGACCTCACTGGAGGGAAAACTAGTTGAGTGGCCTACAAAAGGAGGAGACTAGAAAAGGGGGACAAATCACGAGAAGATAGAAGTTGATATATATTTTTTAATTCAGGATGAAGGGTTTCGACTTTTACACTAAAGACGTCGATATCTTGACATCACATTCTTTATTGTAAAACCTGATGATTTCACGTGTTGTGATATTTAAAAATTGGAATGACTATAATAAAGTACTAATTTTTTTTTTTTTTTTACGTAAAATTTATAGAAAGCATCTCGTCATATGTATAATTGACTTTTATTTCACAATTTAAATTAGACAGTGTTTATAAAATGATGTAGTAAAGAATTTTACAATTGTTAATTTAACTCATAATTGTAATTAAAATATTCTTTAAGATCTTACGATCACACACTCTGGTGTAGAAATTTTTGTAAAAGATTATTTTGGGCCAAAAAAAAAAAAAAAAACCCTATTCTAAAATTTCAGCATAAATGACATGACTTAAAAAATAATAATAATGGACAAGCAAAAATATTAAATAATAATAATAAAAATAAAAAAAATAATAATAATAATAATGACGTAAACTCATCCAAAATAAACTCCTAGGAAAAATGATATGCAGAGCTAGCGTGACCCTTCGTTTTTGTTTGTGTGTGTGTTTTTGTCATTGTAGTTTCTACTCAAAAGTACTAAAATAAATTGCAGAGCCGGTGACGTGGGAAACAAAATCAAAGATCTCACAACCTCGCTCCAGCACAGTGCTGTCGTCGTCCTCGTAATTCCTTTCCACTTTCTCTCTCTAGTTTCTACTTCTCTCTCTACCCTAGGGTTTCTGCAATTTCTCCCCAATTCTCTCTTTCACTTTCCTAGATTAGCTTATTTAGCTCATGTATACATACATATATTCTATTAGATTACTCAATTTATGAAAATTGTCTCTGTTCTTGATTCCCTGTTGATCTGTTCCGAATCCAGGGAAATCGATTACGTAGGTTTTCACGAGTTCCGATTTTCGATTCAGTCTCTAAAAGTTTGAAGCTTTGTACCAAGTTTTCTCTCTCCTAGGGTTTTTCGCCTCCCCTGCTCCCCAACTCTCTTGAGCGATTTAGCTTTTAGAGAGAGAAATTGGGAGGTTGGGAAGTTAATTTTGTAGTGGGTTTGGTTTTGAGGATCGACTATGGCGTCGTACCGACCGTTCCCTCCTCAATCGTCGTTCGGGCCGTCGTCGACGAATCAGAACCCGCCGGCGCCGCCTCAGCATCAGCGAGGAAATCAGTACAACAACCAAAATTGGGGCTTTACCGGTGAGGGATCTGCTCCGTTCAACAATTCCCAGCATTACGGGCCTCCCAGAGGCCAACACCCTCCTCCACCACTACCTCACCAGCAGTACTCTTATCCGCCGCCTCCTCCTCCACCGGACCCCTCGTACCCGCCTCCGCCGCCGCCAGCTCCTGCAATGCCGCAGCCTCCACAGCCTTCTGCGTACTACCCGTCTTCGCAGTTTCCTCCGTACAACAATCCCCAGCCAATGCAGCCATTGCAGCAGCCCCCGCCACCTCCGCCACTGCCTTCGTCTCCGCCTCCACCTCCGAGCTCGCCGCCGCCTCCTCCTTCTGGTCCTCCTCCGCAAAGCCAGGGCAAGGAGAGTGGTCAGGATAGGGGATTGAAAGAGCGGGATAGAGGGGCTTCTAAGGAGATTGCTGGGTCCGGGAAGCGAGAACATGGGCACTCAAACCACCACGGGGGTCATCATAAACAGCAGAAGTATCCGGTTCCTTCGGTGCCGGTGAAGAAATCGAATGGGCCGGTGGGGAGAGTGGAAACGGAAGAAGAGAGGAGGTTGAGGAAGAGGAGGGAATTTGAGAAGCAAAAACAAGAAGAGAAGCATAGGCAGCATTTGAAGGAATCACAAAACTCGGTTCTGCAGAAGACCCAGATTTTATCTGCGTCCAAGGGGCATGGTTCGATTGCGGGATCAAGAATGGGGGAGAGGAGGGCTACTTCATTCTTGAGTGGTGAGAGGATTGAAAATAGGCTTAAGAAGCCAACGACATTCTTATGCAAGCTGAAGTGAGTATGTTGACGTGGACTCGCCTTTGTTATTATTCATCATACACTTTCCCATTGATCTCGATTTTTCTCCAATTGATTGAAAATACGCGAGACGGTGGGCGTATGATGAGAATTATAGTTATGAAATATCATTTTTTCTGATAGAACGTTTAGCAGATAGTAGTTTTAGGAGAACATAACATCTATGTTAAATTTTTTGATTCTTGCTGTGGGCGTGATTAGAATTAAATGCTTCCGCAAAATGATCTTTATATCATTGGAGTATTCTTTGGATATGTTGGTTCTTTCGTCTCCTAGTCTGACAAATATTGGAAGTTTTTACACCCTGTACTAACTTGCACCTTTTATGCTCTTTGAAGATTCCGCAATGAACTTCCAGATCCAAGTGCACAACCGAAGCTCATGTCCATGAAGAGAGATAAAGATCAGTATGTTATTGTCGTTAATTTTTCAAGTCTTCAATTTTCATGCCTGCAACCAAAAATTCTCTGGCTTGAGTTGCATTCTCATTATACTTCATAATCTAATTATTTTTTCCATATCTCTGGTGGTATGCTTTAATGCAGATATTCAAAATACACAATCACATCGTTGGAAAAAACATACAAGCCAAAGCTTTTTGTTGAGCCAGATGTTGGGATTCCTCTTGACCTACTTGACCTCAGTGTGTACAAGTATCATTCGTGAAAACTTTGAGCTACTAAGGTTTGGGCTTTTTTTGTGGGTTGGAAAATTTAAACTGTTTATTATTGTTTTATTTAGTCCTCCCAGTGTCAGACCACCCCTTGATCCAGAAGATGAGGAATTATTGCGTGATGATGAAGCCGTAACCCCTGTAAAGAAAGATGGTATTAAGAGAAAAGAAAGGCCTACTGATAAAGGAGTTGCATGGCTGGTTAAGACACAGTATATATCTCCTCTGAGCATGGAGTCGACAAAACAGGTAATAGATCAACACACAACTTTAGGAGAATTCACTTCTTGAAAGAATATTTTTAAAACAAGGTTTGACTGAATCTGTTGACATTTGCAGTCTTTAACTGAAAAACAAGCCAAAGAACTGCGAGAGCTGAAGGGAGGCCGCAACATTTTGGAGAACCTAAATGACAGGTTTGCTTGACCCCAACATGACTATGTGAGATGTCAACATTGGCAAGAAACCTTGATCTAATTCTTTTACTAAAATGATCAGTCATTTTTCAGGGATAGACAAATCAAGGAAATTGAGGCATCTTTTGAGGCATGCAAGTCTCGCCCTGTTCATGCTACCAATAAGAACTTGTATCCTGTTGAGGTTCTGCCTTTGTTGCCTGATTTTGATCGGTAGGGAACTTTTTGACACTTGAAATAATCAGTAATTCATTGGATTGTTACTATGGAGACCCTTTGGACATATATTTGTGGTAATTCAACCGTTGCCTTTATGCTACTCTTATAGGTATGATGATCAATTTGTTCTGGCGGCATTTGATAGTGCTCCTACTGCTGATTCAGAAATCTACAACAAGTTGGACCATTCTACCCGTGATGCTCATGAATCACAGGTAATTCACTTGGTCTTGAGGCATGCATACATGGATGTAATATCCCAACTGCAGTTAAACATGTTGAATTTGACACGATGTATCTTGTCACAAGAATCATATATATGTGCCAGTTTCTTCATGAAGTGAATTTTTTTTATTGTAACTTGTTCTTATGTTTTACGACATAATTAAGATTCATATTGTGATTTCTTTCTTACACAGGCCATCTTAAAAAGTTATAAGGTGTCTGGCTCAGATCCGGGCAACCCAGAGAAATTTTTGGCCTACATGGTCCCTTCTCCAGATGAGGTACAGATATTTGCGTAGTCTTCTTGTATGAGACAATCGTCCCTGTAGATCTGAAGCAACTCATTTATTCTTCTATTTTTTTTGTTGGTGGCAGCTGTCGAAGGATATTTATGATGAACATGAAGATGTTTCATATTCGTGGGTCCGTGAATATCATTGGGATGTATGTGCCAGGCTCTGGACTGTTCAAAATTGATAACCGCATCCATATACAGGGTTTTTGATTGTTTACTGATTTTTTGTTTTTATTTTTTTCATTTGTGACATCTCATCAGGTACGAGGAGATGATGCCGATGATCCCACAACTTACCTGGTTTCGTTTGATGAAGCAGAAGCACGCTACTTGGTATCCATTTGAACCTGGATTCATGTCATTTATGTGTTGATCTTCATTTTGGAGAGTCAACCTAAAAGCTAGTGTTCTACCAGGGGTGAAAAGCCCAATACATGAAAACTCATGCATACGAGATCGGTGGGTTCTTATAGACTTCCTGTTTTTTGCTTGCAGCCTCTTCCCACAAAGCTTGTTTTAAGGAAAAAGAGGGCTAAAGAAGGAAGATCTGGCGATGAGGTGGAACATTTTCCGATACCTGCAAGAGTGACCGTAAGGAGGAGACCTACCGTTTCTGTGGTTGAACTGCAAGATGCTGGGGTACGAGTCTCAACATATATATATATATATTTCTCCTGCTAATCAACTCTCGAGCTACTTAGTAGAGCATGCTTTACTTATTGCGTGTGTATGCATTCGACTTAATATGATGCTTTTAGGTATATTCAAACCCGAGGGGAAATCTTTCAAATTTGAAAAGAGGAGGGTCGGATGTTGAAGACGGTCTCGAGAGGGAGCATAAGGTTGGGCGACATGAAGATGTTGACGAGTATAGTGGTGCTGAAGAAGAACTCTCTGTTTAATTTGCCATCTTAGGAGGAGTTTCGCAAATTTTGTAGCTTTAGTCGAATGATAAGTTACTAAAGCCAGAGTGATAAAATTCCTTCTGTTTTTCATTCCGACGTTGCCGTGTATCTCATACATATATTCTTATATACATAGTTTTTTATTTTTAAATTATACTCTTTGTACTTTGTAGACGTTTTCCTTCAATACCATAAAAAGAAAAGGAGGAAAAAAAAAAGAAAAGAAACTGTACAAAAAAAGTTGGACAGCACAGAGAAGTCTTCCACCTCAAGTAACTTTTATCTCGCCAAATTCCATCTCAAGCAGCGTTTGCTCGGGTACGTCTTGCGGCCTTGTCTGTGACTTTAACATTTCTGGATTATTGTTTCAATTATAACAGCTTCAATTTTTTTAATTATAATTAATTACGTATAAAAAATATCATTTAAGATATTGGAGATTTATTTAAAGTCAATTTTTTACATCAAAAAATTACTATTCCGCTTTTTTTTTTTTTTTTTTTTTTTGTAGAACTGAATCATAATTATAACTTACTCTCAACAAAATTTTTACAGAGAAAGAGTTGGGGGGAAAAAAAGAAAAGAAAGAGGAAGCTAGAAGTAAAATTTCAGAGCATGTAGTATTGACGAACTTATATACAACGTTGAATAATCACAAATGAAATATGAAACTTGCAAACTTTAGCCGGTGGTTACAATCTTCTCAGCTGGCCTTGGAAAGGCTTGAGTCCTTGTAAAATCTCTAATCTCTATGCAATTGATGCCCTGTTGAATGTCCAAGCAAAACAAAAAAGACGTGTTAAATGGTGAACTGTAACCAACGAAGACGAAAACTAAAACCAAGACGACGGTATGACTCTACTTAATAAAGGTACAAAAGAATGGATCCAGAACACTGACCACGCGTGCCGGCATCTGGCAGCTTCTTGACGAACAGCCCTCTTCGGATCATCAAGTGCCTTCGACATAGCTTGTAGTACCTGAACAAGTAGTCTTTATAAGAAAGAATGATTGAACAATCATTACTAAAATGGAATAATAAAATTTATCTATGCAATAAGTTGTGAATGGTGAAAGTATCTGCCACAAATTCTCGCGAAGACACTCTACTGACCTTTGCTCTCATGGGGTAGATTCTTGCATGAGGCAACTCGGACATGGCAGCAAGACATTGAATTACCGTCTCTCGAACAAGCTGAAGGGTAATAAATCAAAATGATTTCAAATCCATGACCGCATGTAAATACAAAAGAATTTGAGCAAGTTTAGCAACAACTCGAAGCATACGTCAGAATCAGAAAGAGATGATACCATCATATGAGGGTAGGAAATCAGTCCAGTTAGGCAATTGATAACAGAATGTGCATTCTCTATGACAGCTTCTTGGCCTGCATGGACAGTCAAAAGGTGAGCATACATTTACCTTCTTTCTTATGAGCCACTTTTTATTTAGACCATTTATACATGTGCTAAATGTCTCTCCTCTAAGAAACCATATATGCATACAGAAACGACCAAAGGAATACGTATAACAAGTAAAGCGTGAGTTGATGCTAACATACCGCAATAAGAAAAATGACAACCATAAAAAGCAGTTAGACATACAAATCCATCTTAAACTTACCGTTTTTATCGGTCAATATTCCAGATAAGATTAGCAAAAGATTGTAGAGCTGGTCTTTATCTAGAATACCCTCACTGAAAATAGATAATCCCTCCAGCAGTACTGATATTAGCTGCAAGAGTTATATGGCACTTTATTTCAGAACTGTGCATCGTATTAAAAAAAATGTGGCATGCATAATACTGGGAAGCTTAAGTTGGTTTGCCACTAGCCTTCTTGGATTCAGTCACAACAACTATTAGAGGAGCATCCGAGATGATGTGAGCAGAGGCCCGATAGAGCATAGATCTGTTTTAAAGTAGCACTTTTAGTGTAATCACTAGAAGATTGCTTTTATATAGGAGTTTAAAGCTTAAAAAGATTGACACAAGTGATTGCACAAGGCGCTATAGTTCAAACCATCATTCAAAGTCAACAACATTAAGATATGCTACTAAGTTCTTATTGTCTTGGACTTCACGCCTTGAGACTAAGCACTTTAAAAATCATACTTTGATTAGCTTATTAGCATACATAGAATCACTATGAATCATAAAACCCAAGTGTTTGCATATGATTTAACTGCAAATTCAAGACACCTGTGACTCATAGAACATAGGCAAAACATCAACGTAGATGAGTACAGATGAGAGTATGCTGTGACTGTAATTTTCCCATGAGAAAGTACAGACCATCACCATGAGATACGACAATTACGGAATATATAGATAGAATACTACAATTCCACTGTAGTCAGTAATATGGATTAGCAAGTGTGCATACCTTGAAAATGATGGATCGGATTTCTTTATTAAAGACTGCAGAAGAGGCATCACTACAGAAAAAAGACGCTGCTTATAGAGTGGACGTATTATTGCATGAAATTTTTTATTCAAACAATCATCAGAATCACTCAAAAGAAGATGAAAAGCATCTGCGGCACATTTCATTATGGAGGGATGCAAATCCTGATCAGGAACGTTTTCTGAGGAACCCTGCTTCGAATTTGAGGTACGAGTACCGCCGTCTGGCATTAAGCACTCCAAAAGAATTCTGATTACATCTTTTACTTTTTCATGACCACGTAGAAGTAAGCCTTTCCCAACCCATGCTAGTCCAACAATGGCGTGGACTTGCAGTTGTCTATTGTTCACAAAACCAAGGCATAAATCAGCAAGCCCCATTTCATTTCCATTACTCTCTAAGACTCCATTGTTATGGGTATTTCCTGATTTTGGTTTGAAAATAATATCGATTGTTTCATCCAATGTGAACTCCCTTGAGATCTCTGCTCCTTTGGATTTTGTATCATATTTGTTGATCATAGAACCCAATGCCTGAGCCGAAGGAACGTGTCCCATGAGGAGGGTTGTCAGAAATAAATGAAGTATTTCCCTTACGTCTGGAATTTCTGTTCTTGGCTGAACTGCTATAATTACTGAAGCAAATAGTGATAGAACCAACTCATCCCTTTGGGAAATATGTTCTGTACACTGAATAAGTTGTGACTCTTCAAGTTGGACAGGAATGGAGGTCGACAACGATTTGTTCACAAGAAGCGATAGATTTGAAGAAAGTACAGTATAGGCCTTTCGGAGTATGATGTCCTGGATTTCCTCTGAACAACACCCAACAGTAAGCTTCATTGCCATCATTATTGCATCAAAAAGCTCCTGAAGCAAAAACAAATACACCTTTACCACTTCTTGGAGTAGATTTAACTTCTTTTTTTTTTTTTTCAATTAATAACCAAACCAGGTACAGATGAAGAAATGAAATAAAAAAGCTCATGCTTTTTATAACACAATAACAAAAGAAAAATGGAAAAGAAAAGGAAAAAAAAAAAAAGAAGGTAGCAGCTCTACACACTTTTTCCTGGACCTGAACATCACGAGATATCCAGCTTTCAACATGGTCCCAAAGGTTAGTAACGAAACGCAACAGGATTTCCTCAAGACCTTCAGTTTCATTGATCCTGGGTTGATTTAGACAAAGATTTTACATTACCAGAAGAACAATCTACTAATATTACAGCAATTCTACCATATATGATATATGTCTGTAAAATATAACGAGAAAACAAGGACATCAATGGTGAAGTGAGGTAAATTTTCAGTTGGCGCAGCAGCTTTAGCTTTAAGAGATGGAGGTTATGCAAAAACATTGGAACGTTAAAGAGTAAAAATACATACCAAGGAATAACCTTTTCAGAATAGAATTGCAGAAGTTGAATTGCCATTTCCACAGACCTCACATTTCCATGTACCTAAACAAACAGATCACAAATTAAAAGAGCAATCAGGTTCTTCTTTTCCTAAAAAGTATGTTTGAAGAAATAAATTAAATATCCTCAGTTCTTTAAGTTCGCAACATTAGGTATAACTATTTCTCTTAGACGTAAAAACAGAATATTCAGAAGCATAATCACATCTCTTATCATATATTGACCAAGTTAATGGGTGTCTAAACAACCAAACTATCAACCGAATAGATTACGAATGAAAAGAAGTAAAAAGATGATTTACGTACATAACAATCAGATAGGCTGGCAAATATAGCCCCTTCCAACCATCGAACAATTTTCAGCATATGATTTCGCCCACTAGCCCCAATTTCAGAGACTGCTTCCAGTTTGAGTAGAAAAGGTAAGGTAGAATTATCAACAGAGACCAAGGAAACTATCTTCTCAACAACAACAGAAATATAGCTCAGTGCCTTCTCAGACTCGTATCCACTAACAAAAGAGCCAATATGAACTAATGCCTTCAAGGCAAGCTTCCATAAAAACTTCTGGTTGAAATCTCCCAAGATTATTGCCACGAGTGTTGTCAAGATATTCTCGAATACATTTTTGGGTATTGGCAAAAGATCTTCAGGGAATGTAGCCAAAATCTGCAAGCTCTTCACTGCAAAACAATGCTATTAAAAATTTACACGCCAGTCACTAAAACATGAGATAAACAACTTGAAAGGAGCGGGAAAAAAACACCAGAAATAACACATATAGGAATTAGTACTTGAAATTAGATTCTAGTTAGCCCTATATGGAACTTAAATAAGTTATGGTGCAATTTATAAATTCTTCATAACTTGCAGGAAAAAAATTCTAAACTGCCCCAATATAGAAAATAGATTCTAGTTAGCCCTATATGGAACTTAAATAAGTTATGGTGCAATTTATAAATTCTTCATAACTTGCAGGAAAAAATTATAAACTGCCCCAACATATGCATCTTAATACGCAAGTCCCTGTTCTAAATAAAATATATATACAAGTCCTTGTAAGCATAGACGACTATCCTAAAGAGTGGAAGTATGATTACACATAACTTCAGAAAACCATTTAGCATACACATAATTCCATTCTGCAGGAAATTAAAAAAAAAATAAAGGTGCCAGGTCCTTTGAACAGATAACAAAACCTTCTTCCGTGATAATTGTGAACCTATATCAAGTTACATTTACGAACATCTTTTATGTGAGTGTAACAACGTTCACATACTACCGAGTTGTTGGAGGTTATCATGGACAAAAATCAGACATGAACAAAAAACGGGAGACTATTGAAGGGCAAAGAAAAAGTTATTATGTGACCAGCGCTGACTTGTCTAAACAAATAAAAGATCTAAACAAAACTAGAGCATTTACCTCGGAAGTAGATCTCCACATCATGAGCAACTTCATTAGAGGTTGTTGCCAGGATAGAACAAAGGGCATCAATTAGTGAAATGTAAAAGCTCTGAAGGATGCAACAAAATTTCTCATGAGCCGAAATAGAGTTTGACGCAAGTTCCCTAGAGCGTATAACCAAATCTCTACAAGCCGCAAGGAGTTCCATACAGAGATATAGGGCTCCAAAATTCAGAAAGTAATCCCTGGATGGATTTCTCAAGGAAAGTAGCATGATATCTACCAAGCTGGGAAAGAAAGTTTCAAGCACTCTATTACAGGAAGCAATAGAAGTCTTTGCAGTAATATATAGGATGCGACCAACCACATGTAACCTCTGTTTGCCTTGCAAAGGGACATCCTTGTAACTCCCATAACTTGTGATGGTGTTAAAAATGGTACTTACATCTTCATCATCCACAATCAAACTTAAAAGTAAATCGTCATTTTGCATGACAACTGTTTCCAGCAGGACTAGAGCTTCAGATGCAATTTCATTCTCCTGAAAGCCAAGACCATTTATCGATTCTGAAGTAGAAAGTTCCATTGGCTCTTTTAATGAAGTACTTATTGCATCTTTTATAGAACTCCAAAGAGCTCCTGCATGTTTTGCCATCCTGTCTGCTCCATACTTTATTGAGCAATAGCACAGATACTTCAAAGAATCAACCTGCCAAAACAGAAATTCAGCACTAAAAACGTCATAAAAGTTAATGTTGTTGCTCTCATGACCATCTGGAGATGTATCCAAACAGCACCAACCTTTGCTGACGGCAGAGAAGAAGAGAGTTTTTCAAGAAGCAAGGGGATGACAGATGGTTCGAAAAGAGGTGTTGCTGATAATGCAATCTGCAGAAAAATATAAACGTACTGCTCAATTTGTTTGCATATGTAAAGATCATAAACCAAGCGAAACATAAAAAGGTAAAAATAAAACCAAGAATTAAGTAAGGACCATTCAAACGAATAACGTAGACTATAAATGTACGAGGGAAAACAATTAATTTCAAGCAGAAAGCAGAAAAAAAGAACCAAGAGTGGAATGGTATAAAGAATTGCTTAAACCCGTGTTCTTGATATTAAATTTAAGTTGAATTAATTTGCAGATTTCCCACCTTCAAATGGACCAGGGGCTTATTATTAACGTTAGGTTACCAGAGACTTTCCTATCATGTTCCTACGAGCCTGACAATTTTCCATTTAACCAAATTTTATTGTTTCACAGTTCAAATGATTAAGGTTTGGTAGCTGGAAGATCCTCTTCACCAAACTCCAGAAAGATATAGCACTGATAAAATCACGAACTACAGAATCCAGTAAAAATGTACACCAAATTAGTTTCATCATACCATTAGAGCCCTTGAGAGATCATCTCTTTTCACATTGGCGTCCTCTCCAATATGCTGGTTAATGTTAAGAATGAAAACCGCATATCAAATATTATATAAAGAAATATGTAAAATAAGAAAAAGCAAAGGATCATATGGGGGGAATTAATGAGTAATGAAGGAACTGACCAAGGCATCTAAATGGTAAGCAAGGAATGAAAGAAATCAAAAGGAAAAGCATCAAACATGATATAATATTACTCTATAATTTCAAAAATTAATCAGGAATTTTTCCCTTTTTTTAACAAGGAAAGGTTATACAGCTTTTCTCTGTGTCTGACAAAAAGTTGGGTTCTGAAATTTGTAAACGAGCATGCCAAAAGAAGGGGGAAAAAGAAGAACAAACATATTGAAATTAAAAGGGAAAAACAGTTGAGGTAAAGAATTCCTTACATGAGTAAAATGAATGGGAAAGTAGGAACCCAAAATTTCAAAAAGAGGTCCAATGAAACTTGCAAGTGACCCAGATGGATCTGGAAATAGTTGAACCAGAGCTGGAATGATGTGAAATACTAGCATCAAGCAATGAGGATCCTTTTCTCCATCAATTGATTCGCAGAGTAAATATATAACATCTTCACCCTAGAGAACACCAAAAGCCTGGTTAAGATTGAAAGTAGGCAAAGAAATAAAAGGATAGGATAAAAGTCCAAAAGACGCCAAACTATAAGTACTTCCTTGATCTATGAGAAACCTACATGGCATTGGCATGTTATCAGAGAGAGGAGAGCACAAGACTTATGTTTTATGTAAAAGTCATCATGTTACAGGAACAGAAGCATTTAGCAGAAATCTAAAATGAGTTAAGAGCGCATAACTTAAAGATAATAAAATAAAACAATGATATCTGAAATAAAACATCCAATCTCAAACTATGGAATTGCTCAATTACAGAAAACTAGCACCTAATTTAGATAGCAAGCTTGGAAGTAGTACCAGTGAAGCGACCTCATCGGGATAGCTAACTAAAAGGCACTGCAAAAGTTCAAAGCAAAGCTGCAAAGACAATTTGATGTTATACGAGCAAAATTTTGTAAAAAGACAACTGTATTAAAAGCAAGTCAGGGCCTTTTTTTTCTTTTTTTAAATTTGATAATATGGCCGCACATTTTCCTACCTTCCTATCATGCTGACCCAAAGACTGCACCTGCAGGTTCTTTAAGTAAGACTCAGCAGCTGCTTTTGCATCAATGGAAGAGACCATACCAGCATCACTTTTTCTCCTCAGCAGTGCCAAGCAACCAATAAGAGCCCCCCGTAAAGCTCTCCAATCTGCCTGATAGGCAAAAAATTTTACTATTATACTCTGAGAATTACAAAATAGTACAAGAGAACATTTAGAGACCTTAAAACTGGAATTATAATTATTAGTAATCCTATCAAAGTAACACTGCAACAGCGTGCTTTGCCATGACAACATCAAACAAAGGGTAAAAAGGTCGTGAATCCATGACATCCTTCTGATAGAAGAAGATATCCTCAAAACAGTTATTAGGAATTAGTTCTAGGAAACCCAAGCACCACGATACAAAAGTTTTAACGTAAAACTTGTTTAGACAGGGAGGAAGCATATATGAATTTACCATTTTAATTCAGCCAGACAATACCCATGATAAAAACACTATATTTTGGTATCACAAAAATATTTTCATCATTATCAAAGAAAGAAAATGCAAGGAGAAAGAACGTCAACTCACCAGCCTATTTGCAAAGAAATCAATTAAGCTATGAATTGTAACAATGTCGAGTGGCTTTAGTGCAAGATTTGTAAGCAATTCTGCAAGAAGAAGTGTACCTGAAGAAGGATAACATGCTATATAAGATTTTAAGGATTTCTTTTAGTTATAATTGTCAGTGAAGAAGGAAACATACAACTGTCTGGACTTAAGAGTAAGATTTTTTTCTAGTCTCTATGATGAAAACGAAACTCTGTAGGAAAAACATAAGAGAAATTCCAAAGCGGAAAAAAAAAATTATAATAAAACACTACATTTAAAGGGAGAATTCAAAAGTGCATACTGAACTACCAATAAAAAATCATGTAAAAGTAAATAGTCACCAAAAGCTACCATGCATGCAATATTGGAACAGGACCATTACAGTTTCAACTGTATACTGATCCTCAATCAGACTCCACGCAACGTACACAATTACCAAATTGCTCTTAAAAATTAGAGAATTTAAATTGACGACACCTCTTGCACGGATGACACTATCTGTAGTGGTAAGATACATTTCCATCTCTCTGACCTAGAAATAGAATGAAAGATATTAGCAATAAACCCCTTTAAACAAACCTTAAAGTGGGCAAAATTATCAATACCAGTTTCTCAATAGTCAGTAAGCCATTCTTTACAAGAGAAGTGATAGAATCCAAGTTCGCAGCCTGCAGTCACACACGTTAAACAAACTTAACTATCGTTATCCAGATTCCAGGGACAAAACAAAACCCGCCCCCTGCATGGATAAATTGCATAACGCGGAATTGAATCAACTAGCTCTTGTCATTAACTTGTAAAAGGATCACAAATAAAATCACCCCAAAACGGAATTAATTATTAAAAAAAAAAAAAACTGCTTTCTGAATTTATGCCACAAATATGATTCAGAGGGAAATTACTTCAAATAAAAATCACTTCATACTGATGAACACTCTTTTCTTCAATACTAATGGGTATAAATAAAACTACATTTGATCCAAGTTCCAGATTCCAAATTCCAGTCAGCATTTCGTTATTTGAATAATGAAAGAAGAAAATCCAAAACGTTAAAAACCACTACAAAATCAAGCAAAGCACTTCAATTTTCCATTCGCTAGAGCAGAGTCCTCGGCCCCAATTAACCAGAAGACGTCACATATTAGCTGGAGCTAGAAATACAGCATTACTAAGGAAGATACAGTAGAAAGGAACGAACTTTACTTCAAATTGAGGGGAAAATTTTTGAGCAGAAGGGAGATGGGCACGAACCTGTTCATTAGGAGAGCGAGTCGTGTCGACGTACGACTCAATATGCCCAGTCAACACGCCCGGTTCCACCATTGTTGGTGAGAAGAGAGCTTGTAGGGTTTTAGGGAACCTTTTCTGAACGGAGAGACGACAGGGTTTAGGCGTTTTACGAAGTCGGAATGAAACGGCTTTTTCTGATTCGGTGAGTCCTTTTTTGTTTGTTGCAGAGTGTGCTTTCAAGAAACTGTTATTTGTCTCTGGATCCTTATTATTCCATTTATTTCCTTTGGAGCCCCTTATATTTCAGTCATCTGTCATAAACACCCTGCCTAAACGACAAGTCGTTTTCACACATTGACCCCGTGTGGACGCTTTCGGAAACATTGTGTCTAACTTTCTTTATTTTTACTTTATTTGCCTGTGATTGAGGATAAAATTTTTAAATTAGAATTTATTGATTTTTTAAAAATTAATTATAAAATTTATTGATTTTTTAGAAAAAGACAAAAAAAATACAATTAATTAGAGACAGAGCTTTTATTTTTTGAATTTTAAAAACTTAATTTACATATCAAATGTTAATTAGTTCGAAGTAAAACCTCTATGTCATATAATTTATCTTAAAAATGATAGAAAAAAGAGATTAATGTCGTCACGTGATTCTAGAATTTGTATTTAAAATATTTTTCAAAAAAAAGAAATTGTATTCAAAATCAAAGAAACAAACAAACAAAAGAACTAGGGTCGCTATGAAGATGACTTTGTCCGATCAAACTTTTTTTTTTTTTTTTTTTGAAGAAATTCATGTTTATAGATTAATAGAAAGACATCAGATTTTTGTATCAAGTTTCATTTACCATTTGTCATATTTCCAAGTTGAACAAAATCCATTTCTGATCCCAAAGAGAGGTTCAATTCCCGTGAAAAAGTGCAGTTTGTACCCAGAAGTGTATCAGACAGCGCATTTAGACTAGATGCATTAGTTGGTATTGAATATTGATGTGGTAAAGAATACAAAAGAGGAATTGCTTCCCAGAAATCAAAAAGATGCAAAAACGCTACAGATAAGCTCTGAAGCAAATGTGGTAGCGACACAAGAACCATGAATCCACATTAATCAGAAGTTTAGCAACATCTAGCAAAAAAGTCGGTTCCGGTGTTTTAAATATCCTCATCACAAGAGACCTCGTCTAACCGATCAAGAAATCCTTTCCGAGAAGATTCTTGTAGCACAGAAACACTAAAGTGAAGCCCACTAGTAGATGCTGCTTCAAACTTCGTCCACAGCTCTTTCTTTAAAGTATTCTCACCAGGACGTTTGCCGCCTCTTCGGCTTGTGCTCTGAGATTCCTTCCAAATAGGCGTGCTTTCGACAAGATTGAAATTGCTACCTGGTGGTTCTGCAGGAATACAGAGGAGCTTCAGTCAGTAATGTTAAATTTGCAATCCGCTTTAATCAGAACGACTAATAAAAGAGCGAAATGTGAAAAAGTATACCTTGCACAATGTTTTTGTTCACTTGCTGGTCGGTATTTTGAGCATCAACTTCTGTTACAGGCACATTTGTTGGGTTTTGTAGAACATTCCCAGTTACTGCCATTGGTAAGTGGCAATTGGAAGCAGCAATATTATTTTTGTCAAGAGTTTTCTCATCAAAAGGTTCAATCAAGACACAAGTTTTAGGGGGTGATCTAAACCAATCCGGTGATGCTTCAATCTGTTTCTCTGTGACCCTTGATTTATAAGCACCTTGTATGCCCAAAAGTTCTGGATACTTCAAAGCTAGACCTTCTGAAGCTTCGCTGCCAGAAGAAGAAGACTCGGAAATATGGAAATCACTGCACTCCTTAATCCCAACAGGAAACGGGGTGGACTTACGAATCCCGGCTCTCCCGGCATGAGAGGTCTCAGAAATTGCTTCAAGCAATACACAAGATTTCGGAGGCGACCTTTTCATACACGGAGTCATTTCTACCATGGACCGGTTGCTTTTGGAGAACATCACTGGAGAAACAGTGCCAGACTCTATACTGCTAGTCGTTTCAGTTGCTACCAAATGAGAAGCCTCGCCTAGAGTTGGCTTTATTTCTATATCTTCAAGCAAATCGTACTTTGTATCCATGGATATAGAACTAAAAGGTGGTAGCTTCTTCGAAGTATCCAAAGCAAACTTTTCAAATACCGACTTGGGAGGGTCAGGGGGTTTGGATGACAGGGTCTTCGAAATAGGAAGAGGGGTAAGCAAAAACATTTGTCTTCCCCTCTCAATAGTACAGTTTGCACGCCATGACACAAGGGGTGAAGGAGAGATTAAAAAGTCCAGGTTCGTCTTCTCAGGGCTCTCGGGGGCTTCAGTTTCAACTTCATTTACAGCAGAAACAGCCTGACTCAATGAAGACTTACTCGACTGATTCTCGGGCTCCAAACAACTATCGGAGAGTGCCTTTAATCTGGGAACCCACAGCTGAATATACAAAAGATAGTGATATAAATCATTTGAAAAATACAGTGATATATGGAAATGGAATTCATTAAACAAAGATGACTAAAGAATTAACCTTCAATGAGGACCTCATTTTGGACAAATCATGCGCGAAGGATTCGAGTTCTTCTCTCGCTGGTTTGCTTGGTAACTTCAATTTAGATGCTTTCCCAACAAGTTCATCAAACTTGCAAACAGACAAATTCATATCTGAGTCAACTTCAACTAGAGGGAAATAAAAACGCAAATTCCTCTGATTTCTCATAAGGAATCAGAAATGCGCATTAGGGTTTTTCTTTGTTGGGAAATCAAAATTTGTTCTTTTGGCTCATAAATGGGAAAATCGAAAGCCAAACGCGTAAGTGGTCATTGGATTTCAAATCTAAAGGAAGGTTTTTGACGAATACAACCCAGAAATGAAAGCAAAAACATAAAAGAAATTATGCAAATCAATCGGATACCCAAAGGAGTAGTCACCTTGAGAAGGATGTAAGAAAGTTCTGATTGAATGAGAAGAATTTCCTCTTCTTCTTCTTCTTGAGCCCTAGGCCTGTCAAACTTGTCTTTCTCGGAAAATTTCTTCGTCGAGGCGGTCATGGGTCTAGAGGATCTTCCTCCACCGACGTTGTTCACCACGTCCCTCAGCGGCCTCCGTACCGCCTTCGATTTCACTTCGCTCTTCTGCATCTTTCTCTCTCTCTCTCTCTCTCTCTGTATGGTTCTCTCTCTATACTCTACTGGTGTTTTTGAATTTCTCCAACGGGCTGTATGAATGGCGGGGCTCTCTGTACTCTTTGTTGGGGCGGGCGTAATCTTCTAGAAACCGGGTCACCCGCTAGTCAACCCGACCGATATCAGAGTGTACTTTTTGGGCCTGAAACCCAGTCCCTTTAAAGCCCAATCAGACAACGTAGGCTTCGTTAGAAAGAGCCCATTTTTAATGCCAGGTTCATTGAACCTGGTCGCGAATTCACCCCCGACAAGACAAATCTCCACGTGGCCAAACCGGATAACGAAAAAAATCTAACCGCCGCGTGTAAACACGCGCCACCACAACAAACCACCCCCGAAGTTGAGAACCAGAAAGAAGGAAAGCAGAGAAAGAAAAGCTATGGCGGAGATCAATTGGGCGGAAATCCAAATCCCACAACAGAAGCTCTACAATGGAGTTCAATTCCCGTCGGTTTTGTCCCCAGCTTCCAAATCTCCGTCCTCTCTCTCCCTCCTCACGAAAGCCATCGAGACTCAGAAATCCTCCCTCCAGTCCCTGCTGCACAAATCAGGGGCTGTACTCTTCAGGGGCTTCCCGGTAACTTCAGCCTCCGACTTCAACGACGTTGTGGAGGCCTTCGGCTTCGAGGAGCTCCCTTACGTCGGCGGCGCCGCCCCTCGGACCAACGTCGTCGGTCGCGTCTTCACCGCCAACGAGTCCCCTCCCGACCAAAAGATCCCCTTTCACCACGAAATGGCTCAGGTCTTTTTTAATCAGCTTATTAATGTTTAATTAGATTTTATAACTGAATTAAAAAGTAGATTTTTTTTTCCTGTTTAAAGGTGCCTGAGTTTCCGGCGAAGTTGTTCTTCTTCTGCGAAACAGAGCCTGCAAGTGGAGGAGAAACTCCGATAGTTCTGAGTCACGTCGTCTACGAGAGAATGAAAGAGAAGTACCCAGAATTCGTTTCTCGACTGGAGGAACATGGCCTGATATACACGCGTGTGTTAGGGGAAGATGATGACCCTTCCTCTCCGATCGGCCGTGGATGGAAGTCAACCTTCTTGACCAAGGACAAGTTCGTCGCCGAGCAAAGGTTTCAACTTTTCGTGTTCTGTAAATGCTGTTCGCTAATCATATTACGTTAAGAAACTGAAATAATGAATTGCTGAAAGACTGGTTTCATGATAGTTATATGGGTGTTTTTGGCAGGGCTGCTAAGCTGGGGATGAAGTTGGAATGGCTGGAGGATGGGGTGAAGACGATAATGGGTCCGATCTCGGCTATAAAACACGACAAGAATAGGCAGCGCAAGATTTGGTTCAACAGCATGGTTGCAGCATACACAGGATGGGAAGACGCAAGGAATGATCCTGTGAAGGCAGTAACGTTCGGCAATGGGAAGCCGTTGCCAGGCGACATTATCCACGACTGTCTGCGAATACTCGAAGAGGAATCTGTTGCCATTCCATGGAAGAAAGGCGATGTTTTGCTCCTGGATAACTTGGCTGTACTCCACTCCCGGAGATCTTTCACTCCACCTCGCCGAGTACTTGCTTCACTTTGCAAGTAATTATTCACGTTCTTATACATAAGTAGATGTTGTATAATTGGATATCAAGACTTGAATCACTTCCCAACCTATAAATAAAATCAGCATTTGAACCTCTTGCTTTGGATATTCATTTTTTTGCTGCAGAAATCACACTGCTACTGAAGTAGCCTTTTTGTATTTCAAGGTAAAACAGCACTTTCTCGTCTGCATTACATCAAAATTTTCCCACAATGAAACAACAAAGAATATGACCGATAAATCGAGGAGGGCAAAAAAAAAAAAAGGACACAAAAGCAAGAAAGAATCACCACCGACTTTCTATACTATTATAAATCTATGAGGCCTACTATACACACATAATCACGCATCACTGACAGAATAGATGATTAGAGAGTGCAAAATGTGGTCAAAAGGGAAAAAGGTCTAAAGTTGTGATTCAAAAATAAAGTGGCCGAATCAAGTTCAACTATCTTCCCTGGACAAGACCACTGAAAACTTGGCTGGTCCCGGCAAGAGTAGCTTCCCACTCCACAGAGGAGAGAAGGATCTGCGATAGTGAAATCACGACTTGTTTCATGTCAGGCCTTAGCATGGGATCGTCTTCCACACACGATTTCGCCAATATGGCCATCTGCATGATGAAACACAACAATCAGACAGGTAAAACTCGAATCGTGTTTTCAGATCCAATAAAAAGCTTAGACCATCCATCATGAACAGTTCCACTAATAAGGGCGGATGTTCTCATTTCAAGTGTTTCATGAGGGCCCGCAAGGATGAAAGCTTTAGGCCAAAGGCAACCATCTGAGCTCGACATGATTACAAGGACAGTGAAAGATACCTTAAACAGACAATCATGTGGATACAAATCCATCATGTTTGGATCGATATAATCTTTCAAACTTGACATGTTCAACGAATCCGGTGAGTTCTTTAGAGCTGCTAGCATCTGCAATCCCCCGCACCCCCCCCAAAAAAAAAAAAAGGACATTAGTAAAGTTGCACGATCAAGCAGTATCTTTCAAGCATGTTTGAAGATTAGATGTTTGCTTACAACGGATACCAAAGAACGTCTTTCGGGATTTTTCAAGCCTTCAGTTCGAATAGTAGCCTCCTTTCCAGATATAATCTCAAACAGAACAACTCCAAAAGCGTAAACGTCACTTTTAGCAGTAGCACGGCCATCACTCAAGTATCTGCAAGGAACCAGATTGAAGCACTTGAAACTACTTGAAGAACTTGTTAACGACAAACTATCCAACCATGAACTAGTTTACTCACTCTGGAGCTAGATATCCAAAGGTACCAACAACTTTTGTTGTTGTAGATTCACCGTCACTCGGTTTTCCAATGAGTTTTGCCAACCCAAAATCTGAAATCTGAATATGGAGGGTAAAAGAGAAATATTCAGTAAGATAAACTGGAGCCGTAAAACAAACAAATGATATTGATTAGTTTTAGTATGATAAAGTTGACCTTTGCCCTAAAGGTGTTGTCAAGTAAGATGTTGCTCGTTTTGATATCTCGGTGGACATAATGAGTTTTGGTGTGCTCGTGAATGTACTCAAGACCTCTAGCAGCATCGAGAGCAATCTGAACCCTCATGATCCAGGAAAGTGATGTGTGACCTGCAATAAAGATGGTTCACTAAGTTTTTTACACATGATATGCATGCATGGCTCAGTCACACAAGGTCAGGCATACAGAGTTCACAAATTCCGCTATTCAAATTGGCTAATAAATTTTGAAAGCAAAAGGGGGAAAAGGGAATTTCATCAAACCGAGACAGACGTAACATAAAACAAGTTGGTCTCGAAAACTGATTAGTTTTACCCTTGCTTTGAGGATCATGTAAGTGACTTCTAAGTGAACCTTTTTGCGCATATTCATATAGGAGAAAGAGCTCATCATCAGTAGCTGCATATCCAATCAACTCTACCTGAATAAAAAGGGCCAAATCAAGTTATTGGTTCGAAATACTTCAATCAAGAGGCTCTAAAACCATGAAAGACATTAATCAACCTACACTTAGTATTACCAGATTGGTATGATGAACCTTGCACAGAACTTTCATTTCTGCCATAAATTCCCTAGTTTTTGTAGCAGTCATTCTTTTAACAGCAACCTCCTAAAACATCAAGTAAAATAATTACACCAATTTTCTTAATACAATTGTATATAATTGATTGCACTACTGTATATCTAATGAGAAAAAAGGTAAGATAGAGATCGGTGAAAACCTGGTCATGAAGGAGGCCATAGTACACTGAACCATATGTCCCATTCCCCAAAAGATTTGAATCTGAGAACTCATCAGTTGAGGCAAAAATGTCTTCGTACTTGTAAACCACGGGCTTCTCCATTTCAAATACATCGGCCCCAAGGGCTTCAACAAACAAAGAAGACCAGTCAAACAACGTAACCTTAAGAAGGAAGTGTTCCTATCCTATCATTATATAAATAAGGAAGAAAGATTAGCTTAACATCTTATCAAATGCTAAGCCATTATATTTCTGGGATTTGGTATGGGAGGCATTTTAAAATTCAAATAATATATATATATATATATTATTATATATGGTGCCTTTTTTTCACCAAGAGTGCTCAGTAGGCTTTTTGAATAGCTCACTTGATTCTGAAATATACACTAATGCGATGAGAAATGATGGTTCCGAAAGTAAACCTTTAGGGATAGTTACTTGACGGCTTTTAGGTTCCCCGTTGTTTTGCTTGCAATCTCCAGACTTGCAGCAGATGTATCTTCCTGAAGCACAACAAAAACTTGGCTTCCGAAGAATCTGAAATTTATAAGAATTCTGGCTCTCTGAATCTTTTGGATGACCTCTTCGTGCATCATTAAAGCAGCCTGATGACCTCAACGAAACGTATACCACTATACCTATTACAATAAGAGCAAGGACTAGCCCCAAACTCCCAACAATCCATATATATGGTGCATGTGCTTTATGATTTACTTCATTTGCTGTGGACAAATAGCAAACAAGTAAAGGTAGAGATTTTATTTTCTGTTCGTAGAACAAAGGAAATATCAAAAGAGATCTTTCATATTTCTGACAATGTTAATCCTTCTGTCAAAGTTAAAATTGCAAAAAGTTTGTTGTTATCACTGCTATTTAGTTACAGTTTCTTGAACGAAATTAAACTTGTACAAAAACCACGAAAACAAAATGGATTAATCAGCACCGTACAAAGAAAAGTCTCTGAGGTAAACTGAAAATCAAAAGTTAACTGATATATCTGGTAACTCTTTTCGTCTTTTCCTCACAGGAGTCACGTGACATCTAGCATAAAGGTTGTGGAGGATTGTTTTGCCTTGTGACTCAAGCAACTTCTTTTGCTTTCTTTTCCCAAAGATGTGTTATACAAACATGAATATGGATCTCACAGTAGTTCCAATTTTTCATGTTTCAATTCATAACTCTCAATTAGTTTTCCTTGTTTACAAATTGTTCCTCAAACATTTAACTTTGAAAAAGGCTAGAAAATAAGACAGTGATAAACCATAAGTAACTGGTCACCAGCTTCAAAAAATTTTCTACTCTTAACAAATAAGCAGCTACTCACTCATCATTAACATTTAATAAAGCAATGTATAACCATACCTGAGAAATCATCAACTGAAGGAGCTGGCGCAGGAGTGGAAGGAGCATCGGCCTTCAAAGGATAAGGGTCACCAGGAACTATAATTCATGAGAAAACTATAAGTTAATAAACCACTTTCTTTAGCTCTTATAAAGAATGGAAGAATTGAGAGAAGTCTCAAAAGAAGGCAATAGCGTGATTAATAAACTCTGACTGTCCTCATCCATTGAGAATTTTCTATTCAAACAATAAAAAATAACAAGTTCTTAATTCGTTTTAACAACTTAACATGCAATTAGTCCACTCCGTAACAAAAGGCCCAAAGAAAATTCGTCATTTCACTAAAAAAAAAAAAAAAAAACCCATTCACTGAACGCTTAAGCTCGGAACTAAAAGTCAACTTCCCACATTTGTCACATTTCTTTCGTTGTGGATTCTCCTGACATTTCAAGAACTCTTGTTTCGGACAAAAACAAGAAACATCCTTACGTTCAAAAGTTGGCCTAAACTAAACTTGCAGAAAGTGCCAAGCTTCCAAAACCTATTTCTGCACAGTTTCCCCATTAACGCGCCTAGGAAAGAAAATGCTCTTGTTTCATTCGGCGAAAAATAAAACCCGAGAGAGTTTGGATATACATCCACTTCATCACCGCATGGCACTATGTGATATTCTCAGTCTAGCATTTCATGCATCCATTCAGCGTGATCACATCCTTGTCACAACTCATAAATTTACAACACAAGTTAGGTGGGTTTCAACTAAATTACCAATTAAAACACCATTACAATATTTTCAAGGCCGATCTTAGTAAATCCCAATAATTACACCAAAAAACAACCCATTAAAGAAATCAAACTCAAAACCCAAAAGCAAGAAACAATCTAAAAATGAAAGCTTAAAAATGGGTTAAAAAAAAAAAAACTGACCTGAATCTAGAGGGATGTAATATAGAGAACCCACAGTGACATTGTCGGGATTGTCGATTCCATTGACCCTCTCGATGCTATCCATACTAACCCCAAACCGACTGGCGAGCGATTCAATGGTGTCGCCATCTTCCAGAACGTAGCTCATCAAGTAATTCCAGAGCCCGCTGGAGCACCCACAGAACAGCCGGAGCGAGACGACGGCGCCGTACCTCGCCGCCCTGGTGGTGTTGGGGAGGAGGGCAAGGCCGTCGTAGGCGTCGGCGACCAGGTCGTGGACGAGCCCCTGGCCGGACTTGACCGTGAACGTGGTGTTGGTGACGTACTGCTTGATCCCCTCCGCGCAGGAGCAGTTCTTTCTGACGAAGACGTATCCCCGGCCGCCGTCGGAGCCCTCGACGGTGACGTCGCCGGGGAGGACGTCGAACATGCTCTGGATCACGCCCAGGGTCTGATTCGCCTTCGGCTTGAAGGCCAAGAAGGACGTGCAGAGCCGGGTCGTGTCCGTACAGTTCATCGGTGTCGTTGTGTACGAAAACAGAGCATGGACTTGCACAAGAAGAACAATAACAACAACCCAAGTCAGCAGAAACCCAGAATTCCTGAACTCGATTTTCATGGTTTGAGACACTGATCTGCAGTTTTTGTTAAGGTTTCTCTAAGAAGTGAAAACTCGAAAACTGGGTCTGAGAGAAAAATGAAAAACTTGATTTGGGGGGTTTGGGTTCCAAGAGGAGTGAGAAAGAGAGAGTTAACGGGGTTTGAAGGAGAGAAGAAAAAAGGAATTAAGAGACAAACAGAGCATTTTTTGTGTGTATATTTGCATAGCAATAACAATAACAATAATAATAATAATAATAATAATAATAATAATAAGAGAAGGGTGTTTTTGTTAAGTTTTTGTTTGTGCTGTTGTTTGTAATGTTCTACTCTCTCTGACCGTGCTGATCATTCCTGGTTAAAAACTGCTTAAGCGGGTTAAAAAAGAAGGGAAAAAAATTTAAGAAAGAGAAAGCGACTTACAAAGAGAAAGATGACCACCCACCTGGACATACTATTTACTTGGAACCCACCTTTTTCTTTTTCCTATGGACTAAGCTGTCCTTTTACTAGTTATGTAATTAGTGTGATGCTAATTTTATGTGATTAGTTTTTGCTATAATGATTATATATATATATAAATGTTAGCTGTCTGTAATTAATGATGTCACCGGCATTATTACAGTAAAATGCAGATTAATGATTGCAGTAATAGTAGTTCAAGATTGCTGAGGCACTGTCGAGAAATGGAAATCTTAGTGGGGGAGAATAACTGAAGTTGTTTCTCTTTTCTTTTATTAGTGTTATGTTACCTGTACCATTTTCGTCTTGTGTGATACAAATAATTGACCGAATTGGAAAAAAAAAAATTTTTTTGAATGAAAAGGAAACAAAACAAGAAAAGAAGGTGACGGTGGGGAGAGGGGATAATCAAAATACTATTTTTAATTTCGATATTTTACCATAATAATGACGTGAATATAACGCTAGTTTTACTTTTTATTTAAAATAAAGAACAAAAAAACTACTACTTACCACATTTGCCCTAGAAATTCCAGCCCCCAAGCATACCCTGTCGTAATATTTCTAACAACTATTTTTTTTTTTTTTTCTAACTACTTTTAACAATCATTGATAGAAACTGTGCAACAACTAATTAAAACCAATTTTATATCTTCATAATATCTTACAACAGTGAAAATTTTTTAGCACGACTTTATTACATGTTAATTTGTTAAAAAAATAAAAAGAAAAAACTTTAGTTTACAGCTTTAGAATCCATCACTAGGTAGGTTATGAACAAAAAAATATATATTTATTTGACATAATAGACTCTATCAACATAAAATGTAATGCTTGTATGTGGAAAAGAAGCTAGAAAATATTGAAGAAGGAAATTTAATTTTTAAAAAAATAAAATATGCCTTTTTTACGTGGACGTTAGTTTTTAAACAGTAATTTCCAAGTAAACGGATGGAAATATTTCTAATTTTCCTAATAATATTGGAAACCATATTAAAGAGGCAAGGGCAAAAGGGGGAATGAAGTCCAAAAATGGGGATTTTACAAAAGGGCTTGGCATGTTTTCGGGAAAAGGAAGGCACAAGTTGTGAAGAGCTGGCAATGAGACCGACAGTTGGTGGGTCCCACAAAATATGGGGCCAATCTCAAAAACTCGCCGATGAATTTGTTTCGTGCTTTGAAGGAAAGCGTACGTTCACTTCACGGGTGTAAAAATTCGTTGACTTTTTTTATTTTGACCCGCTTAACCGACAGTGACCATGCACGACGCTATGATTCGCTGCTTCATCCCCATCCTAACTAAATCAATAGATCAATCTTCTCCACCAAAACAATCAAAAGTAACACTATTATTTATGGACCCCCAAAAAATAATAATAATAATAATACTACTAATTCACTGGAAAAAAAAGAAAAAGAAAAAGAAAACATTGCTCCTATTTGTAAAACCATAAATGTCTTATTTCTACAAAATAAAAAAAATATTATTTGTATGTCTTATACAATTTGAAATTTGTATTAATAATGTACAAGTACAATTTTAAACTATTAGATATATTCATTATTCACTTTTGACGAAATTTTATGAAATATGAACGTTAAAAAAAATACACTTGGCATATTTGATAGACTGTATTAGAGCATAGTATTTTATCATTTTTCAATAATAAAGCCTTTGGTAAGATCATTGTATTTATAAAATATTACAGATAATTTTAGAGTACTAAATTATTTTATTTCATACAAATGTCAAGGTCAAGATTAGGGTCTCTATCCCCAATCTCAATCCCGACCCGGTCTATGTCACTGTCACAGTCCCTAAGATCGACCCCAGGCCTAGGCCCCCTCAATCTCGCCCTCGGTCTAACCCTTACCATGTCTCCAAGCCGACCCTAACCTCATTCGGGGACTATACATCGTGTTATGCAATCCACATTTATAATACGCTACATAATCTTACACAGCATTTTATAAATAATGCAACCCAATATAATACAATGCAATGTATCTTATCTAATACAATACAATACATGCTACCAAACATAACCTATATACAATAGAATACATGCAAGGCAACCAAACATGACCTAGAGTAAATATATTGTATATAATTATTGTATAAATCATTCAAACATAAATAATCTTTTGAAAAGATAGCATAATAATGTAAATTGAAATGTTTCCATTCATCTCTTCATAACCCAAAAAAAAAAAAAAGCTACAAATTAATATATTTACGAGCATTCTCGTGTTCACATCCTATTTTTGTCGAACACGAATGACAATTCACTTGGGTCATTGGATGCGATAATGGAGGGCAGTTATGTGAGGGAGAGTGAGAGTGAGAAAGAGAGGAAAGGTGGGATAGGACACAACTTCAAGAGAAAGAGTCGCCACCGCCAAAGAGCCTTTGAGCACTGGTTGTGTCAAGCCAAGCTGCTCATCATTAACCTCCCAGCCATGAACCTACAGTTGAAGAGCCCATTGTCGAAAAGCCATCGATGATGGCGGCAACGCTCTTTGCCATGTCTTTGCCATGAGTTCCAATGAAGTCCTCAAGAGCCTTCGGATTGGTTTTTTCATCACCACCGACGGTCTCTCTCTCTCAATCCATCTTTTTTATTACCGTTGACGATCTCTTTCTCGTGTGTGCATGTTGTACCGCCAGATATCCGGCCGTCGTATAACAAATTATTCTTATATATCTATACCAATACCTCAAAGTTATATTTTAACATTGGATTTCATTTCCACATGGAGAGGTGGGCATTTTCTTAAATACTAAGCTTGTATTTGATTTGTTGGTTAATAATGAAATTTTTAAATTAGAGTTGATTGATTTTTTAAAAATTAGTTATAAATTTTATTGACTTTTTAAAAAAAATAAAAATTAAGATGAAAAAATATAATTTAATTAAGATTAAATTTAAATATCAAACATAAGTATATATATATATTATATATTTTTTTTTTTGGCCGGGGGTGGGTTTGCTTGGAAGTGTGGGAGCCGTGTTTGGTTGGTGAGGAATTCAGCAGGTTCGTTATTACGGTAGAAACAGAGGAAGAACACAATTGGCGTGTAGTTTGGCGATTTATTGAGGGCAGATGAAAACATGACCGGAGATTGACATGGGTAGGGCCGTACGTGAGAAGGAGACAACTGTAAAATATATATATATATATATATAATAAAATAAAAATCAGTTGGCCAAAAGGGGACAGGGTGATCGAACGTGGTGCATACGCCAAAAGACACCTATACCAAACCCAACCATCACCATTGTTTATATTTCCTAATTCTGTGAGTCTTCTTTCTCCAAAATTTACACCATTCACAGTTATCAATATAATCAAACAGATAATTTTATATCTATAGAATATTTATCTATAAATTAAATAAAAAAACAAAAAAATTTATTCTATTTTTTAATTATTATATTTGTTTTTATTTTCCATTAAAGATTTATTGAATTTCTGTTAAGTGTAGTCCATGTGAGAATTCCAAATTTGACCATGCGACAAATGTAAAATTTTCTTCCTACTTAAGATAAGGGATAGTTGGGCATACATACAATGAAATTTCAATAGTAATGTTGAAATTTAATATAAGTTTCAGTATATTTTAAAAAAATAATTAAGTTATATTTGTTGTAATTATTTAATAATCTTTTCGATATATCATATATAAATTCCTACAAATGCACCTGCAAAAAAATCCCCTATATTTGTGGAATTACAAATGATGTATTATTGTTATTACTACGTAAATCTCTCCGTTAAATTTGAAAAAGAAAAAAAAAAAAAAAGGAACAAGGAAAGCAATTAATATCATAGTCACAAAAACTTTTACCAATAAAATGGGTCAATTAAAAGATAAAGCATATCATAAATGTTAAAAAAAAAAAAACAATTGTTATATTTCCCTCTATAAAAACATTTGCTATATTCCAATTCTACTACCACGTGACTGCACGTGTAGTCTAAAAATAGTTACACAATGCATTATAAGATCTAGAATTCAAATCCTTCATGTCCAAATTAAAAAAATAAAAATAAAAATCCACTTTCGAAAACTCATTATATAAATACTGTAATCTCTGTTGAGTGGGGATAACTAGTTCCCCCAAATCTTTTGAGGAGGCCCACATTGGTAAATAGGTTCTCAACATGGTCCCTACATGGCCGATCCGAGATTCGGGTGAAACATTGGTATTAATTTCACTTCATATGCTAAAAAACATAAAGAGGCACGTCAAATGTGGTAGAAAGAGGATAAAATTTCATCCAACTTTTTCCTTAAAAAAAAAAAAACAAAAAAAAAGGTCTCAAATCCCAATAACAATTCACCATAAAATCCGAGTCGAAATGTAGCTCAACCAAATAAATCACGATTGAAAAGTATTGTTTATCATTTTCTTAATCTCAAAGGATTAAGATTTACTTGCCATCACAATATATTAGAAAAATGTACGGTCAAATGGGGTATATAGTAGAAAGCTTAGCTTTCCTTAATCGGAAACCAAATGGACAGTTTTTGTGCTAAATATATACAATAACATGGTGAGGGGCAATGGGACCCATGCCCACGTAGAGAGCATGTGGATTTGGTTAAATATAATGTCCTCATTATGGGACAAAACGTAGCCTAACTTACATTTCTTATCTATATTTTAATTCTTGTATTGTGGATTACGGTCCCACATTATTAAACATTTTATGGCATCAATCTTAGGAATTAAAAATAGAGGTTAGGTTATTTAATAAATATAAATAATATATTTTTGTTGCTAAAAGGCTATAAAAGATCTATATAATTATGGTGATAGTAATCAATATATCCAGACTGGCTTCATTGGACAGAATATGATAAAGTAATCAAGGCCCCACAATCCTTGGATCTTTGTCTGTCCTTTTTTTTTTTTTTTTAATTTTTAATTTTTAATTTTTAAGGGGTGAAGCGACCTTCCCTAATGACGTTCATTTGGACGTATGGGAGAGGTTAATGATGAATTTGGTGTCCTTATTTTTGAAACTTTTTTAGGGCTGTCTCAAAACAGTGACCGTTAATCATTTGGTTCTCTTGTAGTACTCCCATCATCGCATATCACATCTCAGACCAAAAGCCCCAAGACAGTGGGATGAAGAAATAAATAGGTGTATCTTCTTCATCATCCACTTGGTGAATGTCATAATAAACTAAAATTAATGAGAAAAAAAATAACAAAAAAAAAAAAAAACGCAAAATTATTTGACCCTCCACTCCTATAGGCTATTTCTAACCCACCAAAAAAAAATGATAAGTACACTCATGAATGGTTAAAATTTGTGTTAATTCAGTTTAATTATCATATTTTTCTTAATCCAAAATAATCTAATCACTTATAATGATATTTTAATATGATTTTCATTTCGTACTTGTCATAAAGTTATACGGAAGAAAGAATGAAATGGTGCTCAAGAAGGGTATGGATAGCAGATTTTGATGTTTCGTTAACCTGAAATGTTCAGCATGTTGGTGTGTGTGTGTGTGTGTGTGTGTGTGTGTGTATATTATATATATATATATATTTTTTTTTTCCCTTCTAGTATTTTTAGCAGCACTTTAAATTAATTCCTCAGACCCTTTGGGGAACTTGCATTTTTGGGTAATTTGTCAACATAAAGAAAGCTTTCACTTTAATTGTCAACATAAATTAACTCCCATGGTTATTACTCATCCAAAATACCATATCATTAGGTGGCAATAATTAAATATCCAGCATGGAACCATTTAAGTATATATCTATATTTAATATTAGAACTGTTCTGGACCTTTCTAAATTTAAAAACGATTTTGACATTAGCCTAACCTCTCCCCTCAACTATTAATTTCCAAAACCAGAATATGTACTTCTACACTAGTTCTTTTTTTTTTTTTTTTTTCGTTACTAAAAGATAATTATGAAACTTATCGTTCAAACTTATAATCTAAAAGGAGAAAGAGAAATGATTTGCGTTTTGCCAGAAATCCAACAATGGACCCCCTCTAGCAGCCCGTTGAGATTCGAGTTCATGTGATGCAAAAAAATACGGATTTTAATGGGCCAGAAATTGCCGACCACACTTAATATAAGGGCTCTAATTGAAGTAGAGACTTGTGTCCGACATTTTTTTGCTAGTCAATCTTAATTACAATGCCCATATTGTCCTTTGTATTTTGAACTTCATCCAAATTAGCTGCAGCCCATTAGTGGATGTTACCAAATCAAAGAAAGAAACAACTAATAACAAGATTTTGGTTTCTTCCAAAGAAGCAAACAAGAGATCAGGAATCGGACAGGAAGACTTTAATAGCAAGTAAAGAGTTCTGATCATGTAAGAATCGTGTAATCGATTGAATTATTGGCAAGAATTGAAGATAAACGGGTTTCTTACAACCTAAGAAAATAATTCAAAACCAGCACCTTTTTTTTTTTAAAGAAAAACTAGCTCTTTTTTTGTTTGATTTGGGGCTAATGAATCAACTCATTCAATACTATATCTATTTGATAGAGCTTTTTAGAAGTTGCTTTAGGTTTTTTAAGTAATCCAAAAGTAATTTCTGAAAATATTTGAATGATTCGTTAGAACTATTTCAGTTTTCAAAAAAGCTTCTCATCAAAATCAAAAAAATATGTTTTCCAGTAAAAGTCTTCTCAATAAACTTTAAAAATTATAACAAAGTTTAAGTTAGATATAATAAATTTTATTTTAATTTTTTTTATTATTATAAAACTTTAAAACTCATTTTGACCCGTGAGTTTTTTTAATCCAAATATTTATTACTAAGTCACAATTTTTGTTTTCTTCTTCTACTGATTAAAAAGCAAAAACAAAATTTCTATCAAACGCACCCATTATTGAGAAATATAGAGAAACGTCCCTTAAATAAGGGAGCATAAAGATTTATATTCCATTTCTTAACGGCTACAAAATTTCTGCCCTCAATTTCTCCATGTATACGTGTACTTGAGAAAATCCCAGATACATATTCCTGAAAAAAAAAAAAAAAAAAAAAAAGCCCAAAAGCAAAGAAAAGAAAAAAGTCCAACCCACAAACATCTCAGTCCATATCCAAACATAATATATGAGTCCCATCACTGCGACAATGGAACGTGAAAGGAAGAATAAATTAAAAAAATAAAAATAAAAAGGAATGATAAACAAGGGAAAAAATTATTATTAAAAAATAATCTTAATGAGGTTTTAGTGGACCTATGTCTAAAGAAGGTATTTTTTTTTCATGTAGATAGTCAATTACAGTATGAAAAAAAGTCATAGTTCCCCATTTGGATTGAACGGCGTGCTTTCTCAATTGTGATGTAATCTTTGTTCTCTTTTTATTTTTTCTTTTACATTAAAGCTTTTTAAAAAAATGAAAAATAAAATAAAAACAAAAGTTTAAGAAGTATTAACGCAAAGAAATGTGTGCCTTTTCCTAATTCTCCATTTGTCAACCAAGAAACTGCAAGATTTTCATACCTTTAACAGACTTGAAGCACGGGTTATTAAAACTGTGTGTAGAAATATACGACAAAATCGACGGTTACATCTACTCCGCGTACAATTCAAGATTACGGCGCATGCCACCCGCTAATCATTACTTAATTAAGCAAAGTGGAAATTTATACAAATCTTTTACCATAACAATGGCAAATTTCACTCATTGTCTAGAACTAATTATTATGGTCTGATACTTGTCACAAGGATCAAAATTAGATTCTACGATCAATCTTGACTGAAGAATTTTTTTTTTTTTTTTTTTTTCCATACAGTCCCATAAAAACAAGTGCTCCCTATGAAACCAACAAAAATCTTCTTTTCCTTTTTACTTTTACTTTTTGGTAAATCTTATCATAACCCCAAGTATATGATAGAAAAATGACAACCTTTTGGAGAAACTTTGGTTTGCTTGGGGTTCCCCACTCAAACTGACCATAACTGATAAGAACAATAGAGATAAAGTGCTATAGTAGAAGAAATTTTGGCATTAACTTCCTTTTTTTTTTTTGGAATTGATTATATATATATATATACACGTCTACGTTCAGCTGTATCTTTTTTCGGACACGAATGACAATTTATTTGGAATCGTTTGATGCAAAAATAAACTGTGTAGATGAGAGAGATCAAGTGACCATAACTGATAAGAACAATAGAGATCAAGTGCTATAGTAGAAGAAATTTTGGCATTAACTTCCTTTTTTTTTTTTTGGAATTGATTATATATATATATATATATATATACACGCCTACGTTCAGCTGTATCTTTTTTCGGACACGAATGACAATTTATTTGGAATCGTTTGATGTAAAAATAAACTGTGTAGATGAGAGAGAATATAGACTAGGATATAATTTTTCGGATTATACCATATCCCTCTCCCTCTCTTATTGGACATCCAGCACGACACACCTGTTATATATATATATATATATATATATATATATGAAGAAGTTATTGGGTAGTTGATGAGGCTGAAGTTGAAGAAGATATGATTGCATTGCTTTCTTTTTCTTTTGGATCCCTCTTTTTCCTTTTTCCTCCAACCCATTTGTTGGAAACATACAAAAGATCTTGAAACAGAACTCTGGCCAGGTTAAATTGCCCACGTTTTTAGAAGGGCAATCATATTGCAGCCTCATATATAGTGGCCCATCTTGCCATTTATATTTCCTTTTCTATTCGTCATCTCTGTCACGAGGAAAGAAAATGTACTCGATGGAAAACCAACAAGTGAGAAATCAAAAACTCACCACTTTAAACTAATCTATAGAACTTGTAATACGTTATAAATACTTTGTTTTTTTAACATATAGATTGGTAATTACTTTTATTGAGTCCCAATTGAGTTAAACGACATATATTTGTAGTTTTGTACCCAGAGAGAGAGGAGAGAGAGAGAGTTAAAAAAAAAAAATCATTTAAAGCTAGCATGTCCGCTTGTCACATACCTTTTCTCTTCAATCAACTTCAACATGATTATCACCATTATCTTAGTTGTTTTTGTTTTTGTTTTTTTGTTTTTTTGTTTTTTTTTTTGTTCTTTTTTTTTTTTTTCACTCTTTCTATTGATCTTAGAATAATGTCTATTCAATATGGTTCTCTACAAAGAATAAAAGAACGGCACATAATGCGTTCTCACTACTCATTCCGAGCATATGGGCTTTTGGGAAAAGGCGAAAGGATAGATGCTTTGTTGGCGAAGCACTTACCAAATTTTCTCATAAAAAAAAAAAATAAATAAATAAACAAACACTTCTCAAATCTAACGCGTATCAACTTGTATGTGTCATAAATATCTCTTAAAGGAGGTATACTTGTTAATTATACTTTCATGTGTAAGAATATGCATAGAGTAATTATTAAAAAAAAAAAAAAAGAACAAAAAAGGGAAAAAACATGGGAAGTTAGAAATCTTGTATCTTTCATACAAAAAGAGAATTTGGTTGTAGACTCTAGAAACTCATCCGTGGCTCTTCTTGTGTAAAAGCTTTATAGTGCCAATGACAATAAGTTGTTTCTATCATTTTGTACTTTTAAAAATAAAAAAAAAAGTTTTATTTTTATATGTTTTCTTAATCCCACCAAAGTGTACTATTAGTGATCAAGCATCAATCTTAAGACTTATCTTTCATGGTGTCAAGTACTAAACATCTCATCTCATGTATAGGCTGCAATTATTTGCAATGCATGAACTTGGGATGAGAAAGCACATTATGTGGAAAGGAGGGAAAAAAAAAAACAAAAGACTAAATCCATGGTAAAATACGTCCATATGATTGATTTTGGTAATTGATTTGCTTAATATGAAGATTAACCCAAGTGCTAGTCTCATCATTCCCCCCTATTATAGTCGTGATCTGGAATATAAAAAGCTTCATTAATGTTCAATTACAATTAATCATTGTTGCAAAATCTTGTTTACAACTCACATTCATGAACATTAATTAATAATAATTTGACTATTATAGGCATCATGCCTATCTTTTAACAAATAAAGCTTTTCTACCATGTTGGTTACAAGCGTCGTATCTTATTAAAATGACGTCAAAATTTTTAAAAAATATATTTAAACAAATAAAATCTAATATAAACTGACGATTAAAGACAAAATCTTACAATGAGTTACATCTTATAAAAAAATTATCCTTTAATATATGATTTTACAACACTCCGCTGTGAGATCCAATAAAGCAATGCATCTTCTTATTCAAAGCAAGCATGTGCTAGGTTATTTTGTAAACCATAATCATCCATACAAGGATGGAGTCACTCATGATCAAGAGCGGATTTCCTCCCTCACTGAAAATTTATTTTTATTTCTGAATTTTACCTCTAAAAAACTTTTTATGTTTCTCATTTTGTTTCCTTTAAAAATTGATTATCCTCGTATAAACCCCTTTTTAATATATATTTTATTGAAATAATAGGTTGATTCTGTATGTGTGGGGAGTTACGTAAATAAGTTATAAGCATATGAATGTAGAATAATGTATAGGGACTAGATGTTGATCAGGCTGCAGTGGGGAATCACAGGAAAGCATTGCATCATTAGGTACACATAATACATTCCATATCCTTAACCCAATAACAATACTTAAAATAATTAATGGGACTTTGAAAATCTCTACTTTACAGCCACCAACCTCATGCTTCTAATTATAACAATCACTAACCACATCATCATGTCCTTTACACACACACACACACATATATATATATATTCCCACAACATCATATCCTTTTTCAGAATCAGCTTCATTAATAAAAATTTAATTAATTTGGCCTGCAACATATTATTCGTTGCCCCTAACCAATCCACATATGCTTATAATTAAAAATAAATATTTTTCACAATTACTATACATCTTTTGAGGTTTTTCTTTTAAATAATTATAAAAAGAAAATATGATCGATTTGTCAATTGAAAATGTGTTTTTATTTGAAGTGTCAAAAATCTAAGGATTCTCTTCATGCGATATGACCTAAATTTGATGGAAAGGTTTTTAGTGAACTTTCTTGTTAATATTTAGGGAGTTTCATTGATGTGTTCAAAAGAGATATGCTATGCACGGACTTTGTTTCAAGGAATTAACAAGGAAGGAAAAAAAAAATTTGGGGATCCATAGTTATAACTGCAGTCTTCATCATTTTTTTTTTAAGGGAAAGAAAAATCTAGTAAATGACCAAATTTGAACCTGCCAATGTGAAGAGTTGGCACAATAGGCAGCGCGTGAATGCAAATATTTAAAAAGTGAAAAGGACCAAAAACAAAAAGACGGCAACAAAAACTATCCAAAAGACAGTGATGGATGCAATTAATATAGAATGAAAAGAAGAAAAACAATTATAAAAAAAAAAAAAAAAAACTGTTCTAAGAAAAAAAAAAGGAAAAAGAAGAGCCAAAAGAGAAAGGGGGATTGTGTCGTATTGTATTATTATAGATTGACGAATAGAAGTAGTGAAGTATTGGCCGCCGGGTGGTGACAAGCTGAGTTTCAATCCTCACTATACGAATTTTTACACTGTGACAAGTGTGTGTGTGTGTCTATATATATATATATATATATATATATATCTTTGTACATATATTGGTGGGCTCTCCCACAAAACAAAGGGATATGCATCAATGTTGTATGGTGGTGGTCATTTTATGGTTGGTGCTTGTGGATTGGACTTTGATGTTCAATAAAACGTGCCCAAAGAATATATATATATATATATATATATATATATAAATGGTTGTGCCAAAAAAGGTAACATGGAATTCTTCTTTCATTTTAGCCCACAACTTTGAGAAATTCCTAAGGCATCATAGAGAAAGATTAGAACAATTGATTGGGAAAGCACAATAAAAATGGACATGATCAAACGTTTGTACCTCAATAAGGCCACTCGATCGGGGAAGATTTTATTTGGTTGTGGAAGGATTTTTCGTACGTTAAACTGATAAGAATATAGATATTATCTTAACCAAAACGTTGAGAAATAATGTACAGTTTTTTCACATGAAACTAATCAAAAACGGGTCTCACAAATTATGTCACTTTTCTATTTGATATATTGTTCAGTTCTAATGATGCTCCAAGCATCTTTCTAATGAAATTAAATGAAAAGCAGTCATTTTTTTTTTAACATGAAAAAAGAGTGCCATCAACCTACATCACGTATTAAATGCCGACTGAAATTTGTAGTACTTTGGATACTCATACTTAAATATCGTTTAGTAAGAAAGCTAGAAAGTAGTCAAAAACTCAAAACTTTAGCTGAGCTATTAATTAATGCAGTTTGACGATAAATAGTTAATAACAATATGTGATTTGACTTACTCATTAATTACCCTTTAACAGATTTATCAACGCGGCTTTATTGCTTCTCAAATTTTCAAAGTTTCATGTTTATTCTGTAATCGTGATTCTAGAATTGCTAAGTTATCGTTAAAAAATCATCGGTGATAGTATCATGAAAATATAAAAATCCCATTTTAGAATATTTGCTTCAAAATTTTTACATTCAGCTTTGTCGTACTTTGATAGAGAGATTATGTATTGTTGCTCTCAAAATCTGATGATTGTTAGCTGATGAAAACTTAGAGTTTGTTTGATAAATGAATTTGAATCGGATATTTTAAGTTTTAATAATAAATTTGTGTTGATTTTTTAAAAAAGATAAAAAAATTTCAGAAAAAGATAAAAACTGAGATGAAAATTTTGATTTGAAATAATATTCTAAACAGGCGTTTAACTTTTATTTGGTTTACTGATTGAATGTGAGATTTTTAAACTAGAGTTGATTGATTTTTTAAAAATTAATTATAATTTTTTATTAATTTAAAAAAATAAAAATAAATAATTAAATTAAAATATCAAAAAAAATATTAGAGTTAAAATCTTTGTCATCCCGTATATAATTCTGATAGACTCAAAATGATATTGCAAGTGAATACGGGGACACCACTAAAAATAAATTATAACTGCTAAGTTCTTTTTCATTTTCGTTTTCGTTTTTTTTTTTTTTTTTTTTTTTTTGGTTTCTATTTGTTTCCAAAATCCCAACTGCTGAGGTTCAGCTCCATGAAAACGGTCATCCAAACACAACCTTGGGAAAAGTTTCCCAACAAAGGGATATATCTTGGTGAACAATATGACAGCAGCAAGAGAAAATAAAAGAAAAAAAAAAGGATAAATAAAGAAGAAAAGAAATTAAGATAAAGGATAATCAGACGGTCGGGATTATGCCATCAACATGACTACCATGAGAGGACAGGCAACCTTTAGTGCGCCTTTGTCTGATGTGCATCTATTAAATTCTTATATTTATATAAATATATGTATGTATTCACTGAGGACAAAAGATCATTGCCAGTACGACCCCTATCTTTCTCTCTCTTTAAAAAAAAAAAAAAAAAAAAAGCTTACTTCGATTTGACATCTACATCACGAGCTGTTCATCACCCTTCCTCTGCTCTGCAATATCAACGGCCAGAATCTCTTCGTATACTCCACAAAGTCTCTTGGTGCACATATCTCGGTGTGCCCCTTAATACATACATGTTTGCCTGGTCCCTCTCTCCAATTGGTTGGATTTTGTGGTGTTTTCTTTTGCCTACATTTTTGCTATGGTACGCGAAGTACCTGATAAAAATAGGATATACATTATTAGAGAATTTCTTTTTTTTTTTCTTTTTTTATTATATTAAAAGATTCGAGATTCCACTTCCACCCTAATCCACTGCCCAATGTAGGAGCTTCCACTATTTAATTCTAATTATTGCGTACGTGCTTTTATTTTTGATCTTTTAAAAACAATTACCTACAATTAGATGTCTAGCTAATATCATTAAGAAAATGTTTTTCCATTAAGGAATAACTCCATTTTATCAATAACTATGAGTAACTACTTTTGAGTCATTTTTCATTAGCTAATTTGACATTTCAAAAAAAAAAAAAAAAAAAAAGAAAGATTTGAATTATACATATGATAAAATTATGTACAACTTTATCATGCAATCTTTACATCGTAATCCCAATAATCACAGTTGTTTGTAATTTGCTGACATCCCAACAGTTATATTTCCACTACAAAAAAAAAAAAAAAAACAAAAGTCAGTAAAAACGTCATAATTATGTCCATCAAATGAAAATTAGAATTGAAATATGGAAGTTGGAACACAACTGGCAAAATCAGTTCTGTTTTGTTCACGCGCTACAAATCACAAGTTTTTTTTTTTTTTTTTTTTTTTTTGTTCTTTTAATCTTGCATTATGAGATTGTTAATTATAAGACCATTTAATTGAGAAAATTCACCATAGGACCTAGTACGTAATAATTCCGCCGCCTTGCTCAGAGAGAGATTTAAAAAAGAAAAAGAAAAAAAAAGAATTGCAATGGGGCGTTAAAGATCGAGCATGTTGGGTGGTCGGAGGCCGAAGGGTCACGTGCACTCCACGAGAGAAAAGAGAGGGATGCCACTGGGGCCCACAAAAGAAGTAGGGGATTTAAGTTAGTGACACCTGACAGTCTGTCTTAAGATGTTCCACGTGGCGACCTACTCTAAGGAGCCTAAGTAGGATGCGTTTCTCAGTATCCAAACGCAGACCAGCCGACCACCCTTCCCTCGGCCATTGTATCGGCCTTTCTTAATCCAATCTCTTTTATCTTTTTCTTTTTCTTTTCTTTTTTTTTTTTTTGAAATAATTAATAATTTTCACTTCTTTTTGCTAAACATGCTTTCGTAATCTTTTTAACCTTCCTCTTAAGGAACCTTTTCATTTATTTTAAATCCTAAAGCTAACAAAAGTTTAAGTGGAAAAGTCATGGGTTCAAAATGACGAAATAGCATCCATTCCAATGGTCTTATTACGTTTATGCCCTTCTTGTTAGCCATGGATTTGGAGATTAGGGTCCGATTGTGGGAGGTATTAGAGACAGAGTTGTGAAAATTAATGCTCATTTAAGAGAAGATATTGGAGATAGAGTTGTGAAGTCATTTTGAATTGGTTATGAATTGAGTTTTAAAAATATATATTTGATTAAAAATAATTTTTGAAATAAAAAAAATATAAAATTTTAAAATATGTTTCTAAAATATATGCTAAGTTGGATCTTATTTCTTCCATTTTAAAATTTTGTATTATATTATTTTATTTTAATTTAAAATAATAAAGTAATAAATTTTTAAAATTTAAGTTTATTATGGAGTTGGATCTTATTTCTTCCATTTTAAAATTTTGTATTATATTATTTTATTTTAATTTAAAATAATAAAGTTATAAATTTTTAAAATTGAGTTTATTATGAATATTTATATAAATAGTGAAAATAATTTGGAGTTTTATTATGTTTATACTATTCTACATAAACATGAATTTGAATATCAGCTCTCAAATTTGATTTATAAGACTATTTTCAAACCTTTAATAAATGCAAATCATAGACATATTATTAAAAAAAAAAAAAGGAATAGAGAATGATAATGATATGCTCATACCATTCTAGATAAACATGAAATTTGGAGAAGAATGGTTTCTCAAGTTTGGTAACATTTTCACCGACCCACTCCACCGATTACAAAAATCTGCAAAAACTTTTTTTTTTTTTTTGTTGTCTTCCCAAAAATGCAAGAGATTTAATGTACCCTAATGTATTGAAAGATAGAAAATCTGCCCAAAATAGTAGCTTTGATTGAACAATTTTTTTCCCACGACCCCATGCACAACAAAGGCATATATATATATATATATATATATGACAATCACTTTTTCATTCAATTGTGTTTTCAAACTTGCATTGTGAGTGATCGTTACATGCAAGAAAATCTGCTTCTTCTGACCATATAATAGAACACATGTTTGGTCAACAGTACTGAACCTGATAAAGATGCTCAACTTCTATATTAAATTTAATTTCCTACATAACCGTGGGATGTGGTGAAAATTCTTTGCTTATCACCATCATTCTTTGAGAAAATTAGTACTTTGCCAAGACTGCACGTGGGGGTGTGGGGTTTTGTCTACTTTAAATTTTCAAAGTAAGGCTTAAAAAGGGAATGAAAAATAATTTAAAAAGTGTGTTTAATAACAAGGATTTCCCAACTAAATATTGGACTAGGAATAGTATTTTGTTGGTAATGTTTAATTTGTTATTTTTGTTAAATCTCCGCCCATGTACAATGTTTTTCAATTGATTTTTATGAGGAAAATGACAACATTGGCCCCCATGATGCTTTAGCTAATTTGTTGAAAGATGTTATCCTGCCTACCAAACATGAGTTGAGAAAATTTGTTTTCTTTGCTAAATGTGTTGGATCTCTTACCAGTTGAGGAAAAAAACAAAGTAGCAAATATTGTTTGTTTTATCCGTGTTGATGCACAAAAGAAGACCAAAAAAAAAAAAAAAAAAAAAAAAAAAACGAAGAGAAAAACAATGGTCGCAGCCGCTGAGCTTTAAAAAATAAGTGTTTTAATTCCAGAAGCAAAGGGGCATAATGGTTATCAAAGAAGGTTAAACTCGGATGGTTGGTGAGATTATATGATAATATAGTTTTTGTTTAGATCTAAGATTCGCATCACATTTATTTTTCTCTTTCTCAAATATCAATATGATTTAAGTTTTATTTCATAATACATTAACATATAGTTTCCTTTATTTATTTATTTTTTGTCCTTTTTTTATTTAAAATTACTTTTTAATATTCACATTTCTAATATCTACAATAAAATCAAAATTTAAAAATGTATAATTTTATTAATCTAAATTCAAATGAAGTTTTTTTTTTAATATAAACTATATAAACTTTCAAGATAAATGAAATAAGATTTATATTGATTTTTGTTTTTTTAAATATATTTTGAGATTTTAAACTTGTTTGCTTTAAAACAGTCCCTTCCCCACACATCTCAAAATCTCGTTTTCATTCTCAAACTTGATCTCTAACTCTAAGCCACTCGCAAACTGACCCTTTATTTATTTTTAATTAAAATTGAAATTTTCCTATCCGAACGGTATGCCAAACAAGAGCATGGTTTGTTTATTGTGTAATTTTGTCTTTTGAGTAAATTTCATAACTGTAAAGCTAGTGTACGGAACAGAGTTTAAAAAAACACCCGTTCCAAGCCACAACCCAAACAAGAAAGCAACAAAAGCAACTATGCTTTAAGCTGACCGGGTCAGAGTGTCTTCTTGAGCTTTGTGTCGGATTAAGCGTTTTCAGTTCGCATCCAAAGACCCATTACGTGCTTTTTTTTTTTTTTTTTTTGATCGAACGACTAGGATTTGTTTTTCTTTCCTATTTTTCTTCTTCTTTTTTATTTAAATATTAATATGTGAGGATAATTTATTTTGCTAATTGGGTGTACTGCGATTGAGGGAGAGTGCAGACAAGGATCATGGAATCTGCATGTTTTTATTGCAAATAAGCCACTGCAAGTACGGATCATGCAAATCCTTTCTCTGCTTTTTTTCACTCTCGTTCTCTCTCTTCTAAATTTATAAAATTATCAAAATAAAATAATCTAAAATAAAATAATTTTCAATTATATCCCTAAATTTTAATATCATTTTTATTTTATTATATAAATTTGAAAAGCTTATTTTATCATTTGAATTTGATTTTAACCTCAGGTTAAATTCTCTTATTAAAATTTCAGTTAAAAATAAATAAATAAAATAATGAAATTTATTTTACTAAATACATTTATTAAGATCTTTGTTAAAAAAAATCAAAAAAGACAATCTGATTATACTTAATTTTTTTTATGTTTGTTTTTAATTAAAATTATGATGAAATGGAGGAAGTTTTTAAAATTTAAGAAATAAAATAAGAGCTACACTAACGTTTAGAGAACATGAAATAATCTAACATGTATTTAGTGTTAATATTTCGATCGTAGAATTTAAGTTTAAATTGATTATATATTTATCGAGATATTTAAATTATTTGAATTATCAAGTGTAAAAACTTAAAATGTGTTCTGAAAAAAAAAATATTTTATTCATTTCAAAATTTTACATAATCTAAAAAATATCTTATTTGAATTTATCTATATAAAATTATGAATTTTTAAAATTTAAATTATAAAATTATATAAATAATAAAATTAAAAAATAAAAATTAAATTATAATTATATAATTTAAATTATTGGTCCTAACGAAGACAAGTAAAATAAAATAAGTTAAGCTTCACCAGTGGCAGATGGTATCCCGTCCGCCCATCAATTTCATCTTTCTTGACATAATAAAAAGGTAATCCAAATTAAATAATAAATAAAAAAATACTAATATTAAAGTATTTCTTATCCAGAAGACATTTAATTAAGTCACTACCTAAGCCAAAGACTTTGATGACGCTTAGAAAAAAGAACAAAACAAAACAAAACAAAACAAAGAGAAAGAGGAAAGAAATATGTTTTTGGGGAGGTGGGCTAAACAAGGGGCGTCTATTATTATTAACATCAATCTTAAGCACTTAATTAGCAACTTTCACAGCAAGAATAATAGAGAGTTTGCAGTCTCTCTCTCTCTCTCTCTCTCTCCTTTTCATCTCTTTCTCTCTCTAGGACAATGACTATAATAAAGAGGGGATGTTTGGGATAGTGTGCGCTAAGACAGGGAGGTCAATGTGTGTTTTGTGGTGTGGTGTATGTGACACAAGCAACAAACAGCAAACAACAAATAAGAAAGGGAAGAGTGTCTTTTAGGGAGTTCAGCAAAGCACGCTTTGCTTCCTCAGCTCATCTTAAACCTCAAAACGTTTTTCTAAGGCCAACCCTTTTGCTCTTGGTTGCGTGCTTTTTGCTCTAATTCTGTTCCTGTTTCGCCCTTCTTTCTGGTTTTTCTTTCTCTCTCTAACTCTAACTCTCTCTCTCTTTTGGGTTATATTCTCTTGTTGTTAAAAAAAAAAAAAAAAAAAAAAAACTCTCCTTGTGGGTGGATTTTGTTCCTCTCTCCCCCTCTACACTCCCATATTCACATCCCAAAAGGGGAGGAGAGAAAGTGAGAAGCCCACTAAGCATGCCAAAATTTTAAAGAGATAGGGGCAAAAAAAAAAAAAAAAAAAAAGCCAGACATCAATACCACCCCTATTATAGCTTCCACCCTTTCTTTCTTTTGCTTTTGGTTTCGCTATTCTATTTGGGGTTTTCCTTTCCTTCTATTTTCTTTTCTTTCCTCTTGGTGGGGTTTCATTTATGGGTTTTATAATTACACGGCCATCTTGTGAGTGTTGGTTTTTAAGGATTTTCATGGGTTGAGGCTCTTTCAAAGCTTCCTTCTTTTGTTCCAACTCTGTTTTTTTTTTTTTTTCGTTAATATATAATACTAGTGCAGCTGTTTTCTTGAGTTATATCAGAAACTTGGGTTTTCAAAATGTTGAGCTTTGGTTAAGGACCTAAAACCAAAAAAAGGTATAATATCAGTTGTCGTGTGCCTTTATTCAGGTTTAATGTATTTGGTCAAGTTTTGTTGGTTCTGATATATATATATATATATATATTTTTTTTTTTTTTTTAAAACTTGGATTTCCGTGTGAAGGTGTTCTTGCGATAAAGGAAAGACAATAAGACCAGAAAGAAAAGAAAATAGAAAAAAAGAGGTGGTGATTCTCAAATAGCGCCATGGAAGGAAGCAAAAGAAGAGAAGAGGTGTGTCCGCAGCTGCTAGACTTGATTTCCAAAGACAGAGAATGGCTTGCGAGCAGCAGAGAGAAAAGCCGAGAGGGGTCTTGTTCAGATGAGAGAAAGCTTGAGCTGAGGCTTGGCCTTGGTCCTCCGGGTGAAAACTGGTCTTCTCTCAAAGACAATATTAACTGCAGAGAAAGAGTCGCTGGTGGTGGTGGTGGTGATCAAGACCAGTCTCACCTCTCTCTCGGCTACGGCAACCGAACCACCGCCCCATGGGCCGCTGGCTGTGGGAAAACGACGTCGTTTCTGCATCAGGGGAAAAATAATGCAGAAAAAAATGAGGCATTTTCCTCAGCCCCTACTGCTGCAAATACAGCTGTTCCCAACACCTCCTCTCAGAAAAGGTACTCTTTCTCAGCTTTTTTCCCCTCTCTCTCTCTATTTTTCTTTCTTTTTTTGTATCTATTTTCGTCTCTTTTTGGCCGAGTATATTCACTCACAGGTTCACGTTGTTTCGCCATTGTAGTGGTGGTCCATGCATTTATATATATATGTATGTATATATACATATAATCTTTCCCCTTCCTTTTCTTCTCATTGATTTTACTCCATGTTTTTTTTTTTTTTACTGGATCTGATACGTTTCACGTATTCTCGCAAGTGTCAATTAAAACTTTTCTATTTAGTTGTTTTCTTTAAACCGTTTCTGAAACAAATTTTGTTTAGCTTGTTTTGGTAAATTCATTACTCCATTTGTAACCCATGCAGTTATTTTACCTCTTTCCCGATACCAAAAAAAATAATAATAATAAAAGGGGTTTTTGGTTTCGAGTTTTTACAGTAATTGTGTTTTGGGCTAATTCTTTTAAACCAGAACTGCCCCGGCTCCGGTGGTGGGTTGGCCTCCAATCCGTTCGTTTCGGAAGAATCTCGCGAGCACTAGCTCTTCGAAACCGGCTACGGAATCTGAGAATCTGGTCCACAACAACAAGATCAATACTATTACAGGGAATAAACCGGTCGAAACTTGTGGGAAAGGTCTGTTTGTGAAGATCAACATGGATGGTGTCCCAATTGGACGAAAAGTCGACCTTAAAGCCTATGACAGCTATGATAAGCTCTCCTCTGCTGTTGATGAACTCTTCCGAGGCCTACTAGCAGGTTCTTATTTATTTATTTATTTATTTATTTAATTCACTTAATAATACCTTTCACATATTGTCATTAAATCTGTGTTTTGTTATTGTGTGTAATTAGCTCAAAGAGATTCCTCAGCTGGTAGAATCCAAATCAAGCAAGAGGAAGAGAGGGCGATTACCGGATTACTTGACGGAAGTGGGGAATATACTCTTGTTTATGAAGATAATGAAGGAGACAAATTGCTTGTTGGGGATGTCCCGTGGCAGTAAGCATCTTCCTCATCTTTAATCTTTTCTTCTTCTTCTTCTTCTTTTTTTATTTTATTTTATTTTATTTTCGATATTGGTTTTATTCCATCTTTATTTGTGTGGTTCTTGTTGTTTTGATAATTTCTTTGGGCAAAAAAAAAAAAAAAAAATGCATTAGATTCCCTGGTCTTTTTGGCCTTTTTTCACAATCTTATCTCTGTTTGTTCTGTTTCTCCTTTGCCTGTGTGCGTATGTATCTACGACATTCAAGGCAACAGCAAAAGCATGTCGTTTTGTGACAAACCTTGAATTTGGTCTGTAAAACTGTTTGATAATACTCTCAAGCAATTTGTAATTGAGCTTTCCTATTGTGCTTGGTTGGCAGTATGTTTGTCTCAACGGTGAAGAGGCTCCGAGTGCTCAAAAGTTCCGAGCTTTCTGCTCTTAGCCGTAAGTTTTGATATATCATTTACTTACATATAATATTATATATATATATATATATATATATATATGCAGGCATATATAACGTTAAATTTTTGGTGCTGTTTTTCATCAGTTGTTAGCGGAAAGCAAGACCAGATGCGTCTGGACCCTTCATCGAGGTAAAGAAGGTGGGAAATTTTATCTGAAGAATGCCCACCAAAGGCCAAAGTTTGGAATAGACTTTTGTGACATTTTGTTTAATGTTTTTCTATGATCAAGAAAGTATTAAAAAAATAAAATAAGTAAAAAAAAATTTGTTAGCTTACGAACTCATGTAATGTTCGCGGATTTCTTTTCTTTTTTTGGGCTGAAAAATGCTGTTAATTCCTCCCTGCTCTTGTAGAAAAAAATGGGAAAGCCAGACAATTATAAGTTTCTTATGTTGCTTTCTTTTTCTTTTTTCCCTTATTTATTTATTTATTTTTTAAATCTTCCCATGTGGCAAAAGTGATTTCATTTGAAACTATTTCGGAACTTCAATTGAAAATAAAACTTGTGTCAAGAGTATGCTAACAATGAAAAAATTAAAAAAAAAAACATTTATTTTTTTAGTGATATTATTATTATTATTATCATCAACAAAACGAAAACTGTGCTTTTATTTGTAAGATTTTAGATGTGTAGGGTTGAATTTTGTAAGAAAATATTTGGACAAAATTAGTACTTTTATTCATTTTGTAAGCCTAATTTAATTTCAAAAATTCTTGTGGCTTAGTCTACAGTCTGTATTTTTAATATGCGAGTAAGTTGAAACCAGAAAATTTTAAAATGAGGCGAAACTCACGATTAGTCGGGGAGTTGGGCTTTCTGTGTTGTTTTAATGGACGGTAACAGGAACAAAGTAACGCCAAAATTTGTACTTATTATCCGACAGACTTCAACATGATGTTTGTCATTTACCAAACTCCTGTTGGTTCTTCCCTTTTAATGGACACACGAGTATGACAAATAGGGCTTTGTAATAATTCAGGACTTGAAAATTTGACTCACTCTTTCAAGTGGAATTAGGTGGTATGAATGCGTGTACAAAAAGTCTCCTATTAACTAATCTTGAAATTAAATTTGAGTTTAAATGAGTTTAGATTACTTCTAATAGATTAAGCTTTTCGAAATGGAACCTCAAGACCCAACAAAGTGTAGTAGGGTTAGATTTCAAGGAAAATCAGTTGTGTGCAAAACGAGTTCTCGAGATGAAAATTCCATGGTGACAGCAGAATTTTGACATGGTGGAGATATCTGTGGAGATATCGATAGAGTTGTGATCTTCCTGATTTTTAGTTTTATCATTATTAAAAAAGATGGATGGATGGATTATCATTTTCATATTGATCAGACATGAAATCAGATATAAGTTTAAAATGGTTTGGATTACTCCTAATAGATCTTTCTGGGATAGATTATGAACTTCATGGACTCATCCGTACCATCCTGCTTATACTAGACAGGAGCGTGAAGATGTCACCGATAATTTTTTTTCATATAAACAAAATGACTAGGTGCAAAATTAACATATATATATATATATATATGTATGCAAGTGCTAGAACGACAACATTGAGCCTCATTCCCTTTGATGAACTGATCTCTACAAAATGAAGGAATGATGAGCTGTAAAGCTCCAACGCTTTTTTTTTTTTTTTTTTTCCCCTTTTATGTTGATTCCTTTTTTAAGCCAGCTCTCCAAAGTACACTATTCAAAGGCGTCCTTTAGGCTTTGGGTGGGGTGAAAGTAGATATATGTTCCCTTTTTGTTCAAAAGAGCAGACCCAAAAATCCTCTATCACCACCCGCACTGACCTCCGGTAGTGATCTCTCTTATTTTATGCCTTTCCTTTCTACTCCATATTTTAGGTCACTTTTAGGTTTGCTACTAAAATTCTTCTCCATAAAGGTCATTCTAATTTCTCTAAAAATAAAAACTAGACGTTTTTCTTTTCTTAAGGGATAATTTGTCACAAATGCGAACTAAGAAACCAAACTAACAAAATGACCCTTTTTAAATTTTTTTTTTTTTAATTTTTACGTTGAACGTCTTGAAGAGCATGTAGTCATCCTTCAATTTTTATTTTTAATTTTTTTTTTTATAAAAAAACGTTGAACAACTAAATTTTAAAATCGATGGATGGATAAGGGTTAATTATTTATTTTAAGGAGATAGAGCTAGAGTAAAATTACCATTATTCCCATCTGGCTATGGCAAACGTGACGATGAGTTTCATCAAGGGTGATGAGTTGTACCACTACGTTGAGTCCATCTCAGCATTGGGAGCACAAAACATTGGCCTAAACAAGGGTGGACAGGAATAATTATTGATAAATATGTAAACATCTCAGGTTCGACTATAAGATAAGAACTATAATTATGATATTTTAATTTTGCATTTTGTAACAATTTTGTACAAATATTATTAAAAATGTTACATTAAAATCAACTAGATAACGCACAAAAAAAAAAAAATACAACTCCCGTTATGTTCGGATACCATATCGGAGAGCTCCCGTTTACATATATATATATATATATATATATATATATATATATAAATAAAGAACCTTAAGGGGTTGAAGCATTATGTCTAAGGTTCTATTCCCATTGAGTGCTACCAATCTCTTGGGGGCTACGTCGGTGGGCTAAAGGTCCGAAATTTACCTAATCTATATAGAGGGGTCGCGTGGATTAAAATATGTATGTATATATAATATGTATGTATATATATATATATAGTAATATATAAAGAGGTTTTGGGGACGACTGAAGGGTCATTGTCGTTGAGAGCTGCCTAACTTTGGGGCAAAAAAATAAGACTGGTCTTTTGATTCCAAAAGCAAATTCTGCGTTTGATTCTCTGGTTTGGAGTGTTCATAGTGAAGCTCTTTTCAAACTTTTTTCCCTTTTAGTCCCCACCCCTCGAGGCCCTCTGTCTCTGTAGATTTCGATTTATAACAAACCACCTTTCAACAACAAAAATAAAATTTAAAAAAGAAAAAAGAAAAAGAAAAAAAAGAAACGAATTTTAGTGGCCTCTCCTCTTGTTGACTGGGGCTTTGGCCAAGTCATGTTCATTCTAACATCAGATCTCTACAAAGATCGTTTGCGCTGTGACTTCACTGGCTTCTGGCAAATTTGCATTGAAATCTTTTACAATACGTCGTTTTCAACAGATGCTATATATGTTTACCTGTCATTTTTAGGATATTGTGTTATTTTTCACTAAATGTTGTTTTCAGAAATATTGTCGTTTGTGAGAGTTCCCCTTTGTTCTTAATTAGACTCACTCTCGTCGTCGTATTTATGGACCTTTGTCGTTTTAAGTTATTGTTGTTGGTAATTAAGAGTCGTTGCCGATTTTAGAGAATGTTCACGATAATAATAGAGTTGTCGCTCTTATCCTATTCTGTCGTTTCTATGAGAACTTTTTTAAAAGTCATTTTAAATCGACTAGTTAATTCGTTGTTTTTGAAAGAGATAGTCGTTTTGGTAAAATTAAGTTGTTTTTAAGAAAAGCTACCCTTTCCTCAACCATAATGCTAGGGAGACCAACTCTTATATCACTTTTGATTACCAACCTATATGGTAGATAAATTATTATTATTTTTATTTCTAACTGTTTAAAGTATTATCACATTAATTAATTGTATCTACTAATGAAAATATGACATATGAATTGGTACTAAAAAAGTTGAGATTGGAATTAGTATCTTTAACATTACTATTAAATTAAAGTATTGCACATAAGTGTTAAATAGACCTACGTAGAATTTATCTCGAAAGTTAGCTCAAGAAAAGGTGGAGCCCAATCTACATATAAACATCTTAACAACATAATAATTTAATAATGTGAAATAGATTCATAATCTAATAAGAAGAACCTCAATTAGCTTAGCAGGTAAAAACTGGTTCATGGTCTTGGATTTCAAGTTTGAAACGAAAAAGTATTTCATGAAACAAATATCGTCGTTTCTTTCCGGTTTATTGTTCTTATGTTACTGTCCTTTTTAGGTTATGCTGCCGTTTAACTAGGTTTAGCTGAGACATTGTCATTTTTGTAACTATCGTATTTGAAATATGGTCGTATATATATTATTGTCGTTTTCCCATCTGCCCTAGAGTGTAATTCATAAGAAATAACTTCTCTTGTTGTCTTGGAACACGCTTCTCATCGTACTTTTTCCCTGTTACTCTTCACGCGTTTGCGCCATAAGCATTCACGCAAAATGGGCAAAAATTACTGACCAAGTGTTGGAACTCACAAGCGGCAAAGTGCCATTTGCTAAAAGATTCACCCAACTAACGTTTATTCCAACATTTGCCCATTTTGAAGATCGAATTTGGGCTCCCAATCACTTTGTTTTCATGTTATTATTTTTGGACAAATTTAATACTACTACATCGTTTTCAAGCTGTATTTTACTCTCAAATTTAAGATATTGTCGTTTTCCCAAGTCTTGTCGGTTCTAAGATTTTATTGATTTATTTATTTTCTAAACTTTGGTCGTTAGGAGATGTTCCTCTTTTCAAATTCGTTGTCATTTTATAAAATCTTCGTCATCTTTATATAATATCGTCGCTTGGAGTTATTGCTGTTGGTAAGAAAGTCGGTTGTCAAAAAAAAAAAAAAAAAAAAAAATTTTTGTTGTTCCTAAGAGATGATGTGTCGTTTATAATAATCATGTCGTTTGTTAGGTTCCCCGAATTTGTTCCAGAGAATCTGTATTTTTTTTTTTCTCCTTTATGGCTTGCCCTTGTAATAGACTTCGTCATCTTTTGACCGACTGTCTAATTTTTCAATAACATTTTCAATTTTATGAAACAACTGTCGTTTGTTGATGTTGTATGGACTTTCACATGAAATTGTGATTTCAACCGTTATTGTCGTACTTCAAATTTATAAATCACTTATTAGAAGACAGAAGTTGTTCTTTTCCGGAAGTAAATTCGTTTATAAAACGTATGGTCGTTTATTTGGTAACGTCCTTATAAGCTAAAACGTTGCGTAGCTTATTATATATGAACGTTATTGTTTTTAAATATTGTCGTTTCAAGGTTATCCTCTGCTGAAGTAGTTTAGCCCCTAATCCACCTGCTTGTTTCCGCCTGTCTACTGCTCCTGGACTACTTCTCAGTTCTCATGCCACTTTTCCCATGTAAATCTCGGTTCTTCCATGTATATCTTTACATCTTTACATATATATATATATATATATATATATATGAATTTGGGGTGAGAGATTTGGACTCTATACTTTATGGTGAAATTAAGTGTGGAATTAACGTTAGGTTATGCATGTAACCTCATGCATATGACAAACTAGGAGGTAAGATAGAGTCGGTAAACTATGGTACTCTCAAAAATAGTTATTAAAGCACTTTGTAATCTCTTGCATGCATGAGATCTTGTTCGTTTGCTGCTCTAGTAAGCTGATTATGAACATACAAACCTCTAAACTTTGTAAACCATTTAAAATCACTACAACTTCTTATTCTTTCCAATGCATTCTAAAAAAAAAATGATAATAATGATAATAGTCATACCAATAACAGCCACGACGTCGACGCATATTTTTGCAAATTATAAGGCATTGCCATTTCGAAGAACCACTATTACATTTACATACATCATTTCTTTAATATTCTATTACGATTGAAAATTCCTTCGAAAAAAAAAAATTGTTGGGAATTTTATTTATTATCTTTTTTTATAGAACTCTATTTTTCCATAAATATGTATGCACTATTTGATTTTGCTATTTTTGGGCTAGAAATTATTTTTCGTTTTATCCGGTCAACGGATCTCAATGAAGAAAACGGCATTTAAGCTACTCAATAGAAGGAATTAACAAATTAATTATCCAATTAACATGGGATAATTAATACTTTTGTAATTGTGTACCCTCAGAAGCATTAATTACTAATTAAAAGGTATATATGTTAATCAAACATGTATAAAGTACTCATAAACCGATACAAAGCTCATCATGATCTAGGAATTATAATAAGATTAAAAGAAAAATTCATGGATTTTGAGGAACAATATTTAAGAATAATGGACCATCTTGAGAATATCAACTTCTTACCTACACAGAACCTCTTCATGATCATCTGATATAAATGCCCTTAACTTTTTCAGTAAATCTGCCTAGATGATATTGAGCAACCTCTTGCAAATTCTGTTGTGTCTTTCTCTTCTTCTTCTTCTTCTTCTTCTTCTTCTTGCTTCAAGTAACCAAAATTGGTAGTAAAGAGCTACAAAATTAGAAGAAAAAAAAAAAAAATCCCATTCCAACTTTTGAATCAATATAGATTTATAGATTATTCAAATCACCGGCCAGCTACGAACCTTATATATATATATATATATATATATATATATGATCAGCAGCAAGCTTAGCATCATCATGTGGTTTTGAATCTCCCATGCGTTAAGAACACTACTACTAGTCTTTTTGCTTTGCCTGGCTTTACCCTGTGTGCCATTTTATGGCATATATTCGTCCTATACTAGAGCATATATACATAGAAGTCACTGTATATATATATATGTGTGTGTGTATCTATATATCTATATATATGATGATGATGTTTCCACCACTTTCGTTCCAATATATGTAGAGGGGCCATTTACTTAGAGGCTTTATGTATTCTTATATCTAGTTTCCTGCCATTTAATATATATATATATATATATATAGAGACAAGAAAACAGGAAGGTTTCATCATTGGCTCTAGTAGTAATTGAGTGCATGTATGCTTGTTTTGCGTGGAATTATCAACAAATGATGAAACTATATTGTTTATCAACATATATATATATATATGTATATATGTATATATGTTGTATACACTGTAGAGAGGGAGTAGTGGCTGTATGACAGGTTATAATGACTAAGAGCTTGACTCCACAGGCTAGAAAGGAGAGATCGATAGGGATCTGAATGAAGCTAGTCAACATGCAAATGAATTTGTCAAGCTGGTGGGTTTCTTTTATTATTATTATATATTCCAATATCAGTATAGCACCAACTCATGAATTTTGATTATTAGTTCCACACTCATAATCGGAGAAAATCATTCATCTATGGATCATAACCATTTACATAATGGCAGTTTTTTTTCAATAATAAATTCTTATATTATTATTCCTTTTATTATATTTCCCCGATTATAAATTAACTTCTTAGAAATATGCGTATGAAACGTGAGTTTGCAGAGGCGATTTTTAGGTTGAAGTTGATTAATTTTTTAAAAATTAGTTATAATTTTTATTGATTTTTTAGAAAAAAAAAAAAACCTTAGATTCACACTTGAGAACCAAACAAACTATAAATAACATATGAAGTTAATTATAAAAAAAAATCAAAATCAAAATGAAAAACAAAAAACAAAACTGAATCATGCTTCCTTAGCCTATTTTGAGGTACAAGTAACCAGGAAAAAAGAAGAAGAAGAAGAAGAAGCTTGGGACATTCGCACGGCACCAATGATACTAAACACTACCACTAATAAAAGTCAGACAAATAATACTAAACACTACCACTAATAAAAATCGGACAATATAATACTAAACACTATCACTAATAAAAGTCGGACAAATGAGCCTTGTATTGTGAACTTCATTTTCTATTAGCTGACACTACTAAACATTATCTCCGCCCCTTGGTATTGTTCAAATAATTCTCTCTTATTTTAATAAACATTATGGCCCCAAACAAACAAGTTTTTTCTTAAACTTCAATAATGATATTCATGTGAAGATAAGACACTTCGTATCTGTCCTTGCCGTTGAGAACAGTATTTATGATGATGATAGATTCTCGTGCATGTAATTCAACTAATAATGATAAGGAGGAAGAACAAGAAAAAAATTAAAAAATTAAAAAAAAAATCCAAAACCGACAGAGCATGATAACTAGAGAGATGGCACTATTTTTAATTACAGAAAACTTGTGGGGCTTTAATTTTGACAAAAGAGAAAAAGGTATCATTCGATCAGTTTTCACGAAGTTTCTTTTGTCCTGCAAGTGGAGGTGATGAAGAAGCTCATTCTCACAAAATTCAACGTGGAAACTCATTGCCCTTTTGAACAAATCCATCTCTAAAGATATGCAAGGCTGAAAGGCAAAGATTTTGAGCATTCCCACTCCAAATATCCCCATGGACCGCTCTCTGTAGTTCAAGTACAAATATATATACACACACACACACATACCTGTTTTTTACTAAAAGCATGTTGGGTAGAGTATTCTAGAAGATACTTTTGACTTGTTAAGTTCAAATGCAGTTTTTAAAAATATTTGATTTGTTAGAAGAACTTTAATTTTTTAAAATGTTTTAAAAAATATGATTTTTCTGTGAAAAGTTCTTTTGTATAAATTTTAAAACTTATACTGAGTTTAAATTAGATATTTTAAACTTTATTTTAATATTTTTATAATTTATTAAAAAACTTTCAAGATTTTATTTACCTACAAAGTTCTTTCATTACAAACACTTATTAAAAAAACAGAGTTTTTATTTTTCTTTCGTTTTTAACAGCTAAAAACGAAAGCTCTGCCAATATATTGCAATTAACTACCCTTTTATCTTCTTTTGAAAAGAGTACAGTTGAATTCTACTTGAGTAACACAAAATTTTGCCATTAAGGTTTTGGTTCACATGTCAACTTTGAACAGCCACACAAAAAGGTTCGATTGATTTCTGATAGTGAGTCCAACGAATAACTAATAATTACTAGAGCTATGGTGATGCTTCAAAACGTTGGGGATACTATTTTTATCTTTAAGAATGAGAAAATTCAAACTATACACTTTAAGTAAAATTAAGTACAGAATTATTGTTACTAAAGAAAATCATTTGGTACGAGAAGAATAACATACCAATAGTAATATCTACTGCACAAAAGTAATGCTAATAAAAACATTTCCAACTAAGAATTGGCTTATCTGACGAGGGGGGGAAAAAAATTATTATTAATTTTACTAGCCTTTTTTTTTTTCACTTCAAAGGTAAAAAATGCAGGCCGAAGCAGAAAACCATGGCCGCTTACAGGTCCTGCTTTTATACATTTCAATCCACCTTTTCTTACAGCCATAACTTAAAAAAAAAAAAAAAAAAAAAAAAAAAGGAAAGGAAACTCAGGAGAACGATTTCCTTAAAATAAAAATAAAAAGAATAAAAATATGCTGAAAATAAAAGAGCTGTTGTAGGAAATAAATAGGAAAAGGGATGAGAATGCAAGGAAGATGAAAATCTCTGGCAAAAAAGAAAACTCAACTCTCGGTAAATTCAAGACTCCTCAGTTTCAAGGTACTGGGAGTGAGAAGCAGCAAGAAGGGCAGCCCCGATTCCTGAACCGTCATTCGAGTGCTCAATAACGATGCTCTTGGAAACTCTCTCACCGAGAAGTTCGTTTAGAGTAGTCTCCAGGCACTTGCTGTACTCGGTGTAATGCTCATAGAGTCCACCATCCAATGCTATTACTGTCCTTTGATCCTCCTCATCCTTGACTGTTTCTCTTCCCAATTTTTTCAGAATGCCCAAAATTCCAGCAGCAGCGAGGCGGGCCCCACGCGCGGCAACAATGTCACATAGCTGAACAACTAGTTTTCTTTCTTTCAGAGAAGTATTGGTTATCTGAATCAAAACAAAGCATATATTAGAGATCAATATATGCATAAATATTAATAATAGCAATAATAAAATTATTAGAGCAGTTTAAACAATAACAGCCACGGGTTTTATCACGACATTGGTGCCTCTCAAGGAAACATACATATAATCAGTTTTCAGCTATGAAGTTCATTAAATAAATAATTAAATAAATAAATGTATAAATAAGGCATTCAGCAGAGCAAAGTATGCGAAAGAATTGCGAAGGTCTACCCATAATTATAAGACAATGATGCACAGAGATGCATTGCACGTCTTTAAGCCTATAGTGAGACGTGAAAGACAAAAATAGTAGCGCCAAAAATATAACCCAGACGAGGAAGAAGACAAGAAATACCTGCAGGATATCCCTCAGTTTATCTGCTACAACTTTAAGATCAGAGGAAGTGTCATGATGCATTTCAGACATGTGAGGCGTCCTGCATATTAGCTAACAGTTTCAAGTGTGGAACTAATTTATTATCGCTGATAGCATCCCAAATTTAAGGATTTAGACTGTCAAAAACAGTATAAATTTCTAAAACTAAGCGAAAAGAAGATCATTAAAACTGTTAGAACCTGGGCAATATGCTAAAGTTTTGTATTTCAAAAATAATGGGCTAAAATTGTACTATGAAGAAGACCATAGATGATTTCAATGGTAAGAAAATGGATTATTGTTACAAGGATTAGAAAGCATCCAACATCCTATATATTGAACCAACAATAACTACGGGTTAAGATGATAACAAACGTTATGTAACCCATAAGTTGAGAAAACAACCTCAAAACAAATGGAACTTTTAGTTTTGGTGGAACTGTATCACCAAAAAGTGAAGCTTCTTCAGCAATCCTACATAAAACCTTGCGGACAATTTCCCCCAAATACATCCCAGAAATTAACTTCTCGAAAATCTGAGGAAAACAATGGAAAGGTCATATACCTATAGTAGTCTTAAGACTTTAACTAAGAAAATAAAGCAATAGCTATATAACTGGAATACCTGTTCACCAGAGTTTAGACTCTCAGCATCCAGAGAGTGATCATACTCTGTCAGCGGAAGGTGTGATGACCTAAAGTTACCCCACTCCATGTTGATAACCTGCGTTAAAATTTGACATGACTTTAATATTCTACGTCCACGTTTTGCAAATTCCTCGTTTCTATTTGTAAAGGGGGAAAAAACAGAGTATTTTACAAAAGAATTGCGGTAAACTGAAAACAGACATAGAAAACACCACCGACCATCTCTCCAGACTTTGGTAGAAGGCCATGCCATTTTGGTATCGCATGTGCACGTTCCACATATGCTGCATTTGTTCCAGTACCCAAAATCACAGCAGCAACAACATCTTTGTTGTCGTATCTGCCTCCAGCTAGTGTCCCAACTGTATCATTGACCTGGTAAGATAAATTTTGATAAGTAAATAATAATTGAAACTCTGAGGAGCATTTTCACTAACACGTAGACATTGAAACAAGAAACAGAAAATGCATTCCTAAGAAGCTACCAAGTTGAGCCTACCAAAGCTGACACACGCATATCAAGGCCTTGTCTTTCCAGTGCTCTTGTCAACTCGGCGACGACATCTTGCCCAACCTATTAATCCAGGAATTAAAACACGTCAATCAGGGATAATAAAGAAAAAAACAAAATGGAGTCATCATCTCTAGCCAAAGGTATTTCCTACGACCTTCACATGCTATGGAATTTTGTTTCCTTACAGACACCATGTTTTTCACGTTTGCAACAGTAAAGTAATCCAGGCTCTGAAATCATGATCTTACCAGTGCTAATCGAAACAATTGCTAGTCCTTTCTAACAGACACCTCTAAAAAGATGGGATAGCTACTGAAATCATATAAAAAAGAGTAAAAGGAAGTAAAGTAATAAATATTCACCGTATCTTCAATATTGAAACCTTTTGTCCACTTAATAAGGGTCCCAGAATCAATTGATGTTTGCATCACAGGGAATGAGAAGGTAAAACCTAGTTCCCTCTGCCTGCCAGGAGGGAGGTGGAAATCTTGACCTTCTTGGGCAACAAATTTTGCAAGTTCTGCCGCAATAAAGTCAAACAGTGCCTGAAAACATAATCACTCTCGAGACTCAAAACGCCAATTGGATAAAGAAGATTGAAATATTGCATAGTTGAAATCATAAAGTACTCACATCCGAAGTTCCAACCATCAGATCTTGAGGGATTGACACCTCAGCAAATTCTTGGTTCACAATTCCACCATCCTTTCCCCCAAGCTGCACCCGCAACACCCGGAAATTTGTTCCTCCAAGATCCAATGCATAGAACAGCCCCTTTTCATTCCTAAATAGCAAGAAACAATGAAGGTGCATAACTCAACACGAGTCTTTCAAACTATCTATACAAGTACTAAAATAGCAATTGGAAGAGGGAGAGTAAAAGAAAATGTATGCTACTTATACATTAACGACTATAGCATAAGGTAAATCTACTATTATATTTAAAAGAGAGATAAGCTCAGCAGAAACTATTGTAACTCTAATTTAACTTTCCCCCAAAAAAATCATTGCTTTTCACATGAAAAGTGTAACATAAATAACCAAATGTTGAAAGGTCTTTCATTAGCGGAAACAAACTAAACAGAAGAATCAAATTTCAACATAGGGTTAGCAATTAAACAACCAATTACAACAATAATGCATTCACCCAAACACGACTAACAGCCCGACATTACTATTCATAATTTAGGATTTTAAGGGCAGTTTGGCCACACAAAAGCGTAACAAGGCTGTTACTTTCCCAGCATTTGAGTCCTGATAATTATCGAGCTGCAAATTGGATAATTGATAAACACTCTACCAAATATATACATATATAGCAAATCGGTATATAATTTGAAATTAAAGAGGTGTCAACTCTAGATAAATATTGAATTTTTAAGATTGAAATGAACGAACAGTGAAAAAATTAAAAGCAGTAGTCTTGATCATATTCTAGAGAAAAAAGACATGAATTCAAATGTTCAATAAACGATTGGATCAATATACGATAATCAGAAACATTGACGCATAAAAATTCGACGAAGACATTATCAGATTACGAGATTATATACAGCGAAAAAAAGGGGGAAATTTTTACCCGGTGGGGAGATTGTCGACGTAGCTGATGAGCATCTTGAGCTTGCTGCCACCTTCGGAGGCGAGGCCGGCGTGCATCTCGACGGTGAGGGCGTCGGCTACCTGCCTGAGCTTGGCGACGGGGGTCCCACAGCGCTCCTCAAGATCGGCGACGATCGCCAGCGCGCGGGCCCACCTCGCTGAAGTCCGCATGCGGTGGCGCACCAACAGCGCCGCCGCGGCGCACACCGTCGCCGTGCAGATGACCGCCGCTCCCACCGCCACCTTCCCCATTTCGTGCTGCGGCTCACTTTGTCGAAGGAAAAAGGGGAAAAAAGGCGATAATTTCACTGCAATGTGGAGATCTCTCGGTTTCCGCTTCAGTGAAGTCGTTTTTAAAATATCGATTATATAATTATTTTGTAATTGTTATTATTATTATTTTTTGTTGTCGTTGAACTTGTAAAATAACTAATGAAAAACATGTCCCATTTGATGTAAATCCAATTAGTTTTTATTTTCTTAAAAACATTGAATTAGTTTTTTTATTTTATTTTGTATTTACATAATATATATTATTGGCCTATCAAACTGAAAAAGCATTGTCAATCATGTGGGATAAAAGTAGTAGTTTTGAATATTTACCTTTTTTTTTTTTTTGTTTTGCCTTTTTACTTTCAAAAACTTGTAGAAGATCTCTTTTGGGTAATTTAATTAGTTTAAGACATCTACTTACCTATAACATAACTCACATAAATCCTAATTTAACAATAATTCTTACCAAAAAAAATTTTATAACCGTACACAATAGGAAAATATAATAATACTAAGGGTAGAAAAGGAAACAACAGGAAAAAAAAATTAAGGGCAATAAAATATGAATTAATAAAAGTTTGATATACTCTTTATTTGCTTTTCAAAACTTTTTAAGAGGAACATTTTTAAGAGGACCTGTGGGTTAAGACTAAAACCAGAGTTGAAGGAAAATTATTCACTCGAAGAACTTAAAAACTTCGTCGAACTTCCAACATGGCTCTGACATGATATTGATCTCTTATTGAAAGTTAGGCTATGATGACGGAAGGAAAGTTTTATTTACTAATTAATTAGTCAAAAGGCGTTGGAATGAAATGCCTCCTATTCGTTTGATTTTGGTTCAACTTTCTTAGAACTCCTAAAAATTTGCAAGCAACCATGAGCTAATGCATTTATTCGTTTGAAAAACTATTTCTATGTATAAAATGTAGCCTAATTTAATTACGGGATAGAGTCACTATTAAACATTATTCTTTTTTTTTTTTTTTAAGGATGTTAGGACATTCATCCTTCAATTTTCGTTTTCTGTACATATCACATTTACAGTGACTGTTGTACAGTGACCGCCTAAAGTTGCTTCAGATTTTTTTTTTTTTCCTCGACATATCACATTTATAAAAGCACAAACGAAAACAAAACAACAGGCACCCAACCGATTCAATATTTCTCCATCATGGAAATCTGAAGATCATGTTATTGCTTCTTTATTTATTTATTTATTTATTTTTTGGGCTAATTCCATCTTAATGCTTATGTCCGGGTTTCGGGACTCAAAACTTGATGTTAGTCGTATCGTATGTTTACCGAAACTGTAAAGAATTGAAAGATACGTAATTGTTTGTGAAAAGGAGAACGTATGGCACGAGAGAGAGAGAGAGAGGGGATGTGAATGGACAGCACAGAGTATACATTGGTTGAACAGAGAGCACATCCCAAATTGCTGTTAACATGGAATCAGTCTCCCAACAAACCCACAAGACACTACTTATGCCACAGTCGTCACCACCACCACCACCACTAACGAAAACAACACACCATTTAACACTTTGCCTCGCCCCCCACAGCCCCATAAAAATTTAAAAAAAAAAAAAAAAAAAAAAAAAAACCAACTTTGAGCTTTCAAGCAAATAACTGACGATAACTATACAGAGAATCGGGGTCCTAAGGTTATATCTTTCCCCCCCTCTTCTTTTTTGCTCTTGAGAAACATAAGGTTAACTCGAATCCTCCTCAGGTTTACCCTTCATTGGATCCACTTTCGTCCAGACAAATTCGAGTATACAGATCATGCCTGAAAAAAGGAAAGAAAATGAAAGCCAGCCATAAAAGTTACTTACCCGACCTGCTGGCTTTCTTTCTCTTTCTTGTGTCCCAAGAAACTTAAATTCAAGTCGATTCCCACTTCCTCAATCATGCTGTTGATGTTAGACTTAACCTGCTGCTGGTAAAATAACGATAGAATCCACCGAAAAAGATAATCAATTACGTTATATATCAAAGAAATATTAGCTAGGAAGTTAACAACACGTGCCTTATTACTGCCTTCTGCGCGGCCCTTGAATTAACACCACTGCTGGAATTAAGTGACATCCCGAGCGTACCATTTGGCTTCAAAATATAAAGCAAAGAAAAAACAAATACAAGAAATCAGGTAGACTTGTCAGTGCACAACATACATAAAACTCCAAAGATTTAAGACACATAAAAGGTAAAAAACCAAAATGCAAACATGAAAGGGGCGTTAACATCTTTTTCATGGTATCCTGCATCAGAAGCGTTCAAAATGTCCATCACATTCGCCATCAAAAGCAGTGAGGCGTGAGGACCATGAGAAAAAACTGTAAAATACAGTATTTAGTTTGAAAGAAATGCAGCCATTTCCCATCAGTTCATCTAGTTATAGAGAACCCTTCAGTTGAACTTCAAGAAATAAGAGGTACTAGAACGAAAAGTGAGGCAGCAAAAACCAAACACAATGAAAAGAAAACCAAAAAATGACAGAACAAACAAAATAGGCGAAGAACTTAAATCCAAAACCTCTAAAGCATGCTGTGATCCATCTTTAAATACCACGCTGCCCTTTACAAATCCATTCTGAAGGAGCTGCTCAGAGTCTGCCTCACATGAATCACCCCGCCATGATCCAGAGCTATTACTTGCTTGAACACTGCCTTGAGAACTTCCAGTGCCGGTCCCCGTTTCAAATCCAACATCTTCACAAGAACTGCCCTCACTTGCGATATTTGTGATAACACTGGAAGTTGAGGTACAACCAGCTTCAGTCTCTGATGCAATTAATTCCACATTAGGGCTTTTAACTGTCTCCAATCTTGACACTTCCTTAACACAGTCAGTCCCCTTACTTGGGGTATTAAACACCAGATTTTCCCATAGCATAATGTCAGACTGGGGCATCTTATTATTATCAGCAGACATTTCCACCATAGAAGGCAAATGATCGGTAGAAACAATTTTGGTAGAAATTGGGTTGGGCTGTTGAGTACCAAGCTCATTATCGAGTACATCAGGAAGTTTTTCAAGGTGAGATGAAGTGCCTTGGTTGTGAACAATAATTTCAGGAGAGATTGAACTGTCCTGCTGAGGACTAGTACACAGTCGTTTTCCAGGCGTACTCAGCTTATCATTCAAAGCATCAGAATCCTTTTTCCTCTTGAGGTCAGGAGATACACTGCTCATCTTGTGATCAATAATTTCAGGAGAAATTGAACTCTGCCATTGAGGACCAATACACCGTTTCTCTGGGGAACATACCTCATTATCCAAAACACCAGTACCTTGATTCTGCTTATGATAACGTTTGCCAGACCCATTTTGATAACGTTCATCGTCAGCAGATGGCTTATCAGTCTTCTGTATCATGGGCCTTGATGTGCGAGGCCGTCTATAACCATCTGGAAACACATAAGAAGGAATCTGCCTTCTCCGGACATGAGAGACATAGATCTCCATACCTGGCTTCCAAAACATGTACATGTTAATAGAATGCCTGAACTCATCCACAGACCCACGTATATCAAACTGCTGACCCTCCTGGATGGTTTCCCCCTGTTTCCGCTGCAAACCCATAAAGAAAGCACAATGAGCACACTGCTTGGTCGTATCGATGTACTCATGTGGATAAGGATGACACTGCAATTTCCCTAAAGTGTCCCGCTCAATCTGCACATTTTGCCCGAAAAAAAAAAGGAGCCAGCAACAACTCTTCAGTTAAATTTTTTTAGTAGTATTACAGTCTCAAAGAAAATGCATATTGCATAGATAGCCAATAATAGTTTTCGAAAATACCATTAAAGTCAATTGCCTCAGTCGAGATTCCACCCAACCTTTCCAAGCACGCAAATCATCAACACCGGCTGCAACAATGTCAATCTGTAGATAGTTTTTATAGCTCTCAAAGAACAGGTATGGCTCAAACAGAGAACTCCACTGGGCTTTATTCAGCTCTATCTCCTGGAGTTGACCAATGTAAAGGAGAAAGGAAATAATAGTCAATGAAAGAAAAATAGATTTAATATCTGGAGGAAAACAATAAACGAAAACTACACCCACCTGACAAATCTTGTTACCAGATTGAAACTGTTCCATCATAACACGAAGTGTACTTGTAGAAACATTATAGCTAGAATTCATACAAGGATAGGCAGGAGTTATAATTGGCATGTGGTGGGTTCGGTCACGAGGATTTTTACGAGGATCCCAAACAGAAAAACCAAGCTCATCCTCTTCAATGGCACATAACATGACAGGATTTGGCCATCGCCACTGTGTATAAACCCTAAAAAATCTAGAAACCAACATACTTGGAACTGCATTGGGATAAAGCTGGCACACTCGGGCAACAAGAAGGGCCCAGTTCACACCCCCAAGAAATCCAGTCACCTAAACACATTAGGACAACCAAAATTTACGAGCAATAAAAACTGAAGCAAATTAAATCTCTTCAGCAGGGAAGGCAAGAAGAACTCACATTCGAATACACACCACGTCTTTTGGCCCACAACTTCATGCATCGGAGTGTAGTGCGAAAATGCTACAATTAATAATCAACAAAAAAAAAACAAAGCACGAAAACAATTTCAAATAAGGATGTTAAAATAGCCTTTCATTGAAGAATGATTAACCGTATGAATAATATGTATCGAAACATTTCACCTCAACATTAGGAACGAGCTTAAGAATTTGATCAGCAACCCTACAGCCATTTAGACTTCGAACAGTGGGCTCATCTACATTGCACAATACCGACAGATCCGAGATGTCCAAGTTCTGTCAATGAATCGTGTTCAAATTAACTTCAAATAATTTTCTCAAACCACCAAAAAATAAAATGCAAGTATTACAACCATTGATGCATCTTAATAATTAAGAGTGGAATCAATCTCACATAAATAGTTGCATTCAATAGAGCACCCATAAGAAGATTGTGGGACTAATCTCTGGGATTGAAGAATAGAAAACTTCCAACCAAGCAATATCATGCATCACAACATTTAAACCAAAGTGTTCAACATATGCAGAAGTCAATCAATGATAAACATGGAGATCTACATAAACAATAACATACATGCAGTAGCATCTCCCTAGCAATGATAAAACTAATAAAACAACCATATGCATTAAGAGCCTCGAACTAAGAGAACATCAGTAGTAGAGTACGATCTTGTAGTCAATCAAAAAACGAATGAGACATGAACACCATACATCTGCTCATAACCAACATTGAAAAGTATCAGAACACCTGGACAAAACAATTATCATATAACACAAATAGGGAAGAAAAATAAGATCCACCAAATAATTCCCTTCTAGACAGTGATGTAAAATGAAGACGGAAAAAAAGAAAGAAGAAGAAAAACATTAGTGCACTATGATTAATATTTGTGCCGAACATCTCCTTCATGTAATCAGTTTTTGGTAAAAATCTCAAGAAAAAAACTAAATCATCCATATATAAGTTACTTCTGGTTTGGTTACTTCTGGTCACGTAAATCATCCATATACAAGTTACTTCTGATCAAGAGTATTGCAGAATGTCTGGTTTCAGTATTAGAGTCGAGAAAGAAAGAGAATATTATAAAAGAGAACTTACTTCTGGTACAACCAAGAGAGAAATACTTGCATAAAGCAGATCAACAGATATTCCATCAAACTTAAATTTCATTACTGGGACATGAGCATCTGGGACCGGCTGTAATTCTGTAACCTCTTCCAAGTCTGCCAGAATGTTATGCAATATAAAGAAGAAATCCTCCTGTAGAAGTCGTCGGGGAAGTTCTTACACAAAGAATGAGTGAATACTCGAATATACTAATACAAATCTCCTGAATTCAAGTGCTTACACAGAATATGAGAGCATATTCACTTCACTTAAAGACAAATTTATTTAATTTGCTATTTACCTCACGATTCACGTAGGATGGCCCAACGCATAATGTGTCTATGTCAGCCCCCGGACCATGTACCTACAAAGTAATATAGAGTATAAGCTAGGCATCTACAATTCTAGATAAAACGAGAAAACTTTACAAAAGTATCTAAATATTCTACTGCCTTATAAACATCAATAATTAAACATGACGTTTGAGAGCAAACCAGAACTCGGTTGCTCTACAACATAGCAACCAGAACCAACAGCCAAGCTGCCACCAACAGAATAAGGAGGAAAACGTTGGAACAAAAGAAACACAGACAAACCCACTAATTAATAGAGCTACAAATATTCACAACCGTTGAGAGAAGGGATGGTTCAAATCAAAAGAAAGCTACTAACATGTTACACTGTGTTTAGAAATCTATTCAACTCATGAAAAGTTAAACAATAGAGCAAAATCCCCTATATAACAGAAAGAACTAATATATTCACCCCAAGCCGATAAGAACCAAAGGTAAAAATGATAGCATTTGCATCCTCAACCATTTGATCCGTGTAACCTCTGCTCTAGTGAGTTGTTTCACCCAATCTTTGACAATCTACCAAGAGAGAGAGATACAAATAGTTAGCACAAGAAAGTGATACAAAAGCATAGAAAACGAACAAGAAAAGCTCCTCCCCTTTCAATCATACTACCAAAAAACACATATGGCAAATCAAAAGAATTCTACGGTATGCCAAAGCACAAAGAAAGATTTCATATTTTTAACTTATGACACCCAAAAAAGTCTTCAAGTTTTTTGACAAGCTCAAAAGCCGTTAATACCAGTTCCAATTCGGTAACAAAAAAAAGTTCACACAAAAAGTGGCATGTTCTCTTTCTACATCAAAGAAATGGAAATCAAGCTTAAACCGGCTTTGACATGATAACAAAGGAAATACAAAATGATTGGAAAGCAATCTTTTAATAAGATTATTTCCGTAAAAAAAAAAAAAAAAAAAAAAAAAAAACCCCTTAATTGCAATGAAAAGAACCCAAGATTATTCCATCAGATATAGCTGTCCATAACACACAAAAACTGCTACCTCACCTGTCCAATACACTGTAGAACCTGTTCTCTCTTGGCCGCTTCCTCTTTGCTCTCATAAAGCTCAGCGTCAACCAAATACTTCGTTTGCCATTAAGCCAAAAATAAGAACTTAACTTCACAACGATAAGCCTCAAATACAAACAATGTTAACCCTTCAATGTAATGTACATATACATATAGACATATATAAACAAGAACAATGTCGAGTCAAACCTTCTCCAACTCCAGAGTCTTCTGAATATCGGCGTCCGTAGGCCCCGCTGTAGATATCGGCTTTGTCACGCCATACCGCTTCGCCACCGCTTGAGGAGGCTGCGATGTGTCGCTCAATCCCTCCGACCTCACCATCTCATTGCCCAACGAATTTCAAAAGAATAATTATAACAAAATAAAACAATAACAAAAGAGAATTCCGAAACCCTAAGAGAATTATAATCAATTTTTTTTATTTTCAAGGAGAAAAAAAAAACGAACACAGAAACAGAAATTGAACCGAAAATCGTAACCAGAAAAATCGAAGGAAAAAAAAAAAGGAGAGAGAAACGAAATTGGCTGGCGCTCCGTACGAGATTCGCTGGGGAGTCCACGAGAGGAAAGGAAAACCAGACAACTTTCCGGGAAAATCCAGGAAAGGCGGGGATATCGGAGATGATCGAAAACCCTAAGGGAAAAAAAATTAATTTTTGAGATATGAAAACAAGAATCGCAAAGAAAAGAGAAGAGGGAAAGGGAAAACAGAAAGGAAAAAGGGAAAAGCTAAGGTGAAAAATCTATGGAGGGAAGGGAGGGAGAGAGAGAAGCCCTAGAAGGAAGAGAAGGGCGGGCAATGGACGGAAAGAGGAGGGAGGGAGGGACAGAGAAGCGTTTTGTTTGTGGTGGCGTGGTATCGATATCGATCTGGATTTTCAGGGTTCGGTCAGTTTTTTATTTTTTTGGAGGTTGGATATTTTATTTTTATTTTTATATTTCCACATTAATTATTTTTCATTTTCCAGGGTACTTATATTTCTTTTCTATGAATTTTCAATATATATATATATAGATATATATGTATATGTCATTAGTAGGAGTTTATTATTTCAAAGAGATATGTGAGTTTTTTTTTTTTTTCCCTCTCAAATATATAAGTTTATATTTGTATTTGATTTATCGGTTAAATATAAAATTTTAAAATTAAAATTAATTAATTTTTTAAAAATTAATTATAAATTTTATTTATTTTTTTATAAAAAAATAAAATTATTATAAAAAATTGATTCAATTAAAATTAAATTTAAATTCAAAACAAAGCTTTTTTTTTTTTTTTTTTTTGAAGTGGGATAGTCTGTTCTCATTCGCTTCTCCTTCCTTTTTTTTTTTTTTTTTCCTTTTTTGTGCCAAAGTAATTAATGAGGATTAAATGAGATATCTTTTCCATCTCAAAGAGAGACAGATCTTCACTGTCTCAAAAAAAAAATATATATATATATATATATATGATATAAATTGAGATAGCTCGGCTTTTCTGAAAAAAAAATTAAAAACAAAGAGAGATGGATTGGTAATTTAAAAAGAAAAAAAAACGAATAGGGGATTGATTTTTTTTAATTGAAGTTACTGAACAAATTATTTATAGCTAAATAGCCTTATATATATATATATATATAGCTGAAGTGTTTAAAAATTAAAGCCCGTATAAGAGAACATATGAAAATGGTATTTTGAAAACTGGATTAGAATGTGAGTTTGGGAGAAAAACTTTTGAAAAAATTATTTAATATAGAAAATAATATAAAAATTTGAAATGTGTTCGGAAAAAATATGCAAAATGAATATTGTCTTGTTCCTCTTATCGTTATAAATATTTTAATATAAAAATTATCTCATTATGATTTAAAATGAAAAAATTATGGACTTTTAAAATTTAAGTTTTTTGAACTCAAAATTTATGACACACATTCAACTCTACATCAAATCTCTCCATTTTATTTATAAAAAAAAACTCAAATTTTAAAAATTCATATTTTTCTCATTTTAAATCGAAATTAGATGATTTTGATATCAAATATTCATAATAATGAGAGAATAAGACAATATCCATTTTGTATATTTTATTTCAAATACATTTCAAATTTTTATATTATTTTCTATATAATATAATTTTTATAAAAAAATTATTATTTTTTATATTATATAATTTTAAAAAAATTTAAATATATATTTTTAATTTAATCTTTAAAATATCATCAGCAGACGTCACGCCTAACTGACTACTCTTGTTTCTTAGATGCGAGGCTTTGTCTTTATGAAGTGTCGTGTTGAGAGTCAATACGAGGAAAAAAGAAAATCCATTTTTTATATTAAAAATTCATGCAATAAACAATGAGCTCGTCGACGTTGTATTTATTTATTTATTTATTATTTTTTTTTTTGTACTTGCTTTTGAGTTGTCGTATTATTCTGATTTTCTGCACTTAATATCATTGCACTTTCATTTTTCATTTGAATGGGATTACAGTTTTCCATCTTATAATACTTTTTTCTTTCCTTACATAATTGTTGGAATCCAATATTTTGGACTTGAATGTATTGTATCGGTGACTGCTATTGTGTCCCATTCAAGTAAGAATCTAATCCCAGTCAATATTGACGGGGTTCTATTTGATAAATTATGGTCTCAGTGTGCAAAAAATATAAGTTATAACATAAAGTTTTTAATGATAGAGATCCTTATAAGTAGTTTATATTTTTTTACCATGGGACTAAAATCATATTCGATTAAAAAAAGTGCAAATCTAAACTTAGACACATATCAAGCAACTAAAAATAGATGTACATTTTCATCTGCATAAAATTCTTAAAAAAGTAATTACAAGTAAAATCTAATGATATTTGGACACGCTACTTTATAAAAGGTATAGAATTTGAATCCTCTATTCCGAATTAAAAAAAAAATAGTTGTCATATTATTGTATTTTCCTTTATTTTTCCTATTTTAACTTGTGTTTGGCTCAATTATTAAAGTTGAAAATTTCCAACTCGTTTTTGTATTTTTCTAAAAATTTTATTTAGTTTCACTATTTACAGCTCCAATAATAACTTAAAACTAAAACTATAAAAGTGTAAAATTTTGAATATATAATTCCAAATAAGATGATATATATTTTTTTAAATTGTATAAAATTTTGAGATAAAACGAAACAATATTCATACTGATATTTATTTCCAAAAATATTTTAAGTTTTTTTATTTTTTAATTACAATCGGTTGAACGTACAATTTCAAAATTTAATTCAACTTTAATAATAATTCAAACTCAAAATTTTTAACTCACCATAAACCAAGCACATGCTTTGTAGTTAATTGCCATTAGAGTCGAAGGGCTTAATCTGGGCCCTAATGGGTCTATGCTGCCTTGGGCTAGTCTTAGATTGGGCCTCCAATTAATCTTTGTGTACTTTGATCAGGCAAAGTTGCCTTGCCAACCAATGGGTCCCGAAACATACAAAGACATTATTTTGAAGCCAGTGTTGGATCCCTAGGAAACAAAGGTTATGAAGTGGTCGTGCTGTCCTTTGCAAGAAAATTGCTTCATCTATTTGGGGGTGTGATCCTGTCGATTTATTCCAAATTCCGTGTAAAATTTTCCCAAGTAACTATCATCTTTAATAGCACTGTTGGTGGTGGTATAACGATAAGAGAATAATCTGTCAAAATTCTCTTGTTTAGTATATAAGAATTGAATCTCATTATTTAGAATGGGGCTGTAATTATGCCTCTTTAATGATCTATGAAGTTAAACGGGACGTTAATAATTTTAGTTTCCCTGGATGATGTGTGAGAAAACATGAATCATGTATCAGTATATTCTTATAATGATGTTGATTATGAGAGTTTGAATATATCATTTATTTATTTATTTATTTATTTATTTTGGGGTAAAAAACACTGTCATTAATTAAAACTGCACATATGGTCCATTCTCACAACAGCATTCAGCTTTGCCATTAGTAGATAGCTAGTTGCGTCCACTTCATTTAGACTTGAATTATGGTAGCAAAGAATTAAATTCCCATTAAGTATTTGCTCAAATACCCTTTTCAAGGTATACTTTTATTGCCATATTTCTATTCTTTACAAGGTAGACTTTTTGATCAAAAATAACAAAATTAATGATTTTGTAAAATTGTACAACATAGATCGAAGTATTAGTAGTTATCATAGAGTGATATACCTTTTATGAAGGTGACCAAGATTAGGTTAAGATATTTATAACGTTCATAACTACCTAAATTTTTTACTTTATTTTAAATTTTCATAGGGTCAAAGGCTTCTGTTTTATTAATTTAAAAAAAAAAGACATCTCAGGTTTTGAATCTAGAGTAAACGACCTGAATCCTATTTCTCATCTATTAATTTAATCTTAGTAATTATGAATTCTATTAATGAAGTAAATATAACTATGCAAATGAATAAATAAAATTAGAGATAGGTATATCCCAAACATAATAAAGTGATAAGACAAAGTTGGAGCTGGAGCATTACAGAAGACAATGAGAATCGAATATGGACGGACATGGGAGATACCTAGCAGCAACGGCATCCTAACCCCATCACCCCTAGCAAATGCATCCTTAACCCCTTGTCCACCCATTCACCCCATGTAAGGTGTAGGAAGGCCATCAATTTAAAGATTACAAGTATATAATTTTTTTTTTAGTGAGGATATGTTCCACCACCAGGCTCTCTTTGTATCCATCTATTTTTTTATATGACCAGCTAATTTTACCCTAGAAGCATTGTTTAGACATTTTTTTCTTTATTTCATTTACATAATATGATTGTGGTAGACCAAAATGGTTCCAAAAAATGATTTCATGTGATGTCCAATAATGATTATGCTTATTTCTCAGGTTTTCCCTCCATTAATAACACCAACAGCGTTGGTGCAACATAATTTTGAAACAAGATAGAAACAAACTGCAAGATCTGCATTAAAAAACTCCAAATCGAATCTTTTTATAGTCTTATTTATTCAACCATTAAAATACTAAGCATTATAGTCTTATTTATTCGATCATTAAAATACTAAACATGCGTTTGGTGTTAAAATTTGAATAATAGAATTTGGATTTAGATAGATTGTGTTGAAATTATTTGAGTTAAAAAATGTAAAAGCTTAAAATGTATTCAGAAAAAAAAAATTCAATACGAAATTTGTTTTGTTTGTCTTAAAATTTTATCTATATAAAATTATAAATTTTTAAAATTTGAGTTATAAAATTGTGGATTTAGATTGAAATTTCAAACACATATTTCTCCACCAGAATTTTTAAATGTAGTAATTTTTAGCACTCGATCGAACGTTTCGAAAATTCAAAAAAATAAAAAAAAACCGATAACTTATACGTAACTTCAAATCCCAAGATTTTCTTCTCTCTCTCTCTCTCTAAATCTGTGGCCTTGTTAATATAAGCAATGTAGGCAATGCTCCAAAATCCATAATTGAGAGACTTGCTTGACTGCACTCAATTGGGGAAAAGACCACTTTTCCTTCTGAAGCACATTGTTTCAGAGATTTTCTTTCAGAGGAAAAAAGAAAAAAGTGGCAGAGAAACTGAGCCAGAAAATGATGGAGAGAAAATCTTTCTGGTAAAACCTTTCCCTTCCATAGAAAGAGAGAGAAAGAGAGAGATAGTGATACGGAAACTGAGAGATTTTTTGCTCTCTTTTTTTTGCTATTTTTAATTCATATTTCACTAACCCAATAAAGAAAGTGATGTCTCAGGCTTGTTTTGGGTGAATTTGTTTGGGACAAAGAGAAGATATAAAAGTGGTCCTTTTTGCTGGGCAGGGCCATTAATTGCTCAGCGAACTTGGAGAGACTTTGTGGGTACGGAGGGAGAGAGAGAGAGAGAGAGGACTGAGATTTTGGGAAAGAGAGAGATGAGAGAAGGTTTTGGCTTTAAAATCGGGCATGGGTTTTGGGGTTTGAAAACGACACTCTCCTCTTCTTAATTTTACACTTACTGAAAGAGATTCACGGGATTGATTTGTCAATTTTTGTTTTGGTGTCTTTTCAATTTTTAGTACACAAGAGAGATTTCCATTTCCATTTCCATTTTCCTTTTATTTTTTAAGATAGCAAAAAAAAAAAAAAAAAAAGGGTGGAGGGAGAGAGAGCCATATTTAGTGCTTTTTGTTGGAGGAAGCAGCAAATTCGGCGGTATTTTTTTGAATTTGAGAAAAGGTGAGTGATGCTTTATATAAAAACTTTTTGTTATTTGATCTTAAACTCTCATTTTGTTCACTTGTCTCTAAATTCTTGTTTGTTTCCTGGGGGTGAGATTTGAAGTTTTATCTCTCTCTCTCTTTTACTATTACTTTTCAATTGGGTTTGAAGTTGAACCCTTCTCTGTATGTTTCTGTGAGGCCTTTTTGTCTTGTAACGCAGTTCTTCACGAGGTCTTGTCAGAATTTTCTTTTCAAAAAAACCCGAGTCTTTATCTGAAATTATTTTTTTCTAATAAATATTTTAAGGTTCTTGATGCTTTTTGTTTGTTAATCTTTTGCTCCACACTTCTCTGCTCGCAACCTGTAAAGATTCCAAAAGATATCTCAGAACATTTCTGCTCCATAAGCCCCCACCTGGGCCTTTGGATTCAGTATTTTTATTATTATTTTTTTCAAACATTTTTTTTTTAATTTGTTCATGTCCGAGTGTCGTTTCCTATATATATTATGTTCTCTCTTGTTTTCGTGCCCTGTTACAACGCCGAAAATAAAAAATAAAAAATAAAAAATAAAAAATGAAGGCATAATAACGTGTCGTTTTTGGTTTAAAGTTCATTAAACACTCCACTCCTTTCTTTTTTCATATTCTGTGTCGTCTGTCTCTTTCTCTCCCTCTTCTCTCTACCACATAAATCCGCGTTTGCTTGGTGGGTAATCTGTAATCTGTATTTGTTTCTCTCTCTATGACTCAAACAGCTCCAAATTCTAGAGAGAGAAAAAGAGAGTGAAAGAAAGTCTGCCATGGGAAAAGCTACGAGGTGGTTGAAGGGCTTGTTGTGGATGAAGAGAGACAAGGAAAATCTGCAGAGCCCAAGTCCAAACGCGTCGTCAACCGACCGGAAAGAGAAGAAAAGATGGAGCTTCGGAGGCAAATCGGCGAGAGGAACGTCAAATGTGGTTGAGAACGACAATATTCCGGCCAATATTCCGTCGAGTTTGTCAGCTTCTGACGCTGCTTGGTTCAGATCCTATATAGCCGAGTCCGGGAGTGAGCAGAACAAGCACGCAATCGCCGTCGCAGCAGCCACGGCCGCAGCCGCAGACGCCGCCGTGGCCGCCGCTCAGGCGGCGGTGGCCGTCGTGAGGCTGACGAGCCAAGGAAGTGGGATGCTCAATGGGAAGAGAGAGAGGTGCGCTGCTGTGAAGATTCAAACAGTTTTTAGGGGCTTTTTGGTATGTTTGTTTTTCTGTTACAATTATTCTGATTCGTTGATTAGCCTTTTGTTTATTTTATTTTATTTTTTTCATTTTTATTTTTATTTTTGTTTGTGCTTACTTGTTTTTTGATTGGAGTGTTTTTGTGTTGCAAAAGCAACAAATCTAAGGGAAGGTTTTTGTTTTTTGGTTTTTGGTTTTTGGTTTTTGGTTTTTGGTTTTTGGTTTTTGGTTGGTTGGGGTTACAGGAGTACTTTGCTTGTTTTTCACTTTTGTGTCTGGTTTTGTTCAAAGGCTTGGAAATATTTGCTTTCAAATCTAAGCAAGTACAAAAATGTTTCTTGGTCAATGAAACAGTATTTTGGTTTCTTCACTTGTTGACCAAGCATTCCTTTTTAATCTCTTTAATTTACCCCTTTTTCTTTGTCCTCCTAATTACTTCATGTCTGAATCTGAAAATTTGAATTTCAAACCTTGCATTTTCAGTAGTGGATAATCATTTTAGATTTCAGATCTTTCTAATTCCGGTTACGTTTTACTTTTTATCTGCCAAATTTGGCTTTTTGATGATTATGGTGTCTTCTTCTTTTGGTTTTTGTTGATAATACATAATTATTACTTGCCTTGCTACTGTTTCATTGAATATTTTTTTAAAAAAATTATTGGTTTCTAATTTTAGGCTCGGAAGGCTCTGCGGGCTCTAAAAGGACTGGTTAAGATACAAGCACTTGTTAGAGGCTACCTTGTTCGAAAGAGGGCTGCAGCTACTCTTCATAGTATGCAGGCTCTTATCAGAGCACAAACTGCTGTTAGAACTCAGCGAGCTCGCCGTTCGTTCAACAAAGAGAACAGATTCGGTCCTGAATTCCACCCCAGAAAGTCCCTTGTAAGATCCATTGATTTCACTCGCTCGAAAGAGAAGTGTGGAGTTTATAGTGTCTTGTCAGGTTTATTCATTGAAATGGTGGTTTTGCCTTTTACTTTTCAGGAGAGATTTGATGAACCGAGAAGTGAGTACCATAGCAAGAGGCTATCGACAACTTATGAAACATCGATAAACGGATTTGATGAAAGCCCAAAAATCGTTGAGATCGATACTTACAAGCCCAGATCAAGATCTCGAAGATTTAGCACAGTTCTATCAGAATGCAGCGAGGATTTGCCTTACCAAACGATTTCATCGCCCCTGCCTTATCCTGTCCCTGCTCGAATTTCTGTCCCCGATTGCCAGCACCTTCAGGACTTCGAATGGTACTTCAGTGGCAACGAGTGCAAGTTCTCCACGGCACACAGCACTCCTCGTTTCGCAAATCCCTCGTGGTCCAACGCACCTGCTACGCCGGCAAAAAGCGTCTGCGGCGACAGCTTCTGTAGACCTTATTCAAACTACCCCAGCTACATGGCGAACACTCAGTCTTTCAATGCCAAATTGAGGTCTCACAGTGCCCCAAAGCAAAGGCCGGAACCGGGGCCTAAGAAGAGGCTCTCGCTGAATGAAATATTGGCCGCGAGAAACAGCATAAGCAGCGTTAGAATGCACCGGTCGTACGCTCCTCAATTTCAAGAAGAGGCCTTCAACTGTTGAGAAAATCCTCTTGAGTTTTGTTTGATCCAAAATGAGAAGGGGATTTGAAATTTGCATAGGAGATTAGCAGGAAACTGTCTAGAGAAGATGAGATACTTGTCTATCTAAGCCTTGTTTCCACTTTGGGTTCAACAATGAATAGGGTAGAAATTAGAGTGCCTTGTGTAAATTACAGTTTTTTTTTTCCCCCTCTTGAATTTGTCTTGTGAGCAATGAAATGAAAATCTTTTCAATTCGTTTATTTCCCTCTCGTGTTAGACAATACACCCTTGGATTTAGTTACTAGTTTTTCACTACTTGTTTACCATATCTCATAAATAGGAACCGAATATTAAATACCCTTAAATAATTAAATAAGGTATTCAAATTTATTGAAGAGATAATTATATGAGAAACCCATAAAGTTAGAAGACAAAAAGACAATATTACCTTAAATACAACAGAAGAACCTTTGTTTCTTTGCTTACGTTTTGTAATTGGCAAAAAGTATTTTGTTTTAGACTCTTGTCATTTGTTAGGCGATCGAGAAATCTGGTGTCGTACGTGATTGTGGGACAGTTGGCAAGTAAAAATAAGCATATTAACAATAAGAGTCAATTTGGATTGACATATCTTAACTTTATATCAAATTTTCTTTATATTTTATTTTCAAAAAACTTAAATTTTAATAATTTATAATTTTCTTATTTTAAATAAAAAATAGATGATTTTTATATTAAAATATTCGTAACGACAAGACGAATAAGACAATATCTATTTTGCATATTGTTTTTCCAAAACACATCTCAAAGTTTTACATTACTTCTAATCTAATCTCCAAAACACTATCTCCGGATGTCCTCCCAAATGGGACCTTGAACATCACTGATATTTAACATTATTCATTAACAGAGGGTGAGTCCCACAACATGAGACATATCAGTAGGTCTCACTTTTCTATTAGTGCGATATTGAACATTACTAAAGTTCCAAAGCATTTTTCGTAAATATATATATTTTTAAGGGAGAAGAAAAAGATATAACAAACTGCATTAATAGAATGCAAGATTGTAATTACAAACATAATTTAACGATAATTTCATATTTGATTTTAATTATAAGATATAGATTTTGAATATTCAATTACAAGTTGAATTAAAGAAAATATAAAAAAAATAAAAGAGAGAGAGAGAAGGGATTAGGCAGAAATTTGAAATCCCAAAAGGAGGCGCCAAAAAGAAAGGCGTAGCTTTCCTGTGAACCTTCCAATGCATATGATATGCATAGGTTAGGTTGCAACTGGGGACACTCGGATTCAATAAATTCCAACACTCGGATTCTTATCTGTTTTTACTATTTGCGGTTTGAAAATACTTAAAAAAAAAAAAAAAAAAAAAGCTGGATTCGGATAAGAATCTCTTACAAGAATCTTCCCCCATAAATAGCCAATACTACTTCTGATATCCACCTTTTTTTTTTCCTTTTTTTTTTTTTTTATTAAGTTTCAAACTTTGCATGTAGTGTGTGTGCTTTTATTTAGTGCTGGTTCTCATAAATCTTAATAATACAACTCGCTCACACACGCCATCATCGAGTGCTTTTATTTTATTTTATTTTTGTTTTTGAAATTTTATTTTATTTCCTTTAGTTTAACCTAAATCATATTATATTTTTGCTTGCATTTGTCGTGAATACCATTTAGTGTATGTTTGTATGGAATGGAAAAGCTAATATGTTTTTTAAAATATAAATATTAGTACATGCTTTTAAATGTTAAATTTGATTAAAGTGACAGCAAAACTAAGTTTCTATTTGACATTTAAGTTTAACTCAATCTATATTATATTTTTTCATATTAATTTTTAATTTTTTTAAAAAATTAATGAAATCCATAATAAAATTTTTAAAAAATCGATCGATTCCATTTTAAAAAATTCACTTTCAATTAATTTATCAAATAAAAAACTAAAAGTAGGTAATTTTGATTAAAATCTTCATAAAATATCCTATTTTTAAAACTATAACACATTTTCAGCTTGAACTATAATGACAAATAGGAATAATAGGAAAAGAGGAGTTTGGACAGAAATTCACGCCAAGACGTGGAAGCGGAATTTCTCACATTGCATGCTGGAATAGCACGTGGCAATCAGAGCCGGTGAAGAAGGCAAGGCTTGGATGGAATGGATGAAGAGTTTTTCAGAAAGGGCGTGGGTGTAGGCTAGTCATTACTAAAGTGGATCTAAAATTTCATATCAGCAATGATTAGGGCTTTGATTTGATTGATGGGATTTCTGATTTTTTTTTTTTAATTTTTTTTTTTTTTTGGGGCCTTTGTCTCTTGGGAATTGTTTGGTCTTTGCCTTCGCTTGCTTGCATAATCGTATGGGTTCACGAGCTCACTCGGTAAAATAGCCTCAATATGAGGGGTGGTTTGGGTAATTCAGCTTGTCTTTTTGACCGAATCATTATATCCCTTTTGCTTAAGCCATACATCATCCACATGGACATTTTCGTGTGGCGTGTGGGTAAGATCCTCCTCAGTTTTTGTCTCTCTGACAACACATTTGTTTCTTCCATTTCTGTCCCTGTTCTCGCCCTTTAATTACGTTTTAGCTACTCATTAAAACCTATTATTCATAATAAACTTCCCAAACCAATTTGGTTGTAACCATAATTAGTATTCAGTAATTATTATTAATCATATGCAACTTGCTTGTTTCAGTGGGAAAACTTAATAATATGGACACGTTAAGTTTGCGTGCGATATTCAAATCCTATTGAAATGGCATTTATGCCCTTCACAACCGAGAGCAAGTTGTAGTATTTGGTGTTTTTTTAAAAAAAAAAAAAATAAATTGTTAGAATCTGATCAGGTCGTATAAGTTTGAACACTAGAAAGAGACGTTTGAGAACGGCTAAATCAAAGATTAAATAACTAATTTCCCCCTAATTATCAGTATGTCTCTTCTGATTCAAACCGTCCTGGAGGACAAAAAAAAAAATTTTTTTTTAATAATAATAATAATAATAATTATTTTTTTGAGAAAGTGCTTGCTCGAAGAACGTGAGGGCTAATGTGTTTGGTTGGGAGCCTATATGCTTTCGTCATCTCAGTTTGTGTCTTCCAAATTTTGAAAAAGAGTCCCATGATTAAGAAAGAGCATTTTAGTATTATATTAATCCATCCGCAAATCAAATCAATTGATACAAATCTAAGATTAGTTATTTTATTTTCACTTTCTAGAGCTTTGTGGCTTTGAAAAACTTTGAAATTTGAAAAAGCAAGGTCGGTAAAGACAATGTAAAAAGAGGGAGAGAGTCTAAAATAAAAAATTAAAAAATAAAAAGAGTGAAAGAAAGTTGTGCTAGTCAAATTTTGCATTAATCATTCCACGAACTTCCATTCGGATTTTTGCAAGTTTTTAGAGCTCGAAAAGTAACCAAGAAAAGTAAGAAAAACCAAGAAAAGTTTTGAAGGAAATATTTAAAAAACAAAAAAGTCGTCCTTTGACCATCTTGAGAGTTGGCTTTCTGGCATTGAGAGGATGGACATTTATTGTTTGCGATAATGTAGAAACCATGCAAAGTAGAAGTATTACCTCAAAAAAAAAAAAAAAAAAAAAAAAAAAAAGAGAAGAAACCTTTAAATTTTGTTTAGTTTAGCCACATGCATGTGCTAAGCACTATTCAAATTGGAATGCATTTTACAATGAACTTTACCACCGGCCTTTCCTTTCCTCTACATGAAAAGCTTTTTATTAATCTTATGTTTTTCGATTTCTAAAAGGTTTTGGGTTTGAGACCTTCATAAAGTTCACTTGTGGGCCCAAGCCTAGCTGAACATTAATACAAGAACGTAAAGACAAAGCAAAAATAAGTATTGCTTTTGCCTTAAGATAACATCAAATAAATCGAACATATATATATGTATATATGTATGTGTATATGTATATATATATATATATTTTTATGAATCTAAAAGCGTGGTAGCATCATTCCTGCCCGGAATGTTATGGGTCATCAGTTTAATTATGTTACTGTCAGACCTTTCTTTGTTTACTTTGGGGAACAAATTGGCCTTGTAATAATAATTGGAAAGGTTCATGTATAAGCTTCGGTAAATTATGGACTTGCCTTGTTTTTTAAGGGCCTAAAATGCACTGATTAGAGGTTGTGGGGACGGATTTTTCTCTCATGTTGTCTATAGATCATGTGGCCTAGTCAGACAAACACTTGTCGCAATGCTTTCAAACGACATTATACTATAAGGATAAGTTAAAAAAAAAAAAAAAAAAACCACACCATTTTACTAGGCATTTGTGAGGCAGATTCTCACACCGCGGAAAATGATATTGTAGTACGTTGTGTTGGAAGGTCCACTCACAACAAGCAAAAAGTCTTATCTAAAAGAGGACACTTGTCTTGCTTGTTAAGGGATGTTTGGTGTTTGAGTTTGAGTTAAGATTTTTAAGTTTCAATATTTAATAATCAATAATTTAATTTGGGAAAAATAAATTAAATTTTTGATTATTTACTTTTATATTCGACAATTAAATGATGTGAATTGCATTTAAAAATAAGAAATTAAGTTCCTTAATAAGAGGAACCTATCTCAAGACTCAAGTATATATATATAAAAAAAAAGTGACTTGATTTCTTGATAAAAATAAAATTTAATTTATTTTTTCGTAAAAATTAATTTATTGTTTCTTGAATTTCGGAATATGAACTTAATTTCACTGGAACCATCATAAATCCAACACTACATTACATATCAACCAAACAAAATCTTTAATTAAGACCAATGAGTATCCAATTATCTTCAAAGAAAAAGAAGAAAATATATGTTATCGCTGCATCATTCCAGAAGTGCCAAGTCCTCTGGAGGACGCTGCTTTTGTCAAAAAGAAGAGAAGAAATAAAACTCTCATTTTTTAAAAGGAAATTCTAGTTACTTCATAAGCGACCTCAAATCGTGTCCCCACTCTCCAAATGGGCTGATCATGGGCCGGCCTTCAATTCAGAAAAACATGGCCACCTGGAGCGTGCAATGGCCCATGATTTCCGGATCCTATTGGATCAAATCCAATCCAGTTTGGCCAATTGTAGCCGTTACCCAACCGGCACTCAATCTCAACGGTCAAAAAAAAAAAAAAAAAAAATCGAAATTCAAAATGTTCATCTACTCCCATCATCAGCCAACGGTCATCTCCGCATTTTTCTTCCAAACCACACAATAACAATTACAAGCTTCCCTCACTCTCTCAAATTCAGCCTCCAATATTCGCACCAGATTCCCTTTCTTTACTCTCTAAAGCTTTCAACAATCACAAAGTTTAAAACAAAAATTTTCCATTTTGTTGTCAGTATCGAAGTTTAAAACCAAAAAAAAAAAAAAAAGAAAAAAAAAAAAAAGGTTTGCAGAGAAATGGCCGATTCTCATCACAGCGTCTCACTTTCTCCGACCATCCACCGCTCTGCCATTCCAACCGGTAACTCTTTCACACCTCTATATATGTGTGTGTGTATAAATATGTATATATGAAAAATACAAGATGAAATATGGGATTATAAACTGGGTTTTTCTTTTTCTTTCTTTCTTTCTTTTCTTTTTTTTTTTTTTTTTGTTTTTTTTTGTTTTTTGTTGATAGATATAGATGAGAATGAACAGAACTACCAGCAAATAGGGGCCAATTTGCAGAACAAAAAGAAACCAATGGCGAAGAATTACATGGCATCAACCATCTCTGCAGCTTCCAAGGCAGTTACTCCTAGAAAGAAGATCTTAGCCGAAAGGAACGAGGCTTCGGAAAACGAGGCCTGGGAACCGAGTTCTTTTGACACCGATGTTCGAAAGATATCGACTTTCGAGAACTCTCATGAACGTTTGTCTCGAACTGAACCAAAATCTCCTTCAGTTTCTCAGTCTCCGTGCCTTGAGGATGACAGAGATGCTGACCTGTCTTCCAAGCCTTACGACCCCTTGACTAATTACCTTTCTCCGAGGCCGCAGTTCCTCCGCTACAAGCCAAATAGGCGACGGGAGATCTTTCGAGGCGGAGAAAATGGGGCTGGAGAGGAAGAAGATGGGATAGTCAGTGGAAGTGGTTCTTTTGATTCCCTCAAAGGTATTGATGATGAGGCTGCTTCGGACACCGATGTTGGTTCTTCGATTTCCGGTGGCGGTTCTCCACCAGCACAAGAAGACGGAGAAATTGAGGAGGCTGATGAGGAAATGGAGGAAATTGATGATGAGGAAATTGAGGAAGAAGAGGAAGAGGAGAACAAAGGCTGCAACGTGAAAGGCGTGTTCAAAACATTGCTTTTGATGGCGGTTTTCTTGCTCTCTAGCGTGTTCATATCTTCCATGAACTCTTCGAGACCTTTGTGTGAAGATGGTTACTGTCAGATGCGGAATCAAACATTCGAGACCGATTTAGCGAAGAGCCTTGAAAGTGGAAACTTCTTTTCGCATCAAAGAGAGACACACAAGTATTTGATTGAAGAGAAAACTATAGTTGTTGCCGAAGGGGAAGTTGAAGAAATTCAGCGGAGCGATGAGTTGAAAGAGGCTGCGAAACCGGAATCTGGAGAAGTAGATGCCGTGGAAGTGGCTGAAACTGATGATCTAATTGAACTAGTAGAGCCACAAGTAGAAGATATTGAAGAAGTATCTAGTCAGTTGGTTGGAAATTCCGAGAACCAGAGTGTCGAGCCTATTGAGAAAGTTGAATTTTCCGAAGATTGTCGGACACAACTCTCCTCCGAACAGCATGATTCGGGCTCGTACACTTCAACTTCTTCTGATAGCCAAACCGGGATTGCAGTGAGTCCAGGTGAAGAAGTTCAAAATGAGGAACCAACCGCTGAGAATGTGAAAATTGATTTCTTGTTCAAAGTGCTTGTTGGAGTTCTGTCATGTTCTATCTCGGGCTTATTGTTTTATTCATGCCTGAGGCCGAAGAAGAACAGTGTGAGAAAGGATTCTTGTCCGAGAGAAAATCCTTGTTCTGAATCTCTGCTAGATGAGCAGAAAAAAATCAGCGGCAAGGATTCTTCTTCTCTTCCATCGCAGCCTTTTAGAGCGGAGACACGCAGATCAGTCCTTCCCACTAGAGAAGATGTAAACATTGATCAAGTTTACTCTTTTGGGAAGAATCCCTCGCCTGCAATTCATTCAATTGAGAAGGCTTCTAAAGAAGAGTACTCCGAAAGCCATGCACCGACGGTTGAATTCCTTGGTGAGTTTGTTGTAAAAGAGATCAGGAGCTCTGCTAAGGTAAACACGGCCAAAGAAAGTGAAAAGAGCAATTACTCCGTTTCTTCAGAGAAAAGATTCAGTGGCAAGTCCCATTCGGTTTCAGTTCAAGCTCCTCAGACTCGCTCCGAGTTTTCTATTGTGGATACGCCTTCATATGGGAGCTATACAACAGAGAAGGAGACTGTGAAGAGAGTGGTGAGTTCTTTTTTGTTGCAACATTGTGTTCAAGCTTGGCAAATCAGGATAGTTCTCTAGATCATTTTCCCTCCAGTAGTCTAATTTGTATGATATTTTTGCGTCAAAATAGGATTCTAGAGATGGAGAAGCAAAAGTGGTAACTCCTACTCCTCCAACAAGGCGATCAAGCAGAAGTGGAGAAGTCGTCGAGACAACTCCGGTCAGAAGATCGAGCAGAATCCGCAACCGTGCTGTCGTGTCTCCATGAATGTTAATAATTCCATCTCTAATTTCCTAGTAGTCAGTCTAACTTGTTTTGCTGCTTAGTGATCATAAGTGCTGTTCTTAATCTGCAAGAAGTGGCTTTTATTATCATTGTTATTAGTATGTCAACTTAGGCAAACAACTGATCAATTACTTCTAGTTATTGACACTTGACCAAAATCTGTCATATTCATTATTCTTATCATTGTATTTTATTTATGTTTATAAGTTAATCATCGCTCCTTTCTCATCTTTATCTACATAGCTTTTTTGTCACCTACCACTAGGAAAGTGAAGTTTTTCATCATTACCCATTTGCCAATGGTCGAAATAGAAAAAATACAATGTTGAGAACGTGAGTGGATTCCACTGGCAGTAAGAAAATAATGTTGAGATATATATTGGGATAATCAGTTGGCTGCAACTCTGAAATCCATAGACTCCTTCTGAAATAAATAATAATTAAAAAAGAAAAACATAATTTACTTAATTTATTTCCAAGTTCTTGAGAAATCACATATTATTCATATATATGAATATTCTCTATGTGTGAGATGTCTTTGTATGTGTACATGCGTTTTTTGTAATTTCAGCGCACTTTTCTATCCATGCAATAATGGTTCGAATCGTCTTGGGTGCATTCTCTTTGGTCATGTCCCCCTAGTGTAAACATTAGCGAATTACTTGATCTGCGTAGGAAAGCTCACAAGCGTATGATGCACAGATCCTGTGAGATTAGTCTGTCTCATCCCGGATACTCATTGATTAACACATTTAAACATTCAAACAAGTTATATCTTCCTTTGATCCTCTTTCAATAATGAAATCATGGATTACAACACCCCATAAAAAGTTGGAGTGTGGGCAAAATGATAAAAACATGCAAGGTACAAAAATTCGAGGGGGGGGGGGGGGGGGGGGGGGGGAAGAAGAAGTAAAAGAAGAAGACACAGTCTGTTTGAATAGTGACAAATTCAAGGTTATATACAAACATCAGAAGTCTTTTGTGCAGGAAGTGGAGGGGATCCTATTAGTACCTAAAAAGCTACCGGATCTTCTACCTGTAAACGACAAAGAACCTGACCTTGAAGCCTTCTTAGAAATAGTGGCCTTAGGAAGAGTATATAATTTGTGGCTATCTAAACCACCGGCATAGCTCTTACACGCCTTCATGTTTCTTCTGTTGTTGTAAGGATTTTCCTTCTTGGCAAGATCTTCTATGCTCCTCACTTTGGATAGCGATGTGAACGACTGTGACTTGCCTTGGAAATACTTAGAAAGTCCCCTCCTGCACATGAACCCTCATAATTTAGCACTTTTATCCAAGTATCGACCTAAAAATTCATAAGAGTCATATCGGTCTAAATGCTACGTGAATAACATAAGCCAGATGAAGAAACGGGAAGACCTAGGATGCAAAAAGATCATAACACACGAGTGATTCAGAAACTTACTTGATGGGCAGTTGGGCCATGAGCTCTGACAATTCAAACAAAGGTCCATTGGAATGTGAAGAGGAACATGATGATGAAGAGGCATCATCAACCAGGTCTGATGATGAGGATGTTGATCTGTGTGAAGAAGTGGAATTCCCAATAGAAGACGATGTAGATGTTGTGGGGTTATACTTTCTATCATCATGATCTTGATCCTGATCATGATGATGATGATGATCATCATCATCATCTTCCATGATCACCCAACAATCCTTCTTGCCACATTCATTATATAAATCAACGGACAATTGGTTTTGGAGCATCTCTTTTGTGACAAGAACAAGGAGGAGAAAGGAGAAATAATATCAAAGAGAAGGTGGTGTGGAGAGGATATTGTTCCAAAAAAGTGACCTTCTATATATGTATATGTGTGTGTATTTATCTCCAAGTCCTATTAAAGGCATTTAAATATGGAGAGAAGTAATTATAGAGAAAAAAGTAAAGTGTTTTTCAATTCAATGGATGAGAATGGTTGCCTCCCAATTCAACAAATGTGGTCCATGACACCCGGATGCATGGAAGTTGTATGGTATTGAAGCAAAGAAGCGACACGTGTATTAAGTTGACTGAATAATGAATAAGGAAGTACAAAAACTTCATGCACTCCACTCTCTTCTAATGAAATGTCCCTTGGTGTTTTATTAATTTATCTATTGGGATGGTTTTATTTTTTTCTTTTTGTTATTCATAGGCATAGCCTTATCTTAAGATTCCTCATTATCTTCTCACAAGGTTTTGAATCTGTTGACCTTTCTTTTTGTACCAATAGAAGAGGATAAGCACTTTATCTTTGAAGCCATCTAGTCACTTATCCACATTACGTGTGAGTCATCATCTATTCTAAAGAATATACCATTTTTTTTTTCATTTACAAATTTGTATTTCATAAGTTTGTCAAAAAGAAATTCCTTCTAGATGTGCATGAGGAAGCATTCCTTTGCTGCGTATGGTTTTCTTCCAACATTACCATATTTTGAAAAAAAAAAAAATACAAATAAAATAAATAAAAAAATTCAAGGCAAAGTGAACTACAGATGTGCTATATATAATATATATATATATATATATATATATAAAAGCTCTTCTATTTGACAGTCGGATAAAAATAATTGTAACATTATATTTTAGATCTTGTTATTATTAGTTAATTTAAATGTAAGTTTCTATTATAATTTTATAACGTGAATTATTTAAATTATTATTATTTATAATTATTATTAAAAAGATGTTATATTAGAATAAACTGATTGTTAGGATGACATAAAAAAATTTCCATGTGTTGTTAAAAGAGCTTTTATACACATATATATATATATATATATATAATTATGGCGATGATGAATACTGAATAATATCATGTTGAAAGACATAAACACTCACCAACCAACAAAAGAAGGCAAATACGACTTTGTGGGTAATTTTTTATTTTAATTTTTATTAAGTGTCGGCCCTAAGACTATATATATTTTTTCAACGCTTCAAAAGATTAGGGATTTTTTTATAGGCAAATAACAAAATCTAGTCGGTGGAATTAAAAATTGTACGAATTTATGTCTTAGGGGGCGTTTGGTTTACCCACTCAAACTATCCAACTCAAATTTTTTTTGTCTTTTTTCTAAAAATTTTTTGTCTTTTTCCCAAAAATTTTTTTGTCTTTTCTGAAAATTCAAAAAACTTTATTATTGAAACTTAAAAATCTCAACTTAAATTATTCCACCAAACACCCCCTTAATATCCCACACGCAATGGTATGGTTTTGTTGGGAACGGGATCAGAGTAGTGGATTTGAACACTTACAATTCTTCCACGTTCTCTGCTCCTTATTAGCAGGTGAAAAAAAACAAAAAAACATATTGGCAATTTCAGCATAAAATGCACGTCTAGATCTTTTTATCTTTTGTTGTCCTATTTTTAAGTTTTAAAACAAAGAAAAAGTTTTAGTCTTCATGATTTTTTTCTTTAAACATGATTTTCACTAATGAAATGATACAAGAGGAGCGCATGTAAGTCCAACCGACCTTTTAATGCTTTTGATAAATCTGTTTAGTGTAGAAGAGGTTTTTTTATTTTTTTATTTTTATTTTTATTCTTAAATTGCAACATCATGAACCAACATGTTAAGCAAATAAATCTAGAATAAATAAATAACTACATATTCAACTTAACAATAATTTTAAAGCTGACTCTAGATAAATATATCATTTATTTAATAAATATATAGCTTATTATTATTTATTTTAAATACCTTAAAATCATATTATTATAATTTCTAATGAGTTCTTTGCTCGCGTTAATTGATTTTTTTTTACAGATTTAAGCTCCGTAATTTTGATATGGAACGTGGAGTAGGTGTTTTAGATATTCGAAATGATTCGAGTTTTAAAAATATATAAATAATAAAATAAATTATTTAAAATAAAAAATACAAAAATTAACATTATAGATTTTATTTCATTCATATCAAAATTTAATATAATTTTAAAAAAAATAATTTCATTTTAATTTAAAATAATAAAATAATAAAATAATAAAATTTAATTTCTTTGAAAATATTTAAAAAAACAAATGATAAATTCAGAGAAAAGTGACAAAAAAAAAAAAAAAAATTTGTGACACAAAAATTTCCAAATGTAATTCCAACCACCCCCTAAAGCATGAACCCCAATGTTAATACCGGAGCTACATACTTCAAAAGTTTTATTTATTTATTTGTCTAATTACGAATTCATAAATATACAATTTACTTAATCCTTCCCTGTTAATACATCTTCAACATAATCAATTTGATTCAAAATTTTTTAAAAATCTTTAGGATAATAAAAATTAGCTGGATATCATAAAAGTTTACTTCTCTTTTAAGTTTTAACCACCATTACAAAAATAAAAAAAAAAACTTAGTCCTTTTAATCCAAATTCTAATCAAACTATAAAGTTATCCGTCCCCAAGTTCAAAGATTCAAACTTTCTGGCAAATGAATCCGTGAGAAAACATTTACAGAGCGATCTACCCACATGAAGCCAAGCCGCTATTAGTTTCATCTAAATTTTACTTCATTTGGAATCGTAAATCTTGAGGGGAAAAAAATGTAAAAGTTAAAAAAAAAAAGATTCAAGAGAAAAATGACTAGAAAAAGAAAAAAGGGAAAAAGAAATGTGGGGAAGATGATTGTTGAAATTTCAACGAGGAAGATGAAATACAACTGCCCACCTTCACCCCCTCAGAAAAAGTTGATATAGCAGGAGAACTCTTTCGGAAACAGAGTGCACCGTTCGTAGCACAAAGCCGATACACACAATCCCTGCCTTTTAACCCTTTCAATAGAGTCCCCTAAATAATCCTATAAGCTTTTCATTTCAGCATTTAGATAAAAAAAAAAAACAAACAAACAAAACAAAAAACCAAACACCCAGATACAGAGAAAAGAGATACAGAACAGAGAAAGAGAAACAAAACGAAGTTGTTCTGATCGGAGGCCGTGAGAATGTGTTTTATATATATATATATATAGAGGCGGAAGAAGAGGAACGACTAGGGTTTTTGTTTGGCTAGAACGGTATGGGGTCGACAAACATCATGGGCCTTTGAGACAATTTAATCTAACCTTTCGGCCCAGCTCAGTGTTTAGCTAGGATGAACAGCAAGAGCATTTCGTCGATGTTTAGTACGATGTCCTCAAACTTCTTACTTTTTAAAAATTTATCTTTAAAATTTTTAATTTTGATAATCTATCTCATAAACTTATAAAATTATAGCAATGTACTCCCTTATCGATTAATTTTTTTTAAATTAATAATAAAAAATCATGTAGCCTCATGTGAAAACTAGAAAATACCTATTTCAATTAAAAATTTCCAAGTATATTACAAACCTAATGTAAATCTTCTAATTTTAAATCTTTAATTTATTATAAAATTAACTGATAAAAGGATACATTACAACAATTTAACAAGTTTAGGGGGGCAAATTATCAAAATTAAAATTTAGTGATAATTACAAAGGGTAATAAGTTTAGGGACATCAGTGCTAAATCACCGCATTTTGTACATTAGTAAGAAAATATGTACAGCCGTCAACTCTGATCTCCACTTTTAATTATCAACTCATGTCACATTGAGTTGTTTGTTATATTTTCAAATTATAGATACTTTTAACTGATATCGCAATCATGTTAATAAAAAAATAACAACTTATAAGTTACATAAGGTGATACTCAAAAATTGAGTTTTGATTGATAATCTTAGCATTTTTGTTTCATATAATAAAAAGAAATATAGTGAAACATAAAATATTTTTAAAATAAAAATTCCCTAAATTATTATGTCATTTTGTTGTCTAAAACCTCTAAATAAAGACTTCTGTAAAGTTGTTTAAAAAAAAAAAGAATATAATTGTCGAGCTTCTTATGTAGATAATGTTGATTTTTCTAAAACTATATGATCAATGAATTTTTCCAAAAAAATTTAGAAATGTTATTATTGTCTCAACAGAGTTAGTTTTCTTATTCAGTGGTAGTGTATACTAAAATTAAATCATGCATGATAACTTCATTTTCAATATGATCAAATTTTTTTGCTGATATATACGATTAATGTGCTGTAGATAAAAGATACAGTTTTAGTGTGGATTTACATGAGTTGAATTAATTTTCTGTTCAACAAAAAAAGTGGATTAATTTTCTATCTAGATTATGGACATGCTTCATGAATCATGATAATAACAAGGGCAGTCAAGAACCCATAGCCCCTGAATTTTGAAGAAACAAACTTTCTAAACCTACAAAACATTTATTGCTTGCCGTAGGGCTTCCTAATTAAAGTTGACATAAACACTAAAAACAACCCAATGGGGGGGGGGGGGGGGGGGAGGGGAAAGAAGAAAAGCAAACTCAAAAGAGATTTACGGTAAGACCTCCTATTTTATACCACGGCTTACCAGTAGAAATTACAGAAAATTAACTTGCTAATATTGCGGTCTTTGGATCCTATAAAATCATGTGTTGTTTCATTTGGATCGACACTCATATTTACTAAGTTGTCTTGAGGCATCGACCAACCGATAGGCTGAGTGTAAGTTTGGCCGCCAATCCAATTCACGTCCATAGTTAGCAGTGGTCGTGAAAGGATCGGTTACAACATCAAAGTTGTCATCCACCGCATTTTAGGGATTCAAAAAACCGGTTCTCATTGTTCATCGGCTCTTCTGAGAGTTCAAAGTTGAACTTGGAATTCTCCTCATTGTAAGTAAATGTTTTGATGAGAAATCCCAGAGTGCCATGTTTGAAGCATTTTCGACTCCAATACTACTCGTGAGCTCTCTTAAGTCATAATATCACAGGCTTCCAGAGTTCTAGGAAAACAAGATTAGTACTTTTTTTTTTTTTTTCAATTTATTTTGGTTTTCTTTTTTCTTATATAATTTTGCTTGGTGACCAACCATTATTAATAAAGTAATGTGTGACAATTATCAGGTTAAATAGTATAAACTCAATATTTAGGGTGCTAATTTTGTCACGTGATAGTTATGATTTGTTGTTTCACATGCCATGTATACAAGATCACAAATAACGCAAGATCATTTAATTTCCTCATTCCAAAAAAAAAAAATAAAAATATAATAATAATAATGCTTTTATCTTATCAGACCATAGGCAAAATTCACGAATAGTTTAAAATCACAGAATCACAGGTTCAATAGGAGCAAACTGTGGGGGTGAATAAATACACAAATAAAAGAAACAAGAGAAGTCGGAACAAATAAACAAATCATAACATTATAACACTCTTTGCTTCAGTCCGCAAACGGTTATTTCGGAAACAACTCTAGTACCAATTCAAGGCCATGGCTGGAAAACAATGCAAGCCCAAAAACACGAAAAAGATCCAAGTATGGAAACTACGAATCTGAGATAACTTAGTAGCTCTGATCAATCAGGTAGTCTCCCAACCTCTCCACGATCATGTTACATTGCCCCGGAGTCAACGGTTCGTCGTATATACCGACGATCAGAGCTTGGATGGTTTTCTTCACAGTGATGCCACCAGAGCCCTGCAGCATAAAGGAAAAATCAAATCAAACTTCCGCGCAAATGAAAGGGCACAAATGCATTTAGGTGAATGCAAGTGGTGAAATAAAAAAAAAAAAAAATGATGGACCTCATGATTCAGACAGCACATTCAATTGTTGGGGACAGTTCACTAATGATGGAACTTTTTAAAAGAAAATTCATAGACAATCTGGCATCCATGTGTTTGTGTACTCGTGTTAACGCAAGACTGTTTCCAACATGGATTGTTAATACAAGTAGACCCCAGGAAGAGAGGGAAAAAAGGTTGAGAATTTGTGAGAGGCGGTCCACACGTGGGACTCGAAAAGATGTGTAACATTCCTTCAAGGACTTGCCAGGCTTAAAGGTTCATGCTTAGAATCAATCAAAATCAGGAGGTAGGGTTGTTGACTGGGACACATAGGTTCTTTAATGGATGGATTTGATGGTTATCAATCTACACTTATCAATTAAAAAACAAAAAATCAAAAAAGGAAAAACATAACATTTTCGGGGGGATTTTTATGTTTAGCACCTTAGTGCTATGAACGCGCTTAGGGAAGTTTTGTTAACTACACGTATCTCAAATTCACACTCACGTTATAGTGATCCTTTCATGATCTGTAAAAGTGAAGACGCTTGTAAGCAGTAATTAATTGAAAACAGCTAAATCTTCGAAAAAATTGACAGTTTCATACATTGACATCCAACCAAAGATCAGTTTTGAGAAAAAAGGAAAAGCGTGACAATGTCGAAAAAATCAAGTGTGACAGAATGAAGCACCAACAAGGAGAAATGGAAATAAAGCGAACCTTCTTTCCACGAATAACAGCTCCAGGCTCTCCCTGAATAACCATGTACTTTGTGCCACCTAGGTGTAATCCAGTTGGGGCAAGAGATCCAGGCTCATCGAAATCTTTTTTGATTGCATCGATTTCTTCAGGCTTAAACTGCATAACAATTGTGAAAGAAACATCATCACTGTATCCAACAACGAAAAGTTTCTCGTAAACCAAAATACCAAGCAAAATGCCAAACTATTAAAATCACGAATGCGTAATGTAACTAAATTCCTTGTCGGGTAAGTTCCAACCCCGCAGAAATGGCACTAAATAATCCGGTACAATTCGCCCAAATATCCGAACAAGTTTTTCATCATCTCTAAACAAGTAAGTAAAACAGAACCAAGAAGTCGGTGTCAGCTATATTGATCAGTTTCGTCATTAAGTAAATATTTAAAAATCGTATCCCTTGCGAGATGCGAGTTGCAAATTCGACAACTTTTCTTCCTTACTAATCAATAAATCGTTAAAAATTAAAATTCACAAAATTCAAATGAATTCTGTTCTCTAACTGACATATATTTTTTCTCGGCAATCAAACGGATGAAAAAAATTCTGGATGTATTTCACCAGAAAAGACAAACTTCAAATGAAAATCAAACAAATTGAACAAGCTAATCAGGCAAATACACACATAGATCCTTAAGAAAAGAAGGGATGGGGGGAAACTAATACGAATCAACCACCTAGATTCAACGTCTAATTATCAATTCGATTGTCATGTTTTTGCCGATCAATTTTCCCGGAAAAATGAAAGAGATAGATCAAAACCGATCAATTGGAGCACAAAAACAATTCATTTCCTTGAAAACTAAGAAATTCAACAACCTCGGATCCATTAAAAACAGAACAAAACATCATAGGAACCAATCAATCCACCAATGTTAAACTAAAATCAAGAAACAAGAAAATAAAAAGAAAAGAGACGAACCGGAGGGAAGTTTCCGCTCTGGGCCCACACACTGCCGTCGAGGCCGATAATGGCAGCGGCGGTGAGGTAGTGACCGTCGATTTCGCACATCAGGTGCTCATCAACGTAAGCTTGCCACGACATTTTCTTGATTGGAATCTCACCGTCCGATTTCCTTGTTTAAGATTTTTCGGTTTCGGTTTCTGCGTTCTCCAAGTGAATGTTTTGAGGTTCAATGGAGCGACGAATAAATAGCCGTGTCGGAAGAAAATAGGAGATTTTCGTGGTGGGACCCAGTAGGTTAACGACCGTTTGGATTAGTGGGTTGGTGATCTTATCTCAGCCGTTGGTCTTTGAACATGATTGAATGAGTGCCGTTCACGTTCGCCTTACTCTGAGTCACGGCCCACAGGAAAAGATTTGCGTTTGAATTCTCCCACCCATCTGGCCACCGGACACGTGGTAAAGAAATTACAATAATTTAATATTCTTTCTTTCACAAAAAAGAAGCAAAGAAAAAATTAAAGGAAAGAAAAGAAAAGGCTAAGCCAAGGAACTTTCATCAATCAATTAGCCAGGGCTGTGACGTGGCCCCACGTGACCACACATTTTCTTAACTTTTAAGAATTTAGGATGTTTCCAGGAAAAAAAAAAAAAAAAAAGCAGAGATTTTTTTTTTGATAACTAAAGAGAGAAGAATTTAGATGTTGATTACACAATCTCATGTTTGTTTTTTGAGGGAGAAAAAAAAATGATTTTCATAATTTTTTTTAATAGAATTTTGGACTAGATAATATAAAAGTTAATAAATAAGGTTGTTTCTCGATTTAACTTATACAATAATTTCCTATTCTTAAAATAATATTCTGACATACATATAACTATCTTGACTTTTTAATTAATATAATATTATGATATGATATTGTAATTAAATATATATTTTTAATTACAAAACGACATAAAGTAATATAGGAATAAAAGAACATATGAGTCAAATTGTTCGATTTATGTATCGGGACATATGCAAAACCAATCAGTCAATTATGGGAAAAAGAGAATCAATGCCTAACCAAATCAAGACGAACATAGATTGAAAATTAGCTGGTTCAATTGTTTATGAGAAGGTAGAGAAGTGACGCTGGCAAAGGCAGTGGCTAGTGCTGGTGGAGGGACGGGCGACTTGGTGTTCTACGTATCCTGTGCTAGGGCAATTGCTAAAGCCCTATTTGATGTAAAAAAAAAATTATCAAAAAAAAAAAAAAAACCAGAATAGTCAATAGATCGATAGACGGGAAAGACCTTCAGCCGCCAACCAAACCGTCCAACAACGGTTTGTTCGTTAAACCGACCTATGTCATAAATTGTGACGTGGCACCAATTTCCTCAATCGGTTACTCGAGTCTGCCCTTTTTTTTTTTTTTTTGGTGATTAGTCAAACATTGATATTGTTTACTGTTGTGTCTCTGCTATTGTTTTAGAAAAAGAAAAAAAACTAGCAAATTCCATCAGACAAGGCTGGGTCGAGTTGAAAATCCAAGTTTCATGAGGCTCACATTGTTGAAATAGTGGTTTTAACCATTTTCCTTCCTCCGCAAGAAATACACAAAAGGAAAACAGAAAGCAAAATTGCATTTGGACATCTGTTAAGACAGAATAAAATAATATCCGAGTTTACAAGAGAGTAACAAGCTAAATGTTATTGTAGTATGTTGAGAAAAAGTTATCCGGATACGGTATCTACGGAACTTGCTCCAAGACATCAGCGGAAATCAAAAGAACGTTCTTCATGGAGCTACTAATATGTCATTTCATCTGCAAAAACAATAGAAACCATCAACAGAAGCTCATGTTAAGTTTAATCATGCCACGGGTCAAAAGAAAAGGCCTAATGTTTGAGGCGAAGGAGTAAATTAATCCTAAACGCATTAGGAAAAGAAAGAAGATGCCACGAGTCGTACCTTCACCGTCATCTTCCACATTAAAATCATCTTCATCATCGTCGAAGTCCACATTCTGCAAGATTTTGCAGTAAAAAATGTTTATATATATATATATATATTTTTTTTTTCCAAATTATTAAAGGAAAAATGAATTCAGGTTGTTTTCCATGCACCAACTTTTGAATGGAAATAGATCAAGCATGAGGACCCTAATAGAACAGCTATTTCCAGCCAACATATGAATGAGAACCAAAATACAGACTTTAAAGGCGATAAAGTTGAGGCTGCTTTTTTAAAGATGCATTATTAATTTCTTTTTCTGAAATTGACTTCATAGAATTAAAAGAGTTAATATGAATGAAAACGAAAATTAGCTTGAAAGGGAAGGGGAATAAAAGTTGAACTGCTTTCACAAAGGTGAATGCATTATTGGTTTCTTTATCTTTTTAGCAATGCCTCAGCCCACAGTTATCCAAATCAAACTATAACTAAAGACATACGAACGGGGGCGAGCTGGTATATGAGATGGTATCGGGAGGAGAGTGTCTCATCTAGAAAAGACTTCTGAACTAAATCAGAAAGACTACCTAAAAGTCGAAGTAATTTCATACTTCATACAGTAAGTATGATAGCACAAGCAAGGATTTTTTTTAAATTTTATTAATTTATTTTTTAAATATATTAAGGAAGCCAGAAACCAGTTAGTTGAAATGCCAGGACTGCTGATCAAAATTTCAACCTTAGTAGACAATTTCTTAAATACTTAGGAATAGAGTTAAGGAACCCAAATAAATAAATAAATAAAAAAAAAAAAAGGCCCCATCATAACCTGTCAATTTATTTACTTCATGATCCATTTTAAGACAAACTTAATGTGGTGGAAATCAAGTTTAGTAACGAGTAAACAAATAGAAAACAAGAAATTCCCTCGGCATAGGTTTCTATTGATCTAAGATTGTTTCGTGATATCTTTTACTCATACTACCTGTCATTATCACTTTCATTGATAAATGAATTGTTTTGGAAGTTCTTTCATTAGTTGTTGTCATGGTACGGCAACTTGACAGGACGCTTGCATGCTTCTACTTGTAGAGTTTATAATCGTAAAGAATGTGCATCACAAAATGCAAAAAAAAAAAAAAAAAAAAAAAAAAAAAGGGACAAAAACCAATGTGGATTTTGTAGGCGACAATATCTGACAATGATGGAAATATTTGTCCGGTAAGAACCTGATTGTAGTCATCCTCATCACTGGGCTCTTCTTCACTCTCTTCATTTTCCTGATCTTCATCTTCATCCTCATTTTCTCCTTCTTTCTTTTCCTTTTCTCCTTTGTTATTTTGCGCCTAGTCATGTGAAAAACAATCGAACAGAAGACTTTATCAGAGAACCAAAATAATTCACGTAAGCCACAAATATATTGTATTTATGTTTGAGAAAAGAATCCCTAAGATTCCATTCCCATGGTATCCATTTTTTTTTTTCCCAAACAGAAACAGCTTTGATAAGAGGTATAAGGGACAAATGGTCTTTTACCTCACGCTGTTCAAGCTTTTCAAATAGATCTAATTTGTGCAGCTCTGCAATGGAAAACATTTTAATCAGTATATGGTTTGATAAGCAAAAACTTGATTTTGTGAAAAACATTAGATCTTATCAAGTCTAAATATTTTATTTCACCTCAAAAACAATATCTCCCACACAAGGAGAGGGGAAAAAAAGTGACAGAAAGAAAGAAAGAAAGCAAATAAAACATTCAATCTCAAAGTACCAGAATCGGGATTCCATCGAACTCTCTTTTGACTAGGCTGTCTCTGCCATCCCTTTGAACCTGAGATTTTGTTTTTTTGTTTTTATTAGAAAGGATGCTGGCTTGGATGCCATTCTAATATATGATATATTTTTTTTCAACAAGGTTTTCAGAATGCAAACCTTCAGTTAGTTCCACAGGAAAACTTCTGTACTCTAAAATTTGCGAAAGAGAATCCCGTCTTATTGTGGTACTAACCTTGTTCCTGTCAGAGAATTTTTCTATCTCTGTGCTCTGTCCCTCTGAAACAAGATGAAAAATTTCCAATTTCCATGATCACAGTCAATTTATCTAAAAACCATGAAATTCTTCATAATTGTAACATGCTTTAGTACTCACTCTTTGATTTGGTCTCCTCAAGGTAGTAAGGAGAGGCTTTCCAAAAATTTTGCAACTTCAAACTTCGACGGACCAAGTTTTCTTCCACAATCACACCTTTTATATTGGGCAGCTCGGCATCCTGAAAACCACAAGAACGGCTCTGATATAAACGTGAAGAGTAGTAACACTTTTCTAAGTCAAACACATAACACTTTTCCCTTTTCGAGAATCGAAATCTAGCTGTACAATGGCAAAACCAAATACCGGAAAACAGATGAACGGCTCCTGCTTAGCATATCCGTGGCCGCCGCCGCCACCTCGATATCCACGGCCCCTCCCACGTCCTCTATATGCCATTTAATTTGCTTTAAAAAAAAAAAAAAAAAACCAGAAATCACTCTGTAACAGACTTATTCACGAAAACATAAATCTAAAGTACAAAATATGAAACAAATCAGATTATTAGACAACCCATATGAAAAAGAACAAAGGCATTAATCTTGTAAGGCTCAATAATAATTAGTATTTCTTCTCCAATCAACATTTAAAAAAAAAAAAAAAAAAATCCAAAGACCTTAAAAAACTTCGAACTCTACATTAAAAACACAAAAAACAACCCACTCGGTGGCCAAAGAGAGTTCCACATCCGCAATTGGGTGTCGCGTTGGAATAAAAAAAAAAAAAAAAGGAGAAGTTTTTCAATAGGAAATCAGCACACTTTAGAATTGAAATAAAGAAGGAAAAACCAATTCAATAAGGAAATTTCGGATCAAGAGGATTCAAGAGAGAAACGCTTACCTCAAAATTTCTACTTGCCCCAAAAAGTTACGCTGCAGAGAGCTTCTACTTCAGTGGAAAGAAAGCTTCAGTTGTGCTCCCGCGAAGAGGAGGGGAGAGAAAGAGACAGAGGGAGAAGAAGGCGCGTGAGAAAGGAGTTCGGGAAAGATTAATGGTTGGGGTATTTCTACAAATTTCAGAATATGTTGGGCTAAAACGTATTTTTTCAAAAGTTAGGGACCAAAATACAATTTCCAGAAAAATTCCTCAAATTTTATAGACACTAGAAAGACCAGCTCTTCAACTCGCCGCAGAAGGTGCTGTTCGACAAATCCATGGACTTGAAGCTCTTCAACATCCCCTACTTGGGCATCAGAGGACCAGAAAGCATATTCATCTGGAAAATAGAGTGTCGAGCTTCTGAAGCTTCCCAAGCTCCAGCGGGATCTAGTCGGACACGCTCCGTCAAACTGTACAAGCTCAGACAAGTTACAGATCTCAGTGGCGGAGGCAAGCGGCGGCAGGTAGACATTGAAGTTGTACAGGGAGACGCCGAAGACGGGGATTTGTGGCTTGTGGAGGGCGGTAGACGAGCCAGAGGAATAGGTCGATGACGCCGATCAGGAGGGATACGGCCAGGCCTTGCAAATAGCCATGTGGGCATCGCCTGCCGACCTCCGGCAGATGCGGTGGTCGGCGTTGATTTGTCTTCTATGAACTGAGATATGGCATATTTCATGAACAAATTAGCATGTATAATTTAGGGAGAAAACTTGAAATTTATCCTCTGTCTAAATAATGTTAACGTTATTGCAAAAATGACTAAATAGAAACTACTTATTAATTTTTTTTCGGTAAATAAGATGTTTCTCTCGATTAAAAGTTATGGTTTATATTTGCTGGTCAAAATCTGTCATTTATTTATTTGGTTATTTATAGTCAAAAGATAAAAGTAAGCGGCTGAGGCCTTTCAGTACATGCTATTTGTATGGTAGTGTTGAATGTTGATGGTCCTTTCATGCGATTTTTCTTTCCATAAATTGCTTGTTTGCGTTGCTATTTAAGAACATATACGATAGGAGGACGACTTGGCCAAATACAAATCTAAAAGACAAATTTGTTCAACTTCTACTGTTGAGGAAAAATAACCACCAAGTACATAATAAAGTAGCCCTTTAATTTCGAGAGAAGGAAAACAAAAAAAAAAAAAAAAAGGGGGTGGGAGAAGAAATAAAACAATGAAGCTAATTAGCTTAACTTATTTAGTACCTGTAAATGACAACATACTGAATAATAATAAGATTGCAAGTAAACAAACAATATTTAAGAATCAACTGATGTAGTACATTGGGTCGGGCAACTTGAAGGTCCTAATGCCTGTATTTGTCCCCAATATATCACTCCATTGATCCCCTATGTTGCCAACAATTCTATATCCATCCTTATTCTCCAACTTCTTCCTCTGTGCTGATTTGTATTCCACTGATGTTTTTCCTACGTACTCTGATCCTCTGCAATCATATAATATATGTATAATATATATATATATATAAATATAGAAAAGTAATGTTAAATTACCAGTTGGACGAAAATTATGTACCTCTGCTAAGCTTAGAAAGAGGATGATAATTCTGGTCAAACTTGCTATCAAATTCAGATACACACACATAATCAAAGTGGAAAATGAGAGTTTTCAAGTTTAAAAGTACCAAATTTATTATGATCTTAATCTTATTAGACTAATTTTTTTGTTTAATGAATCCAGATACCGAAAAGTGTCAAAAAATTCATGCAATTTCCCTCTAAACAAGCCCTAGAAAGTAGGAACTTAAAAATTTTCAAAATTAATTAGATATTTCAGCTAAAAGCATTACTTTATCATTTCAACTCCTATGCATTCATACATACTATGGGGACAAGAATTAAATACGACAAGATGTTTAGTAAAGCAGAGAAACAATATTGTTGCAATAAAACCAAAAAAGGAAAGAAGCTTAGTAAGCGAGAGACCAGAAACTAAAGTAGAAAACCACGTCAGTAGAAGTTAGTTAGAAGACACGTCATCGAAGTGTAATGATTGAATTGACACGTGTACTAATGATTGTAACATCCAAGCCCCCAGAAAAAACTATATATACGGGTGATAATGGGAAATTGATAAACTTTTGAAAAACAGTGAAAAATAGAGAAATTTAGATTTATTTGAGAGAATTCGATTCTCGTTGCTATAGATTTCACTAATTTCAATAAAGTTTAGTATTTTCATTGTTTGTTGTTGATCTAGATTTTGACACAAACACATACACATGCATATATATATATATATTTATACAAGTTTCTTTCTCTGTCTCTGTCTCTGTCTCTCACTCATAATCCTAATTTATCTTCATAGAGTTGAACAATACTAATTAATATTTTCGATTTTAATAGGTCAATTGAATATTAGTAAACACATGCGTGAATTCGTGTCTCCGTAGCATGATTAATAAATAATATGTTAGAGAATATATATACTTTCAAAGACCCACTTGAAGCTTTGTAAATTAAGAGCTTACTTGAGTAAAAGCTTATCCCACGTGTGGAATCCAACTCTCTTCATGTTGGTCGTAGTGATAGTTCTCTTGTCTTCTGTTCTGCCTGTAATGAAGATAACCTTGATCCCCAAAGACAACAATTTTTTGTAAAGTTTAAGTGTCTCCGGCAATGCTGGGGCTTTTCCTGTCAGAACCCACGCGTCGAACGATGTCGAATTGAATGGCTCTACCCTGATATATATATATATATATATATATATAAATAAAAGAATATCATCCCCATCATAACCAAATGAAAAGTTTAGTTACCTATAAATATAGATGTTTTTCATTTCAATATATGATTTTTCTGTAGGGGAGAGATGACAACTAATGTAAAAGAAGCTAATTAGGTTAGCCTCTTCTAAACAACTCATTTTATATTAAAATCTTATTTTAATTTATAAAATAAAAATAAATAAATAAAATGAAAGAATTTAAATATATATACACATATATAGTGATAATATCATACATGTATATATAGTGGTAATATCACACATGTCTTCATCATGTAATATATATTTATACGATTGTGAGGCCTGTAATTTTCTTTTATTGCAAAAAAATAAAAACACTTTCGGATTTTAAATCTGGTACCTCCTACTCAAACTCCAAGTTAGAAAACACAAAAGTACTTGAGTATAGCTTGGGAAAATCAGTCCGTACATGATCGATGCACGTCATCACGTATTCATGTTAGCAGTGATCTCTTAATAATTACTGAATGCAATGTGTGCACACTAGAGTAGTCTCATCGATGTCAAAGACCCACAAGTCCTTGCCGTCCTTGGAAGTGTTGAGACTCTTAGCATAGAGAATAGCTTCGTCAGTAACCATTTGTGAGTCTTTCCTGTACTCTTTGCCAAGCATGTAATGCCCTACGTAGCCCTCACACGCCGTGGGAATCGTTTTCCATCCAATGATATTGTTGGTCTCCACCGCCACCCGCCAACTCAGGCACGACAAACCGTCGACGTGTCTGCCTCCTGCACCGGACTGCGGTCTCAGGTTGTGAATTTGGTTGGTTATGGACGTAGGAGAGTCCTCTGAGCCTATGCCTGTTGCCACAAGTAAGGCAAGAGAGAAGAATAATAACAATATTATTCTTGCCATATTGCTCAAAAAGTTCTTGACCTATCTTTTGGAAGAGAAATTTTTATATACCTTAGGCGATTTGCATGAATTCTTTATATAGAGCGTCGTGCTTGTAATTAATTATTGACCCACGTTTTTTAATATAGTTAGTAATTAAATAGTTAATTATAATTAATGTCGGTGGTCAAAAAAACATTGAAATTCAGATGAGATGATCCGTTGAGATCTACATTGGAGAAGTATTAAGGGTTGACAACTTTGCGTACTAATTACTTGGGTGTCTCTTTATATATATATATATATATATATATATATATATAAATACTTGGGTACGACTACACATGGTATCAAATCTTCACACATGATACCAAATCTTCTCGTGTTAATTAATAATAAAAAGAAAAATTTCTTCTCGTGTGAATTGTACTTTTCCTCTGATTATATCCTATATGTATGTCTGTATGAATTGGTCAAACTCGCATTATTAATTAGTGAATAAGAAAAGTAACGCATATGTAAGTTTGATAAAGATCTCGGAACATTATAATATTAGATACGCAACTTTTTGAACGAACTCCAACATAAATATTGTTCATAATTTGAATACAGACATTTTAATATACACATTTTTCAAATACTCATTTACTTTTACATGCATTCGAATACTCATTTACTTTTACACGCATTCGAATGTATTCTAATATTAACATCCACACGCACATTTTATTAAAATATATGTACTCAAATTTTATAGAAGTGTGGTATCCAAAACTCACATTTCCATGCATATATTGTATTTGAATGCAATATCAATACTTGGACATCCAAACGCATCACAATTAAATACAAATTATTACAGTCACAAGCTCAAGAATTTTTGTAAGGGTTAATAATTATGTACGTAGGTAAATACTTAAGGGGTGTAGATTAGTTTGCCGTTTTGCATTTACATGTAAAATCATTTTTTTTTTTAATTCTACTTCTGGTTATGGTATTTTTCTTATTAAAATTTGAATTTATTGTCTGAAAAGTGGATCTGAATACCAAAAGAGAGTTAGATTTTCAATTCTTTTGAAGGGGCTATATACAAGTTTTTCATGCATATATACTTATATATACGTAGGTTAAAAGAAATTGAGGAAGGCTCGATCTTCCTGGGCCTTAATTGTCCAAGTCGTCCTTGCTGATACCTCTCTCATCATTCTATCTTAATTTATGCATGGTTTCACATTTGTAAGCATTCGTTATTGCTTTTTTTGAGCAGAATAAAAATTTAAAATTATCTTGTGAGTTTTTGTTTTATATTTACTGTAAAAATTGTAGAGTTTTTTTAATGCCCAACAAAAAACACTTTATGTAGAGATAGTACATGAATCGACCTTATGTGGCAATTAGCCAAAGCCATCATCTTTATTCTTTCCGGTCAGTACTGTTCAAACATGGCAGGAGTATTGGAATAAACTTTAGAAGCCCAATACAATCCCTCGTCTCAAGCTACTCTGGTGGCAACTAGTCAATGCTGCCATTCCTCTCCGTGCAAGGCTTCTGAATGTTCCAAATTCAAGACCGAGCCTGTCTCCTTTGCGGCTCGAGAAACTGCCTCTCTTATTTGGGAATGCGATTTAGCGAAAAGAATGCTCAAGACACACCCGCAAGAGGCATTTCTTACTCTTTACAGTCTGTATTGCCCATTCATCTATTTGGAAATTAAGTCCGAAATGAAGTCAGCCACAAAGCTAGGGCACCAGACATCAATCAAAGCTATCCGAGTCATCTCTCTTCCTCATCGGTGTCCCCCGCCGGATGGTTGGACAAAGATCAACTTGGAATGTCTGCAGCTTCCTTCTCCAAAGGAATTGCCTTCAATGCCGCTATTGCTGGAGACCATGCCACACCAAGGTACTATATCATTTCCTCTTGTTAGGCCCAATTAAATGTAATTCCCTGCTGGACTATATTTTCTAAGGTATAGTTAAAGCTAGCTTGTAACACAGTTTAGTTAAATGGGTCCGTTTTTGTGATCACATTGGTGAGATTCCCATGGAAGATGTCCCTGGGGAGATAGTATTTATACTCTTCGACTCTGGGAAATGGTTCCCTGATTTGTAACGTATCCTTTTGTTTAATTTGCAATGATATATATTCTTATCTTTTAATTTCCCGATCATTTTCTAAAGAAGCAATCAAAGCGTTATTTTGAGTGAGATCAATCCTATTGTTGTGATCAATGATAACATGATCTATATAGATTCATTAATGAGAAATGATTAATAAAAAAAAAAAAACCTAGGAACATTACTGATGCAAGGCACCTTAATTAACTAATTAAAAGTGGATCTTATTTACGGATCTTTGTATACTGTGTGCTGTTGACACTATCGATACATACCCTGAATATTAAAACACAGAGACAACCAAAAGGAAAGAAAAAGGAGAGAGAGAGAAAGATATCAGGAAGGAAGTGAAAAAAAAAATTAAAAAGAAAGAGAAAACTTGTAAAATACGATAACATAATATCTCTTACCCATAAAAAAGGGAACGTTATAATGTCTCCTTGAATGGTTCAGAGAACGTAGTACATGGGGTTTGGCAACTTAAAATTTCTGTAGCTGAAATTTGTCTCCGAGAGATCACTCCATTGATCTCCTATGTTCCCAACGATTCTATATCCAGCATCCTCCAACTTCTTCCTCTCAGCTGACTTGTATTCACTTACTGTTTCGCCTGAAAAAGGTGGTCCTCTACAACCATATAAAAGTAGTTCAAATACCAATATATATATATATATTTATATTAAATGGAGAGGAGGGATTAACGTCCCCCCTCAAATTTATTAAAAATAAAATACAAAAGAAAACATAATAGATAAAATCAGAATCCAGTCTTAATACTAATATATACATATATATATATGTATATATATATAGAAAAGAGGAAGAGGTAAAAAAGAGGAACGTAATGCTGTTTTTCACAAAGAGTAACACTGAAATTTAACTAGTTATGATTTCACAATCAAGAACAAATTAGACCAACTTGATATTTTATGTTAAGAGAGCTTACTTGTGTATAACTTTTTCCCAAGTGTGAAATCCAGCACATTTTAGATTTTTCTCAGTGAAACTTCTTTGGTCATCTCTTCTTTCAGTGAGGAATATAATCTTAATCCTCAGACATAATAACCTTTTGTACAGCTTAAGACTCGCCTGCAACGCTGGGCCACTCCACGATATGACCCAATCATCAAACGATGTGGCATTGTAGGGCTCCACCCTGTTAATATTGTTGCGATTATCATGAATACACAACAAACATATATACTTATAAGCTTAGTGGTAATTTTACTCTAATTTCAGTATCCAGTTCGAAGATCTCCCATCCTAATTAAAACAAAAAAATAACACAAACGTCTAATGTGCCATTAATACATGAGAAGTGCTTATCTTTTCGAATGATATGCCACACTAAAAAAAAAAAAAAAGCATAAGTGGTATCTATTAATGTAGTTTCGTTACTTCCCCTTTTATGTTAAATAAGCAAAATACTTTAAAAGTAAGTAAAGAAAAGATGTTATAAGTCTAAAGCCAAAAAGTAGAAAACTAATTTTTAAAAAACAACAAAATCAAACAAAACAAGAAAAGTAACTGAGAAGTTGTTAGGATTTTTTTTTCAATTTATAAAATCCATCCCTTTACGAGCCCTAAGTTTATAGGAGGTCTTTTTCTATTAAGACTTTTTATTTATTTATATTTCCCAAAAATTCACCTTTACTAATTTTTTTGACCCAGAAACGACAATTTTTATATTAAATTGAATCATATTAACTTGGGACATAAATTAATATCTTACTTGAACATAAATTTGAACATAGATTGACTTTACACAGTGAGTGAGCCATAAATTTTTATCAATAGGGCCGTCCGGTACTACTATATTGGTTTCTGGCAAGTTTTCGTGACTCTTAACACATTGCATAGACAATAACTAGTTAGGCTTGAAAGTGATATTAGTCAAACATTTTGGTATTAAATAAAATAACTTATTGTGGGCTGAATTTAAATTACTTAAGCTCTCTTTGAAGACAAACTAGAGATGGTGTTTCACCATCTGAATTTTAAAATCTTAACTTTATATTAAACTTTTCTTCTCTTCAATTTTAAAAAAATTTAAACTTTAAAAGTCCATAACTTTCTCATTTTAAATCGGAATGAGATGAATTTTATGTAAAAATACTAATAACGATGAGACGAACAAGACAATATCCATTTTACATATTTTTTCTGAACGCATTTCAAATTTTTGTATAATTTTCTATATCACGGATTTTTTTTCAAAAGTTTTCTTTTCAAACATGTATTTCCAACCCAACTTTCAAAACACCATATCAAGATGTTCTCCCAAATGGGCCCCTAGTGTAGATACATAACATAATTAAAAAAAAAAAAAAAAAAAAGTGGAGGGACCTTCATTAGCGTTGTCACTAAGAAAGGAAAAGAAAAGAGCACGTACGTACCCAAATCCATATCTGGCGTAATAAGGTAAGGTAGAGAGAGAAGTATCATCGACATCAAAGACCCACACGTTCTTGCCGTCCCTGGGAAGTCTAAGGCTGTTGGCGTAAGCTAAAGCTTCTTTTATGACCGCTTGCGAGTCCTCCGTGTACTGGTTTCCGTACATGTACTGCCCTACAAATCCCACACATGCTTCCGGGATCGTCTTCCAGTGAAGATTGTTGGTCTCGAAACCCGATTGCCAACTCGGGCACGGCAATTCATTGTCGAAGCGGCGACATCCTCCGTTGCCCTTGCCGCCGCGGCAACTCGGACTCCGGAGGTCGAAATTATCTTGGGCTGCTGTTGCCACTATTAGTAAAACAAATATCATGAACCTTCTTGCCATGCACATCATGGCCACCCTATATATCAATTCGCTTGGCTCTCTCTCTATATATATATAAATATAAATAAATATCTTTGGCTTGGCATATCTTGATCTTAAATAGGCTCTTTTATCTTAAACTAACCTCAGATTTTGATGGAATTACTTGGGATGCCATTTATCTGCTTTGTCATCGGGTGATATCCAAAGTAATTTGTAAGATAGTACATGATAAATGAATGCACTTGGGAAATATATGCACTTTGGTGACCCGACGTCTTCCGCGCATATAATTATTTCCCACATTGCTTGCTTGTGTTGGATTCAATAATTCATTAAGTGGGTTACAAGCAATTTACTTTTATGCATCGTAAAGCAGTGGTCCCTAATTAATATATATATATATATATATATTTAGCTTACAAATGTATAATCCAAACTCTATATCTCATAGTAGAATCATATATGAAATTAATTTAAGATATTTGATAAAACATAGTTAATTGAATTAATATTAATTAGTTATTTTTTTAAAGCTAATTCAATCTGATAGACACTATTAAGCGAGAAATGATTTTCTACACATTAGTATGATCATATTAAAAGATAAAAGGAAATAATGGGAATTTTACAGATTTTTTTATTACAGCTCCCACTTCCGATGTACATATATATATATATATTTATGAAAACTGTATACATATGTAACGTATATTATGCACAATATTGACCTATAAAATAAATATCTTTTACCATTATCAATATTGTTTCCTTTTGCTTGGAATATAGATTTGCTTATAGGTTTCTTAATTGAATGAGACCGATTTTGTTAATAAATTCAGGAACTATTTCTCTCATTAATTTCGAATATAGGGACAGAAACCAAATTGTACAATTACCTATAGGAATCAAATCAACCACCGGAATCCTATTACCATATATATATATATATGTATGTGTGTGTGTGAAACTGATTTCAATAGTGAAACAGTTTTGATATCATGTTTTCATTAGATTTCAATTTTAAAACTTAAAATACTCAATTTCTTTTTAATATAATACCGTCGATTTTTTTTGGTAGAGAAAATATACATCTCTTAATTTTTACCATCCAACCATTTGCATTACAATGTAAATTTGCAAATAAGTAGAAATTAAACTGATTAAATGCTCTAAACATTAAAAATTCACATCCAATTGCCAACTTAAATTTCCCTGCTTTTTCCGTAAACCCGGTATGCTTAAGAACCCAATCAAGCATATGCCACCAAAAAAAAAAAAAAAAAACCGTATACATTTAACGTTTGTTATGCAGCAATAAAACAATCGTCTTACCAAGATTAATGTTGTTTCTTTTTACGCATGTGTGTGTGTGTGTGTGGTGTACATACATTTTTTTTTTTTTTGTTGTAAAAACGCATTATTTTTAAAATGACAAGAGGAGGTAATTACATCGGAAATCTAGCGCATATTACTTTTGTACTTACTTAACCTTTCATCTCATAGGAAGATCCCAATCATAGTCAAATAATAACGTCGCACCGTCTCGAGCCCTCGTCAGAATTTTTTTTTTCTATTAAAAAAAAATCTTAGGTGTTATGTTTAAAGGTTAAAGGGTCATTATGTTGAAGTATAAATTTATAAAAAAATAATGAGAGGAGACAACAAATAAAAAAAAAATAGCCATCTCAATTAGATTGACACCTATTAATAATTTCACCTCCCACCAAGGATCTCCACCTTAATTTTATTAAAATAAAAGAAAAAACACAAAAGTTAAGAAAGGCAAAGAAAATTCAACCCAAAAGGGCAAAAAGGCCAATTAAAGAGGGGGGGGGGGGGGGGGGGGGGGTAGGGGGTGGTGTATGGTGTGGTGGGTTTGAGAAACCTACCCATAAGAATAATGACATGTTTATTTACCTGTAATCGGAGTGATCATGAATCGGAATGAGTAGGATTCGGAGTGGACTCTATTCGGAGTCAGAATATGCCGTTTACTTGGATTTCAGGAATCAGAGTCGGAATCACTGTCAATCCTATTCATGCGTTTACTTAGAATATGAATCGGAGTCAGTTGCTGTAAATTTACTTGTATACCCCTTTATTTATTGTGTTTTCAAAAATTAAAAAATTGATCAATGTTTTTAATTTATTATCATACTGTCAATCAAAAGTAAAATAATCATTATGATATTAAGACAGTAAAGTTAAATTGTATGATTTTTTGTTTAAAAAAAATTAAAAGAGTAAAAAAATGAAATAAAATAAGTAAAGTATAAAAAAATATAAAAATAGAAATATAATAATAGATTGTGATAAAAAAAAGTTTATTTATTTACTCTAATAACATTAATAGTAATTAGGACAGTTATATAATATTAAATTAATAAAAATAAATTATATTTGATTAATAAAAATAATTAATATAGGTTATTATTTTTTTAATACAATTTTTAGCAAATAAACTAAGGATAAAATGGTAATAATACTATGAAGATTATTTTTTACATAAAAAAGATAAAATTTGGGATAACTAGTTTGTTCTAGTAAACATTTAACTTTTTTTGAAATATAAATTTGCTTAAGAAAACATAATGTTGAAATAAATTTCTAAAATTAAAATTGGGGGCAAAATAGTAATTTAACTTTAATATCATGAGTGAAAGTGCTAATCCGGGGGCTTGGGAATGCCAATCCTTTATTCAATCCCAAATTAATGTGGGCCCCACACACTTTCACTCCCATTCCAAGATAAAAATAGTAAGTAAACATAAGATTGATTCTCATTCTCTACTCCGATTTCCTATTCCTAAAAATAAACAAGCCATAAGAAGAGTCTGACGCCAAGAGGAATGGCTAGGTCCAAACCTTTGAAAATAAGATTGAAAAATATAAATCATTAAAAACGTTGTTAGTAAAACCCAGATGAAAAAGTTCAACAAAGAAATCAAAATTCCTCAAGAGCAACACCTTTAAAAAAAAACTGTTGAAGAGATTGTAATAACTCTTAGAAGTTGAAAGGCTAAAAGTCTCACATTAAAAAATATAACAAGCAAAATGTTTAAATATAAATAAGTATATGTAGGATCATGTATGTGCTACTAGGTATCATGCACCACACACGCATGGGTGAATGGGCGCTTTTGTGACACATTCTCTCAATGAACTACTAAAAAGTTTTCTATTTTATTTGCTTGCGGTTTTTTTTTTTTAATTTAATATGGATTATTGATTCAATCAATTATGATTTAGCACTTAAATAAAATGATTTTAGATTTAATATGAATTGTTATCTAATAATTATAATTTAATAATTAGAATTAAATGACGTGGCTTAACAGTTATATCTGTTGACCAATAGATGTGTTGTAAAATTACATAAAATGTCTTTTGACCAAACATTGTATCTGTCGAGTTGAATCTTTTTACGAACAGACACATATTTGGCTATAAAATAAAACTCCAAATTGATATTAGATTTCACTTTTTTTTAGTAATTTAATAAGATTGCTACTTATTGAATTCAAGGGTTTGTGGTATATTAGAGATAATTTGCAACAAAAACCCTTTAGCAAATTCTGTAATATGGGCAAATAAAACCATCCGGCCGATAGTAAATTTCTTACACTGCAAACCATTTGTCTCATTTTTCTTTGTATCAAAACAGTTTTTCACGAACTTTTTTCAAGAAAGACAACCCAAAAAAGGGCTAAAAAAACCAGCTAGAAGAAAAAGAAAAACATAAACTAAACTAAAACTAGACCAAGCATGTAGATTCTGATGCCAGAAGGAACAATTAGGACCGTATCTTTGAAAATCAGACAGACATCATTAAAAATCTTGCGAGTAAAACTCAGAAGAAAAAAATCCAGTTGAGAGAAAAAAAGTATCGTGCGCTTGACTTGAACTAAAACCCACCAACTTAAAAAAAATAAAATACAAAAATCAAGAGCAAAGCCCTTGAAGTATCGTCTTTTCTTTCGAAATACAATCTAAACTTCTGAATTTTTTTTTTTTTTGGAGAAAATATACCATTTGTCATGGTCAATTTTTTTAAAGGTATTCTATATTCTCTGTGCTAGAAATTTACTTTATATATTCAAACACTTATATCATTACAGCGCGTAGCTCTATAGTTTCTTGTGGAAACTGTATTCGATTTCGATGATCATAATAGCTGTCATATCATACTCACCAATATTTGACTCGAATTTATTATTTATTTTTTTTGGTCCTGTTCATTGTTCATTCAATTATTAGTAGTCATATTTGCCAAACAAAATTGTTAGTATAGCCATGATAAGAAAACGTTATGTCTATCTATCTACTTTATATTTGAAAATTTCTTAAAATCTTAACCGATACGGTAGATGTGCAATAAAATCAATCATGTACGTCACAAAGAAAAGGACGAATAAAATATTGGTACGTACAAACCAATAATCGATCGAATATAATTATTGATATAGGTCCCACCTGACTAGTGTTGGAAAAGTGATTTTAAACCATTTAGAGATCCAAATTTGAATGGACCTATTTAATAAAAGTAACGAGTTTTGGTGAATTTGTGTTTTTATCATGAGGAGATCGAAATCATATATTCATACACTCAAAATGATATTTGGGTGAATGAGAAATTGATGCTCAAAATATGTCAAATGAAATAAAATTTTGTTAGAAAATTACTTATAAATGTAGAGCCCGGCCCACATTGTTTGGGCATAAAGGCTTGATGAACTTTATAAGAATTTGTACTTGTAGACTGAGGTAAGATGGTTTACCTAAAAGGCTCTCTCACACGCATGGTGGGGTGCAAATCATCGCCCCGGTAGGTTAGGGGCCCAACGTGGGCAACGCGAATGTCAGTTCGTCGAGCTTGCTCTCGCACGGGTTTTAATTTGCAAATCTTTTTTTGCTCTTTTCATCATAAATTTAGATTTTTTTCCCCAGAATATCAACAGCCGTTTGTTGATATTCCACAGCTTTAGTGTGTAGTTTAATATGGACATTAGTGCATGATTAATCTAAAATTAATCAAAAGATTAATGGATTGCATTATTTCTCATTAATCTGGATTAAAACTAATTGATTTTGGTTTTGTAATATCCTTTTTTGAAGCCTATAAAAGAAGGCCTCCACAAGCTCGATGAACACACACTTGAACATACAACATAAGTTCTTATTTCTTTGTTATTTTCTCTGTTCTTGGGCATTTTTTCTTGTAGTCGGTTATTGTTGTTTTTGGTGATAGAGGGAAGGCTTTAGTTTCAAGTTCGTTAGAAGTGGTTTTTGATCATGCTAGACTACCGTTACTCGTCATTGTATCCTGGAAGATAGACGTCTATTGAAACCTTGTGCACTTACTGGAGGGGACGAATTTGTTTTAAAGAAAGCGTGTCTTACATGCTTCGACGATCTTCTTCTGTGTGTTGTTTCATTTAAGTTAAAGTTAAATTTCGGTTGTAATAAATTTTTTTATATTATAATTATTCATTTGTTTGTTGTTAATGCTCCATTGTTTTCTAACAATAAGTAAGATAAGGACAAATACCTCGTGATTAGGCTGCAATATAAACCATGGAAATCGATACAGAGATAGACAAAATAACCCAAAAAAAAAAAAAAAAAAGCTACAATACACCCGCAAATGTAGTAGGGCCGATGCCTATACACATAGCCTTGTACATATATTACTCAAGTGCCTAGCTATAAGAAAGAAAGGCTTTTTTCATCATTGCTCAAAATAAACTAAGAATATCTTTTACTGATATATCAATTTCGCTATAACACACGAAATCATAGCATCATATTTATAATATAATATGTTGATTATTTAGTTCAAGTACTTATATATATATATATATATAAATGGACATATAGGTCACGGGTAATATTTATAAGTAAATTAGCTTTCAACTGATGTAGTACATGGGGTCAGGCAATTTGAAGGTCCGATCGCCGGTATATGTCCCCAAGAGATCACTCCATTGATCCCCTATATTCCCAGCAATTCTATATCCAGCATTCACCAATTCCTTTCTCTGAGCTGATTTGTACTCCACTGCCGTTTTGCCTGAAAAAGATGCCCCCCTATATGTACACACACACCATACATATATATTTGTTAGTTGACAAATTATAATGTGACATATACATTGTAAGCAAAAATAAAAATGAAAAAGAAAGTAATAATTATTAATTTAGTCACGATGATCACAAAGTTCACCATCATATATGTATTAATATAAATGAAGGGTGTAAATTAACATAATTAAAGAGACTTACAATTTTCTAGTTAGGTTGATAATTAATTAATCATTAAACAACTTGTCCTATATCAAGCCTTACGTTTAATTTATTAATGAATGAAGAAGTTATAGCAAGCCTTTAAGGCTAACAAATCTAGAATATAAGAAGTATCTAAAAAATCTTATTAAAAAGGTAATCAAACGAAACCAACTGGAATGGTAAAACGATCTACTATTTTTATAAAGAATATATAGGCCTCGTTTAAAAAAGTCAGCACTTTAAATAACCATTTAGTAGGTGAAGGTCAATATGTATATAAATATATACGTTATCGGAATATATATGTGGTATCCAATGTGGAGTCTATTAATTAAAAAATATCCCACTTGACAATTTATAATAACAATAATAATAATTAAGAGCGTACTTGAGTAAAAGTTTTTCCCAAGTGTGGTATCCAACACTCTTTAGATTGGTCTCACTGACGGCTCTTTGGTTTTCTGTTCTTCCTGTGAGGAATACAACCTTAATTCCCAAAGATAGTATCCCGTTGTACAGCTTTAGACTCTCTGGCAATGCCGGCGCGTTCCCCTTCGATACCCATTTATTAAACAACGTCGAATTGTATGGCTCCACCCTGAAATAATTTTAATATATACAACTGTTTTTATTGAAGATGATAACCATTTTTTTTTTTTAAAGAACTAACAGGGATAGAACTCAAAAAATGGATGAAATCAATAAATGCATCCAGATATATATCCTAATTAATTAGTTTGGCATTTTCTTAATATCTTATTATTAATAGGTTCATCATAAAATTGAATAACGACTATGAAAGTTCTCTGCATATCTGTACGAAAGAATATTCTTATGCTATCGTTTATGGACCATATGCAATGTTGTGACGAAAAAAATTATTCATGTCACTTAATTATGCTGTACTAACTATTCGATAATTGTGGGGCTACTTGCAACTGGCAAGGCTCAATATTTCTAACTAAAAAAATAAAACCACTGACAATGCCTATGACAGTTTGTCTAGTGGCACTACAAGTTTGGATGGGATGGGAAAGGTTTCGGTTCGATCCTATACTTTACATTTGATCAAAAAAAAAAAAAAAAAAAAACAGTATGCCTATGATGGTTTGTCTAGAGTCATTGAATGTTTGGGTGGGGTGGAGAAGGTTGTGGTCGACTATATGCAGCTAGCGAGGCTCATGTCAGTTTCACTCTCAGGTTCGGATTTAAAATTTTCATTTTAGTTTTTGTTTTTTGTTTTGTTTTGTTTTTTTTTTTTTTCCTAAAAGTTAATATATTTCACATAAAAATTCTATTAAACGGTGTACCAAATACAAGCTCATTTCTCCCAAATTAAAAAAAAAAAAAAAACATAGACAATGCCTACGACAGTTTGTCTAGTGGCACCGAAAATTTGGGTGGGGTGAAGGAAATTGCTGGTGCAATCTTGCTTTTGTATGTATATATATATATATATATATGTGTGTGTGTGTGTGTATAAAACAATGACTACTGTGTGTTTGTTTAGAGACACTGGGAGTTTGGGTGGGGTGGGAAAGATTACAGATGCGATCCTACTTTGTACTAAAAAAAAAAAAAAAACGGACAATTTCTATCCGTATCAAAAAGAAACCTAATATGTGTTTTGCATCTATATATATAAGGTACTTTTGTAGTTTTACTATATATGCGCCTTTTTTTTTTGGTTTGACTACTTACCCAAATCCATGTTTGGCGTAGTAAGGTAGGTTAGAGAGAGTAGTCTCATCTACATCAAAAACCCACACGTTCTTGCCGTGATTGGAAAGGTTGAGGCTCTTGGCGTAGAGAAGAGCTTCGTTAGTGACTACTTCCGAGTCCTTCCTGTACTCACTGCCGAGCATGTAGTTCCCTACATAGCCCTCACATTCCTCCGGAACCGTTTTCCAGCCAATGACGTTGTTGGTCTCGACCCCGAATCGCCAACTCAGGCATGACACTCCGTCGATAGGGCTTCCACCGGCACCGGATTTCGGGCGGAGAAGGTGGATTTGGTTTGTTATCATAGGGTAGTCAAAAGAGTGGGCTGTTTTTATAACAATTGTGGCAAGAAAGAAGAATAACACTATTCTTGCCATGCTCTATTATGAAAGCCTAATTATAATTGGTCTGTCTCTTTGGAATTGGAATGAATTTGATATCTATGTGTCGGCAATAATTTGCTTTATATAGAATCGTCGTTTGTCAACTGACCCGGGTTTTAGATATAATTACTTGGGATGCCAGTTTGGTTTGTGATTGTCGGAGGTCGGGAGCATTGGAGTATAGGTGCAATCGGAAAACGACATATCATAGTTCGTTTGAATCACTGTTTTGAAATTTTTTTTTTTTTACATAATTTAAAATTTTCTTCTATTAAAATTCAAAATTTCTTTTAAACATATAATCCAAACTTGAATTTTTTTTACGTAATTAATCCTTGTGATTATCTCACGTACGTTCGATTCAATAATTTATTAAGTGGTCTACTACAATTATTACATGCATTTGGTACACATGGACTAATGAATTACCTGCCACTTACATAATTAGCAAATAACAAAACATGTCACAAATAAGTTGGACTTTAGACTTCAATGCAATAGAATAATTAATTTTTTTTTTTAAATTTTGGTGGAATATTTTTAAAATTTCTAGAACAGTACTATATGATGAATAATGTTAAAATGTAAATAATTTTACCAAACGGCCGCCCTAGGCGCTTATCTCTTTTTTTTGCCATATTTCTTCATTATTTATAAAGCTCTCTGTCTACAATCTTCCCACCGAAAGAGGATTCTCAGTATGATTTCTTGTCGGACTATTATCTACTATATTATTTTTTTTCCCGAATAAGAAAGTTTTATTTAAAAAGAGAACATAAAAGATATTACAATTAATAATTTGTTTTGCAGGCATTTTTTTTCTTCAGAATAATCGTTTTTTTTTTGGGCATATTATTAAATTTTGCAATTTAATTCATAAGGATCAACTCTAATAATGGTAGGGGTAATTTATCAAAAGATTTGACGAGGTCTACTTTATATCTTTCTAAGTTGCGTACACATTAACTGGTGCAAATAAATAGATCCCCCACCATATAATAGGCCTTTCCTTGTTTACCGTATATATAGGTCGATTGTGTTTAGATCTTATTATTTGTATTTGACTTGATCATACATGTTTAATTATGAATATTAATGTTAGGACCTAACTCTGATCTCAATTCAATATTTCTAATTTGTATAATATGTTAATTGTCATTTATTTTACAAGTGTTTAAAATATTTAAATCAATTAATTGGAATTACATGATCATTGAAAAGATGACAGTTTACTGTTATTTAAAACATTAGGGCCGGGGTTAAAGTGGAGAACCTTACCATCACTCATTTTATTCATTTGATCGAATGAACGGCATTTTAACTTATAAACATATTATTTCTATCAAGAAAATATATTTTCACAATGTGAATCACGTTCTGTAATTTTTTGTCTTCTTCCCTTTCGGCTTTTTCTTCAATGAAATATCCTATCTTTTGAGTTATTCAATGTGAGGACTGAAGAATTTGGGTTCTGGAGGGGAGTAAAAAAATAGAATAAGCTTTCATTAATTCTGAAAGAGTCGAAGGTGCGAAAATCTAAAAATGTGAATCACATTAATTAATTAGCTAAGTTGCTGAATCCATTTGCATTTGAATAATCACTAGCTAGCTAGGTAAAACTATATATATCTTTATTTTTTTAAAGGGAAAAAGCTATATGTCTTTATAATAATTTTTACCCGTATGCTATATTAAAATATTTGTTTTATTGATATGAATCGCTTAATTTATGAACGTTTAAAATAGATAATGTAAGGACATGACCAAAATCAAAGATTATGTTTTAAGAGAAAGTAACACTCCACTTGGGTTAACATACGTGTTACTAATCTATTACAAATAAAGTGCCCCATTCTAGCTTCTTCTTCTTCCTTTTTTTTTTTTAAAAAAGAAAAGAAAAATACATATATAATAGGTCTATAGGAGGTAAAAGTAAACCCATATATAAAAAGGAATGAACAAGGAAAAAAATCCAAAAAATATCTACAGTATAAGGCTAAGGAACAAGAAGAATGCTATTAAAAAGAGCAATTGGTTCAGATAGTCCATGAATTTTTTAAAAAGTGACGGTTTGTTTATTGTTTTATATTTTTTTTAGTCGAGATGACCATAAATTCTTAAAATGTTGATCATTTTAGTCATTTCTGTCCAATTCTGTTAATTTCTATTAAAATGAGAAGATATTTTAATAATTTACTAATAAATAATTGTAAAAAATTAAAAAAATTATCTCTCTCTCTCACTCTCAATTATTTTCTCAGATTTACGGAGGGGGGGGGGGGGGGGGGGGGGACTTTGGATTCGGTTTGGGGGGCGGGTTTGGTACTTTCGTCCGTGACCCAAATTGTTCGAATTGAATAAGTCAAAAAGATATTATTCATTGAAGAAAAGCCAAAGGAAAGAAGACAAAAAATTACAGAACGTGCTGTGAAACTATACGAACGACAAGGACACGACACTGAGAGAAACTAAAACTAAAACTAAAAAAAGCACTAAAACCAACCATCATAATTTAGTGATAATTTTATAATTAATTTCATTTCTCTCCATCTCTAAGTTAAAAAAAAAAAAAAAACACCAAGGTTTCTCATTTCTGAGTTATTCACTGATGTTGCAGAATATATCATGATAATTGAATAAAAAATTTACTCGATATTAATTAAGCGCACGGCTTGTTATTTTTCTGGCCTTCATGAAATTTTTTTAATAAAATTTTTATTAGTAGTAAGCAACCTAATTTGAATCATTGTGCATATGTTATGCCATATGCATATATGCAAAGCATTTTATGTGATAAATGATGAGAGAATAATTAGTATAAAGAAAAACTAATATTACATGACATGATCTCAATTAGGTTAATTTGTACCTTTTAGTAATTAATCTTATTACATGCTATAAGCTCACAACTCACAGCAATTACTAAAGAGACAAGTGTACAAAGTTTCCCCACGATCTCCTAAGCAAACTTTAACCCCTTTTATATTTTTACTTTTTAAAGGACTCACTTCGACCCATACATTTATCTTTTGAATCAAGGATCATTTATGTAAACTGTCAAATTAAAGTTATGCTTATTTACAAAATTGAAAAAAAAAACAAAGCTGACTAAACCGTACTGATATAAATATCCTTATATCGAATTTGAGAAAAAAAAAATATATTCCTTCTTTAAAAAAGCCGCATTATATATTTCGTAGCCATATATAGAAAAAAAAAAAAAAAAAAAAAGCTGTATAACCCACACTGACACCCTTGATTTCACGTAGTTGAATCCCAAACAAACTTAGAATCATATCCTCCATTGTGTGAATTTGTGAGTTAATTTGGTAAATGGAATCGGTTATAATATAGTTTCATTTTCTAGTATGACTTGGTCGATATGAAATTCATTCATGGATTGCAATTTGAATTAGTTTTTACAAACTTTTTTTTTTTGGGGTTAATTTTCTGTATGAGTCAATATATTTTGACAATATCTTTTTCTCTACTGGAAAGGAAATGTAATCGGTAGAGAATACATTTTAGCTTTTACAAATATGTTTACTTTCCTTAAATAATGTAGATGCAATCTAAAAAATTTGAAAAATTAAAATCACATTACTCACAAAAATCGTTAGAGAAGAACTTTCTATTTAAAATCCAAAACACTAGCAAAATAAAAAAGAATGTTCGTGGAGAATAAAAAAGATTTTCTTCAATAACGTTTGTTATCAAATAATTAAAAAAAATTCTTCCTCCCTCAAATTGGAAAAAGACTGTAAAAAATAACTAACCAATTTGAAACGGATATTTAAATTAAAAACATTAATCCTTAATTTAAGGAGAAAAAATCCGGATGTAAAATAAATATGTCAGAATATATTTATTTTCCATAAATGGTAAACCTAATAAAAGGAAAATTTGAGGAGAAAGTAAACATGGAAAAAAAGAGTGAAATTCAAAATTTGTTTAAATTTACAAATAGGTTTTAAAATGTTTTTTTTTTTGTTTTTTGTTTTTTGTTTTTTGAAAGAGGTGTTCAAAACTGATCATTTTGTGTAAATAATTCGTAGGTCGAGATTGTTGTATTTTTGGATTTCAATATTCAGAGCCTTTCATGTTTTTCATGCTCGCACAAGTTCAAGACCTCAAGACAATTATCTCTATCTTTTTGTAAGCAATTTCATGATTGTCAATCTTAACTAAACTAGCTACCAGTTTTAGACGTTGCTTATTCTGTACTTGATTTTTCTTGTTTTTCTATCTCACTCATTTCTTGGTGTGGCAAAAATGGCAAAAACGACCTATTGACTTTAATTTTAATTTATTTAATTATCTTTTTATTATCATTTGAATAGGAATAGGTTTTAGGGTTTACAATTTAAGGGTTTCTTTAGTACTTTGTTATAAGTTTTGATCATATTATTAATAAAACCCTTTTAGAATTTTCTCAATCTATTATGCATAGTTTTCGATACTTTCTAAGTGTATTCATTATGCCTCTGTTACAGTCGCAGTTGCTAGTACATATTTTGATTGAAAATATTATAAAAATGTTTAGGCTTGTTTGACATTTAAATTTAACTTCAATTAAACTGTATTTTTTCATCTTAATTTTTTTTCCTAAAAAGTCAACAAAATTTATAATTAGTTTTTTAAAAGTCAACTAACTCAAACTTAAAAATTTCATCTTCAATTAGTGAACCAAACACAAGCTTATTGAAACCCACGAAGTGCTGCTAATAATATGAATAAAATTAACAATAAAGATAGCGGGAATGTCTGCATCATAAATAGGTCAATTTTGATTTGTTATTTCTATAGACAGATAGCCAAGGGGACGAGTAATAACATTATACTTGCAATGTAAATATAATCAATATTTATATGTGTGTGTGTATGTGTGTGTAAATAGTTTGAACATGACGTACCCAAATCCATGTTTGGCGTAATAAGATAGGTTAGAGAGTACTGTAGTCTCATCAACATCAAAGATCCACACGTCATTGCCGTTGCCAGAAAGGTTGAGGCCCTTGGCGTAGTGAAAAGCTTCTCTAGTGACCACTTTTGAATCCTTATTCCTGTACCGCGCTCTAATTACCAAAGCATGTAATTGCCTACATAAACATATCACATTCCTCCGGAATGGTTTCCCAGCCAATGACGTTGTTGGTCTCGACGCCAAATCACGAAACTACGTCGATGTCGCTGCCACCGGCACCAGATTTTGGTCGGAGAAGGTGAATTTGAATAAACAGGATAATCGAAACCAACAACTTGGGCAGTTGTTGCCGCAAGTAGTGTGGCAAGGAAGAAGAATAGCAACATATTATGTTCAATATCACCTAACTTGTTTCATAAATTCACAATCTTTGAGAGCACAAGTATCTTATAAAATACTTCTTGAGACCCAAAAAAAAAAAAATCATCTTTTTTTTTGGCTAAATAAAGGATCATTTTCCGTTTATTATTACTCGTGCGGGCAAAGACACTCCGATAAACTGGTACAGCACTTGAACTTCCTACTTTCCTACCTTCCATTTGATGAGATCCTATTAATCACCCATAGTTTTGGATACAATTACTTGTGGTGCTAAGGAAGTAAGTCAATATTGACAATTTTGTCCATATATTTTCCATAATAATATTCATAATTAATCAAGGGTTCTCAATACAAATATATGACAGAGATATTTCTTTCCTAAGTATATCCATCAATTCACTTCAAAGAGATAAGAATGGTCGATACTAAAAACGTTGGTTCCTATTTGTAGGATGACCAAGTGAATGACAAAGGGTTTAGTAGTCTAGTGTATAATAAACAACAGGAGAAAAAAGTTTCATAAAATGACAACATGATGGAGGCTTTTTAATATCAAAACCAATGATTTCGCAGTTGAAGAGTTTTTGTAGGATCAAAGTACCGAAATAATTGAATAATCGTATACTTGTTCAAAGAAAGATCAAAATTGTCATTTTGAATTCACGGAATAAGTTAGCAAGCTTGGATATTTTAAGGGAAAAATTGAATAATAAATCAGAAGAGAAAAGGGCCTCCAGCCAGCTTTGGATTTATAAGAAGACAGGTTTTAAAATGAGAAAATTCTCTTTAGTTATTTTTCTTGTTATTTTGTTTAATTTAGTTGTTTTTCGAGTTTTATTTTTCCCTTTTTTTTAATAAATATTTTAGCTTGTAAGATTTTTGCTTTTGTTGTCAACAATATTTTGCTTATTAAAAAAACAAATCTGTCAATTAACATCGACTGTCCAAAACATACTATTTTTTTAATGAATATATTCGCAAAATATCCACCTTTATTCATACATAACAAAATGCATTATTAAACTAACCAAAAAAAGAAAAAAAGAAAAAGAAAAATTCTTTTGAGAAAAAGATTTCAAAGTTCACTTGTCACTAAAATAAATTCTGCAATATGAGTGCATATCTTTGTACATGTAGGTCTGCAAATCAATATCTCCATGTTTGAGTAAATTTTAAATTACTCAATTTATAAATAATAAGTACTGGAAAGAGATCAAGATCAACATACATTTGGCATGTCAATAAGATGATGTTTGACACAACCACTCAAACTATCCAACTCAAAAAATTTTTATCTTTTTCTTAAAAAGTTTTTGTCTTTTTCTCAAAAAGTTTTTTATCTTTTCTGAAAATTAAAAAAAATTTACTATTAAAACTTAAAAATCCCAACTCACACTACTCCACAAACAAACCCTAAATATTTTAAAATTCTCCAAGTGTTATATCTAATTAAAGAAAAATATTGTTTAAACAAGGATGAGGTGCAATCTTTTCTTTGAATCTTAGCCGAATTCGTTTTGATACTAATTTTAAATAATAATAAAGAATATTTGAATCTAATTATGTGTTATATTTTACTTGTGTCCGTATTGTAATGCAAAATGTCACGACCTTTATAACTTCTCTTAAGATTTTTAATTTCTTTATATAATTATATCTTTTTATTATTTTTACTGATGATATTAACATCGGTATCGACATTAATTATCACTATTTTAATAAATATGAAGCCTCGATATCTCCGTAAACAATGAGTTCTTAATGCGAATCTGGTTTTTGGTTGTCGGTAGTCTAAAGCATCTTGCAGGAATTGTGTGTAAGCAACATCTAGTGGGTGGATCACTTAATATATATAAATAATATATTTATGATATACAATATTACATGACTTTCCACGTGCCTGTCCATAATTTTTTTTTGAAAATATTATAAGATAATATTCTTGTGCAGAATTTTATAATTTATTAGCTAGGTGGGTCACTCTTGAAGAATTATTGTATGGCTGTATTTTTATTATGTAACGGTAAAGTAAAATTAGTAAACAAAAGTTGTTATAATCTTTCCATGATAGTTGTCCCTTTACTTTATTTATAAACAAAAGTTTGTTGGTGTAACTAGATCAAGTAAAACTATTTTCCAACATAATTGAATAATAATTCCGCACATAATTAATCTATTAAATATAGAGTTCAGTCCTTACAAAAAAAAAAAAAATATATATATATATATATATATATTTCGACTAAAAAATAAAGTAAACAAGCCCACTGAACATAAATTAAAAGTACAAATTTGGTTCAAGCTTTTGCATAAAATAATTGAGATATAATTTTCTACTTAAATATGTGGAAGATGTCTCCTCAAATCTCTCGAACGACAAAACCCAATGGAAAAATCTCATCCAAGGGAAAAAGGATGTCCTTATAACATCTCTTATAAGAAAAATCATGAACTAAATTTCCGATAGACTAACTATTCATGGAGTACTGAAAAGAAAAATTTGCAAAATGACATGAAAGCCTCTCGCTCAACCATCAATGAGGCCGGTAGATTCCCAAGACAAATCAAGAAATCAACACACGAGAAAGGTGAGCAAAATCATTGTCAATGGTGGCTCTTTGATCAACATTTAACGGCACACTCCGGTGGCTGATTAAGGAATTTCGGTGAGAATTTTATAAGGATGCCAGTGTGCATGAAATCTAACCCACACTTGAGCATTAATTGTTTTGTAAGGGTTAAAATCAGATATATAAGGTTGTGGTTCCTGGTCTAAACCTCTAATTTGTCAGCTTTCACTTTAAAGTGAACATTGTAAAATCCAGAGCCTAATCAGATTTAAGGCCGTTTGGAAAGACAATCCGGACCTATATATAATCCGATTTGAATTGGATTATCAAATAAAAACCTCGGTTTTTTTGAAATCTGAACCACATGATTTATTTTCTGCTCCTTCAAAAGCCTACTTGAATTCACAATTCTAATTTAATCAACAAAGTTCAAAAACTATCCAATCCTAACCCATTTGCCTTACAACAACACCAACTCTCCAAGCTCCTTCTAGCTTCCAAATTGTTAATGATGTAATTAATTTCTTTAAGCTCAGGAAGTTTCCAAGGAAAATTCATTATTATGAAAAATGTTTTCGGCTAACAAACTTTTAAAATCAATCCAACTTGTTATATAAGTATATATCTTTCACAAAATTTCATCTTCAAATAAACCGTATGTTTAAAGCTCTCATAGAACAAATCGATTGTCGGCATTCTCTCTGGACACTCTCTAAACAAATAATCTTAATTAAGCAATTCCTCATTGCTACTGAAACATAACCAAATCAGCATGTCGAAGAATTAACAGGCTAAGAGGCCAAAGCTTGTGATGATTTTTGGTTTGTTATCTGTACATAAATAAGCTTGGGTTTTAATAGAACCCGCTCAGTCTAGCTCAATGGATGGGACGCACAATGCCTCTCCAGAAAATTAAACAATCTGATCTCCCCTCCAAGAGTTTATTTTTTATTTGTCGAGAAAAAAGTGTTTTCTCATATTATGGCTGATCCTCCATCAAAACCAAAAGTTTTATTTTATTTTATTTTATTTTAATATGTACACACTTTCTTAATTTGAAAAAACAAAACTCTTAAATTTTGAATATGAGATTTATGATCAGGTATGTATATACTAAGCGAGTTCAATATACTTACCTCCATGTATCAAATGAGATTTTTATTTAAACCGAAATTAATGGACTCAACTTGTCCAAGATTAATCGTACAAGTTCCCAACAGCACACATGAAATATTCTTAAATAAATAAATAAATAAAAAACAACGACATACAACAACAGATGTAGCTTGCTTACTTGTTTCTTTACATTATATATATATATATATATATATAATAGTGATCAAGAACGATGTAGCTTATTTAGTCAAACTTATTAGCGAGCGAAGCATTACATCAAGTACATGATTATTATAATGAAAAGAGTTCAAACAACATAGTATAAGGGGTTTGGCAATTTGAAGTTTCTAGCCCCATCGTTCGTCCCCAAGAGATCACTCCACTGGTCCCCTACGTTCCCAACAATTCTATATCCAGCATCCACCAACCACTGCCTCTCAGCTGATTTGTAGTCAAGTGTTGTTCCATTATAATGCGACGGCCTGCAACAAAGAAACAAAAAAAAATTAAAAAATGATAATAATAATAAAAAATGAAAAAAATAAAAGGGGAGTTTTACGGCCAGACATCCCCATTTTACCCCATCAATGTGTTCAATTGGTTTTGAACTGTTGAGATTGAAAAGATATATAAAACAATAATAATACCTAACATACCTGATTTTCTTTTACAAAACATTTCAAAACAATAATAATAATAAATAAATAAAAAAGGGCAACCGGCAGCCCTTCTTCCAACTTCATCTTCCCCAACTCCAACAGCCGTGCCGCCGCCCCTACTCCGAGCATCAGTAGCCCTTCCCACACCACCCCCACCGCCTATGCCTTCCCCTCCGACTTGCGACCTTCACCCACAACCACAGCCAGCGCCGCCATCCTCATTGGAGAAGAAAAAGGAAAATCTGGCAAATCGGATGAAGAGAACGCGACAAGCCTACGACGGTGCCGACAACGCGCAACCCCACGACGAGACGAGCGCCGGCGTGCACCTCAAACCCCTACCCAGCGCGACCCCACCCACTGCCGAAATCGAGACGAGATTGCGATCTGCAAGCCAGCGGAGCCGTTTGCTGTCGAGCCCCCCTCCTCCTCCCCTGCTCGCCATTGACCCCCATGATCGCCTCCTCCCGTCTATTCGAAGACATAATCAAATCTGGTTTTTTTTTTTTTTTTTTTTTTTTTTTAACACAAAATCAGATGCAATATGATGCACAAGAAATTTTGTGTGCACGTATTATCTAAACTATTGAAATGAGATCTAACGGTCAAAAATTTCACCACATGCATGGGGTAAAATAAAGGATCTCATTATAGATTCTCGCAAAGTAAAATCCCATGACATCAAAAATTGAGGAAAAAAGCACGGTAATTCATTTTCTTCACAAAAATTCAGGCACTGATATATTATTCAACGATCGAAAGCACCGCTTACTTATGGATAATTTCCTTCCAATTTTTGTATCCAGCAATTAGTAAGTTATCATTAGTGGCTTCTCTTTTGTATTCTCTTCTTCCTGTGAGGAAAACAATCTTATATCCCAATCTTTGTAATTGCTTGTACAGCTTAAGAGTCCATGACAACGCTGGGGCCTCTCTTGATTTGACCCATTCATCGAACGCTTTGGAATCAAAAGGCTGCACCCTGAAATTAAACATCGTCATTATTAAATTTCAAATTTTTGTTTTGGAAAAATGTTAATTTTTAAAAGTCCAAGCCCAAGACGCAATTATAATAAAGTGATTAAAAAATATAAGAGTAAGGATTTAAACTCAGGACGTCTTATATAATTATTAGTTTATAAAAAAAGAAAAATATAAGTGATAAGCAAATTACATAAAGGTTTAACATGGAGGAGATGATCCGCGAACTATGAAATAAAAGAATTCACTAGTATATGGGAGATTTTATAAACACCCTGGACTCTCTTTCACATGCTGAGATTTTATAAACACCTGAAATGCATACACATAAGACATGTCGAGGCAACATTTTATTTAATTATTATTTATTTATTTCCATAGTTCTTATAATATATTCATATACATATAATATATATATATATATGTGAAGTACGTACGTACCCAAATCCACGGGAGGCGTAATAAGGTATGTTAGAGAGTGCACACTCATCTATGGCAAAGATCCAGATGTCCAAACCGTCGTTGGATTTGTTGAAGCTGTGGGCAAATTTAGAGGCTTCTCTAGTAACCACTTTTGAGTCCTCAGCGTACTGATCACCGAGCAAGTACCGTCCTACAAAGAGCTCACATTCCTCAGGAACAGTTTTCCAGTTAATGAGGTTGTTGGTCTCGACGGCGAATTGCCAACTCTTGCACCGATCTCCTCCGGGGGGGCCGCTGAGTCTGGCATTCGATTGCGGACGGAGAAGCTCGCCTTTGTTGATGATCGTTGGGTAGAGGATACCAGCTTGGGCAGTTGTTGCCCCAAGTAGTGTGGCAAGGAAGAAGAATAGCAACATTTTTTGGAATATTATAAGGCTCAATTTTGTTAGTTAAGAAATTTTCTAGGTTTGAGTTTGGGAATGTGTCTCCTTAAATAAACCTCATTCTTTGTCAAACACCCCTTGCTTTTGGATATAATTACTTGTGGTGCCAATGAAGAAAGTAATTATATATATATTGACAACTTTATTGATCATATATATTTTTTAATAATTAATATTCATAATAATTTATATCGGGTCCCTTGATATAAATTATATGGGTAAAGATGTTTGACACTTAATTATACTTTTCAGATAATATTTATCAAGTATCCACAATATACGTTTTCATATATATTTTTTTTACAATTTTATCCAAGTAGCAGAATATACGATGCCATTTTCACAAATATATACGAATAATATCCATTATTGTCCATACATTTTATACAAAATATATATATATATATATATATTACGAAAACAAGAAAAATTTTCTTTAATTTGAGAAAGAGAATTCAAAGTTCACATGCATTGTACTTTTTGATGCCGTGCTGCGTTATAATATGTCTTTAATATGACATAGTTATGCACTGCCACAATCAAAATGTACCTCTTTGGGTAAATCTAAATAACCCAATTAATAGATAATAAGTGAAGTAAAAGAGATCGAGATCAACATACATCGGACAGGTCAATAACTATATATATATATATATATTAAATTAATCATTTATATCTTGTGAAAAATATTGTTTAAGTATCAGGCTTAGGTGCAAATTTAGATCTTTAAGTATGTACGAAATTCATTCGGTACTGAATTTTAAATAATAAAGTATATTTGAATGCAATTATGTGTATAACACTTTCCGTGTTTGTATTGAAATTAGGTCGCCAGTGTATTCTGTTTTAAGAGTATTATTTTGTAGTAATTTTAACATAATACTTTAATGTTCATTGCACAAGAAATATATATATTCATATTGACAGAAATAGATTCATTGAAGTTTTATTTAATTCTTTTACATTATTAAAAATTTATTATTTCATTTAAAAATTTTAATCTTCTATGTGAATACGGCATTATTATTTTTAAAATTTTTATAAATTTCAATATTTTAAAACCTTACTATTTACTTGATTGAAAGCGGAACGTAGGCGCTTTAGGCGTGTATTGACCATGCACTTTTGCGCCATGTAATGTCATATGTATGATAGAGGTGGTGTGGTGATTGACCCCAATGCTAATGGTTATCCCCAAGGCTCAATGAATGAATGAAGCTATGATCGTACCTAGATAGAGACTTACTCTGATGTCTCCAAGCCGGCTTCTTGGTGCTGAGCCTTAGAGCACAAAAGTGGATGCTAAACTAAAGGTGCATCAATGGATATCTTCTGCCTCATACATATTTAATTATTTTTTTATAAAAATATATTACAAGAATTTTTCTAATATCATTAATTCTTAATTTTCATAAATCTAAATCTTGATATTTCCGTCAACTAGAATTTTATGGAAAAAATATTTTTTTGTGTTAGTTGTAAACTATGGTTTATCATGTGAATCCACAACATGTTTGCTGATATTGTCAGCAACACGCAGAGTAAAGTACAGCTTTTTTTCTCGATTGATCTTGGCAAAAGCCGGAAATAGTGCAATGCAAAGGAAAACAACAATGTCCATTTGTGGATCGGAAAAATGCATAATTGAAAACCACTTTTTAATAATATATTGCAAAAGATTAATCCATTAGGACTCCCCATAATGTGGCAGAAATATGTGTGTAGAAAATGAAGCTGCTAATTAAGCGCTTTTGGTAAAGATAAAGATGCGGAACTTGTAAAGTTAATTAAAGAAAAACTTTCTCCACTCTCCAATCCACCCCACCAGCACTGTTAATAGTAGTTAAAAAAAAAAAAAAACCCAAATTATTAAGAAGTAGGACAAAAAAAATTTAATACCATGTGTTAATGTTTAGTTGAAATATCATTGTCATCTCGATTATTACACCAACGTCTAAACTCCTCTTGCTTTTGTAAAAACATTGTTACAAAAATACCCTTATGTATAATACACTTCATGTTTTGAGAACTTTCAAGAAATAACCCTTTGTCCCATGGTCCAAGCTTCAAAAATCATAGGTTATCCTCGATAATATGTATGCATAGTTTATTTAACTAAAAATAATATATATATGCTTAAAAGAAATTCATAACTTAAAAAAAAAAAAAAAAAAAAAAAAGAAAAGAAAAACATAAATAAAAACAACAACAACAACCCAGTACCCCTCCGGCAGCCAAGCCTGTCAACTCTTCCCCTGATGAGAAGCCAAACCCAGTCTTGCACCGAAGCAATTCGATCGGGATCATGAGCCTAGTTGACTCGCCGGCATATATGATCATTGGAATATCATTTCTCACGTTGCCGACCTCTCAATCGGCCTGACCCTACCCTCCGGCGCAAGTTTCCTACCACCCCCTATGCCACTACCCTTCTAGATCTCCTCCACAATATCTTTTCTTTTTATTTAATTTTTGTTTTTAGTTTCTTCATTAGTTTAAAAAAGAAAAAAACTATTTTCCTTTAAATAAATGTAGTCATGATATTCAGCGACAAGTAGGGAATTCTTACCATACACCAGTGGGGACTAATTACTAAAACCAAAGTTTATTAAGATTTATGGCAAATGAGTAAATTTTTAACTTTTAGTGGGGCCTTTATGTGCATTAATATAAAATAACACATACTTATATTAGATTTTTACAAACAAAAAAAATTGACTGATGATAGTTACTAATTTGAATTAGGGCAAAGTCATATATTTCTGCAAATTTAATAAACTTGGTATTTTGAAGGACCACAGTTATTTAAGGCATTTTTATAAGAAAAGATAGAAACATCCTATTTTTGAAGTGACTAAGTGGATAGTTTGGTAATTTATCTTTAAAAGGTGAAAATAAAATTTGATCAAGAAAGCAAGAAAGAGACAAAGAGCTTGGACTAAACGAAAGCTATCGTGTTTTTTCTCTTAAAAACCAAGCCTCTTCTTTGATCATCTTTATCCTCTTTTCACCCATCTTCCAAAAAGAAAAAGTTAAAAGTTCTAAAAACTTATATACAGTCGGCTCTGGAAAACACTTTATTAGTAAGATCAGGTTTTACTCATCAGATTTATTAGTTTAATTTGTATTTTTTTTTTGTGTTGATATGATTTTAATTACTAAATTAATAACATTTTGAAATATAAGGATACCCTAGCATATATAGCTGTAAAAGTTCTAATTGGTAAAACGTGTTCATTAAATAATTCATAACAAAAAACTAGTGACCATAGTGAGTATGTAAGTGCAATCCTTTTTTTTTTTTTTTAAACCTCAAATCAGGCAAGACAAGGTACAATGTTGATGAGCATCATAATGATGATGCTTTGTCCTGTAATATTGATTCTAGTACGAGATAATATTGTGCAATTTATTTTATTTATATGCTATAACCTGTATTACGTGGACAAATTCAACTTTCTTACAAGTTTAAAAATGTCTTAGTCATGAGCTTAAGTGTTTTTACAAGTTCAAATTTTGACATCCGCATATGCGTGTCTCACTTGAACTAGTTCCGTCATCAAATAACCTTTCAAAGAGGTCTTGCAACTTGCAAATCTCCATTTTGAATAAGTAGATGGAGAAATACAATATAACCATTTTCATTCAAATCTCTCACTCTTTTTTTTTTTTTTTTTTTTTAAATTGACATGTGTTTATGGGTTTCAATTAAAAAGAAACGAAAATCAAGTGTTTTAATCTATCATAATTTGACACATAAAACTTTACAAGGACAGATATAAGTGAGGCCACCCTCTGGAGGCAAACATTAGAACTTTTGTAGTTTTCTTTCAATTGCAGCCTATGAATGTATTATAACGTTTTCTTTGTTGTTGTTGTTGTTGGTTTTTCTTTTTCTTTTCTTTTTTTTGCTGAATTATGATAAACATTTTTCTTATTCTAATGCTCAATGCACAAATAAAATTCTCAAAATTTTTGAATCAAATATTTTCCACTCGCATTGGAGTTGCATATTTATCACGAAAAGTAGTAAAATTTATACAATATTTATCCTTTTACCAGCTAATAAAAATATAGAAAAACTCAGAGCTATTTTCCTATTAAATATTTATGTATCTTGGAGTTCGATATTTTTATCCGTGAATCAAAACCTCAATGCATAATTCATCCTCAAATGTATTATATGAGGCTTTAATACAAGATGTATAATAAAAACCCATTATCATTTTATTGACTGAATAATATATTTTAAAATGTTGGCCTGTATACACGTCAAAGTAAAATAAGTCCTATTCAGTACCTGCTAGATTAAAATTTAATATATTATATTGTTTTTATGAGTCCTATTCAGTATCTACTAACTGAAAAATAGAAAGTGTGCATGCGCGCGCGCGTGTGTAAAAGAGGAAGAAAGATCTTAAACACTCTTGTTATTTCTAAACTTTAAAGTAAAAAAGGCTGAGGATCCATATCCATTATTGATATGTTTGAATGAGTAAAAACAACGAAATCGGCAATAAGAGCCAGGATAATATCAATGAAAATAATTATCAATTGATTGAAAATTATTTGATGACAAGATATCAAGGAAAGATAAACAAGACCAGACCAGTAAGGACTAGTAGGGTTGCCTCTCGTGCACTGATGTTAATAATTAAATACAAAAGTCAACAAAGCTGACAATAATCAGTTACTAAAGGTTGTCACGATTTATTTCAAATTTTAAGGTCCCCATTTTCTTAGTATAAAAGTCTTCGGAAAATTTTCTGTAAATACAGAAATATATCTGTATTAAAATTGCGCTTTCAGTGAGATTGTATTAAATTTTTGTATAATTTCAAAAAAAATTTGGCAAAGTATAAGAAACTTTCGAAAAATATGCAAATCAATTATTTAAAAAAAATTATAAATGTTTTATACTGAATAATATATATCATTATCATGATCTTAATTGCAAATAAAGAAATTACAAAAAAGGAAAAAAAGGAATCTAATATGTTTACCAAATAATGCTAAAGTTGATTTAATGGAATTGCAAAAAGAATTGATAGAAAAGAAAATTTGGATGTTTTATTTATTTATTGTAAAGAAGGTGTAAATATTCATAATGAACTAAAAAAGAGAATATTTTCTCAAAATCAGATTTTACATTAATGAGAAAAAACTAAATAAAGAAAAAGAAAAATCTTAAAAAAATATTTAATATAATGAATCTGTCTTTACTATAAAGATATGTTCGATTTTATTTATACTAATTTATATAAATAATAGTATTTTTTCATAACGAGTTTGATTACATATATATTATTCTTCAATTTATTTGGTTAAGATATAAATGAAACCTTTAATTTATAGTGGATTATATAATAAATAGGTTTTTTCATAAAGAATTTATTGATTTTTTATATGAAAAGTATGAATATTCATCAATTTTTATCGTTAATATTTTTTATTGTATTCATTATTTAGTATGAACCATCATCTTTATAGTATACTCATCATCAAAATCAAAAAACAAAAAAAAAGGAAAATAAAAAAATCTGTATAAAAATAAAATGATATCAATTATAGTAAAAGAGTAAAATAGGTAATACAGACATTTAATTTTAAAAAATAGACATATATATTATATTGTTAAAAATATATATATATTTCAAAACGGGACTTAAAAAATAGACATTTTTTATAATTATTTCTATTTCTTTTCATCATCACCGGAGAGCCCGTTGAGCCCATGAGTAAGAACTCCACTTTCAACAAATTAATGCAATAGCCTTGGGCATCTAACATGGGATTCGGAGAGATCTTTAGGCTTTTTATTTTTTTTCTATATAACCTATATATAAATGCATGAATATGCTTTTCGTCTTCTCTCCAGTGATTGTTACGTGACAGCCATATATCAACGTCATATGGTGGCGCAGTCAAGTCCTTTTTTTTTTTTTGGGCTTTACTTGTTAACTATGAATCATCTTCCAAATGGATAAAAGGAAATAGAAAACATATTTTCAAGCAAAAAAGACCACCGAGAAATATCATGACAAAGCCCAGCTAATTTTTGTTGCATGCAAAATTGGCGAAACCAAAGGACTTGGCATAATTTTCAGTTTAGGAACTAAACTTGCTTCTTATGTTATCTTTTTAATTTCATCCATTTATTTAATAGAGGAATTAATTTTGACACATTAATTCTTTATCCATTTCAACATGTGATCTATTTATAGAGAGAAGAAAAATTAAGGGTTTTTCAAGAATTTAACTCTAGATATACTTTGTACACCATCTATCAAGAGAAAAAAAAAAAAAAAAAGAATTTTTTTTTCTCACATGTTTGTGAGTAGGGTTCGAGTAGGAAGGAAGCACAAGATACATTTACTAAGTGATTGTATTATAGCTAGGAGCCAAACACAAAATTTCTTACCCGAATGTCACCGAGTAACCTTTATTTAATAGAGATATAAGAAAAGAGAAATTAAACGATCAAGAAGATACCACATATCTTGTTTAGTTCAACTATCAACACTAGATAATTGGTACAATATTATTTCAAGAAAATGCGTTCAACTAATGTAGTACATTGGGTCTGGCAACTTGAAGGTTCTATTGCCGGTATTTGTCCCCAAGACATCACTCCACTGGTCCCCAATATTCCCAATAATTCTATACCCATCAATATTCTCTAATTTATTCCTCTCAGCTGACTTGTATACAAGTGCTGTTTTGCCTGAATATTCCGCTCCCCTGCAACCATATATGAGATTTGTTCAAATATCATGGAATTATCAGTGATATTAGTCCTTTTCAACGTCAACAAGTTAGATCAAGATCTGAGACTTTCCTTAATACTTATAAACCAATCGCCAATTATTTCAATAACCGATACGTGATTATTTTAACAATCTACCCCATCACATATATTGGACCATGAGTGGGATAACCATATCCTAATCTGTGATATATATTGAGCTTTCTTAATCCCAAAACTAGCTCAAGAGATGAGGATTACGGAGTAAAGGCGGTGCAGTTTGGTGTGGTTTGAAGCATTTTTCAATCCAAATTGTCATTTTCCAGTTCGAGAATTTCAAGCCAAATCAAATCACTAAAACTAACAGTTTGATGTGGTTTGAAACCGAGCAGTTTAGGTTTTTTACGGTTTGAAACCACAATTTAGGATTTTTCAACAATCTATTAAATTCTAAATTATCGTCTCAATAAATCATAAAAATATAGGCAAGGTTTTCATCCATTAGATTTGCTTTGAATTATTAAACTCTATAAAAATAAATAAATAATATTAATTCTAGTTTAATGCTTTAATCGGATTACAATAAAACAAAATAAAAAATGAAATAGAAATTATCGTAAAAGTCGTAATCTTCTAGATGCTGCAAGTTACCTTCACGATTATCTCCGTGCCTTTCAAAAATATATCAGAATTTCTTTGTTGTAGAAACACGGTCGGAAAGAAACATCATAGAAAATGATAAAACAAACATTTGGCTTCTATATGATTGTCGTTTTTCTATTTAAGGACACGCCATTCATAGTAAATATATATATTATCGTTTTCTACAACTATTACCAAATAATTTCATGGCGAGGGTTAAATAAAAGGAATTTACATTTTGACGGCTTAGACCGTGGTTTCAAATTTTCAAACCAAAGCAAGTTAAAAATTTAGCAGTTTAGTTTGAAATCAAACCAAATAATTGGCGGTTTTAGCAGTTTAATAAACCGACAGTTTAAACGGTGTTGTTTGGTGCGATCACCTCTTTACCCGTCAACTCATGTAGAGCTCTAGAACTTAAATGAACTTACTTGAGTATAAGCTTTTCCCAAGTGTGAAATCCGGCAGTCTTGAGGTTGTCGGCAGTGACGTTTCTTTGGTATTCATGTCTCCCTGTTAGAAAGACAACCGTAATCCCCAAAGACAGTAACTCTTGGTAAAGCGTAAGACTCTCCGGCAGCGCCGGGGCTTCTCCTTTCAACACCCATTCATTGAACGCTGTATCATTGTACGGCTTCTTCCTGAAATTCATATCATGACCACTTCTTAAAACAATGCATTTTTAAACAAACTTTATTATTATTATTATTATTTTAATTATTATTGTTGTTACCCAAATCCTTCATCGGCGTAAAAAGGTAGGTTGGAGAGTGCGGTTTCGTCTATGTCAAAGATCCACAAGTCTCTGCCGTCCGAGGAAAGGTTGAGGCTCTTGGCGAAGAGCAAAGCTTCGTTGGTAACAACTTGGGAGTCCAGCCGGTATTGGCTGCCAATCATGTAGTGGCCTACATAGTCTGTACATTCGTCGGGAATCTTGGTCCAGCCAATGATGTTGTTCGTCTCGATGCCGAGTCGCCAACTCAGGCACGAGATTCCGCCGACGTAGGCACCACCGGAGCCGGGTTTGGGCCGGAGAAGGTGAATTTGGTCGGTTATAAGATTGTAGTTTGAAGCTTGGGCTATTGCCACTATTGTGGCAAGAAAGAAGCTTAGCCACATTTGGTTTGTTGACGTTGCCATGTGCTTGCTAATTAATTTTTCAATGGTTGATTTCTTTGGAGGTGAAATTTGATGAATTTGAACTATTTATTTGCCTTCTTATCTAGCCACGTTCTTGTTTAATTGGCCCTCGTTTTGACTATATTTACTTGGCATATGATGGTTGCCGTTGGTGCGGTAGTAGCATTCAACAAACCGACAAAACAAAATAAAACCACTCATTGATATTTATTTTTTGTTTAATGATTTTATTTATTTTTACTGGTTTAATTTAGATATTTGGAACATGAAAAACAAACAAAAACCAACCATAATTATTCTAAAATCTTTTTCCCCAAAAGAATCGATATAATACTTGTCCTATTTCTCTCGATTTTTACTTTTTATCTCATTTTTAATAATGTATTTAAGTAAGATTTATGCGTTAAAGAAAAGAAGAAGAAGAAGAAGACTTAGCTAGTTAAAATTTCTAAGAATATTAACAAACTTCTTTTACACAAGGGACTCAAATTTTTCACAGCTCAAGATTAATTTTAACTATAATTCTAAACCGATCAATTATTTTTTATTTTTTATAATATTCTTTTATATATATATATATATATATCATAACAAAACCGATCAAGTTGATTAAACATGATTTGGTTTAATTTGATTTCTATTAAAAAAAAATTTTCAGACCAACTTCATCGACCAAAATAATATTAATTAACATGTTGATTTGTCTAATGATTTAAAGTAATCATACCGATAATGAAAAACCTTATCAAATATGCCCTTGTAAAATATTATGGAGAAGAACAATGTTATTCGGCTCCCTAAAAACATAACTCCGCACGGCTCCGCTTAAAGGAAATCCATGAATACTTGATTGTCCCCAATCAATTGAAGGATAAGAATGGAAACAAGTTCCACTTCATTCAAGCGTGCACTAAAAATTTTTGGGCAGTGGATAGTGCTACGTGCGGAATTAGTTTTTCTGGAGTCATGGAGAAACATTAATTAAAAAAAAAAAAACCATATTAATAAATGCGCCGAGGATTTTTTGCTGTGTGTCTATATATATATATAAGTATTTTGTAATATGTGTTAGTGGTGGCCTTCAATATTAACACATTTGAGACATGGGATATTTGCATAACCGTATAATTTACTGGACATGGGTCCAATGTTATTAGGCAAGTGGGTCAGTAGTGGTCCTACATTATCATTTTTCCTTGACAAAGGAAAGATGAAGACAACTTCTTAGCATAGCTGTAATTTATAAAGCCGAGTACTTTTTAGCTGTCATAAAGATCATTAACGTTTGAAACCCAAAAAAACAAAAAACGAAAACGAAAACGAAAAACAAAACAAAAACAAAAATGATGCAATAACATGACTAAATTTTATAAAGAACGCCTAATTTGCTAATGGGATATTCGCCGTTGGAGCTGGCCAAGTAGAAAAGGACAGAGTTTGAATAAGAGTTCAATCAGGCTCAAAATCTAATAGTATTTTCATTTCATTTTACTGAATGGTAGCTAGAGACTCCACATTAAAGGAGAAAACAAAAGGGGTAAATTGATCATTTAGTCTCTAAACTCTTCACATTGTGCAACTTTGGTTCCTGAACTTTTTTTTATAGATGAAATACCTCTAAACTTTTAAAATATTGCTATAATAGTCATTTCCGTTAATGTTTTGATGAAATATGTTTGTAATTTGGTTAAAAAGTGACGCTAACTTCAGATTTTATAAAAAAATTAAAGAAAAAGACTATTGTAGCAACGTTTTTATTAGTTTATGATCATTCCAGCTACGAAAAAGAATACCTCTAAACCATTAAAATGTTACTATAAAAGTCATTTTTGTTAATTTTTAAATGGAATATGTTAATAATTTAGTTAAAAAGTAATGTTAACTAAGGGATTTCGTCCAAAAATTAAAGTAAAAGACTATTGTAGTAACATTTTAAAATTTTAAGAGCATTCCAACTATGAAAAAAAGTCCAGGGATCAAAGTTACATAAAGTTAAAAGTTCAGGGACCAACTTAGCAATTTAACCAAAAAAAAAAAATCAAAGGCATAAGCTTGTAGTGAAATAATATATCAATATCCTTGAACAATAGTTCTTTTCTTGTGCTCATTTGCTTTACATATTTGGAGAACTATTGAGGAGACTTTCGGGTATAAATTGAATTAGAACAGAGATGTCTTTATTTGATTCAGCCTTTTTGTTCAAATCCATCAAGCAGATTAAAAATTTGTGGATTTCTTCTATTGTCATTTCTCTCTGCTTGTCATGAAATTTGGCTTCTGAGTTGATGGTCTTGGAGTGGTTTGGACTTAATTATGGTCGCGTCCCCAAAGCTCCAAAAATTATTCAAGTGGATTGGCCTCCCACCTCCTCTACACCGGATCAAATTCAGCACTGACGGTGCGGCTAACAGTTCCCCGGCCTAGTGCGATGTCGTGGCGTTTTTCGTACTCATCGTGGTTTTGTTAAAGGGTGCTTTGCTAAGCCTCTAGACATCCTTTATGCATTAGAAGCCGAGTTTATGTGGGTGATTTATGCTTCTCCTTATGCAAGTGATTTAGTTGAGATTTCTTGTGATTTGAATGTGACTTAATTTACATGTGAATTTATAATCATCTTGATCGTTCTAAAGTGCCATGGAGATTTATATCCTATTGAAAAATCGTGTTGAACTATATGCAAATTAACAATCACCTTTACAGTATCTCACATGGAAAACTTAGTTACATACAAGCTAGATTCCTACATATTTAATCTCTTTTCGGATCAGTGGAGTTGGACTTCCAAAATTTTGCTCCTTCTAGGTTAATAGAGATTTCTCGAATCTCCAAAACTATTTTCTTCTTGGACATAATGACCTGTCCTTAACAAATAATAAAAATGATATTAAAAGTTTAAAAGGACGTGTACTTTATAAAAGGCCTTTTTTACTGTTATCTCTAAACTTTTGACACAGTTATAATTTATATATGAACTTTTAATTCTGATAATTTACATTTAAAAACAAAATCTGGCTAATATTGATTAAAAAAGACATTTCATATTCTTAATTAACGATGTGTCAATTAAAATTCAAATAGCAAACTATAACTATGTGAGAAATTCTGGGGGATGCCAGTATAGTTTAGCCATATATGAACAACTATATTTCCTTGGTAACACTTTCAGGGAATGTCAGAATATCCTATAATTAGTAAGTCTCACACAAGAGTTTTGAGTAGTTACGATTTTAAAAATAAAATATAATTCTTTAGAACCATATTCTACATGGAGTATCAGTATTTTGTTCAAGTACTATATATAATCTTACTGTTGTCGGCTAAAATTACAAGCGTTTAAAAAAGAAAAGAGAAAAATGTTGTCGGTTTTCTTGGTATATAAAGGAATCAGTCCTATGATTTCTTTTTTTCTTTTTTCTTTTTGAGATAAAATAATCAGTCTTTCTTTCACACAATTATTTGGTATTTGATAATAACTTGATGTGAACTTTCCAATAATTAGATCAAATATCTTTTGCAATCCATAAGAAGCAGAAATATTAATAAATATCTACCACAACAAAATATGAAAAACGTAGAGAATAGGACCATGACATTGATCTACCTCATAGAGACTTTCTGGATAACAAATTATTATTACCATTAAATGATCAACCCAGGTATCTTTGATAAAAAGGATTAGCAGTAAAAATGATAAAAGTCACGCCATTTGTCCACACCTTCCAAACCCTCACATGATGCTTCCAGCATTCGCCACGTGATGTTTTATTTTTTGTTTTTTGTTTTTTGTTTTTTTTTCCTTTGCGCGTGCTCGTAAATTTGAAAAGAGGCAAAATGTAAAGTAGATGCAAAGTTCATTCAAGTTATTTAATACGAGTAATTCTCACCCTCCTTCCATCTTCACCTCAACCAAACATTATGTTACTCTTGGGGCACATTTTGTTTATAATTCTTTAGAACCATATTCTACATGGAGCATCAGTATTTTGTTCAAGTACATATATAATCTTACTGTTGTCAGCTAAAATTACAAGCGTTTAAAAAAGAAAAAAGAAAAATGTTGTCGGCTTGCTTGGTATATAAAGGAATCAGTCCTATGATTTCTTTTTTTCTTTTTTCTTTTTGAGATAAAATAATCAGTCTTTCTTTCACACAATTATTTGGCATTTGATAATAACTTTGATGTGAACTTTTCCAATAATTAGATCAAATATCTTTTGCAATCCATAAGAAGCAGAAATATTAATAAATATCTACCACAACAAAATATGAAAAACGTGGAGAATGGGACCATGACATTGATCTACCTCATAGAGACTTTCTGGATAACAAATTATTATTACCATTAAATGATCAACCCGGCATCGTGCTCGTAAATTTGAAAAGAGGCAAAATGTAAGTAGATACAAAGTTCATTCAAGTTATTTAATACGAGTAATTCTCACCCTCCTTCCATCTTCACCTCAACCAAACATTATGTTACTCTTGGGGCACACTTGTTTATAATTCTTCCATATATATATATATATATATTATATAAAATCAAATTATACAAGTTATATAAAAACTATAATACTGATTTTTTTACCAATATCGATATTCTCGTCCGATGTAATGAATGTGCCATGCTCTGCAGTTTTGATTACATGACTAAATTAATTAATTTTGATAACTCTCGAGACCGAGATGGAAAGCAGTTTAAAAAAAAAATAAAAAATCAAGCAGAAGAAAGAAAAATACCTGATCCCATGGCAAGATTGTAGGAACTCTTACGCATCGTTTAATACGACGTTAAAAATCCATTTGGAACCCATTTTCTGTTTTCTACAGTTTTTACAACCGAAAAAATCAGGTGTTCTACTAAAAGTAAAAAATAAAAACTTGAATCCCCTCCGTTTATGAGATCTAACTAACAACCTTAATGTAATCTAAACGAGCCAGATCCTAAGACAATTACTTAGGAACCGACAAAGCTCAATTCAAACAATTTTCATGCACAGCAATTTACTAAACCAACTCGCCTTTCTTTCAATCCAAAGAGGTTCTCACGAGCAAGTATGTCTTCCTAGCCCCATCTCCCTCTAGTCTTTGATTCATACTCGGCGAAGGTTTCCAGCAACAAATGCTTGACGCATAAGGAAAACTATCGAATGGGACACAAGAATTTCTTGGCAATACAGTCACCAAGCCCCTTTCCAATTTCCTTCATCACCTTAAAGGGCTGACAACCCAGCCTGTAATCGGACTCTGCCTGCGAACTCTAGATTTCCCACGGGAACCACTCTGCAACCTCTCAAGAACTGCATATGTAATCGAGTCTGGGGTTAGCCCCTGCTGCTTGAGTTTAACATATAAATCGACTGCCTCGGCAGTTCTCCCACACCTCTCAAGACAGTCAAGTAAGATGTTGTATGTCACAATGTTGGGACTGCAGCCATCAGCAAGCATCTCATCAAACAGCCTGCAGGCCATCTCGACTTTATCAGTCTTCCCAAAGCATTCAATGAGAGTGCTATACGTAACAACATCAGGAGAGAGTCCCTTCTCTTGCATCTCCTTAAATCTCATGTGGGCTTCGTCTAGATCGCCGTTTTTCCCTAGGCAATTGATCAAGGAATTGTACGAGATAATATCAGGCCTGCAATCGCTGTTCTCAAGTTCTTCAAACAGTTTAACAGCCTCATCGACCTTCCCAGCTCTACCAAAGCTGGCAATTAGGATATTGTAAGTGAATATGTCCGGTGGAGGGCCGTCCCTTTTCATCTTTTCATAAAGCTCATGAAGATGGATATCTGCTTCAACCTGCCAAGGACCGAGAATACCGTGTTATACATTATAGTATCAGGAGTTATACCCTTCTCGTGAATCTTACTGAGCAGGTCCATAGCCTCTGTTGTTTTACCCGCGCTACACAAACGCTCCAACATGGACATGGATGCCTCTCTATCACCCTTCTCATAGAAGCTCCACATGTTGCAAAACAACCTATGAGCTTCACTAGCATGGCCTAATTTGCTCAACGTCCTGACAAGATATGCATATATGGACTTAGTCAAGTACTCCTTCGATAATTCCACCACCTCATCTAATCTACCAAGCTTCCCTTCCGCAACCAGCGCATTCAAAATCACACTATACGTGAACTCATTTGGCCTACAATTGTTCTCCACCATTTTCAAGAAAACAAAGATGGCCTTCTCAACCATCTTGTTCCTCGAAAGAGCTTCAATTACAGTATTATAAGCAATCAAATTAAGAGGATAGCCCTTTGTTATCATTTCCTGAAAAAGAGCCAGAGATTCATCAGGTTTACCAGATTTTCCAGTCATCCTGATCATAATCGTGTATGTAAACTCATCAGGCCCGCAATGCTTCCGCTTCATGTCTTCGAAAACCTTATAAGCTTCATCAACCTACCAAAAAGCTGCATATCAGAAAATCAGAATTCCAACAACCAAAATCCGAGAAAGTTTCAATCTTTCTTCGAAATCGGAATGAAATCTGAGGAAAAAACAAAATTCTGAAACCTTTTCATCTTTGGCCAAGGCATCCAATAACATGTTGTAACCGAAAATGTCCAATGTATAGCCTCGCCGGCGAATTTCGCGAAAGGTCTCGAAGGCTCTAGAAGAATCGTACGAGCGGAGATAGGCCTGAAGCAAGCACTTGTAGGTGTAGGAGTTCATCTTGAGGTTCCATTTCTTGACCAGGCCTAGGCACATATCGAGATCCTCGCTGTGGCCGAACAGTCCGATCAGGATGTTGACGGTGGAGATCGTGCCACGCACGCCGGATCGGTCCATGTCGGAGAGGACCGAGCGGACGAGGTCGAGGCGGTCGGCAGAGACGGAGTTGGAGAGGATAAGGAGGAGGCGGGTGAAGGTGAAGGAGTCATGGCGGAAATTGGGGGAAATGGAGGGGCAGAAGTGGAAGAATCGGAGGGCGAGGCGGGGGTTGTTTAGGGATTTGAGGATCTCGGAGGCCTCGGAGGGGGTTAGGGAGAGGGAGCTGAGGAAGTCGGCGAGGTCGGAGAAGGGGTCCGACGACGGTGGCGCGTGGAGGAGGATGCGAGTTACCTTGCAGATGAGGTCGCGGCGCGGCAGCGGGTAGCCTCGGATGTCGGAAGGGAGTGGCAGCGGAGACGTGACCTCCGCCGAGAGGGACCGACCGGTCGGGGAGGTCGAGGTTATTTTGGCTGTGTATTTCGTGGCGTAGTGGCGTTGTGCGGCGGTGGTTATGGCCAGGCTGAAGCTTGGGTGGCGGCGCCTCATGGTGGTTTCTGGCTAAAGCGACCAGACAGTGGTGTTTGGAGTAGAAATGAGTTCGGGTTTACTGAGAACTTGAAACGACAACCACAGAAAACGACAACAAATAGTAAAGGAAAACGTCAGCGTCAAGGATTCAGAAAACGACTAGAAATTAGAGAAACGACAAAAAAAAAGCTTGATGAGAAAGGAAAAGGCAGAAGCAGAAAAATACGATATTACCTATAAATCTGTGGACTTTTACCCCCAAAAAAAAAAAAAAAAAAAAAGTAGAGCCCTATAAATCTGAGGACAGATGATAAAAACAAAAGTGATGTGAAAAAAAGAATATGTATGTATTGAAAATCATGTAGCTCTTGTAGTATATTGTAGTTGAAAATCAATTTCTACGAAGTTCCATTCAACAAATTGTACCGGACAAAAGGGTACTCAAAGGGTGCATGTTTAATTTAAAAAAGCTAACAGGCATATACGTGTGTGTACTAATTTATGTCATTTTTAAAGTTTGTGTGTACGTCTTTATACATGGCATAGACTAAGTGGTTGTTTAGTTCACTTATTGAAATTAATTACTTAATTTTTATTTTTTTCTGAAAATCTAAGAAAAATTTTAACTAATTTTTAAAAAATCAAATACATCTTATGTAATTCAGTTTTAATCAGTAAATCAAACTCAAGCTACTATATATCCATCTCAGTCTCATCTTGTTTACCATAAAAAGTTTGTTGTACATAACTCATCATATGTTATTATTATTTAGACGGAATGAAAATACTATTTTAATTCTAAAATACCTTTTCATTCCAAACAAGTAAAAAAACGGTTTTAATTCTAAAATACCTTTTCATTCCAAACAAATAAAAAGGACAAATTATTATTGACAAATTATATGATTCACAACATTCAAGGATAAATATTTTAATATAGCGCGTTAACAGTACGAAAGATTATGTTTTCTATGTAGTGATTACTAGCGAGAGCTAATAAGTAAATAGTAACTCAAGATAATGTTTTCTAGTGATTATCAATATGGAAATGATTTAAATACGATAATGAGATTCACATTTTAGATCACAAACTTTCTCTTTCAGATTTGAAAGCATCTCTCGATTTAAATATTTATACGTATATGTGTGTGTGTGTGTGTGTGTAAATGTAAAACCCAGCTTGATTTAGACGGATATTGGCTCCATTGCCATTTTTATAGAGACTCTGCTTGATGTGATTAATTAACAAAGTTCAGGAGACATATATATATATATATATATATATATATTTTTTATAGATTATCCATTTTAAGTTTCTTCTTTTTATCTTGTTTAATCTACTTTCGTTGTTTTTTCCCCTCATTTTTAGGCCTTTTATGACTTATTAATTTTGTATTTGTTCTTTTTCCTTTTTGAAAAAAAAAATATTTTTTTTCTCTTATATTAAAAACTATTACACACTCTATTAAGAAGAAATTAAAAAAAAATCACATGTATATGTTTTTTGACATCAATACGAGTAGGAATGATAATAAATTTTTTATAAAGCTTGTAGTGAGAGGGAACAGAAAAAATTAACACATCTCAATTAGATTAGTATCAACTAAATAAACCATCCACTTTAATTTTGTTATAAGAGAAATATATATGCATATAAATAACAAAAAGAGGATATCAATGAGTTTTTATGAAATGGTTTTACGGAGTTAGCTAATTATCTCAATAATGGGATTCATTGAGAAATAAGATTAATCTATATTATAAAAAAATTTCTCGCGATTATTGCGATTATTTTTAATATGAAATGAGTGCTATCATCCACTTTGGTATTTTATTGAACAAAAAATGTGATACTGTTCCACCATTGATAAGGAATTTCGATTTTTTTGGAAGGATCATGATCATTTAATAAGAAGGGGTTTCAATTTTTTTAAATATATGATTTGAAAACTTATTGATTCTATCAACTGATTGCAGAATTGATAATTTAAATCTTTCAATTCATATATATATATATATATATATATATACACGCGCTGCGTGCGAAGAAGTAGGAAAAATAACTATAATACTGAGTGAGTTCTACATGGTAGAAGCCAAAAACTATATTTTCTTAAACAAATATCACAGCTAAATCTTTATTTACTACCGAAAATAGACTTGACTTGTCCAAGATTAAACGTACAATAAGATCCCAACGTAAATGAAAATTATTATTATTATTTAAAAAAAAAAAGAGAGAGAGAGAGAGACAAAGATTATAAGAAAAGAAAAACATCAAGAACATACAACAACGACGTGCCAGAGTGGAGCTTATTTTAGTTCAACTAGTTATTAGACGTCGACACTGCAATTGGAACATGGTAAGGAAAATCGTTCAACTAATGTAGTACATTGGGTCCGGCAACTTGAAGGTTCTAATGCCGGGATTTGTCCCCAACAGATCACTCCATTGGTCTCCCATGTTCCCAACTATTCTATATCCACCCTCCTCCTCCAACTTCTTCCTCTCTCCTGATTTGTACTCCACCGATGTTCCTGAGTATTCCGACGGCCTGCGACCAACCATTAAAATATGTATGTATATATATATATATATATATATATATATTTCAAATCCCATGACATTAAACACTCCAAAGAAAAAAAAAAAAAAAGTACTAATAACTTTCTGTACAAAGTTTTATTTAAAAAAAAAAAAGGAGCTTACTTGAGGATAAGTTGTTCCCAAGTTTGGTATCCGACGCTTTTCAAATTGTTCTCGGTGGCTGTTCTAGTGTTTTCTTTTCTCCCTGTAAGAAATACGATCTTAATTCCCAAAGATTGTAACTTTTTGTACAACTTCAGACTCTCCGGCAGCGCCGGGGCTTTTTCTTCTGCGACCCATTCATCGAACGATGTCTCATTGTACGGCTCCGCCCTGAAATATTATTAATTATATATGACACCCTTTTTGCACACAAATTTAAGAATGACAAAAATGGAGATCGAAACCATTCGTAAAACATGTTTCCTTTATTTATTTATTCATTTATTTATATTTACATGACGTGAGACCTCACGTTTTATTGAGAAACGAAAATATTCACAAGACGTTTTATACCTGAGAACTCCTACCTAAATTCCTCCTTCCCACGCGTTGGTTCTTAAATGTGTTTTTTGAAGAAACAATATGAATGTTTCCCCATTCGTGTATCCATATATATATAATGTACATAAAGGTAGCAGGAAAGTCATGCATGGGGACGAATATTATAGTTATAAATATATATATATATATATATAGGCGTACCCAAATCCATGTCTGGCGTAGTAAGGTAGGTTAGAGAGTGTAGTCTCATCTATATCAAACACCCACACGTTCTTGCCGTCGTTGGTAAGGTTGAGGCTCTTGGCGTAGCGAAAAGCTTCTCTAGTAACCACTTGTGAGTCGTTTCTGTACTGATCGCCGAGCATGTAGTTCCCTACATAGTCCTCACATTCCTCCGGAACCGTTTTCCAGTCAATGATGTTGTTGGTCTCGACGCCGAATCGCCAACTCAGGCACGACACTCCGTCGATGAAGCTGCCGGCGGCACCGAGTTTCGGACGGAGAAGGTGAATTTGGTTTGTTATAACGGGATAATCAAAACCACCAGCTTGGGCTGTTGTTGCCCCAAGTAGTGTGGCAAGGAAGAAGAATAGCAACATTTTTGGAATATGCTTAATGTAGTTTACCTATGACACTTGCTTAAGAAATTATGTTTCTATATGTTTGAGTTGAGAATTTGTTTCCTTTTGTAACCTAATTCTTTGTTAAACGCCCATTGTTTTGGATATAATTACGAGTGGTGATCTGGTAATTTGTGGTTCTTTGGTAGTCTAAAAGCATTGGGAGAAACGACATTGAGAAGGGTGATCATTTGACTTTTCACGTGCATATGCCTACTCAGTGATATAGCATAATTCTCACGTGCTGGATTTTATTGTTTTTATTTATTTATTTTCTCTTCTTAAAAAACGTGTCTCTCCATGCATTGAGAATTGTATGCCCGTAGTCAAATCAGTAGGCAAAATCAATAAAATAGATCATTATTTAGTTAATAACATAAAGGGTTAATTTCACTTTTAGCTCATTTGAAAAAAATAATAGTAAAAATAATAATATTTTTTTTCATTCAATTTCAGCACTTAAAGTGGGACCCAGTAGCATTTAATGTATATAAAATTACAGATTTACCCTCATCTCCTACCCACTAAAGAATCTCTCTCCCTCGCATGGCCCAAAAAAATTTTTCAAACCACCACGTACAGTGGTTTAGAGAGAGAAAATTGAAATCTAGAGAGAGAAAGAGTCACCACCCACAGGAAACTTATTTCATTTTTCACTTTCCCGCCTAGCCCCCCACCCATTTTGAAACCCAAATCTTCATATAATAGAGGAAATTTTCATCTACAGAGAAAACTTCCATTTAGAGAGAGAAACTTTCATTTAGAGAGAAACTTCCATTGAATTTTTTTTTTAAATCTAACATTTTTTGTCATTTTTGAGCAAAGGTCATAACTATTACGACCACCCGATCATAACCGTTATGACCTATGTTTAAAAATGGTCAAAAATGTTATCTTTAAAAAAAAAAAAAAAACTTTTGTCGGATTTATAAAAAAAAAAAAATTATCATAACCATTATGACCGGATGGTCATAATGGTTATGACCTTTACTTAAAAATGCTCAAAAATGTTATCTTAAAAAAAAAAAAACTTCGCTGGATTTAAAAAAAAAAATTGTCATAACCATTATGACCGGATGGTCATAATGGTTATGACATTTACTTAAAAATGGTCAAAAATGTTATCTAAAAAAAAAAAAAAAAAACTTCGCTGGATTTATAAAATAAAAAAAATTGGTCATAACCATTATGACCGGATGGTCATAATGGTTATGACCTTTACTTAAAAATGCTCAAAAATGTTATCTTAAAAAAAAAAAAAAAAAACATTCGCTGGATTTATAAAAAAAAAAAAAAATTGGTCATAACCATTATGACCGGATGGTCATAATGGTTATGACATTTACTTAAAAATGCTCAAAAATGTTATCTTAAAAAAAAAAAAAACTTCGCTGGATTTATAAAAAAAAAAAAAAAAAAAATTGGTCATAACCATTATGACTGGATGATCATAATGGTTATGACCTTTACTTAAAAAAATGATCAAAAATATTATCTTAAAAATTTTTTTTTTTTAAATCCATCGAAGATTTTTTTTTTTAAGCTAACTAGTTTAAGTAAAGGTCATAACCATTATGACCACCCGGTCATAATGGTTATGACCAGTTTTTTTTTTTTTTTTTAAATCCATCGAAATATTTTTTTTTAAAGTTAACATTTTTTCTTATTTTTAAGTAAAGGTCATAACCATTATGACCAGTCAGTCATAATGGTTATGACCAGTTTTTTTTTCTAACAATTTTTACTATTTTCTCTCTCTTCCCCTCTCTCTCTTCCCCTTTCTCTCTCTACCCCTCCCTCCGCCGACCCCCACCCCCGGCGCCCCCCACCCCCGGCCGCCACCCTCCCCCGGCCGGCAGCCCCCTCGACGACCCCCCTCTCTCTTCCCCTCTCTCTCTCTTCTCTTCTCTCTCTCTCTTCACCCTTCTCTCTCTACCCCTCCCTCCCGCCGGCCCCCACCCCCGGCCAGCAGCCCCCCGACGACCCCCCTCTCTCTTCCCCTTTCTCTCTCTTCTCTTCTCTCTCTCTTCGCGATTTCGCGAAATCGCGCGAGAGAAGGGGGCGGGGAGGGTGGCGGCCGGGGGGAGGGGGGTCGTCGGGGGTGGGGGGAGGCCGGGGGAGGGGGGCTGGGCCGGCGGGAGGGAGGGGTAGAGAGAGATGGGGGAAGAGAGAGAGGGGAAGAGAGAGAGAAGAGAAGAGAGAGAAAGGAGAAGAGAGAGAAAATAGTAAAAATTGTTAGAAAAAAAAAAACTGGTCATAACCATTATGACTAAATGGTCATAATGGTTATTACCTTTACTTAAAAATAAGAAAAAATGTTAACTTAGAAAAAAAAAAAATCTTTCGATGGATTTAAAAAAAAAAAAAAAACTGGTCATAATCATTATGACCGGGTGGTCATAATGATTATGACCTTTACTTAAACTAGTTAGCTTAAAAAAAAAAAAATCTTTCGATCGATTTTAAAAAAATTTTTTTTAAGATAATATTTTTGACCATTTTTTTAAGTAAAGGTCATAACCATTATGACTATCCGGTCATAATGGTTATGACCAATTTTTTTTTTTTTTTTTTATAAATCCAGCGAAGGTTTTTTTTTTTTTTTTTTTTTTTAAGATAACGTTTTTGACCATTTTAAGTAAAGGTCATAACCATTATGACCATCCGGTCATAATGGTTATGACCAATTTTTTTTTTTTTTTTTAAATCCAGCGAAGGTTGTTTTTTTTTTTTTTTTTAGATAATATTTTTGAGCATTTTTAAGTAAAGGTCATAACCATTATGACCATCCGGTCATAATGGTTATGATCAATTTTTTTTTTTTTTTATAAATCCGGCAAAAGTTTTTTTTTTTTTTTTTTAAAGATAACATTTTTGATCATTTTTAAACATAGGTCATAACGGTTATGACCGGGTGGTCGTAATAGTATGACATTTGCTCAAAAATGACAAAAAATGTTAGATTTAAAAAAAAAATTTTCAATGGAAGTTTCTCTCTCTAAATGAAAGTTTCTCTCTCTAAATGGAAGTTTCTCTCTGTAGATGAAAATTTCTCTCTATTATATGAAGATTTGGGTTTCAAAATGGGTGGGGGGGCTAGGCGGAAAAGTGAAAAATGAAATAAGTTTCCTGTGGGTGGTGACTCTTTCTCTCTCTAGATTTCAGTTTTCTCTCTAAACCACTGTACATAGTGGTTTGAAAAACTTTTTTAGGCCATGCGAGGGAGAGAGATTCTTTAGTGGGTAGGAGATGAGGGTAAACCTGTAATTTGATATACATTAAATACTACTGGGTCCCACTTTAAGTGCTGAAATTGAATGGAAAAAAAAGTACTGCTGTTTTTATCATTATTTTTTTAAGAGGTGCTAAAAGTGAAATTAACCCTAAAATAGATCATTATTTAATTAAGTACAATTACTTTATTCATCAAGAAAAAAATTTTACTTTATTATGTATATCTCTATCTCTACTATATGTATATAACCTTTAAAAAAAGAATAAACACTTTTACAATGCCTTTTTGTCCCTCCTTCCAGCTCGTCAACACCCATCACGTTTTTTATTTTTTATTTTTTTATTTTTATTTTATTTATTTATTTTATCTATTATGCACATGCGGATCACAAGCAACTAATATTTGTTAAATGACAGATGAATGAGAGATGAGGCAATGACCATTGGGGAATCCTCCCATACCAGTGTTAATATGTGTATACACACACACACACACACACACACACACACACATCTATATATTTTAAAAGTTGTGCGTCTTAAGTTAAGCCAATTGATGGATGGGTGTTGATTAGGTTTGGGTTTAGTTTATTATTGGTCTAGTTGACTGAGAACGAACATCGATTGTTGTGTTAATTAAAAAACAAATGTGTTATATACTAAAAGCATTTATCATCGGCATTGCTGATTAGCGACACACTTTGGAGAGAAGAATTTGCATATACAGCCTAGTTGATAAGATGCGGTTTTATCAAAATTCCTAAATAATCTCTCTGTGGTTTCTTTATGTGTTAGAAAAGCTAGGGAAGAAATGAAAACGACAACGAATGACAAAAAACCATATAGAACTAAAACGATAAAAAAGAACAAGAACGACGTCGACTGCTAGGTTAAAAAAAAAAAGAGGGGGGGGGGGGGGGGGGGGGGGGGGTGGGTGTGTGTGTGTGTGTGTGGGTGTGTGGTGGGGGACAAAAGATTGAACAAAGAAAACTACTGAAAAGGGTAGGAAATCAAATTTAAAAGATGCCAAAAATAAAAAAACGACGACTGAGACAACAATAATGACAACCCAAATCCTAACAAAAAATGGCGGAAAAGCACAGCGACGGGTAAGTTAAGAAAAATAAAGGGAAAACGACATGGAAATTATGAAGAAGTTATAAAAAGTCAAAGAAAAAAAAATGATGATTAAGTTTAGAAACGACAAGAGTATATTAAACAGCGATACGGGACGAAAACAACAAATTAAACGACCAAAAAAGATGAAAAGACTCAAAGGAGTACGCCAAGGAATGACAAAACGACACTGAAAAAAGAAAGCACACCCTTGATGATAAAGGAGAAAGCAGCGGTACAAGAATAACGATATCAACTCTAAACCGAGACCAAATGATTATTTATTTTTAAAAAAAGGGCGAATATCTGGAAATTGGAAAAACGACAACGATGGGAAGGAAACGATGACAAAAGAAAGTACGAAAATGACGAAAAAAAAAAACGACAGCAATTTTGAAGCGACATCGTGACGATAAAAAACAAAAACCACGGACAAAAGATGAAATACAATGCAAAAGACGACTCAGGCCATTAAAAAAAAAAGAAAGTCAAAACAATAAAAGCTACAACTGAAAACAACCATGGACTTCGGAGAGATACAACAAATTGAATTACCAGAACCACACACACACACGCACAGATATATATATATATATATATATATATATATTATTGTGTCATTCTTCATTCAAAATCAAAGTCTACCAAGACTCTTGCTTTGCACCCCTTGGCTCCCACTTGATCGAGAAACTACTACCATCCTAGCAACACGGTGCCAAACAAGGGAATACAAGAAAAAAGAAAATAAAACAAATGCAAAATTTTCATTTATCATGAAACGTTTGGGAAAACACCCGCTCAACAATTCCGAGCGAGGGAGCTGAGAAAAAAGAAAGCACGAATTCAGATGTACTCAATGTTGACTATTTTTCTTCCCAAAAAAATTTTATTTCACTATTGTGAACCCGGCTAATGGTGATTCTGATCAGGAAGGTGAAAAAAAAATAAATAAAGACCTATGGTGAGGTTGAAATGAAAAGGCACCCTCACTTTGCTTTGAATTTGCAGCTCACAGATTCGTAGCTTGGCACATTAAGAACTGTCAAAATGAAAAGAAGGACACTGTTAAATATCAAACGTAATTAGTTAGCATCAACATAAGTTACTTTTTTCTTAAGAAACAATTACCATCCCCAAATGATGCCAAGGTTAGAGGTGAAGAAATAATCTTCTTGGAAATGCTAGCAATGTCCTCCAATGTTATTTCATCCACTGCCTTCAAGAAATGTTCCACGGGTTTCCTGTACGATTTACCAGATGGATTAGATATCACGGTCACTCTCTTAGATAAACCCCCAAAAAAGATATAAAAAAAAAAAAACCCGAAGCTCCATTAATCTACTCAATGCATACCTCTCTCCATAAGTCAAAACTTGCCGACCTATATCCTCCGATGCAATCACCTGTAGAGAATACCAGGAGAAACAGATATCAAATGACAGATTGGACTAGAAAATAAACTTAAAATGAATATCTATCCACAGTTGCACTATCCAAGAAGAGAGAGAGAGAGAGAGAGAGAGAGTACTCTAGACTCAAGGTTCATCAAGACCGCAGATTTTGTTGCCTCTTTCGCACGATTGAGCTGTACCTGGGTGACTGTACAAAGAAAAAGAAAGGTCGATACTATCTAAATTATGAACCATCGAGGGGAAGGGAAACCAGGGATGAGCGATGGAAAGAACCTTGTCCAGGTGTTGCAATTGAAAGTAATTCTGCTGCTGCTATATCAACTGCCTTTGAGACAAAGTCCGAGCTCTACATCAGTAGATTAAACATTTTCAGTAATTAAAATAACAATAAAAGATCAATCAACCCAAATGCTAGGACAATGAAACTCTAAATCTGATGAGAGAATGGCAGATTCTCTACTGAAGTTTTTCATAACAATTCGAATTTCTTATTGTTAAAAATTTCCCCATCCATAACACAAAACTCCCAAGTAACAAGTGTGCATGGATAAACTAGCATCGTTGGTTGGGCCACCATCAATAGCTGTAGCTAATAACCCTGAGTTTTTTTTCCCCCCTTCTTTGGAAAAAGTAATAATGTGACGGCCATTTTACTGATGAGTCATGTTGATCATCATTTAAATAGAATAACGTTCTGAGGGGCTAAAATACACCCTGATCCAGACAATCCCAGTAATATATCCAACAGATAGTAATGATGATCACCAACATGATTCTAAATTAAAAAGTAAGACTTACAGTGCTGGCGTAGATGCCAAACAATCCAGAATTATTGAAGATGCTGTTGAATGCAGAAAAGGACTGAATCTGTTGGTATTCGTTCAAGACCCGGAGATCTGAGTTCATGTGAAGGGAAAAAAGAAGCAGCAGAAATACAAATGTAAGCACATCTATAAGAATTGGGAGAGCAAAAGTGAAATTACAACGAAATGAGATGGTCAATAAAAGTAATGTGTGAAAAGCTAAGAGTAATGATCGTAACCAGGATGAATTAAGTGGCAGTAAAAAGTTAGCAGTGAACTGGAAAACAAAAGTATGACTTACATAGCCTTGAGTGCATCCCTTTTCCGGGACCCCCTGCAGAGAAAGAACCACCTCCTCCCATAAGCAACTGCAAAACAGAGTTCATTGACGCATGACAATCAAACAAACGATGTGCATTTCTCTCTTCTTGAATAAGTGGCTTGAAACACAAATCTTCCAAAGTTTGCAAGATCAAAGTACAGCACCTGAAGAACAGTCAGAAGAATAGCTTGCCTCTCCTGACGCCAACCACCAGGGACTTCAAAAGCAAGAGCAACATGTGTGCTCTGGTTCCACATGGAGTAAAGCAGATTAGCACTGAATAAAGTTAATATTATAATTTATGAAAAAAACTCTACTAAGGTACTCGAAAATGTTAAATAAGAGGATCAGCTCGCATGTGAGGAAACAACAATGAAACATACCCCTACATCAGCCTGTCGGCGATAATCTCCTCCAACATACACAGACTTAGGTTCCACAGGTTTGGGAACACTTGGTAGGTCAGAAAAAAGGGGCTGTGCAATGGATATTAACTCCTCATGTTCAACCCCAGATGCTGCAAGAACTATCCGTGGAGCAGTGTAATTCTCCTAGAATCCAAACATAATAAACAGCTAATAATGGCACAGAAGAAGAACGAAGTGCAAACTAGCATTGGTAAAAACAATAAGCAAACACATAAAAGAATATAAATTGAAATTAAGGATAAATACAGGGCTGCATGTAAAAAATTAGAAATAAAAATTTTATGGCCCTTACCGCAACAAAATACTCCAGAATACTGCCATTCAATGTGTTCAGTGCGGTTTCAGGAGCCAAAAGAGGATTTGCCAGTGCACCAGCATAACCAGCTGAATGAATTGCCTCCAAGAGTAAGCCTTGGGGGTTGTTAGCCAATTCTCCAATCTCAGCTTTCACCTTTCGGAGCTACACAAACATTAAATCTATTAAAATCAGAACAAACTGTGAGCTGCACCATTAGAAGGCATGAACGGTTCTTGTTGATGCAGACCAAATCTAAGCAAGGTTTGATACGAAGAATCTTCCAAAACTATAAGCATACATTTCCTTTTACTGTCATAGTCGAATTTTGCGGGGGGGGGGGGGGGGGGGGGGAGGAGATGGATAATTGGTGGAGATTAAATTCTCTTGTTTCTTTCTTGACCCTACAACATTAATATCTTCAAAGAGTAACTGTTTGAAAAATAAAAAGGGATCATGTCATCATTCTTCTCAAACTTACCCTAGTTTGAAAGAAATAAATGAAACAGATAAAGACTAACTAACTTTCCTTTTCAAACTGGAAACACATTTGACATTTGATCTTATTTTAAACTGCACAAGACGATATCTTCTTACGACGAACTCTAAAACCAAATTATCACTTTAACAGATCGGTAAAAATTAAAAAGGTTTCCTACCTCTTCATTGACTTCCCAATCTAAGAAGGCAGGATTTCTCACAGAGTCAACAAGCAATTCTACCATCTCAGGTACATGGGTCTTCAGAGCATCAAAAGTGTACCCCATTTGCTCCCTTGATGCTGTAGCATTTATGTTTCCGCCAATTGCTTCCACTTCTCTCACAATCCTCAAGTGGCTCCGATTGGTTGTACTTTTAAAAGCCATCCTTTCCAGCAAGTGTGTAGCCCCATGAGTCCCCGGACCCTCATATATGGAACCACAGTCGAGATACAGCCCGATAGAAGCTGCAGGGTTCTGAAGAAAGGACCAGTAAAAACTTATGAAAAGAACAACGGCGAAATCAAAAGCATTAAGCCATAAAACGAAATGGCGTTCGATAAACCAACATATAGACAGATTGAACCATCGAAACAATTCTTTCATACCGACGACGTTTCTGAAGCTATTTTGACACCATTAGGGAGAGTGGTAATCTTAGTCTTGCTTGGCTCAATGTAATCGGGTAGTGGAGGCGGCAGGTTGACGCCTGCAAGAGGGATTTCAAGAGGAGGTAGAGAACTTGAACGCTCCCCAGTCAACCAACTAAAGAAACCCCCCGAGGATGGTCTTGTAGCAACTCCTGTCGCCGTCGCATACCTGGCAGCACCCAAATTCCCTACACGGCCCTACTCATAAAATGGATTAAGCATTGCCGCAAAATCAGCATTACAATGTAAACAAAATTTCTAATCACTTCTATGTCCGACTTAAAAAAAAAATACAAAAACTTTTTATTATTGTTGCTTAAATTAAAACTTTCCCTCCCCATACTAAGGATAAATCCCCTTCTACTTTTTTTTTTTTTTTTTTTTCTAATTCCTTCTAATTAGAACCAAAAACAATCATCAATTTGAATAGCTGAATAAAATCTTCCATTTCCAACACCAAATCATAAAAAAGACTTTAGAGGCTAAAGGCAATAAATTGATTTCCTTTCTGTTCCTCCATTTTCCCCGTAACCAAACAAAGGGCGATTATAAACAAATATATATATATATATATATATATATATAACAACGAGAGAAAAGATTCCTCTTAGAAGAGAAACAAAGAGAATCAAATTAGAATAAAATGAAATGAAAGAGCTTTGATGAAAAGGAAAATGGATCTAAAAAAGTAGGGATTTTTGGGGAGTTGGTACTGACCTTGAGGGACCTGAGTCGTGAGGCCGCAGTTCTGTACATGGCGTTCGACGGAGCTCCGTGTGTGTGTGTGAAATGAAGCCCTAGACAAACACAGAGACAAAAGAGACTCTTTTGCAGACTCTCCGAACAACGAAGGAAGGTGGCTGCCAGACAGAAATTAAACAAACTTTTTGGTTTTGGCGACTTGGACCCTCTACAGTAATATTAACCAACTCATGCGCTAATTAGCAATTTTTTTTTTTTTTTTTAAACTTGCTTACTATAATTAAAATTGCATCTCACTCCCCTTAAAATATAAAATTTTAAATATATTTGTGTCTTTTTATGGTAAGATGTTTTATTTGCACTATAAGTAAAAGTTGTTGCTTTAGACTATAGATAAATTTTTTAATTATTTGATAGATAATTAAAGTAGTTATACTTCACATATTGTAATTTTTCAATAATAATACTTATATATATTATTTGTTAAAAAATTAATCTATGAGTTGAAAAGTAATTTTATACCTAAATCCATAATTTGATTATAAGATGAATGGTTCAAATCTTTTATCCCAAATAAAAAAAAAAAGAAAATGATAGTGTAAAATAACAAGGCCTCCCTAATTTTGCCCCATTTTATTTCTTTTATTTTATTTATATAATTTGCTAAAATTTTATTTTTGAACAACATAATCAAACCCACACCTATAACTCTAAAATTAAAAAATAAAATAAAATAAGGAACGAGAAGGGGGAAAAAAAAAAGTTACCAGGGAAAAAAGGTAACAATTATTTACTCTGAAAATGTATAACAATGCTAACTAATCTGGTAGAGTGTTTATTTTTCCTTTTAATTAGTATAAAAAAAATAAAAGCTGTAGTTTTTCATTAAGTATTTGAGAACCACTCTTTTAAAAGAGTTTTTAAAATCAAAATGACTTAAAAAATTTTCAATAAGCAATAGAAATAAGTAATGGAAATATCAAAATAAAGTTTTTAATGTATTATTAAATTCTAATAAAAGTTCAAAGTTAATTTAAAAGAGTTTTTTTTTTTTTTTTTCAGAAATCATATTTTTTTGACTTTTACGTGAAATTCACCAAAAAGAAATTCTAATAGATCATCTAAGTATTTTCAGAAATAATTTTTAAACTTCACAGGTCAAAAACAGTTTATAATGAGTTCTGCGAAACAGGCTCCAAGTGGGATTTGTGGGATGTCGTTTGAATAAATAAAAGTTTGGGCCTTTGACAAATCGGCTGGCCTTTACTTCTACGGCCTCTTTTGGTTTGAACTGTTCTCGGGTTTTGGCCTGTTTCCCAGCTATAGTCCTTTTGGGCTTCCTGTCATGCCCGTCCAGGGCCCGCCGGCTTTATTTGGGCTTCCTGATTTTTAGCCCACAATGACTGTTGAATTTTTTTTTTTTTTAATGAATAATGTTGTTGTGAATATTTAGTTTTGTGTGATTGTCGTATCGGTGTATTATAAAACATTGTTATAGGATACAGAATCATAACTTGTGTTGATTATCGTAAGTACTGAAATAATCCGAATAAGCATTAAGATAATCAAAATCAGGGCTACATCGTTCTACATTAAAATATTTTATTATTGTTTCCCATTTATTAAGTATCATTTTTAGACGAACTTCTGGCTAGAGGCGCTGATGTTTGCCATGACATGAGCTAAAAAGAGCCATAAATGTTTTATATAAATAAAGTTTTCAGTTCGTCACTTTGATTTCTTTTACATGTCCTGCCAACTTTGAGAACGTCATTGACATTGCTAATTATTTACTTTTAAGAAACCAAAATAATAAAAAAAATAATATTAATAATATTAATAATAATAATAAGGCTTTGTCATGCGTTCATATAAGTGCATTATTTTACATAAACATGAGTCAGAGGCACGAACCATGAGTCACAACTCACAAGCATGTACTTTGATGTCATCCTCTCGATGCTAATTACCACCAAAAAAAAAAAAATTTTTGCAACATTAAAATAATGTAACAGGAATGGGACCTAAAATTGAAATCGGGATTGACTCTTGTATATAAAATTGCATAATGTTGTATAATACTAAATAATATGTACATGTAATCATACATATTTAAAAAAAAAAAATGCCACCCATTGTCTTTTAAAAAGAGAATATATATATATATATATATATATGTATATGTATATTTTTTCCAAAACAAAAGTATATTTCATGACATTAAAAGACAAAATAACACAAATCACAACCACACAACCTTCTACTAATAGAAATAAGACATCAATTAACAATTGCTTCCACGCTTAAGGGGAAATATTGTGCATGGACTCCATAAAACCTACACCTAAAGTGGTATATCAAATATCAAACACACACATAACTTTTTAATCAATCCTTCACGATTCCGATTAACTGATGTCGAGAATAAAAAATACCAATAATCAAATCTAGCAAACCAAAAAAAAATAATGAAATAAAGCAAGTGCACAAACAAATCGGGATAATATCACTGCTATCACAAATTGAAACCAATCTAAATAGAAAGAGTAAAAATAAAAATAAAAAATACGCACACACATTAAAATCAATGACAAAGCTTCCAATGGTGAGACGCGGAAAACACCATAAAAAGTTCGAACACCAAAAGAGTGAGAAGCATTGTCAACACCCCGCCAAGCACCACGACCTAATACAATCACCCAACAAATATATATATATATTTTTTACCGGAAAAATAGAATTAACAATGTTAGAAAATATCAGTGATATTTAGCATCACCCACTAATATAATACATTGTATAAAGTGCATTAAATTATGTTCAATTACAAGTTTGGTGACACGTGTCATCCGTCTGACTTGTGTAATTCCAGTGTTTTTGTGATGACAATCAGTGGCTTTCATCGGCCAGGACTCTGTGTATACCTTACAAGTTTTAACTTTTTTGCTTCCAAGGAAAATCTTCAAAAAATAAAAAATAAAAAAAAAAGTTTTCTTTTTGGAAATTATTTGAACTAATTATTCGTCATTTACTCAAAAATTCGAAGCTTTCATCAGCAGCTAACACTCTCCCACCGCCACCACCGCCACCACCTTCGCGCCTTCTTCTGGAGTAGTCTGTTCCACTCTTCTAGTACCTAATACAATTTTTTTTTTTTAAGTAAGAAAATTTAACAAAAATAGATTCTTTAAAAAACAGAAAACTACTTTTTTTTGTAATCTGCTGGTGATCAATAACGACCAGCACCGTAGGATCAAATCATCAAACGGGTACAAATACGGTTGTGATCAGTTGGTCAGCACACAATTCCACAACACTCTTGAAATGGAGTTGATATCCAGCTCTGCGTCTATAACCGGTCCAAGGTTCCGGTGCTTCGATCCTACCAACACTTATCCTGAGACTCCCAATCACCGACGTTACTTCTCCAGCCCCTTAAGTTCGTCGAGTCCGAGATCAGAAGACTCAAACACCACTTCGGCTATGGGATTTTCCATGACCTCCGAACCTAAAATCGAAACCGGAGACTTTGGCTACGTTCTCGAAGATGTTCCTCACTTGACTGATTACCTCCCCGACCTCCCCGTAACTTAAAAACTTTACTTCTCTCTTCTCTTCTCTGTTTGGTTTCTGAGAAAAGTTTTCTTCTTTCTTACAAAACCGATTTCCGTGCAATTTTTCTTTTACGATTCGTTTACGTTTTCTGTGTTCATTCATGCAGACATATCCAAATCCATTGCAAGACAATCCTGCTTACTCGGTCGTGAAGTGAGTACATGCACTAAATTTTGAGTTCAGTTGCTGTCAATGTTAAATACGTCTATCTAAATCATGACTTTGAATCTGTTCAGGCAATATTTCGTTAATGTGGACGATACTGTCGCAGAGAAGGTGATTTTTTTTTTTGGTTGCTATTAATATTTATCGTATCAGTTTTGGATTCCTTCAAATTATAATCCATTTTTCTCTTTTTGTAGATTGTTGTTCAGAAAAATAGTCCAAGAGGGACACACTTTCGGCGGGCAGGACCGCGGCAGAAGGTTCGCCTTCTAATCAGTTTTAGCATTTCCAATCGGTTTCTTGCTCTCGAATCAAACTGAAAATTCAAAGTCCTGAAATTATGTTTCTTCAGGTGTGTTTTGAATCCGATGAAGTTCACGCCTGTATAGTAACATGTGGTGGTCTATGCCCTGGTCTAAATACAGTTATCAGAGAGATAGTTTGTGGCTTATACCACATGTATGGTGTGCACAGAGTTCTTGGAATTGAGGTAATTATGCATAACGAAACACCCGAATTTTCTAACGATTTTTTTTTTTTTTGGGGGCCTCGTCTTACTTCTGTATTTGTAGGGAGGATATAAGGGATTTTATGCAAGGAATACGATTCCGTTAACGCCGAAGGTTGTTAACGGCATCCATAAACGTGGGGGTACCATCCTCGGGACATCACGTGGCGGTCATGACACCTCAAAGATTGTGGACAGCATTCAGGACCGGGGCATTAACCAGGCATGTTTTGTTTGATTCTAAATTTTGATGTTATTTTTCGTTCTATATATTTTGGTTCTGCCTGGTTAAACAAGAGGACTGACACTTGATGTGCCTCAGGTTTACATAATCGGCGGAGATGGAACTCAAAAGGGTGCTGCTGTGATTTTTGAGGTAAGTTTCAGTTTGCTGTCCCGCGGAGACTGATACAGAGAGACAGTTAGGAAACGTTACGCGACAATTTTTAAAGCAGTGGTAATTAGTTAACCGGTTGTTTACTAAGCACTCATCATGCAGGAAATTAGGAGGCGAGGCCTAAAAGTTTCAGTGGCTGGTATTCCGAAGACCATTGACAATGACATCCCGGTACCTTCCATGAAATGAAAAAGTTCCAAAAAACAAGAAGTACTATATCATGTCAAATGGTCTCATTTCGGATGCTTTTCTCATTCTGGTTCAGGTTATAGACAAATCCTTCGGCTTTGACACTGCAGTTGAGGAAGCCCAACGAGCAATCAATGCTGCTCATGTTGAGGCTGAAAGTATTGAGAACGGTATCGGTATGGTCAAGTTAATGGGACGCCACAGTGGTGAGTTTCATTTTCACCAACTATTACCAAAATGGTAAGCTTGTTTTGTAATCTGACATAATCCAGTTCTACAGGATTCATAGCTATGTATGCCACTCTTGCAAGCCGAGACGTGGATTGTTGCCTGATTCCGGAGTCGCCCTTTTACCTTGAAGGACCTGGTGGACTTTTCGAGTACATCGAGAAGAGGCTTAAAGAGCTCGGTCACATGGTCATAGTGGTGGCTGAAGGTGCAGGACAAGAGATCCTTTCTGATAGTATCTGTACCGGTCACCAGCAAGATGCTTCGGGAAATAAGCTGTTTCAAGATGTTGGCCTGTGGTTAGCACAAAGGATTAAGGTACATCTCATGCCACGGTTAATTTTATAATGTTTTAGACGTGTTTTATGTGATCATAGGTAAGTTTCTTTATTGTAGGAGCACTTCTCAAAGAAGCAAAAGATGACTATAAACCTCAAATATATCGGTGAGTTCAGAGAAATTTGCCTTCACAGTCCACAGTTCTTCATAGATGTATGTTTCCTAGAGGCTAACAAAACATTGTGTATGATTGTGTGACAGATCCGACTTACATGATCCGTGCTGTACCGAGCAATGCATCTGATAATGTGTATTGCACTCTCCTTGCTCACAGTGCCATTCATGGTGCAATGGCGGGATATACAGGCTTCACGGTTGGCCTTGTTAACGGAAGACATGCTTACATTCCATTCCATGTAAGTTCATTGTTTCATGTTTGATCTTTGTAGATTGCTCAAAAGCAAGACTGTAACGAAAGGTTTTCTCAAGTTGCAAATTCCGATCTTCTTGTGCAGCGGGTGATTGAGAGACGGAACAAGGTCGTGATAACAGACAGAATGTGGGCAAGGTTACTATCTTCAACCAATCAGCCAAGTTTCCTGGATCCTAAAGACATTGTTCAGGACGAGGACGATGAGGAAACACTAGTCCAAGGTAGAGATGGGGAAAACCAGGCAAGATGTGACAATGGTTTGGTGAAGAGTATTCCGACACGTGTTTAAATTTCAGGGTCACTAAAGTTCCTTTCGATGTTTATTTGCTTTAAACTTTTGAAGCAGTTAGTTATTTAAATAACACCCCAAATCAAATGGTGTTCATAAGGTTTTAACGTGAATACACTCGAATATAGGTTGTTTTCCTTTTAATCCTGCTTAACTATCCTCTGAATTGAGTGCCATTAAATGAAAAAGAAAAAAAAAATGTTGCGAATTCGATGATCTTCAGATCTGAAACGTGATCTGCATGCATTGAAGTATTAATAGTTCCAAAGATTTTCTCTACAAAAAAATTCAAAAAAAAAAAAAGAGGCATGAATAGAGCAAGAACATAGGTAAAAATCCTGGCCTATTCATTGCAGTAGAAACTATACATATTAAATATAGAGAGCTAACTAACGGATAGGAAAGTAACATAAATCTTAGCTCACTTCAATGTGCCACAAAGACATTGTTGATGACCTCTTTGAGATTCCTGCATCCAACAACTTTCATCCCGTTGTACGCCGACGTTTCTATAGATTTCTCAGCCGATTTTGGTATGATACACTTTTTGTAACCTAGTTTGGCAACCGTAAGTATCCTTTTCTCCATTAAGGGTACCTAAGAAAAACAATAAAGCAGTAGGACACCAAGTAGTCGGACCACCATAAATGACTAAGTGTAAATAAACAAAGGGAGAGATTCAAACTATCTTATTATGGATAGAGAATCTAGAAATGCTGTTGAGGAAACCCGGCTTTACCAAATTACTAGTGCAATATTCAATCCAGTAGCATTAAATTACATGCTTACCGTACGAAGCTCGCCGCCAAGGCCAATTTCACCGATGAAAGCAACATTATTAGGAATAGGAAACTCCAAGAAGCTGAAGGGGAAAAAAAAAAAAGAAGCTCATCAAACAAGTGCAGTTAATAGTAATCTAGAAGCTACATCAATGAAAAAAAAGAAAAAAAAAAAAGTATTAGATAAAAATACTGTAAATTTTTCAGGCAGAATGGTAGTCATCGTTAGAAGACATGCCTGCTACAAATTGCTGCGGCTATGGCAAGATCCCCGGCAGTCTCTGTCAGCATAATCCCACTTACAACGTTCAAGAAAACAGCCTAGAATGACAAAGTCAAAATTAAGTGGACATTGCAATGAACTGAACAATATACTGAGTGCCAAAATGTGAGTTTAACTTACATTCTGTTGAAGCTTTAGTCCAGCTTGTTTCATTAGAACCTAAATTTGGCGGTCATTAAATACATAAGTACATAGGAATCTAAATCGATGAAAGAAGTACAGTTATTAGGCTCGGCCCTACATTAAAAATAATATGAACTTGTTCAGAATTAAAAATAAGAAGCTAATAGATAGAAGAAGTTCAGTTATTAGGCTAGTTTTTCCTTATATACATATATAATATGTGTATGTAAACTTGAATAAGTACTTACTGAAATAATCATATCAGCTCTGCTAGCTTGAATCCCATTAACCTGCCGTGAAGAAGTTGAACCAGATACACATAATGCCTGCACAAAATTAAACATAACAGTCAATGTTGAAAAAGATGATAATCACAGGAGATGCCCTACAATTATGCGAAAGAGAACGAAGAGGCAATTTGTGGAAATAATATTGAAAAATGTTTAGGCATGGAACTCGGAACACAAATTTAAATTAAAAGTCAAAACCACTAGTGATCTGATCACACAATTTGAAAAATAAGCTTCTAACCAATTGCAAATGTGTGGAAAGAGAGCCTTCACAATGGTATAACCGTACTCTACTATCTAACATGATTCGAACCACATAACATGGAACGGGAGACAATTCAGGAATCATTGTTGCCTCAAAGAAAAGACAAAAAGACAACCTTTTGGTTATTTTGAACTAGTTACTTAGAAGGGTTACCTGAATCTCAATGAGAAAACTTCGAGATCCATCCATAGTTACAGCAACAGCTAACCCAGCTAAAACTTCTGAGCCTGAATATTCCTCACTTAAAAACATCCCACTGGGATTTAAAACTGCTTTCAATCCTGTTTGCGACATCTCAAATACCCCAAGCTGACAATAAATATATCCTATTATGTCAGAAAACGATTTGATTTTGATACTTTACACAAGAATTTTACAGGACTGCTAACTTAACAAATAACTTCTAGGACCAACGAGCAGCAATATTAGTGCAGAATTGCATACATCATCTGTGGACCCAAAACGATTCTTCACAGATCGAAGTAAACGATGAGACGAGCACTTCTCTCCCTGTGAATTTGTAAAATAAATCAACATCAGCATTAAAAATACTATTAAGAAAAAGAGCAAATGAAATATTTGGAAAGACATTCTCAACTCTCCGGTAAAAGAAATGTGTCAAGGTACCAACTTCCATATATAAAACAACGTCCACTATATGTTCCAAGACGCGTGGTCCCGCTATATCTCCAGATTTTGTTACATGTCCAATCTGCAAGGCAAAGAGGGGCATGTAAACAAGAAAACCATGCAACAAAATCACAAGATTAAGATTGACAAAAGATGCTCACCAAGAGAACAGGTATGTTAGTCTTCTTGGCAAAACGCAGCAAAGCTGACGTGCATTCCTTTATCTGATATGCAATGAAAAAGTATCAACACACGTGCACATTGGGTATGAGATATAGTCTTGCGACAAAAAAATGTACTTAGTGCTTTCGACATTTTCATCCTTTAAAATTTGCGCCACGACATAACGACCACGTTCAATTTTTCACATGGAATGGTGACCACCTAAGACCTAATAGTCAAAAGTGTGAAATTCAGATGCAAAACAGGAGAAAGGCCTGTGTATTACGAGCAGAAAGAAGTTGTCAAATGTGTAAAAATTCCAACTCATAGAACATTCTACAGGGTTCTTACAGGAAGCAATTATAAAGATCAAAACTCGAGAAATATAACCATGTCATTCAAAGAGACTACAAGCAAAGAGTCCAACCTGGGTTATCGATCCAGCACTTCCAGTCACATTGTTTAAATAAACTGTTTGAATTGAGTCGATAACCAAAGCCCGAGGTGACAGATCCTGAGCTTTCTCTATTATGTCCTGCAAGAAGGCATCAATTGAATTTACGACCTTACCCCCTTGACCAATGTTCCAGGTCAGGCAGATAATGCAACATGATCCAGAAGTTGATTCAATCTAAAATATGGGGCAAACATGTCCACAAATGAAATAGAAATGGTAGTAAAATGTACAGCACAATAATAACAGTAAATCAAATAAAGTTGTAATATGAACGGCAAAAGAAAAGGTCTAAAAATATGAAACTAGAAGCATGCACCTCAATATCAGTACTCGAATACAAGAATAGTTCCTCAGTTTTAATCTCTAGACGGTCCGCCCTGTTTCCAATTTGCTCAATACTCTGCCAACAGGCAGCAAAGTAAATTACCAAAATTATATTGCTAAGGACACGAAAAAGGTGAAATTTTCTTTTCCACAAGGAAAGTGCAAAGTCAATATCTGTCCAACGAACTTTCAAGAGTTCATAAGAAAAACAAGCCAGCCTTATTGCATATCTCTTTAAGTAGAAGATTAAAAAAACAAAATAAATAACATTAAAAACCAAAATAAAAATCTTTTAAAAATCCTGTGAATCCGGAATAGTTTTATGTCCAGCACGCTGATACAAAGCAGGTAACTACTAGGATAGAAAATGCTTACCTCTTCACCAGAGACATATACTACTGGGGCTCGTCCACCAAGATCACACCCATCAGATATTAAGGCAGCAGCCTTCCAAATTTCAGATTCAAGTTACAATTCGACATGAGAATAAACCTTGAATAAATAAAGCAAATTAAACTACGCTTCAGAAATAAATCTACTAAGAAACAATAGGGTCCTACGAAAAAAGGTTATATGTATGATACAAAGTAAGATCAGCTCAAACATTACAATTAATTAGTACCTGCAACAAGAGTGTGCTCTTGCCAACACCAGGGTCACCACCAACCAGCACCAAAGAACCTTCAAACACAAAAAATACAGGCTCATTGATAACATAACACCGAACACATGAAAAGTCCATGTCAAGAGCAATATAAAATGTCCCTAAAACATGTGTTATTCGTTGCAGATCCTCTACATATATATATATATATATATATATATATGTATGAGTTTTTGAAATGACTGGTGAAAAGATAAATATAAACAACTAACTTAAGCCTAACCTGGAACAAGACCACCACCAAGCACCGTAGCAACTTCATTCCCGAAGAGTCCAGGCCTAGACATCAAGAACACAGATTAAAAACATAAAAAATGGTTATGCTCTTTTACATTAAAAGAACAGAAAAAACGAACTAACTCAACTCAATAAGATTTACAAGACAACTTACAAGGAAATCCGCCAATCTTGATGACTAATCCCACGTTGCACATCTTTGAGTTTCGTAGGAAGCATCTCACCCTCCTTCTTCGGAAGCCAAGACCCGACAACTTTCTCCGAAACCCCAACAATCTTACCGCCACTAGAATCAGCTTCAGAGACCTCCGTCATCGTCCCAGGCGCATCGCACCCCCGGCACATTCCCCACCACTGCCCATCCGTGTGCCCACAGCTCGAACAAACCCACAAAGTCTTCAGCTTCCCTTTCTTCTTGTTGTTCCCCCCCACCACTATGTCCTTCAAGCTAACCGCTTTCGCCTTCCTAACACTCCCGTATGTCCGCTCTTCCGGCGAATACTCCTCAACCCCACCTCCATTACTCGACGAGCCCTTCTGGGCTTCGCTTTCCAACCCTCCCCCGCCACCGCCACCGTCGTTTCTTACTTTCTGAGTGACGGTTCGGCCGGACAGAGGGTCGTAGACGGTCCAGACTCGGGGGGGTTTTGGGTCGGAGCTCGGCTCGTTTCGGGCGTCGAAGCTGAGGCCTGTGGAGTGGAAGTTCGGGGAAAAGCTGGCGTTTTGGAGGGACTGAGAGGAGATGCGAAGTGGGTTTGGAATGGGTTTGCGATTGGCGGCGGGACAGAGACGTTGTTTGTGGATGCAGAGTGCTCGGAGTCGGAGGGCTTTCATGTCGGAAACTTGCATGAGAGGGGAAGGCTGGATGAATCCCTAGACAGTGGAGTGAGGTTTTAATGGGGACTGTCGGGTTGAGTCGTCGGAACCCGCGAAAGTTGAAAAGACGGTAACTTCATTTTTGTTCCCAGTTGGAACAGGGCACGAGTTCGGAACACTAACCGTACAGCTGTCAGCTGTCGTTTCTTCTTTCTTGTAGTTTTTAAAGTTCTGTTGTCGTTTTCCTATGTTTGAAAAAAAATTCACCACAAAAGTCTATTTCTTTTCCTTTTTTCTTTTTTTTTTTAATTATCTGAATAGGAGGTGTGTTTTTCTATTGGTATTTCGAACTAAAAATTTTTGTAATTCACCTCTTAAAATTTAAATTTATAACAGTAGACTTTGATCATGCTTGTTAAATATTATAAAAATGGTTTTAAACATGTGATTCACATTGTTTTGTTTGTTTTTAATGGTGTTTGAACCTCATTCATTGTTTATGGCATGCACTGATGCACATTTACATCTTCATCAAAAAAGTTGACAAGTTATCAAAAGAACCGTTGATGCTACAAGTTTAAAGTTTGAGAAGACTAATTTTTAAGATTAGAAATTTAGAGGCTGATTTATAAATCATGAAATTTTTAATGAGTAATGATGCGTAAATACAGTTTCAAATTTGACCTCGAGAATAAGAATTATCTCACTCCAAAAACTAATAAAATCGTATAAATCTTCAAAAATTGTTCAAAGGAAGAGAAAAAAAGGGGGGGAAAAAAAGCAATTAACTATACTATAGTGGCCATTTTCCTTTTCTCATCAAAACAAAACGAACCACATTAATTGTTCTGCAATGGTTATTAATTTAACGTGTGAATTAATGGAATTATATTTTGCGTCCTTTTATTTTTCCCCAAAAGTTGTCAATTAAGTGTAAAGTTATTAGAGTTGTTGGTAAGGAGCTAGTAATTACTACTTAGTTGGCATGTACCGTCCAGTTTCATTCAAAACCATTTTTAATCAACATATGGGGCATCAAATTTCTCATTATTTTAATTTGACGTCTAAAATATCATCATTCACCTCAACAAAAATCCATTAATGACAGGAAAAAAAAATATTGGAGCATCAAATTCCTGAATCTCATCTCAGTTATGAGTGTGGCACGTTCATTGTTCAATCTCCTAATCTACTAATAGCTTTTTTTGACTTTTTTTTATTTTTATTTTTTATTGTTTGGAAAATTTTCAAAAGGCAAATATAATACTGTTGCTCAAAGTCCAGATGCATGCATCCACGAGTTTCTTTTTTCTTTGTCCTTAGCTTTAGAGATAATAGGTGTTGTTAGGGTTAGATTTCATCTTAATTATAATCTTGATCTTCGCGTACAATTCGATGATCAAAATGATCGCCTTTTAATAAGCAAACACATACAGCAATTCAAAAAAATATTGTAAGATCCTTTTCATCTTAATTATATTCTTGATCTTCCGCGTACAATTCGATGATCAAAATGATCGCCTTTTAACAAGCAAACAAATACAGCAATTCAAAAAAATATCGTAAGATCCTATTCATTGTTCATCGAACGGATTCATTCCATATGTGTATAAAAATAAATCTTAACCCCGATTCATTTGACTTTAGCAAGAGGAATGAGATAATTTAGTGCGATATTAACACTTGCACAAATATGTTCTAATACTAACTTTTCAGTCACAAGGAAGACTACTTGCCCCGGAAGGAATAATCTAAGTGCTTGATTCGATTGGGATATTCACTCGATTTAGTCAAAATAAACACCACATTTATGATCGTGTAGCACCTCTTTATTGTATTTGGACAATTGTTGCAACACAATGTAAACACGAGAGATGGTGGAAAAATGGACCACCCACGACCTAAAATTGGTAGAAAACGCCCACATTTAGGTTGGTGTTGAAGTAACTAATTCGGAGGAGGAAGGAAAAAAAAAAAAAAAAAAAAAAAAAAAAAAAAAAAAAAAAAAGAGCTAAGTAACTCTTTAGTTGCCTGACTTTATAAATAGGGTTGAAAAACCCATTTCATAGCATCTTTTAGGCATCATTCTAATATAGACACTTTCAAATGCTTTTTAATTTTTCTTATTTCTCTTCTTCAATTTATTCTACCGACGTAAGCATCGAAGCGCAAGTTTTTCTTGTGAAATCTTCAAGTGGTCGGAGTCTGACGGACACGGAAGACAACAACATTTTTTTTCCATGAATTACCAAGTAATCACTATTTTGAGATTAAAAAAATGATATTTATTCCACAATGGTTGACCTTTGACCGCCGCCCCCGAGCATCACATTCCTTCCTGCACAGAATCCAGATTGTGATCTGTGATCCATGGAAGGAAAACTCTCTAATGGCATAATAAACACAATTATTAAATAAAGTGCTTAAACAGGTTGTCCATTAAATTATGCCAAAACCAAACCACCTAATTATCTTAATTAATCATCCCTCATTGCGTGTCCCAACCGCTTTCTCTCTCCTCTTTCTTTGTCTCTCTCTCTCTAGTTGGCCAATCGGAAGTCAGGAATCAGAATCTCGTTCCCTATCTGTTCTCTCTCTCTCTCTCTCTCTCTCTCCTCAAGGCCTATTTTTTGCATGTCACATTCAACATGACACGAGACATATTTTCAGTGGCCAATGTTTGTCCACATTATAATAATAAAGAAAGTTGAAACCTTTGACATGTTTCATGTTTGTTTATATGACCATCTGTATTCTCTGAGCATGAAAGAGACAAACAAATCTTCCTCTGAATCCCAACTCGTCGACGAGATCAAAAGGTTGCTGTCCTTTTGATCTGCTCCATTTCTATAAAAACTCCAAGGGGGTATTTGTAATTTCTCACAAAATCACAAATTTCAACAAACCCAGCCTAATCTGGTTAATGGGGTTTTCATGTTTCTGGTGACGAAGATGGAAGATGATGAAGAAGAGGAGATTTTTTGGCCATGAAAATGAAAGAGAAAAGTGATATCAAGCCAATTATATTGAAAGTTGGTGTGGCTTTGGCTCTGTCTTTCGCTAGTTTTCTTTATTCTCGCCTCAGAGCCAGACGAGTCAACCGGTCTCTGCCTCCTCCTCCTCCACAATCCCCACGCTCCTCAGGTTTGGAAAATTTTCTTACTTTTCTTTTTCTGTTTTATTATTATTATTTTTAAATTTTGAATATCGGGTTTAATTTTGATTATACTTTTAGATCATGGAATGAAGTTGATTCAAGAGGAAAAGCTGGACGGAGAGATGAGATTCATGGCAGGAGAACAAGACCCACTTCTTATGGTGCTGCCTCGGTTTCATCGGAAAAATATGTTAGTTTCTGTTTCATTAAGGCTTATAAATTCTTTTGTTTTTGTTTTTGTTTTTTTTTTTTTTTTAATTTTGGAAAATTAGCTTCTTATTCTTTCTTTACAACATAAGTTGCTTGATGTGTACTCAATTTATGAACTTGATTATATTAATTCCTTTTGTAATTGTGAGTCTGATTTCTGGCAACTTTGTGAAACTTCAAGCTCAAGGTATTGAAAATTTCCATTCTCCTCTGTTTCTTAGATTACTCTGTTTTTCGCTTTTTTGCATTTGTTATGAACCGAGAAAACACTACTTTTATTAACGTAGTTTATTTCTTTATTAGGACGAGGCATACACGCAAAACTTCGGCGAAGATAATTCCATCATAAGCCTCTCTCCGAGTGGTAGGCTCAGTGGAGACAAAGACGGGTTCCTCTTATCGGAGTTTAATGATCTAGTGAAGGAATTCGATTCTTCTGCAGCCGCTGCCGGGGTTTCTCCTGAGGATGTGGATACTCCTAGCTCGGATGTGAAGACTCCGAAAGCGTTTATTAGTGCGCAGAAGGACGAATACGAACAAGAGATCAGCCACCTTCAGAACATGGTTAGACTACTTCGCGAGCGGGAGAGGAATCTTGAGGTCCAGTTGCTCGAGTACTATGGCGTAAAAGAGCAGGAGACCACTGTCATGGAGCTCCAAAACCGATTGAAATTGAACAACATGGAGGCTAAGCTTTTTAGTATCAAGATCGAGTCTTTACACGCGGAAAACCAGAGACTAGAGGCACAAGTCGCTGGCCATGCTAAAGTGGTGGCTGAACTCGAGTCTGCGAGAGTGAAAATCAAGCTGCTTAAGAAGAAACTAAGATTTGAGGCTGAACATAACAAGGAACAGATCTTAAATCTTCAACAAAGAGTCACGAAGATGCAAGATGAGGAATTCAAATCTCTTGCAAGTAATTCCGATGTTCAATTGAAGCTGAAAAGGATCAAGGACTTGGAGGGCGAGGCTGAAGAGCTGAGGAAGTCGAATTTGATGTTGCAGCTTGAAAATTCTGAATTGGCTCGGAGGTTGGAGTCAACCCAGATACTCGCAAATTCTGTTCTAGAAAATCCTGAGGTAGTTTTCGTTTGTTTCATACGGTCTTTTTTTTAATCACTATTCTTGTATGCATTTCACATATTTAGATCACATGCTTATTGCAGACGGAAGCATCGAGAGAGGAAAGCATGCGTTTGAGCCAAGAAAATCAAGATCTGAGGCTGGAAATTGAGCAACTTAAAGCGGATAGATGTGCTGATATCGAAGAATTAGTTTATCTGCGGTGGATAAACGCCTGCTTGAGGTACGAGCTGCGTGATTATCAGCCTGCAACCGGTAAAACGGTTGCTAGGGACCTAAGCAAAACATTAAGCCCGAAATCTGAGGAGAAGGCCAAGCAGCTGATACTAGACTATGCAAATACCGTAGGGATAGGAGAAAAGGGGATCAGCATAATGGATTTCGATTCTGACCATTGGTCATCATCCCAAGCTTCATACACAGATTCCGTTGACTTAGACGAATCATCTTTAGACAATTCATCCGCTGCCAAAACCAACACTTCAAGCAGGATGAAGTTCTTCAGCAAGCTCAGGAAACTTGTCCGGGGGAAAGATGGTCATCACAGTAGCCATGTTTTGTCAGGAGACAAACCTGAGTCCCTCGAACTAGATGTCGATTCGCCACGGTACGGTTCAAGTATATTAACAGGAGATTATCCTATGGCAGACAATAATAAATTTGGAACTTCATCTCCGAATATGTCTAGGCTTTCTTTCGATATGTCCAGATCGCAGAGCTTGAAGGAAGGACATGTTTCGGATATACAGAGAAATAGTGATGTCGTCGTCAGATCCTCCTATGTGTACAAGAGTTTTGTTTTGGATGGTGAAGCTGCTAACGATTCAACACCCAAAGACGACAACGAAAAGCACTCGGATTATAGCGAAAAATCCGAGCTGTTGAAATATGCAGGAGCTCTAAGAAGATCTCGCCGTGGGACTCCCATGTTGCATAGAAAATCAGCTTCTTATAGCTCTTTTTGACAACAATTTATAAGTTAATTAAGTTTCAACGATATTTACACTTTTGCCTGTTTGTAAATAAAGCTGTGGAGTTGGTGAATAACATGTACCATATTTTTTTGGTCAGATATGTGTTAATAGGAGAAGAAAGCTACACACACAAATTTTAACAGTGAGTGAATGATAAGTGCCGGACAAAAGATTAGGAGACAACCGTCTGAGGCCCCTTTATTATTATAAAGGCTTTTAAAAATGTGGGTGAGTGTTTGGCGGTTTGGGAGGGTGTTTTCTTAATCCAACAATGTGATTTTGGTAAATTATATTGTGGAGTCTGATGCCTTGAATGTGGTTCGTACCATTCAGAATCCTATTTGTTGGGTCCAAGAGACAAACGCGATTGATGGAATTTGTGATGCTCTGGTGATTAATGGTAATGTTACAGTTTGTTAATTTCTTGTGATGGCAATGTTATAGCCACTTCCAATTTGATTGATTGTGTTTGGGTGGCCATTCTCCAAAATTGCTTAACTCGTTTGCAACAGCTAATTTAGCTCGCTTAGTCGTTTAATGAAATTCAATTTTCCCTTTAAAAAAAGTAAAATTTACAAGATGAAAACACCTAAAATACCCTTAGTAATGTGCGCGAAAAAAAAATTAGGTTAAAATTTTTTATTAAAAAATATTAAAAGAATCAAAATGCAAAGCCTTAAAGAGTAGAGTTTAGGACACCAATCTTAATTTTTTCAATCTTTTTATACCAACTTATGTAACCTATTATCTTTTCATTAATAATAATATTTTAATAGTAATTAGCTTGACAATCTCATATCTAATAAGGGTATATTTGGTTGGAGGGGGAGAGACCCACTCCCTTATTTGGCTGGAAAGAAGAGGGTAGGGAGAGGAGAGGTTGTCTCCTTCCAAATTCACTAGATTGAATCGTTTCATTAATGGAACGATCCACCAAATATATCAACTTTTGAGTCAAAAGTCTATTTTACCCTAAAAAAGAATTATTAAAAAATTATGCCAATAGACAATATAGTAATTAAACAATTAGTTATCATCCATCCTTTTAACTCTCATTCTATTCTACCAAACAACATTAAGATTATGTTTTTTATAATCCTCTTATATTCTCTATCTTTCCTACCCTTTCCATCATTTCTATTTATAGGTATTTTGGCATATGAGCATTCTTAATGGATTTTAAGATAATTTTATTCTAAGATAAAAGTGTAATAAAAATCTTTAACGATTTGATAGGAGTATTTATCATCAATAATGAGGATGCAAATAAAATCTTCCTTAATTAATAGATGTTGGTTCACCATATATAATTTCCTAGCATTCCATTCATGGAGAAGAAAAAAGCCATGGACATAAAGCTGGAAAAACAAAATCAACTTCCTCTCCATCCTTCCAGCCATACAAACTCCATCCTTCCAACCATACAAAGCCTAACAAAGCCTAAAGGAATTTCGATGTATAATCTCATCTTTTACTTTTTTCTTTCGAAGTAATATAATCTCATCTTTTACATTATTAATAAAAATTATTATTGTTTCAATTAAACAATTAGATTTGTAATTATATTAAGAGAATTATAAAATTATTTCAAGAAAAATATTAAAAAATCATATCATTAATCAATTAATCAAATGATTAAAAGTGGGCTTTCCTACCCAAAAAAATAAATAAATAAATAAAACAATTCATATTATTTAATATAAATTGACGGCTCGTGCCTAAAGCGGCCCGTATAAAACAATAGATAAGAGCTAAAAAAGAAAAGCCTTCTCTTAATTTTTAATTAATTAATTACTAAAAAGACCGTCTTTTTTCTTTTGTCCAGACCTTTAACCTTCTTTACTCTGGATGATGAGGATGGAGACCCAAGGGAATGGGAGGAGTTTTATCAGTTCTTGTATCGAATTCGATATAGAAATAGCAGAAGTTCACATGGAGAATCTTGACCCACGTGTGACGGAGCAAGACCTGGTCAACATTCAACAGTGATGGCACGGCTCTTGTCGCCGTTCAGATCTTCCACCGTTCCCTCGCCGCCAATGGAAGAAGCTTTTTGTTACGCGTTCCTGACATTGTCCTCCTACGATGACGGTAACATTTCCTCTTCTTCTTCTCCTTCCTCCCATTTCCCATTCCCTTTCGTTTCTTGGTTTTTTTGTTTTTGTTTTTGGTTGAAGAAATTGTTTCTTGGTGTTTGATGCTACGATTTTAGACGAATATTTTATTCGTTTGTCATCCCTATATACTACTTGTCGTTTTGTATATATTGTTGTAGTAAGCAACTATGTTGGTGTCATTTTAATGGAGCTTAAAAAGCTCTGTGGTTGTTGGAGGAAAATCAGATTTTGGGATATTTGCATATGAGAAAAAGAGGTGCGCCTCCATATACCTTCCAGCCGTGGATTTGGCTTGTTTCTAAGCTTCTTGCTGCGTCAAAGAATTAAGAAAAATAATCTCTTTCATTACTTTAGAATGGGAAAAACACTTTTGGAATAACCAACGAAAGAAATTATATTTGTTGAGAAATGTAAGATCGTATGGATACGGCCGTCATTGTGCATCTTGATCAATTGGATCGTTTCGTTGTAAACCCCAATGTGAAGCTTTTTGTAAAAGCCTTTCTGGGTAGTTCTTTATGATTTCGTCAAAGGGGGAGAGTTCTTCTAATTCTATGAATTTTATTTTTAAATGCAAATGCAGTAAACTCATAGTGGGCTAATTCAGGAGTTGAATCGAATGATCCCTTTTATGGTAGAGTCACGCACTTTAAACGCCTAAAAAATAGGCGTAAGTCGTCGATTCCAATTCATTTCGATAAGGGCCTTTGTATTTTCCACGAAACTCCTGTCTTAATCTTCATTTTTCAGCTGAGAATATAGATATGATCCCTTTATTTTCCATGAGTTGTTTTCGTAGAAATTTTTTTTTTCCCCCTGTTGATTAGCTAAATTCCATGTATGCTTGCTTATGAAAGTTGTTGCGGTTTTGATTATTTTAATTTGTTAAAACCTTCTTCGTTGGCCTCTGCTTCGTTACAGAACATATGTCTTGATCTATCTATCTATCTCTCTCGCTCTCTCTCTCTAGATTTATTTATAGCACTTAACACATGTTTTAACTTGTGCTCTCTTTCTGGATTTATTTATAATACATAACACATGTTTAACATGTTTATTAAATTAAAATTAAAAAAATAAAAAACGTAACGTAAGTAATCATTTATTTTTATTTGTTTATTGTACTAATATGTTACTCTATTTAAGACATGTGTTATATACTATAAACAAATCCAGAAAGAGATTAAAATATGTGTTATATACTATAATAAATTCAGAGAGAAAAAGAGAAAGTAACATATTACAATTGACAAATAAAAATAAATAATTAACTACGTTACGTTTTTTAGTTTTTAATATTTATTTAAGAAAGCATATCTTAAAACATGTGTCATGTACTACAAATAATCCAAAGAGATATATATATATATATATATATATATTTTGTTTTTAATCGATATCCAAAATTTCAACACAAACAACTATATTCACAAAAAGAACAACCTGGCAACTTGTATTCAATTAATTCAACCTCAAAATAAACAAACAAATAAAAATGAAGAGCTAAAATTGGAAAGAAACTTTCTTTCCAGAATTTCATCGGCTTCCAAACATAATAACTAATTAAACGGAAACGAAATAAGTACTAATTTATTTTTATTTGTTAATTGTACTAATATCTTACTCTCTCTCGATTAAAAACAAAAAATATATTTTTTTTTTCTTTGGATTTGTTTATTGTACATGACACATGTTTTATGCTTTTTTAAATAAATATTAAAAAACAAAAACATAACATAGATAATTATTTATTCTTATTTGTTAAATGTATTAATATGTTACTTTCTCTCTCTGTGAATTTATTTATTCTGTGAATTTATTTATAGTACATAACACATGTCTTAATATCTCTCTATCTGGATTTACTTATTCTGTGGATTTGTTTATAATACATAACATATGTGTTAACATACGATTGACAGTGAAAAACTGAGAAATTTATTCAGTGCATATTGGAACATAGTTTCATGCAGAGTTACTACAAAGGGTTCAGGCTATGTTCAGTTTGATTCTGAGGATAGCGCCATGGCTGCAATCATTAGCCTTCATGAAACAATAATGCAGGGGAAAAAATTGTAACTACGTTATTAGTGTTTTCTTACAGTTATTAGTGTTTTTTTTTTTTGGAAAAAATTGTAACTACGTTACGTTTTTTGTTTTTTAATATTTATTTAAGAAAGCATTTGTGTCATCTACTATAAATAATCCAAAGAGAGAGATATATATATATATATATATATATTTTGTTTTTAATCGATATCCAAAATTTCAACACAAACAACTATATTCACAAAAAGAATAACCTGGCAACTTGTATTCAATTAATTCAACCTCAAAATAAACAAACAAATAAAAATGAAGAGCTAAAATTGGAAAGAAGCTTTCTTTCCAGAATTTCATCGGCTTCCAAACATAATAACTAATTAAACGGAAAAGAAATAAGTAATCATTCATTTTTATTTGTTAATTGTAGTAATATGTTACTCTCTCTCGATTAAAAACAAAATATATATATATATCTTTCTTTGGATTTATTTATAGTACATGACATATATTTTAACATATGCTTTCTTAAATAAATATTAAAAAACAAAAACGTAACGTAGATAATTATTTATTCTTATTTGTTAATTATACTAATATGTTACTCTCTCTCTGTGGATTTATTTATTCTGTGAATTTATTTATAGTACATAACACATGTCTTAATATCTCTCTCTCTGAATTTACTTATTCTGTGGATTTGTTTATAGTACATAACATATGTGTTAACATACGATTGACAGTGAAAAACTGAGAAATTTATTCAGTGCATATTGGAACATAGTTTCATGCAGAGTTACTGTAAAATGGCTGCAATCATTAGCCTTCATGAAACAATAATGCAGGGGAAAAAATTGTAAGCATCTTTTCTTTTCTTTTTCTTTTCTTACAGTTATTAGTGTATATTTTTTTTTGGATTTGAATACAACTGATCTCCATATTCTTTCATTTTCCTGAATATGTTTCGAACTTCCCTAGACGTTTGAGAACTTATGAGGGCACAAATAATTTGCACGTGAAGTATCTAGATCTGTCTGTGAATGACACGACACTAGAAGATTATTTCAGTTGCTGTGGCGTAGTGGTCTCAGCTATGGTCATGCGAAATTAAAAATGGCACTTCTAAAGGATATGGCTTTGTTTGCTTCCGAACCAACAAGGAATCCATGGAGGCCATGCGTTCTCTACATGGTATAACTTGAATTTTTCAAATCATACATTTAATCAATCTTTCATCACATATATATCTGTTTTTATAACTTTAACTATTTTCACTCAGTAATTGTCTTAAAAGGGTGGCCTCTATGGATTCATCCCGCTAGGCCTAGACCCCTGCATCTCGTTAAGCCCCGCAAACCAGGGGCTTCAGAAAGATCATCTTGAGTATCTTCAATTTTTCAAGCACTCGTAAGTTCGGTACAATATCTTCAGTTTTTTTGAGCACTCATGTTTTTTTTTATTTGGTATCCTACCGTTCTTGGGGATAAAAAACTAAAGTATCCCTTAGTTTATGCTTAAGTATTCATTTAATCTTTCATTACATGTCTGTCTTTCTTATTTCACTAATTTACGTCTCAGGGACTATCTTAGAAGGGAGGCCTTTGCGCATGTTTTTCGCTAGACTCGCGTTGTTCTCTGGGAATCAGGGTCTCCAAAAAGATCATTTTCTTTATCTTAAGTTTCTCAACCACTCGTAATTTCGGTACAGTATCTTCAGTTTTTCAAGCATTCATTTATCTTTTTTATTTTATTTTATTTATTTTTATTTTTAAATTGGGGGTATCCTAATGTTCTTGGGGATAAAAACTGAAGTATCCCCCTCAGTTTATGCTAAATATACATTTTACCTGCGGATTTTGGAATGTCCTAGGTATTACCTCAACTTATGCCACATTTACGTTTACTCCCATGTGGTTTTTGGGAATGTCAGTACTCAATACTATCTCCTGACCAAAATACTTGGGGGGCAAAAAAAAAAAAAAAAAAAAAAAAAAATATATATATATATATATATATCAAGCTGACCCTTTTTGCCTTGACCAAGGTAGTCTTTTCATCTGATGACATGGTAGTCTTTTTTTCCTTTTTCTCTTTTTTTTTTTTTTTTTTTTTTTTTTTTTTTTTTTTCCTTTTTGGTTGGTCTATATGAATACTTTAAGCTCGCTCTGTCTTGTTTCTATTGTTCTATCTTCAAAATCTCTTTGGTACGAACGATTAGCAAACTAAGTTGATGGTTTTAACCTATACATGCCTTTGTAGCAAGGAGTTGTTTTTTGAACGAGGAATCTTTGACGAATACTATATATTTTCTTGGGGTGTTCATCGATTGGATTTGGCGGTTTAAGGCTTAATCTGTAATCTAATCCATCACCTTCGGATTGGGAAAAATCCTGATCCGTTAACAAATCTTTGAGAATTTCAATCTGTTACTACTTCTTTGACAAATACTATGTTTTCTAGTGTCTTGTTCTTGAAAATAAAAAGAAAGTAATGGATGCTGATAATCCTGGAACTTTGACATTGTTTGTGTTGTATCTTATTCACAAAGTTACTATATGCTATTCTTCTAGAGAAGACATCACTCAAGACTATTTGAAACGGATGGACTTCTGCTGGTTTCCCCTGCACTATTGTTCTTGCAACATACAACAACCCTACGTGGATCTTAACAAGAAAAAGATCATATGGAGTTATCATGATGTTGGCTACGTTTGTTCAAAAAAAAAAAAAAAAAAAAAAAAAAAACAACAACAACAAACAAACAAACAAACTGACCATCGTTTGGATCGTGAACATTTAAGTGATTTCACTATTCATAATAATTTAACTCAAATCAAAATATAAATTTTCACTTTTTAGAAATTTTTACCACACATTTTTCTTGCTAGCCTCAAGGGTTAAGTAGCTGGCTTATGACAAACCTTTACACGATTTAAATATTAACTTTGACAAAACTTTCTAAAACACATATTCGATGACAAACATTCTAAAACATTTATTCGAATAGATGCTGAAATTTCACTATTCGAATAGATGCGTTTGTTGAGGATCCTCCAATATTGTGATAATTAGCTCCGTTAGGTATATCAAGCAGTACAATAGCCCAGGGGAACCCAACGATGTCCATCCTTGCAGGATCTGATCATGATATCCCAATGAAGTAGCCACAACGACTTGACATAAAATCGAGAGCCCGCTAGCTAGGATCTGGTATTAACGCTCTACTTTTTACGTGATTTTTTTTTCCGGTTATATATACAAGCAAACACGCACATTCTCACAAAACATATGTCTTTAGGAGGAGGACCAAGTGGATCAATAAATGAATCCCACTAAATTATAATTTAGGCAATAGTTGACGAGTTTTATTTTCATCAATGATTGCCTGAAAGTTGATTTATGTGATGTTATTGAAAGTTTAAGTGGCTCTGTATTTTGATTTTTTTAAACTCCTAAAAGCTTAAACTTTAAGAATCTTGTAAGAAATATGTACAAAGGGCAAAACAAAAGGCATCATCGATAATGTTGTAAATACATGAAACGATATTAATTACCTGACTATGAATCGAATTGTTATCTATAATATTAACCTAAAAGCGATAATGTTATCTATACCTGTCTATGAACAATATATGTAAATATATATATATATATATATATATATATATTCGGAATACATGCCCTTACTATATCAGGTCAGGGATAGGATAGGATAGCTTAAAAATAACATAACGTTAAAATCATTAATATCTATTACTCTGTCTGTTGTTCGGGCAATTCTTAATCCGGCATCAATCGCTGATGACATTAGAGAGGATCGCACTCAAGCTATTAGTGGTTCTGTTTGCTGCTCCCCCATCAAGGGAATATGTTAGCCCACTTTTTAACTAATTTTGCTTGTTCTAAGTCTTTGGATTTTGTTTGGCTTGAATTTTTGCCTTCTTTTCTCTCGTAAAAGCAGACTGCTGTCACACGTTTTATTAACAAAATAAAAAATAAAAAATTTGGCCTCTTTTGTTGACTTCGAAATTCAAGATTCAATTATTTAAACAATACCAAAACTTTTATACTATTGCGTCATAGTGAAACAAACTAAACCGGAACGAATATAATATTTTGAACCATTACACATCTTCTCCAAGTTTACAGATCTTGCAAATGAAATGAAATAACACATATATATATGTATATATATTACTAGAAACATTACAAACATTATTAAGACAGTTGGGTAGGGATGTTGTAGCAGTCTTTGATTGTACACTCACACTGAACCAAGAAACTACGTATATATTATGTCCTCATTAGATGAGGGACAGGCCTTGGACAATCAATTCATCAGCAATAATCCTATTCGCAGCATCCGTTGGATGAACGGCGTCGAAAAACACGTATTGAGTCGCATTCGAGCAAGTTCCCGGTGTGTGAGGATTGCACAGAACTGTTGTTAACTCTACCGTTCCTGTTCCACAGCAACCTCTTCTTGTCTCCACAAAGCCTGCAAAATTCAAAATTTAGGGGGACATGGTTTTGAGAACTAAAGAATCCCTAATTTGTACCCTTTTGAACCTGGAAAATGTAACAAATTTTTTAAAGTACCATATTGGGACGGCGATTTGATGACGTCGTAGAGAGGCTTGAAAATGTCGAAAATGACCAGTCTAAGGTCAGAATGTTGCTTTAGAATACTGGCAGCGGCAGCGTTCAACTTCTTGTTGAAGGATTGGGCGTCCGAGTTGATCCGAGTGACGCAGCCTTTCTCATGGTGCCCAAACAAGGTGATAACCTCCGGTAGACAACCGAGTGGCGGCAGTGATGTCACTCCGATTTTCCTAGCCCCCGCGCCATACAAATTCTGATTTTCAAGAAAACCAATCAAAATGTTTTCTTTAGGAGAGAAATCGTTCGAGAAATTTTACATAGCATTTTCATTTCTATGCTAGAATTTTAGAATAAGGTATACAATTTTATTCTAATATGATTGTGATCTAGTAATTGAGAGATTTACAGAGTAACATTGATAAGTATTTTTCAATATTTATTGACGAATTGATCGGACGTAACATCATTATACTTTTGGAATACATGTTCAATAAATAATTGATATTTGATTTTTTTTAATCCATATAATAGAGGTGATTTTGATAGTCTATTTATACAATTGTGTGTGCCCAGCAATACAGGTACGATACTTGACATATAGTTAATCACCTAAGTTTTGGGATCCGTTTGGAACACTGGTTCCAACCTATGTTTTTCAAGTTGGTTTTCAAAAACTCCAACTCTAGTTAATTACAGTGCAAATCCCATATAGCTTTTTTTCTCTTTTATTTTTATAAAATTCAAATTTTAAAAATCTATAACTTTCTTATTTTAAGTCAAAATAAGATTATTCTTATCTCTAAATGCTCACAACATCAAGAAGAGCGAAACAAGATCTATATCGCCTATTTTATTTTTAATATATTTCAAAATTTTTACATTATTCAAATACAACATTTTATTTTCAATGCACATTTAAATTAAACATATATTTTCAACAGATCTTTAAACTTCAACTCCAACTTATGTTCCAAATGGTGTTTAATTTTTATTTAACTAGAATACAACATTATAAAAAAAAAAATTTGTTTTGTTATTTTCACATTAAGAAGGTAAGTAGATTTTGGGCGAAATAATTTCCTATATTTTGAGATACTCGTTATACTCGTTATGAAGAAAGGGACAGAGGTGCATAATTACACCTTTTTTTTTTTAAATTTTTTTATTTTTTGGTAGCAGTAGTTTGGCAAAAGAATAAATATAGAAAATAAAAGAAATACCTGAATAAAGCTTGTGAATGAGCTAACAAGGAAGTTTGAATATTGGTCGACAGTGTAGACTTTGTTGACGAGAGGATTGATGTAGTAGTTCTGAACGAAATCGCCACTACCAGCTCCAAGTAGATACAGTGCGTCCTTGATGATGGAATCTGCTTTCTTTTGGCCTGCCACTTTTGCCAGCTTTGTCTTGTATTCCTTGAATAACTCCAACTGCTCAGACAATGGAATTGCATGCTGCAACCCAAAAAAAAAAAAAAATCAATAAACTGACTTATTTTTAGTTTTGTGTAAAATTATATATAACATATATGATACTATTAAACAACTATCAATGTAAAAGATAAGTAATACTAAAAAACATTACAATAAAATCAATTAGTTGTTACAATAATAAACAAAAAAGTTACAACAGCTAGATGAGAGATGCATATAGTATGCCTACATTTATAGCTATAAGTACTGGGAAGTCATGTGAAAGTTTTTAATTACATTTAGGACTGAAGCTTTCTCATCGTAACCAGCTGCAGCGGAAGCAAAGTTAGCTCCAATGAGAAGGTTCTTCCCTGATGCCTCCGAGCTAAGATACGCCGCTGGGTACTTCTTGAAGCCTAGAGTTTCAGCTGCATAAATTTTTCCAACTCAAATCACCAACATTTTCACATCAACACGTTGGGAATCAGGCGAAAAAAAAATAAAAATAAAAGTTTGTACATTGTTTTGTACTTTACCAGTGAAGTCAGTGGCAAGTTTCCCATTGCAAAACCTGCCCGTGGCTTCATGGTTGATGAAGTCCCTTCCGTAAGGAGGGTAATTAGCCTTGAAAAGAGTGACGCGATAATTGTTGTTTCCGACATCCACCGCAGAGTCACCGAAAGTAATGATCGCCGGAACGAGGGTGTCTTGCGCACACCCGCCATTTGCCAATGCACATACCAGGATCAAAACCAAACGCCTTCTAATGCTGTAGATATCCATCTTGTTCTTCCTGTAAAAACTTGTGCTTGAGTTTTTTAGTTTTGAGTTAGACCTTATAATATTATTGTTGAGTACTGAGAACCACCACAGTGAAACGACTATTGAATAAGGAAGTTGGCAGTTGTGTCTAGGCATTAAATTGAGTGTCTTCAAATATTGCTTCTAACAGCATTTAAGGCTCGCATAGATATATATGTATATATATATATATATATTTTACTTCTATAATTTGTTATTTAAAGAAATTCCAACTGGAGCTTATTATCTACATTTTTTCATGATTCTTATTTTTTATTTGTTACATTTTTATTTATTTTGTAATTTCGTGAGTTGTCCCGAAAGACAGACCACAATTGATGTTCTCTATTGCATATTGAATAAGGAGCTGTCGAGGTAGTTGAGAGGATATATATAAATAAATAATATATGTGTATATAGGTTATATGTGTGTGTATATATATATTGAGTAGAGCAGCTGGCACTGAGAGTTCTGGTCAGGAGAGAAGGGTTTGCGTGTGATAGATTTATTTTGGTGGTTGGGACAAAACAGATGACTTGTTTCAACCAATTGAATAAAGTATGGTAGCTTTGGATTAATTGGCCTGAGAAAAAAGGTAACTTGAAAATGATGTATAATTAGACGTTTAGATTTGATCAGTTTTGACACATATTTTTTTTGTTTAAATTTGTCTATTTATTCACGGGAGGGACAGTTATCCTGCACCCTCCTTTTATAGTATTTATAATTTTTTTTTAGGGGAGGGCTGCGGTAGAGACCTTCTGAGGAGCTCTTCCGGTAAAACCTTTTTTTCGACCGTTAAGATTTAATCGAACGGTTTAAATATTGATAGTGTACGATATTTATCATACACCTAACCTCACATAATCATTCCCACCTAAAATCTTCTTCGTCGCCGGTGATCTTTCCGCCGCCGGCGACTGACGCCAGCGTCTCATCCCCGACGCCGGCAACCTAACTCCGGCCACCTCCGGCCCCCAGCCCCCAGCCCCGAACGCCGGCGGTCGCCGCCGGCACCTCATTTTCTCTCTCTTCCCCTCCCTCCCGCCGGCCCCCACCCCCGGCCTCCCCCCACCCCCTGCCGCCACCCTCCCCCGGCACCCCCACCGACGACCCGCCCTCTCTCTTCCCCTTTCTCTCTCTTCTCTTCTCTCTCTCTCTTCCCCTCCCTCCCGCAGGCCCCCACCCCCGGCCTCCCCCACCCCCGGCCGTCACCCTCCCCCGGCCGCCACCCTCCCCGACGACCCCCCCTCTCTCTTCCCCTTTCTCTCTCTTCCCCTCCCTCCCGCCGGCCCCCACCCCCGGCCTCCCCCACCCCCGACGACCCCCTCCCCCGGCCGCCACCCTCCCCGGCCACCCCCATCCCTGGCGTCCCCATCCCCCCGCGATTTAGCGAATCGTGATTTCGTGATTCTCGCGAAATCGCCGGGGGATGGGGGCGCCGGGGGTGGGGGCAACAGGGGAGGGTGGCGGCCGAGGGGAGGGGAGTAATCGGGGGTAGGGGGAGGCCGGGGGTGGGGGCCTGCGGGAGGGAGGGAAAGAGAGAGAAAGGGGAAGAGAGAGAGATAAGAGAAGAGAGAGAAAGGGGAAGAGAGAGGGGGTCCTCGGGAGGGGTGCCGGGGGAGGGTGGCGGCCGGGGGAGGGTGGCGACTGGGGGTGGGGGGAGGCCGGGGTTGGGGGCCGGCGGGAGGGAGGGGAAGAGAGAGAAAGGGGAAGAGAGAGAGAAGAGAAGGGAGAGAAAGGGGAAGAGAGAGAAAATGGGGTGCCGGCAGCGACGGCCGGCGTCCAAGGCTGGGGGCCGGAGGTGGCCGGAGTTGGGTCGCCGGCGTCGGGGATAAGCCGCCGGGGTCAGTCGCCAGTGGCGGAAAGATCACCGGCGACGGAGAAGATTTTAAGTGGGAATGATTATGTGAGGTTAGGTGTATGATAAATATCGTACACCATTAACGTTTGAACCGTTCGATTAAATCTTAACGGTCGAAAAAGAGAGGGAAAGAGAGGCTGGGGGTGGGGGCCGACGGGGGTGGGGGGAGGCTGGGGGTAGGGGCCGGCGGGAGGGAGGGAAAGAGAGAGAAAGGGGAAGAGAGAGGGGAAGAGAGAGAGAGAAGAGAAGAGAGAGAAAGGGGAAGAGAGAGGGGGGGTCGTCGGGAGGGGTGCCGAGGGAGGGTGGCGACTGGGGGTGGGGGGAGGCCGGGGTTGGGGGCCGGCGGGAGGGAGGGGAAGAGAGAGAAAGGGGAAGAGAGAGAAAATGGGGTGCCGGCGGCGACGGCCGGCGTCCAAGGCTGGGGGCCGGAGGTGGCCGGAGTTGGGTCGCCGGAGGTGGCCGGAGTTGGGTTGCCGGCGTCGGGGATGAGCCGCCGGCGTCAGTCGCCAGTGGCGGAAAGATCACCGGCGACGGAGAAGATTTTAAGTGGGAATGATTATGTGAGGTTAGGTGCATGATAAATATTGTACACCATCAACGTTTAAATCGTTCGATTAAATCTTAACGGTCGAAAAAGAGGCTTTACCGATAGAGCCCCTCAGAGGGTCTCTACCGCAGCCCTCCCCTTTTTTTTATAGTATGTTATATCAATCATGTGATTATAACATAATATCATGTAATAAGATTTTGAGTAAGAATTTACATGCAAATCAACTATAATTGTTATAAGTTTTTAAATAGAAAATTTATAATTGTCAAATAATATCCTATACTAAATACAAGATTTTATTTATTTATTTATTTATTTGCTTTTGGACCAATGTTCTCTTTTATTTAAAAATATATATATTCTAAGGACTACGAAAAATAAAAGTCAACGGATGACCAAGTCTTACCAAGCAAAACATGCAAACAAAAAAATGGAGTGAATATATATGGACCAAGCAAAACATTACTATATTATTTACCAAAAGAAAAAAAAGCAAAATATTACTATATATCTCTTAAAAAAAAAAAAAAAAAGAAGTACTAGACAAGAAATAATTTATAAAGAAAACATGCATTACCAAATACCAAGCAATCAACTAAATTTTATAATTTTTCCAGAGCAAATTACCAAAACAGACATTTCTTTTCCAATCTCTTCTCTCTCTCCAAATATTTGAATGCATGTCCAGCAAAAATCGACAGCAAATTATAGCCGGATTATAGTACTTGAAAATATGGGCGCAACTAAATTATATTTCTTGTATAATTTGGAGACCAAATTAAATGTAGGCGGATGTCTGAAGTTGTGAATATATATATATATATATATATTTATGTAACCTTGATAGGAATTAAAGTTCGTAAATCTGGGATATATATTTATCAGAAAGGTATTGGTAGAAATACATGAGCAACTTGCAGGAAAGCGATCTGTGCTATAAAACACATTGTCATATATACAAATATATGATGCCCAGGAATGGATTTAGACGATTCTGAAGATATATATAATATATATATATTTTTGAATAATTACACAAGGATATATATAAATATATACAAACATATATACAGGCAAGTTGATCAGTACCATAGTCAGGCACTGATCAATCTGTTGCTCCACAGACCTCTAGCCAAGGTAATTCAAAGACAAGAATCCAACAATGTGCCAAAGTTGTAATTTTTTGTTAAGTATTAGTAGTTGTAGTTATTTATTTATTTATTTATTTTTGGTCCAAATCTATCTTCACCTCCTAATAAATTTACTGGAAAAGTAAAGGACATGTATCAGATATCCCGAAATCCTTCTGACAGATAGATGTATAGCAATAACTCGGTGCCGGGACTAGACCCCAGATCGATAGAACATCTACAAAATGATCGGCATAACTACAGGTGTTGAGGATCATAAATGGATCTATGTGATAATACACATTATATATATGTGTGTGTGTGTGTGTGTATGTTTGACTAAGATGTGTCACTTTGCAGGAAATGGGCGTCCACCACCATAAATATATGCAAATAGTATCCAACAACCATTACTTGTATAGTAGTACTCCTAGCTATTACAAGTGACATAGTCATCAACATTTGCAAGGCTGTCTTGTTCTTCCTCGCGGCTCATAGCCAGATCTGTTATTGTTGTTGTAGTTGGTTTTTTTTTGTTTTTTTTTTCCCCACTATAATCCTTGTCCCCGAATTATGAAGAATGGAAAAAAGAAAAAAGATCCCTGAAGCGTATACTATCATGTGTAAATCATAGTTTCCAGAGTGGTCTTTAGGGGTAAAGAGAGTTTACAACGAATATGGATATAAAAGTTTGAGAAGAAGTCGACAAAAAATGGGCACAAAAAACAAATTTAAATTTATCAACGTACTTACCCTTAGGGGATTAATCCATGTCTTAGATATCATGTTTGAAATCTGAGAAATTTTCTATCAATTTTATTAAGTGATCAGTACCTCTAGGTCTCCATACCAAATATGTATAACACACACACACACACACACACATATATATAAACTCAGACTATATGGTCAGATATGTGAGCTATTTTATTATGCCTTCTCCGATCTTTCCAAAAAGAAAGAAAGAACTTTAACTTGGTCATTGATGAAACTAGCTAACGTAATAAATTTAGAAGTAACTTGATCCGTAATATTAATTAGTTCTGCTGACCAGCTTTACTTGATTTGATGTACTTATAAATTCGTTAGTTTGTAACATGTCTGTTTTGACAAATTCAAACTATGGATGTATCATCTATATTTGTGACTGGTTAAATGTGCATATTCAACTAACCATATATATATATAATCAGCAAATCCTTGGTGGGCTATAGTAACCCCAAGTTGGTGGAGCTCTACATCCTTTAATGAATATTAGATGTCATTTAATTCTTTTAGCCTTAACGAGTTAGAAGTTTTGTACTTAAACCAATAGTTAGAATTAATACAACTTTATACTGCAACTGATTAGATTTAGAATTGGTTAAATTTCTAGTTCAGTCTTTGTCGATCCACCTAGTTAAGGGCTCATTTAACAGATATTTTACTTTTATTTTAAGTACATAAAGGAACAGACAATTAACGCTTGAACCACATATATATTTTAAAAGAGTTTAATAGGTCAAACTAATTTTAAAATTTCCTAATAAATAAATTTTAGAATAATTTTATAATTTTTTGTTTAAATTATGATATAAATTTTAAATTCTTTTCACAATATCTTTTTTTTTAAGGAATATTTGTGGATTTGATTGTAAGATCATCTACAGGATTAAAGCTCCTGTGGTAGTTTTTAAATCAAGAAAGTCGAAGCTAGTCTTAAGAAAGCTCTTCTAAACAAGTCCTAATAAATAGCACTAAAATAAGTTAATTTAAGACTGAATCTCTCGTGAATTGGTTAAATTTTAAAAACGACAAGGCACTAATTTAAAGTCCTTCTGAATGTCTTTGTGATCAATTTGTGTCGTGAAGATGCGTGTGTTCTTACTTGTATAAATATACAAAAATAAAAAATAATAATAAAAAATAATAATAAGAACACTAATTAAAGTAATTAAGAGTTAAAAATTGAGTTGCTTGGCTTAGCTCGACCACATATAAGCCATCCTGGTATGCGAATCAGGAATCTAGGCCCAGCCCGCACAACATGTATGTCATGCATAAGATTTGGTATATATACCTTATTGATTAAGAACGTTGAACAAGTACATTACAGTGATTATTGAACATTTATATATATATATATATATATATATATATATATATAGCTAGGGCTTCCCATGTAAAAGTCCCTTTATTTATAACACTAATGAAACTTGCTTTGCCTATTTGCCTTAAAACATGGACAGTACAGCTTATTCATGTAACAATACGAGTTTGTGCTCTCATGGAGATCCTTGGATAGACATAGTTTCACCTGGACCAGCACAACAATCGGTGCAACAAGCCCCGGGTGGCGGCGGCGTGCAGCATACACAGGCAGGACATATGGGAGTTGAATCTGCAAATACACAATCAATCAACAAATTTTTAATGAGACAAGAACAATAAATTGATTTCACAAAATTGATGGTCGATTGAGTTACCGAGAAACACGACACGAGCAGCCTCAGAGGTAGAGGACGGAGACAGAACCATAGCAAAGATGAATAGGGTTACGAGAGGAGACCTCAAACCTCCTGCCATTGCTTTTTAATTTCCGCAAAAATCAGTTACTTTTTAAACTGCTGTAGAGATATGATCGCTATATATATACACGTAGAAGATATAGCATTGAGGAAAGCCTATGCCTATAATGGTTATAATGAACGTTATAAACACGTAAGGTATACTTACGTACCGTCTTGTTTGAATATAATTAGAGAAGGTTGATTTTCATTGTTTGCTGCCAAAGACCATGCATATTACAATGAAATATTATCTGAACTTATATAATAGAACCCAATTATTTAACTAGGTTGACACGTCAGTACTCTTTATATAATATATAGTAGGTATTACCTTATCCCGTTTAATATGCATGTGTAAATTTGCGCCAAGTATGATTTTACAATTTCAAGCAGATTATCATATTAACAGGTTCTCTTTATATTGATTATAAGGTAGAATATTATGGAATTTTGCTAGTTTATAATTGGGTGGTAATTTTTGAGAAATTTGCAGGTTAATTATCGATATATATGTATATAGATTCTCTTTGTTATAAAGTTTAATTTTTATACGTTATTTCCTAGGGGGAAATTCGGGTCTCCTTTTTGTCGTATAGATCATAGTTGACTTGGCATTTTCCCCTACATAACGATAACAACAGATATTTCAAAGTTTACCTAAACTTACGTGCAAAATTATTGAATCCAAAATATCACCTAGAGCAACTAGCTAGAAGGATTGAGCCAAGCCACCAACTTTGACATTGGGTTGAGGGCGTGCATAATCTAAGCCTTTGGCTCAAAGAAAGAAAAATAGAAAAAGAAATATTTAGACCCCGGCCCCTCTCTATGACACTAGCTGAAGGTAAAGCTGAGCCCCTGTGTACCCCAGCCTCGTGTGTCGGCGCATATAATGTGATAAAAGACAACCATTGTTAATAGTATTTTTACTAATAACGTTATATTAATATGAGAACTAAACTAACAACTCTAGGTTTGGTTATTCCCAAACTGTAAATTTTAGAAAGAATAAATATAGTTTAAGAACTTTATTCCATGAGAAGCTAGCATTCAAGCTACAAAATAAATTTATATAATGAAAAAAATTGATCTGACTATAAATAAACAAAATGAAAATTAAAAAAAATTAAGATGGATAAGATAATTGTCACGTACGATTAGAAACACGTTATAATTTAATCACAATCACAATTAGTAATAATAATTATCAGAGAATTAGTATTAATGTCACTGTATAATTGTTATTTACAAGCAATGAGTTTTGAGCTGAAAACTCTGGGATATCTTCGACAGTTTAACTAAAAAAGGTACTGGAAAATGGTGTTAAGTTTTAAATAAATATTTTCAGAGGTGCTATTATTATAATTAAAAAGAAGGGAAATTTGTGTAAGAAATGTTGGAATTAACCTTTATTGATATTAAAACATCAACTAGAACAACTAGAAGGATTGAGCGAAGCCACCCACTTTGACATTGGGTTGAGGGCGTGCGTTCAGGCCTTTGGCTCAAAAGAAAGAAAAAGAGCCAAAGGAATTTAGACCCCATCTATGACACAAGCTGAAGGTCCAACATATGAACCCGTATCCCTCGACAAAATGGGTGTCCGACATTAAATATACTAATGATAAGGATACGTTAGGATAAATACACTAATTTCCATAGTAAATATACATGCGTGTATATATATATATATGGTAGTAATTTACTACCTAGCTGAGGGAGTACTGATATCGGCACTGCAGTTTATACTCATCAAAGCCATCATTGGAGATGTATCTTTTGATCCAGGACTCTGAAAACATTCCCTTGTTTGTGCGAGTCCTATTTTTACAGACTCTTTTAGCTCTCCCACTACCTGACTCATCGTTGGCCTTTCGGACGAATACTGAGAAACACAGTTCATTGCTATTTCAACCATTTTCCAGGCCGAGTTGACATTGTAATTTTCCTCTAATCTTGGATCAACAATACTTTTAATATTGCCCTTTTCAACCATCAACTTAACCCATTGGCTAACGTGACTATTCTCATAGGATTTAGATATGGCAGGTCGGCCGGTGATGATCTCCAGCAGTACAACTCCAAAACTGTAGACATCACTTTTCTCATTCAACCTGTTTGACATGTAGTACCTGAAATACAGATTAATCGTTCTGCTTGAGTCTCACCATTTCAACTTGCTTTGTCATAATATTTAGAATGCTTATTTCAAAGATAGGAACTGCAGTTTTAACTGTTGGATTAATTTTTCAATAATATATTGTAAAATTTTTCAATAATATGTTGTAGGTTTTGAGTCATGTACGGTAAAATTTCAACATGAACAATCATTTACGATTGAAAAGTAAATCCAATAGTTAATTGAAACTGCAGTTATTTCTGCCAGTAATGAAAAAAAGACAGTTTCTATCTTAAAAGTTTCTATTCCAAAATCCATGCCAAATAAAATCTAGAAATTTTAGTTCTTTTCTGTTGATACCATGTATTTTGAATAAAAAAATTTTTGACAGGTAAAATAAAGACGAAATTGTACTCACTCAGGATCAAGGTATCCAGGAGTACCAGCCACAACTGTAGAAACGTGAGTATCCCCATGATTTGGAATAATTCTGGATAACCCAAAATCAGATAATTTGGCTTGGAAACTTTCACTCAACAAGATATTTGTGGTCTTCACGTCTCTATGGATTATGGGAGGCTTACAGCCATAATGAAGATACTCCAATCCTACATTTACATATCAAAATAAAAAATTAATTTACTATGTGAAGCCATTTGCAGCATCATTTCATAATGTACATATAGAAATGATAAAATTTATGTGTATATATATTTATATATTTACCTTGTGCTGCATCTGTTGCAATTCTCAGCCTGTCTTCCCATTTTAAGATATTTGAGTTGCTACCTGAATGAAATAATAAATTGAATAGTACTTCCAAAAAGTTAAACCTAGCTAGGATTTTATTTAAAAAGAAAATTGAAGTTAAAATTTTCTCTTTCTTTTTCTTGTCCTTGTAATAAATCGATTAGTAAACAAAAGAAAAGTAATAAGTATCCCAACTACGTCAGCAACTAAACTTCTCATCTATTGTCGAGACTACTAATTTTCCACACTACTGTTGACAAATTAACCTGAAAGATTTTGTTGCAAGTTTCCATTGGCCATGTACTCGTACATGAGCGCTATGTTCTTTTCATCGTTGCAGTATCCAACAAGGCTTGTCAGGTTTTTGTGATGAACTCTCATCAAAAGATTAACCTGCAATTAGTAGAGATACTTAATGTACCTTCCGAGTTAATTAAAACATTATTATGATTAAGTGTCAAGAAATTACAGAAATATTTTGTATAATAATTAGTTACTGATGATGTCGTGCCTCTGCCTGAAATTGGTGATATCCTTGACCTGACGATACTGAAAGCACCTTCACAGCTACCTGAGTGTCATTTATCTGGCCGTAGTAAACTTTGCCGAAACCACCTTCACCAAGGATTCTCTCAAAACCATTCGTAACCGTGACTATCTCCGAGTAGGCAAATTGTCGTTTACTTGCATCAAATGACATATTTGGGAAGGTAGATTTTGCATCTGCCTCGTACATATATGTTAGTCCAACTCAGCAGATTGGATTGGAACGGATTGAGCAGATTCAAGAACTCAATAGAATTTTTTTAGCTAATAATTACTCTAATTGATTTGTAAGTCTTACCACGTCGCCTTTTTCTCGTTAAGACGAAGCAGATTGCTGCCACAATTAGCATAAGAATAAAAGCTCCACCAACTGATGCTGCGAGAACAGGAAGGAGTACAGAGTGTTTCTTCTTTTCGCAAGAAGCCTTTGAAGATAAATTTGGATTTCCGCATACACTGCCACCATATCAAATTATGATATCTGTTTCATCTATTATCATCACTAACACATATTTTTGTGAAATAGTACTTGCTCTGCCTTTTTTCTTTTTTCCTTTCGAAATTTATACGGGAATTAGTACTAATTTACTCTCATTTGCTGATCAGTGAATTATTTCATCGTGAACGAAGGTTACTTAAAGGATGCAATTGTCAAAATTTGGGGTGATTGACACTAGTTAATATAAAATGTCAGAAAAACGGAGCACACCTTAATGAAAGCGATCCGTCCTTCCATTTCTGTGCAATTTCAACTGGAATTAAGCCTTCAAGATTGTTGTTCTCCAAGTTTCTGGTAAGGTTATATACAGAAAATAATGATTTTGTCAGGAACACATTATTTATTAATAAAGAATGGATTTGTATAATGATCAGAGTTTAAAACTGATACAGGGCTTTCAACTTCGGCAATTGAGATAAAAACTCCGGTATCGAGCCTGTCAAGTTGTTGTTTGATAAATCCCTGTTTGTATAAGATGCATAAGTATTTCTATTCACGGATAATTAGACGGTTAGCAATATCCATCCCAAATGTGACCAACAAATTAACATATATTTACACATATACACTTACAGAGTTTGTATCTCTGTGAGATTGGAAATGGAAGGAGGTATGATGCCGATTAATCCACTTGAGGACAAGTCCCTGATCCATAAAATTTTAGTAGAAATTAACTAGTGGAACTGAAACAAAAAGTCGATAGTTAATAAAAAATTAGATGAGTTGGTGATAGAAACTTACAAGGATATGACTCTTGGTGGTCTGTTAACATCGTCATAGCTGCAATGTATACCTTCCCACAAGTACAATTTCGGAAGACATGGATCTCCTTGCCAGTTTCTCTTAACGCCGTAAGTTGACTTCATGACCGTCATCGCATTAGCTAATATAGATTCAGATAAAGTTAAGAAATTCAGATCAAACTAAATCATCTAATTGTCTGGAAAAAAAAAAAAAAAAAAAAACATACTATAACCGTATCTGCTCACCATCTTGTTGGTCTGTTTCCGACTGTAAGAATTCTTTTTGCCTGTAAATCTCCCACCCGTTAATTATCGGTGGCAGGGTTGAATTAGGAGTCTTCGATATCATAAAGGTATGTGATCCTCCGATTAAAGCAGTCGGGCTGTAGATTGTTTGAGCTACTAAGTAAGGTGGAGTAAATGGTCCATAAAAGAGATTTCCATTGTGACGAATCTCGAATGCTCTAGACTGGTTGGCCTGTGGTTTTTTGATTTCGGCAAAGTGCATGTACACAAAATATGAGGAGGTATTGTCAGGATGATCAGCTGGTGCCTGCCAACTTAAATCCAAGTAATTCAAGGTTTTCGGCATGGCAGCAGTTTTCATAACCACCACCGGCGGTTCTAAGCCATTGCCATCGACTTTTACGCTGCTTGAGGTATTTAAACTTGTCCAATCAGCGCGCTGAACGAGTGTCCAAAATCGATCATGAGGATCATCAGCATATCTAAATCATAGAAAGCATTGCTTCTTCAGTACGTTGCATTCACACACATAGATACAATGCCCTGTCCACATATTTGTCTGTTTTTATTCTTTCTTTAGCTAGAGTTCTAAAGCTTGAGAAATGTATATGTAAAATAATTGTTATTTTTTGAGAGCGCTAAATTTTATTTGTTGAACAGAGAAAGGAAAGGTGGATCTAGTAAAAAGGAAAGTCCGATGATCACCTATATGCTTCTCCAGAACCAGCGTCGATCCTTTGTACTAAAAGCAAGGAGTAGCCCATTTCAGCATGATAAGAAGTGCTGGCCAAGGGCCTAATTTCTAGCGAGGATATGAACGGAATTCCATCTCCCGTTTTAGCCAGGCAAACATGGACAAAGTTATGTCGAGGGACATGTATGATCTCCGTAATTACGGGCTCCAACGGGCTTGCGAAGATGATTGAATCCCATAAATCAGTCCCCAGATACAGGTCGAACGCCGGCGGTGCACGTTGTTCATCATAATTTCCGTACGTGAACAAAGCTCGGATTAAATATTTGGTTCCTCTCGTGATCCCGGTTATTTTGTAACAATTCCTATCTCCTTCAGGGAAGCTCCTAAGAGTCTGGTAGCTTCGCGCGTAGTCTTTTTGGTACTCTAGCATTATGTACTCATTTTTACCAGTGTCTATGAATGCCGAGTCTGAGATGTATTTCAAACCTCTAACCGGATCGGTATAGTTAGAAACATCAGGTAACCCGCAGTCTATGCTTATAAACCCTGAGACATAATATTCCAGATATGCAATTTTCTAAGCAGATGGACAGAAAAAATATTTGTACATATATACTTTCAACAGAAGACACCTTAACAGAAAGATGTTAATAAAGGTAGCAAGTACTTGTGTGGTGTTTTGGAAACTTGTCCACTAAACTTTAAATTTTAGAAATTTTGGTTTTTGCCATTAATTTAAATATTTTTTTTGGGGTGCTAGTCAAAAGATTGTCAGATACAAGTAGATCAGAGAAGGTTATTCATGTGATGAGTTACAAAAGAGAAGAGAACTAAATTGGTCAGTATTCTTAAAATTTTAAAACTAGAGTGTAAAATGCCGAAGTTCAATAAAACTTCAACACATGTGCGATTTTTATAATCAATATCTTTTTAATACTTCGAGATTCTGTACATATAAATATTTACAGTTCATACCTGATTGATCGTCGGCACAGACCATGAGAGCTAAACCACCGATCAGTACAAAAGAAACAAGAAAATGCTTGAATGTCAGCATCCGCATCATACTTTTCTGGGCTGATCACGAAATGGAAGACAAGAGTTGTAGTTATTGTGTAGTTAAAGGAAGAAGAAGAAGAAGAAGAAGAAGTCAAAGTGATCTATTATACTCTAGATAATGTTTTGTAAGTGCTTGATTCAACATTAATTAAATGATCCCTCTCAATTTTTCTTTCTTTCTTATCTCTCTCTCTCTTTTTTTTTTTTTTTTTTTTTTTTTGAAGAAAAAGAAGGAAAGAAAAGTTTTCCACATTATAATGGAGATAGGTTAAAGTATGTCAGATATAGACGAATGAAGAGAAAGCCACAGCAACCGGCCAAGTCCGCCCGTTGTGAGGTTAATAATTGCAGTACTCCTTGCTGTTTGCACTGTAACAATCAATAATGAACTTCTGATTATCCAAGCGTAATACTTATAGCGGATACAAATACTGCAAGATCTTTGGTACATAATTTGTTTTTTTTTTTTTTTTTTTTTTTAACTTGGAATGTTAATTCAAATTCTTCACCTAACAGAATAGATTTAAATCACCATTAAATTGTACCTACGATCACGGTACATATAATTTTACCTGCAGTACTTCTTTCTTTTCTTATCTTATCTTTTTTTTTTTTTTTTTTTTTCTGGTAGCTCATAGAAGGACACGTACGCATACATAACCAACACACACACACATATATATATATATATATATATTTGCACACTATATTAAATGGAATTAAATTTCAAGTTAGGTGGCAGCACTAGCTAACATTCAATGTTTTCCACTTATAGGTACCAGTTAACTTTTTTTTTTTTTTTTCCCAGTCAATAATTATTTAAATGTTATAATTTATGAAATTTACTAATAATTCACTTGATTCTTCCTTCAAAAGATCTAATAGTTAATCTATTAAATATGTGTGTGGCTGCTTATTATATAAGAAAAACAAAAAAAAAAAAAAAAAAAACCTTTGAATGTTTCAAAAACAAGTAGAAAATATCAGTATCAGTGGCTTGTATTGACTCAGTTGTTGACTTGTATACATACATATGGAGAACCATTCAAACTTTACCAGATTGACAAAAGCATCGACTCAGTTGTGACGCCCCGCCTTGTACGGGCCGTCACTACTTGACTTAACTTAACTTACTTGAACTTAAACTGTTTTATCCCATTTTTCATCATAAAATAGTGGGATTTTTTTTTTTTTTTTTTTTTTTAATAGCGGAAGCAGTATATTTACATACACTCTTACATAAATAAAATAGCTGTTTGTTTTTCTCAAATAGATATATTAATTAATTCCTCTTGAGATGTGAATCCCAACCCGTTCATCATTTCACAGCCACCGGCTTCACCCTCCACCATGCAGTTAATGCAAGACAGGCTGTTTACCTACAGCATAAACTTCAAACAATGAGCGAAAGCTCAGCAAGTACAACTCCTATACCGCAAACCAAATACACGAAACATACATGACCTTTTTCATGAAATCATAACCATGCATCGTATCATCTTAAACATGAAAACATAAACATAGCATCATTTCATCTTAAACATGAAAACATAAACATGGCATCGTATCATCGATTTCTTCATCTTAACATGACATTCTGTCGTGAAATGCATGAACCGTTTATGTCCAATTATGCTTGCTTTCTTGTATCACACTTTATCTTGTTGATTTTACTTGTGGGCCCCGTTAACTTGATGTGTATGTACCCGGCGCGCAGCTTAAGGAACTTACCTAAGCTTTCGGACCCGATCGTCATCAGGGGGCACAACACTGGCTCTTGTGGCCTTTTCTCAAACATTCTGTTTGTAAGTCTTTCTTGACATCTTTTCACTTGGTAGATTAGTGAGCATACTTATATGATGTCTCCTAATCTCATGTTTTATCAATGCATAGACAGTCGTACTTTTTCACGTAAGCATGATAAAATACTTAAACATTCATCGTACAGTAAACATATTGCAACCATCGAGCAAATCATCAAATAACACTTAAACAGTGTAAAGCAAACATGTTAAGAAAACATACAACTTTAGCCTATGCTGTAGGCGGCGTTGTACTTACTTTATCTTTGTTGTTCGCGTGATCGACTTTCCTTTCCCGAGCACGCTCGCAGATCACCTCCTGCCCATGGACGTTTACACGTGAGGTCTCTATTCTAAGATCGATTAATGTCGGATTAAACCAACATAATTATTTTTCGTTATAAGACCCTCTTCTAACAAAGCGAAGGGGTCACATGCGTAACCCACAACGGTAAATATTAATTAGGTTCATGTAGAGAATCATAATCTTAACTTAACCTCAATCCGCATGATTAACTCAGGGCTTGGGCAAGGCCCTAGTAACTCGAAATAATTTTTCGGCTACTAACGCAGTATCTTATTCATTTTTAATCTTGAAAACCTTGAACTTGATTAAAAATATCATTTTCTTGTTTATTTAAGTAAGTTTGGTGAATAGCACCCAACTTGTCTTGAAAATTATAAAATACTTGAAAACATTTCTATAAAACATTTGGGGATCGAAAACCACCTTTGGAATGGTTTTCGGGTTTGAAAATGATGTTTGCAAGTTAGAAAACGTTTTTTTCCTAGTCATTGTCTAGAAAATCCCGTGCATGAGATTTTGCTCACTGCACGGATTTTGTTTGAAAATTCATAACTTAAAATGTAAAACGAATTTGGAAACACTTTCTTCACGAAAGTTATAGCTAACAAAAGATCTAAAACTTTTATGTTTTGAACATTTTCTGATTCTGGCTCAGTTGATACCAGTTTTTGTTTGAACACATGTGAATCGTTGGAATCTGGTCACCCTGACCAGTTCTCGGTTTTTCTTCAAAACAAAGGCCATTGGAGCCTTATTTTTAAAATCTGTCCGCGTTGTCCCATAGGAAATACCCCTAACGAACAACTTTCGTGTTTTAAGTTTTTACCCATTCGGCCTCTAAGGACCTGTAATCTACTTTTCCGAGCTGCCGGGTGTTGGACCCGAGAGCAGTTTTGGTGTTAGTCCAAATTTTACGTTCCTATCGTTGCTCTAGCTCGACGCCCAATGCGAGACCTATTAACACATGCACGTCCTCTAACGTCCCTCATTCACATAAAATTTAAATCCCGTGATTCGGATCCAACTCAAGGCCGAGACCTCCCTTGGTCCACGGTTTTGAGAGAAAAACACCCATTCAACAAAACTCAACCAAAACATCATACAACCCTAGAACATGCATCTAAAATTTGATAAGCATAATAAAGACATGAAACCCTTAAATATAAACCCTAGCATGCATCTCTAGCACACAAAAATCATAGAGCATTAATCCAACCAAACATGCAAATAATCACCTCAAAAACCTAAATCAAGCATAAAAATATAACCTAAGCTATTTAGGGCCAAAACCGAAAATTATGAGCTCAAGCTCTTACAAATTTTGTGCTTGAAATACATAGTAAAACCCTTGAGAAAATGAACCAAAAATTTGAACCAAGAACTAGAGTAAGATTCGGATTTTACCTCAAAAAATCCGGGTGACACTAGCTTGATCCTAGTTGAAATTTAGCCTCCAATGGTGCACGGTTTGGACCTCAAAAATGGTCACAAAAATTTTGTTAACTTCCTCCTCTAACCAACCTTAGAAAAGAGAAGAAAAATGCTCAAAAACCTTACCTTTGAACTCACAAAAAACCGAGCTTTAAGGGGGGGTTCTTCACAACTTTTTGGCTTGATTTGCTCTTGGTTTCTTAGCTTTCTCTCTCTCTCTCTCTCTCTCTCTCTTTCTCTCGGATTTTTGGAGTGAAAGTGCCGAAGGAATGGCTGAGAAAGGGGTTAAGGGAGGCTGAAATATTGGGGTTTGAAATCCCTACAAATAGTGTTTCTAGCTAGGGGAAATCATAGGCTTTCTTTTCCAAGAAAATTTGGTTCAAAACTTGCCAATTGGTCCTCCAATTTTTTGCAAGCTTTTGCCCACAAGGGCTTGGGGTGGCCGGCTGCTATGGGGAGAAAATGGGGAGTGGTTGACAACTCATAGATGAGGTGTCACAAGCTCATTGGTCCATGTGTGTGGAGGATTAATCCTAACTTAGCTTAATTGTGTAAATTAAGCTTAAAGGCTTGTTTGGTTCAATCTTTTTGAAAAATTGTGTAATTTCAACACATTGCAATAAATTTTAATACTGAGTTACTTAAATACTCAGTATCGAAAATTATATTGCATTAAAATTTTCGATCTGTGAAAAACTCGTTCGAAAAATCTTTTCTCTAATTTTTCCGAATCCTTTCGCCCTGAACTCTAACTTAGTATGCTTGATTTTTCTAAGGTGATTTTAATTCCTATTCAAACTCATCTTGATTACGAAATGAGTTTTTAGCAGTAATTTCACTTATACTGTGATCTTAAAAAAAATATTCTTGTTTGACGTTTTCGACCGTTTCGGTCTATCCGACTTAATGGTCAACGTCGACTTGTCTTGAAATGTGCAAATACGACCTCCTTCACTCGTAAAGGTCTATTGCGAGTTCATACAATTTGTTTTTGAGTCTTAATAAATCTTAAGAACTCATTAAACAATTTAAGTTCTAAAACGAACTTCCTCATGAAATACCGATTACGGTAAACATCTTACACGAAATTTCTATAAAATATGAATCGAAGAAATTCGGGTGTTACAATCTACCCCCCTTAAAAATTTTCGTCCTCGAAAATCAGAACAATTCGGGGTAGTTTCTTCTCATGTCGTTCTCGACTTCCCATGTCGCTTCTTCAACGGCATGATTCTTCCACAAAACCTTGACCATAGGAATCGTTCGGTTCCTCAGGACCTTATCTTCCCTATCGAGGATTCTGACAGGCTTCTCCTCGTATGTCATATCGGTCTGAACTCTACCGGTTCCTGATGAAGTATGTGGGAAGGGTCGGAGATATACTTTTGAGCATTGAAACGTGGAAAACGTCGTGCACTGCTGATAGCTCTGGCGGTAAAGCGAGTCTGTACGCGACCTTTCCAACCCTTTCTAAGATCTCGAACGGTCCTGTGTAGCGCGGGCTCAACTTTCCTTTCTTACCGAACTCATTACTCCCTTCATCGGAGCAATCTTTATGAAGACTGCGTCCCCAACTTGAATTCCAAAGGTCTGCGACGCTTATCAGCGTAACTCTTCTGACGACTGAAAGCAATGTCGAGCCTTCGTTTGATTTTCTGGATATCCTCGGAGGTCTTTCTGATGAAGTCTGTCTTTTGTAGCTGCTTCTGGCCGACTTCTTGCCAATTAATTGGCGATCTGCACTTTCTCCATACAACGCTTCGAACGGTGCCATGTCAATCGAAGAGTGATAGCTGTTGTTGTACGAGAATTCATCAACGGAGCTTCTGATCCCAGTTTCCTTTGAAGTCCAAGACACACGATCGCAGCATATCTTCAAGGGTCTGGATAGTTCTCTCCGATTGACCATCGGTTTGAGGGTGAAATGCAGTACTGAACTTCAATCTCGACCCCATTGCCATATGAACACTGGTCCAGAAACGCGAAGTAAAACGCCATCACGGTCGGATATGATCGATCTTGGCACTCCGTGCAACTTGACGACTTGATTTACGTAGAGTTCGGCCAATTTTTCTACTGAAAAGGTGGCTTTGATGGCGATAAAATGGGCTGATTTGGTCAATCTGTCGACAATGACCCAAATCGTATCGTTCCCACTTGTCGTCCTTGGCAATCCCACTACGAAATCCATCGTAATCTGCTCCCATTTCCATTCTGGGAGTTCAATTTTCTGTAGTTCGCCTCCGGGATGTCGGTGCTCTGCTTAACTTTCTGACAAGTTAAGCAAGTTGATACGAATTCTGCCACGTCATTCTTCATGTTGGGCCACCAGTATGTCTCCTTGAGGTCCTTGTACATCTTGGTAGCTCCGGGATGTACAGAGTATGGCGTC
>CM046361.1:18901638-18925116 GCA_025413025.1 Ficus hispida
AAGTGGAAACTAAAATCAAAACTCGTTCAGAAAGAGAATCTTTTTTTTTTAGCATAACTCGGTGTTGGAGATTATGTAACCATGTATAAATTATGCTACGGAAAATTGATGAGCATCTAAACAAATAAATGCTTTTCTTTCAAGAAAAGCTCCTTTCTAATTCTTAAAATACAAAATCCAAGCAAAAATAGTGAAACAAATGAGTATTTGATGATCAAAAGATTTGGATCCACAAACCATAGTCACATTGGCCTTGACAAACTAAAGTCATATTTATTTATTCTTTTGGGTGGAAACTAGCAGAAACTGTTTGCGTACATAAGATAATTGCATCTTCCAAAATGCAATAATCCTGCCTCTCATGCAAGCTTAGTACCTATCAAGCGGACCCGACTCCGAATTTATAGTCCTCATTTCGATTATCTCCGTTGATCCAATCATATCACTGGTACTAATGTTCCTAGCCATCTCTATTTCCAAGCATTGCTTCAAATCTATAACTATTTGAGTCATAGTCGGTCTTTAGGTCGAAATGGGAGATACGCAGGTCATTGCCACTTCTACTGCTTTCCAAACAGAATTCACTTTTTGCTCTAGTCTTGGGTCCACTATGTCCTTGATGTCCCTTTGGAGAGCCAGAGCTGAAACCGTTCAATAACCACTACTACAAAATATGGATACCACGACGGTTTTTAACCGTCGTGGTAACATTTTCACGACGGTTTTTTAACCGTCGTCGAAGGTAACAATGAAAAAAAAAATTTGCGAATTCGTTTAATTTCTCCAAACATATTTAAATCACAAAAGCGTCATTTTTTCCCGGAAAGTCCCAAATTCATGCCTTACCCAACCAATTTAATTCAATCTAAAACACAACCACAATGAACAATCACCGATAATGTAGGGCATGGATTTTAGCCATTTCGGACGGAATATTCCCAACTCAACCACCTACAAAATCAACATTTTGGATTTTAGCTGGAAAATTCACAATCAACAAAATCAATATTTTGGACAAAAATTTTCCAAATTTGTTCATTACCCAAGCAATATACACTACAACTTACCGGCTTATCGAGTGTGGGTACGGGCGGAGTGCGGCGAGAGAGAGAGGGAAAGTTGTGTTAGTTCCTTGGTAGACCCGTCAGAGAATGGAGGAGGCCGCGTGAGTGGTGGAGGAGGCCGTCGGAGAATGGAGCCAAGAGAAAATTTTGAGAGGTGAGAAAGAGAGAGGAGGCGCGGTGAGATAAAGAGAGTTTTTTTGGAGATTTTAAGTAAGGAGGGAGCGGAGAGAGAGCGCACCGAAAAAATACAAAAAGACCGTCGTGGAAGGACGAGCTTCACGACGGTTAACAAAAAACCGTCGTGGAAGCACCGGGATTCCACGACGGTTAATAAAAACCGTCGTGGAAGCTCGTCCTTCCATGACGGTTTTTTTGTTGTTTTTCGGCTCCGTGTTTTTCCGAATTTACGACGATGGTTTTTTTTAAAAACCGTCGTTGAATTTCCGTCGTGGTATCCATATTTTGTAGTAGTGAACATGTACCTTGCCATCGTTGTTCTTGATTATGGCTGGTCGACCGGTGATTATCTCTAACAGAACAACCCCAAAGCTATAAACATCTCTTCTCGGTCAACCTGTTTTGAGTTACAGTACCTGCAGGGCCAAGAAGTTTAGAAGCCATTTTTAGTTTTCTTTAGACCGACATATCTGGCTTCATTAGTAAGTGGGAAAAAGGGTAACAGAGCAAACTAGAAAATAGTATGCTATAGAAAAAACTTCGCTTTGCACACCGTAGTTTCCACACAGAAAGCTCGCTCGGATCAAATAGCTATTGTTTTTGCCTTGTGCAAGTGTAACATTTTCTTCTCCCTCGTGGGAAGGTTCGGACATTCTGATATTGCTAAGCAAGGTTTTCGGTAACGAATTCTGAAGATATCTTCTTGTCTTTCCCCGGTGTCTACGTACTTATCATCAGTAGCGTACTTGATGCCGGTTTTTTCATCGGTATAATCCTCCGAAGCCCCACAATCTATGCTTACGAAACCTGAAGAAAAGCAAGGGTTAAGTCTCATCTACGATTAGAAATGAACTAGTAAATTAAGACTTTGTTTGACCTTTAAGTTTAACTCCAACTAAACTATATTTTTTATATCTATTTTTATCTTTTTTCTGAAAAGTCAATAAAGTTTATAACTATTTTTTAAACAGTTAACTAACTTTAACTTAAAAATTTTATCTCGAATTGGTGAACCAAACGTAAGTTAAAATATAAGATTCTCAAAACCTGATAATTGGTCCTGGCAGTTAACAAGAACAACTGTGAGAGCAAAACAAACTTTCAGTATTGCAAACAAGAAGAGCTTAGCCATTCGAACTTTGACGGTCCAACGGATTATGGCTTAATCTCATGAGAGAATTAGTTTGTGATGATAATACAGAAACCTTAAAAGAAAAAAAGTATTTCTCTAATGTTTAAATATAACAAGTTGATCAATAATCCATTCTCTATCTTTTTATTGTACTTGTTCTTTGTGACGACTTTGTCAAAACTCAGAATTCAACCAAAATACAAAACACAAAGACCTTTTCTTTGTTTTTTTATTTTTATTTTTTTTATTTTTTTGGTTAATGGGGGGTTTTTTTTTTTTTTTAAACGTTACTTGGGTACCGTACATCACTTGCAGTTGACCGTTAAAAACTAATAATAAAATGAAAAAAAGGAGAATGTCGTTTGCTTAAATTGACGTTTGCAACGTTAATTTCACGTCGGCTTTCGTTTATAAGATACCTACAAATTCAAAAAAAAAAAAAAAAAAAAAAAGATTAATTGACCTAAATAGTTCTTGAAGTCTTTTGAAGGGATAGTTTGATCTTTTTTTTTTTTTTTTTAACCAAGATAACTCTAAACTATTATTTTTTGGCCATTTTAGTCCTTTTCGTCAAACTCCGTTAATTTTTAACTGAATCTTACTGAAATGATCTTTTTTTTTTTTTTTTGTAGTAAAAAGACTAAAATACTCTCTAATCTCCTAAAAAGTCCCTCTATCTCCCCCAAAAGTCACAATTGAGCTCGCCGAATCTGATACTAGATCGTCGGCGGGAGAAGGGGTGCGAAGACCTAGATGGAGGTGGGACCAAGAGCTCATCGGTGTGGGGGGGGCCGACACCCAGATCACGGGGGCCGGAAACCCAGATGGGGGGATTCAATACTTGTCGGCACCTAGGGGGAGGGGGCCATACAAGGACCAAATCTAATTTGAAGAGGAAATTATCTATTTGACCTTTAAAAAGCATGAAGCGTACTAACATGACAAGTCTGTTAATTTTTTTTGACAGAAAGGACTGAAATGATCAAAAAATAAGAGTTTAGAATTATTTTAGCAAAAAAAATAAACATAGATCAAACCGTCATCTTCGAAAGAGTACAGGGACCATATATGTCAATCACTTAAAAAAAATTTACCACCGCAACAATAAAATGGGAAACCATCTTAGATGTTGTTGTTGAAATATTTGCTCTAGTTATCTATAGATGACGAAATCATTACCACTTGTGATGTGCACATCTATTTTTTTTTTTTTTTAATAAACGAAGTGGAGGAACTAAAATATATTTGACTATCCTAAAACATATTTAATTTCAACAACAGAAAATTAGGAACCATCTTCGAGGAGAAAAATTATCTTGGGTGATAATGCTTAGTTAATTAGCCAGTCTGTTGAATTAGTTATCTTTTGTTGTCTCCCGATAAATATATATATATATATATATATATATATTTATAGATTTTGTGTTTGTTAGGCAATCCTTATATTTTTCTCCGCAAATCTGAATCCAAAGAGACAAAACGACAAATTTCTATTGTTGCTACTTGTTTCCTTTTCATTTTCAAAATTTTAATTGCTAACTCTAATTAGCCGTACTTTCCTTATCCTTTTACTCATTCTCCAAAACAGATGGAGCAGAAAAGCTTCAGATCAGTCTATCAATAGAACTATTTATGAGGGGACGTGCCTACTAATAGAAGAAAAATAAAAAAGAAAAAGAAAATCATTAATAAAGACATTCACCCTGGCTTAGAAGTATCATCTGCGTAGCCGTACTTTCTTTTCTTTTTTACTTTTTTTTTTTCGTGGGTCTGGAAAAAAATGATAAAACATCTTTCATTTGCAATCTAGATTTATTTTTCTTAACATAATCGGCAAGTTAATTCTCTGTATTCGTCGTTTTAATCTGTATGATGTCATTTCTTACATGGCGTCGATGTTGTTCGATAACATCTGTCATTTGTAAGAGGGGTTGTTCAACTTTTTGTCATGGATTTTCAGACTGTGCCGTTTCCAATGACATTGTATGCAATGACGTATTGATGTTTTATTTAGATTGTCGTTTTCTTTTGTGGTGTTCCTTTTTAGCAAGTTGATGTTTTTTTTTTTTTTTTAATGACGTCGTTTAGACAGGATATTGTCGTTTTATTCCTCTTGTCGTTTATAAGTGTGTTGTCATCTGTCGTTTCTGAACTATGAGGTCGTTTAGGTAGAATATTGTCGTTTCAGATATTGCCGGTTTTCAGTGTGTTGTTGTTTTAAAATACAAAGGCGTTCAGAAAGGATATTGAAAAGATTTTGTCGTTTTCCTAAGTATTGTCAATAGTTTCAGATAATGTCGTCCCTGATTATGATAGGGTGTTCCAGGCATAGGAGAAAATAAACAGTTATATTTATTTATTTATAATTATTTAGGTTGAATTTTATTCTATTTTAGGAATTATCTAGTTAGTTATTTAGTTTTGATTTTGAATTTATTTGCGTTGCAAAGTTAGGTTTAGATTTAAATTTGAATTATAAAGTGTTTATTGGCAAGAATGTCATAAATTTGATATATCTTATATTTATGTTCATCAACATTAAAATTGATAATTTTATCATTTTATAACACTAAAATTATTAACTTTAATATTAGAGTGGGCAAAATTATAAAGAGGTACTCCAAACATGACTTTTCACCTAATATTCTCATTATTTATGAAGTAGATATAAATAGATTCTATAATGTGTATATATATGGGCCCCATTTATTGTACTACTCGCTCACTAGTGAATTATTCTCCTATTCTTTATCCATAGACATTGACACATCTACGTTAAAAATCTCTTTGTGTTCTTCTTCTCCCTTTTACCTTTATTCTTTCCTTATTTATTTTCTATACTAGGATTTTTTTTATTTTTTTCTGAATTTGGGAGTAGAGAGATTTGAACTTTGCACGTTTTTAGTGGAGTCATATGTGGTATTAGTATTCGGTTATGTCTGAAACCAATGTTCTAAGAAATAGTTTCTTGCTAAGATATGGATTTTATTTTATTTTATTCTTTCGTTTCAATTTTGTTTATGGATGAGCAACGGGTTTTTCCAATTGGAAAACTGTTCTATTAGTTTTAACGAAATATTTCATTGTTTTTCTTTTTGAATTAAAAAAAAAAAGATCTTTGATGTTGATAGTTCCTAATAATAATAATAATAGATACCAAATAAAAAAGCTCCTAATACATAAACTGAAAAAATATATGTTTTAAAAAGCAGATTATTAACATGTTCCTTGCCATCGTTGTTCTTGATTATGGCTGGTTGACCGGTGATTATCTCTAACAGAACAACCCCAAAGCTATAAACATCGCTCTTCTCGGTCAACCTGTTTTGAGTTATAGTACCTGCAGGGCCAAGAAGTTCAGAAGCCATTTTAGTTTTCTTTAGACCGACATATCTGGCTTTGGCCGTGTCATTTGTAAGTAGGAAAAAGGGTAACAGAGCAAACTAGAAAATAGTATGCTATAGATAAAACTTCGCTTTGCACATCCTAGTTTCCACACAGAAAGCTCGCTCGGATCAGATAGCTATTGTTTTTGCCTTGTGCAGGTCTAAGAGTGTAACAATTTCTTCTCCCTCGTGGGAAGGTTCGGACATTCTGATATTGCTAAGCAAGGTTTACTATACGAATTCTGAAGATATCCTCTTGTCTTTCCCAGGTGTCTATGTACTTATCATCAGTAGCGTACTTGATGCCGGTTTTTTCATCGGTATAATCCTCCGAAGCCCCACAATCTATGCTTATGAAACCTGAAGAAAAGCAAGGGTTAAGTCTCATCTACGATTAGAAATGAACTAGTAAATTAAGACTTTGTTTGGTGTTTAAGTTTAACTCTAACTAAACTGTACTTTTTCAGATATGATTTTATCTTTTTCTGAAAAGTTAATAAAATTTATAACTATTTTTTAAAAATTAACCAATTCTAACTTAAAAATTTTATATCAAATCGGTGAACCAATTCAAAAAACTAATAGTAAAATAAAAAAAAGGAGAATGTCGTTTGCTTAAATTGATGTTTGCAACGTTAATTTCACGTCGGCTTTCGTTTATAAGATACCTACAAATTCAAAAAAAAAAAAAAAAAACCAAAGATTAATTGACCTAAATAGTTCTTAAACTCTTTTGAAGAGATGCTTTGGTCTCTATTCTTTTTTTTTTTTTTTTGTCAAGATAACTCTAAACTCTTATTTCTTGACCATTTTAGTCATTTTCATCAAATCCCGTTAAATTTTTAACTAAATCTAGCTGAAATGATCTTTTTTTAGTAAAAAGACTAAAATACCCTCAAATCTCCTAAAATGTCCCTCTATCTCCCCCCAAAGTCGCAATTGGGCTCCCCGAATCTAAGACCAGATCACCGGCGGGGAAGGGGTGCGAAGACCTAGATAGAGGTGGGGCCGAGAGCTCGCCGGTTTTGGGGAGCCGACACCTAGATCATGGGGGCCGGAAACCCAGATGGGGGGATTCAATACTTGTCGTCACCTGGGGGGAGGGGGCCATACAAGGACCAAATCTAATTTGAACAGGAAATTATCTATTTGATCTTTAAAAAGCATGAAGCGTACTAACATGACAAGTCTGTTAATTTTTTTGATAGAAAGGATTGAAATTGCCAAAAATAAGAGTTTAGAATTATTTTAGTAAAAAAAAAAAAAAATAAACATAGACTAAACCATCATCTTCAAAAGAGTTCAGGAACCATGTAGGTCAATTACTTAAAAAAAAAATTGCCACCACAACAATAAAATGGGAAACCCTTAGATGTTGTTGTTGAAATATTCTATAGATGACGAAATCATTACCACTTGTGATGTGCACATCTATTTTTTTATTTTTAAATAAATGAAGTGGAGGAACTAAAATATATTTGACTATCCTAAAGCATATTTAATTTCAACAACAGGAAACTAGGAACCATCTTCGAGGAGAAAAATTATCTTGGGTGATAATGCTTAATTAATTAGCCAGTCTGTTTAATTAGTTATCTTTTGTTGTCTCCCGTTATATATAAATATATATATTTATTTATTTTGTCTTTGTTAGGCGATCCTTGTATTTTTCTCCGCAAATCTGAATCCAAAGAGACAAAACGACAAATTTCTATTGTTGCTACTTGTTTCCTTTTGATTTTTAAAATTTTAATTGCTAACTCTAATTAGCCGTACTTTCCTTATCCTTTTACTTAGGGGTGTCAATTCGTGTCTCGTGTCATGTTCGTGTCGTGTTTGAGTCGTGTCGAATTTTTTTCTCCCTAACCCGAACACGACCCGCGACACGAAACCGACACGAAACCGCGATACGAACTCGTAACGGATTGACACGAAATGACACGGAGTTGACCCGCGACACTAACTTGATCCGAAATTGACCCACAACACGAAATTGATACGAAATTGACACGCGACCCGAAATTGACACGAAAAGTGGACACAAAATTGACACGAAAAAAATGGGTCCAACCCGAACACGACACGAATTTTTTTCGTGTCAAATTTTCCCAACCCGAACACGACCCGCTCTCTATTTTTCCCAACCCGAACCCGTGAAATTCGTGTCATTTTCAAATCGTGTCATCGTGTCACGACCATATTACCACCCCTATTTTTACTCATTCTCCAAAACAGATGGAGCAGAAAAGCTTCAGATTAGTCTATCAAATAGAACTATTTATGAGGGGACGTGCCTACAAATAGAAGAAAAATAAAACGAAAAAGAAAATCATTAATAAAGACATTCACCCTGGCTTAGAAATATCATCTGCGTAGCCGTACTTTCTTTTCTTTTTTACTTTTTTTTTTCGTGGGTCTGCAAAAAAATGATAAAACATCGTTCATTTGCAATCTAGATTTTATTTTTCTCAACATAATCGGCAAGTTAATTCTCTGTACTCGTCGTTTTTATCTGTATGATGTCATTTCTTACATGGCGTCGATGTTGTTCGATAACATCTGTCATTTGTCAGAGGGGTTGTTCAACTTTTTGTCATGGATTTTCAGACCGTGCCTTTTTCCAATGACATTGCAAAATGACGTCGTTTAGGCAGGATATTGTCGTTTTATTCTTCTTGTCGTTTATAAGTGTGTTGTCGTCTGTCATTTCTGAAATATGAGGTCGTTTAAGTAAAATGTTGTCGTTTTCAGATATTGCCGCTTTTCAGTGTGTTGTTATTTTAAAATGCAAAGGCCTTCAGAAAGGATATTGAAAAGATTTTGTCGTTTCCCACGTATTGTCAACAGTTTCAGATAATGTCGTTCCTGATTATGATAGGGTGTTCTAGGTATAGGAGAAAATAAATAGTTATATTTATTTATTTATAATTATTTAGGTTGAATTTTATTGTATTTTAGGAATTATCTAGTTAGTTATTTAGTTTTGATTTTGAATTTATTTGCATTGCAAAGTTAGGTTTAGATTTAAATTTGAATTATAAAGTGTTTATTAGCAAGAATGTCATAAATTTGATATCTCTTATACTTATGCCCATCAATATTAAAATTGATAATTTTATCATTTTATAACACTAAAATTATTAACTTTAATATTAAAGTGGGTAAAATTATAAAGAGGTACTCAAAACATGACACTCAACCTAATTTTTTCATTATTTATGAAGTAGATATAAATAGATTCTGTAATGTGTATATATATGGGACCCCATTTATTGTACTACTCACTCACTGGTAAATTATTCTCCTATTCTTTGTCCGTGGATATTGGCACATCTATGTTAAAAATCTCTTTATGTTCTTCTTCTCCCTTTTACCTTTATTCTTTCCTTATTTATTTTCCATACTAGGATTTTTTTTTTAATTTTTTTTCTTCTGAATTTGGGAATAGAGAGATTTAAACTTTGCACGTTTTTAGTGGAGTCATATGTGGTATTAGTATTCGCTTATGTCTGAAACCAATGTTCTAGGAAATAGTTTCTTACTAAGATATGGATTTTATTTTATTTTATTCTTTCGTTTCAATTTTGTTTACGGATGAGCAACGGTTTTTCCAATTGGAAAATTGTTCTATTAGTTTCTACGAAATATTTCAATGTTTTTCTTTTTGAATTAAAAAAAAATGATCTTTGATGCTTGATAGTTCCTAATAATAATAATAATAGATACCAAATAAAAAAGCTCCTAATACATAAAGTAACTGAAAAAAATATGTTTTAAAAAGCAGATTATTACTCTTTCTTGTCCGTAATCTAAATCAACTTTACTCGCTAGTACAAACTTTAACTTAATCATAATTGATTAGAGCACAAAATACAACAAACAACTGCCAGCTGATGCAACCAGTTGAAGAAGAGAATTTTTCTTTCCAAACAAGTACCCGGGTGAAGCTGAAGAAGTTTTATTCGACGGTGAAGATGAAGTTTCATTTCCAATCACATTTGTATATCAACGCTGCACAAAATGAACAGAAGTTTTTTAGGTGTAAAGTCGATACTCATGCCGGTTTCGATAATTCGTGTCGAAAAACAGGGGAAAACAGGGGAGGGATTAGGAGAAATAAGAGGAAGAACTTGGTTTGAAATCATGAGATATTTGATTAAGATTTGTCATACAAGGCAGACCTTAATGATAGACCAGTTTTCGATCGTTCGAGAAGAACGGCTGGAATCGGACCCGTGAGGTTGTTTCCTTCTAAGCTTCTGTCAAAGTTGCAGGCAAGTATGTACTTATGAAGTTGCAATTAAGAAAGTCAAATAATAATAAAATTATGAATTCTGACCAACTTACAAGACTCTCAAGAATGAAAGTTCAGCTAGAAATTCGGGCACTTTCCCGCTTAGGCTATTGTTCGATAGATCCCTGAAATGAGTAAGTAAAAGGGATGAATTTTTCAATTCGGTTGGGAATTGACAATAAAATTGATTCATAAGTGAAGGCGATACTTACAAATACTCTAACATTGTTAGATCAGCAATGTAAGGAGATATTTCCCCTTTTAATCCACTTGAGGACAAGTTCCTGATCTCATGTGCAACAATTTATTTCGTAAGCGAGAGTTCTACGAACAGACGGTCCGAAAAAAGGGCGAACGAAAAACTTACAAGGATATAATTCTAGGGAGATCAGTGACGTTGGAACTGCAAATTAGACCGTCCCAAGAGTAAGCTTTAGGCGTACAAGGATCTCCTTGCCAGTCTCTCTTTAGCTCATACTCTGACTGGATATTCAGGACAGCTTGAGCTGTGCATCGGAAAGAAAAATGGATAAATAGTTAGTCCTGTCCAGAGTTACAGAGTAGCGAGGCCAATATTCACCGCAAAATTTTACCATCGGTTTGATTTGTTTCTTGGTCCAAGAGCTCCTTTAGCACGTAAACCTCCATGGCGTTTATAAGAGGCGGTAGAGTTGAATTTTCGGTTTTGTTGAGAAAAACCGTCACTTTTCCTTCACTGTCAGGTGTGATGCCTGAGGTGCTATATATTGTGTTTTCGTTTAAGTATGCAGGAGCAAATGGTCCATACCACAATTTGTCGTTGATGTATATATTGAACTCTCTATATTGGTTATTCCCTAGCTTCTCGAGTTCGGCAAAATGCATGTAGAAATAATATTCGAAGGTGCTTTGCGAGGAGTTCCAATAGATTCCCATGTAACTAGTACTTCTGTTTCGTGTATACGCAGTGCTCATGACAGTGAACGGGGCTCCGTACACGTTCTTGGTTATGGAATTCTCATCCTCAAGAGATATATTCAATGGTGTCCAGATATCTGCGTAGAAGGGTGACCACAGACGATCATAAACATCGTCTTTGTACCTTAAAAAAAAAAAAATCAGATTTTATTAACATGATGAAAATTTTCCAATTATAGTTGACAACAAAGATTTACAAAAGAGGCTGACCTCATTACTTGATCAATGTTTTTTGAAGCAAAATCAAGGCGCCAATAGAGTTGTAGTGAACCCGTTGTAGTCGCATAAGTTTCATTGTTCCAAGGCCTCAACTCCAAGACCGATATGAACGGAATCCCAAGACCAGTGTTCACTAGACAGACATGTAGATTATCTGATGAAGGGACATGTACGATTTCTTTGTTTATGATACTCTGTGCAGACACAACTACGACCGAATCCCATAGATTAGCCCCGAGGTATAAATCGAATTCTGGAAGTGCACTTTCGTTGTCGTAGTTTCCATACATGAACCTTGCTCGGATCAAGTACCTAGTATCTTTGCCTTGCGAAGGTTTGAGAGTGTAACAGTTTTTGGTTCCTTGAGGGAAGCTTCGGACATTCCAAAACTGCCTTTCACCGGTTTGCAATCTGAATGCAGGTGGCACGTCTCTATTCTCACCGGCATCTGTGAAGTTTGAGTCCGAAAGGTAAGTGATGCCCGTTTCTTCATCAGTATAACTTAATCCGTCGGATGTTCCGCAGTCTATGCTAATGAATCCTGCAAGGAGAAAAATAAGTAGATCTAAATATGCCTTGATTCTTAATTAACAAAAAAAAAAAAAGCATTATTTTGCAACATATTAAGAAGATGAGGCTTTGATCAAAACCTGATTGATCTTGAGCCCGAACCAGAACAGAGAGAACGAATGCACCTTGAAATATCGTGAAGACGAAACGTTTCGACATGAGTACCATCTTCAATAAGAGAAATTCCTAGTTCTTCCTATACATATTCAAACAAAAATGAATTTTAAGGATTATAAAGAAGGAAGAAATCCATAGACTTAGAAAGGGTCTTTAGTAATTTATTGTATAAATGATCTCATGACTTAGTAAACGTCCAGCTTAGTCGTCTGGCGTGTAGAGGAGCAGTCCGCGTCAGCCCATCCCACCTCCTTGTTGCAACTATTGTTCAGAAGCTAATAATAGCAACTTGTGAATATTTTTAGTCACAATATTTTTGCATAGTTAAATACACTTTTTGTCACAATCTTTTTATCAATAGATTGTGACAGTCATCAATGCCTATAAAAAAAGATAAATTGTGCAGTCTCACATCAGTTAAGAATTGATATATGTAATGATTCATAAGATAAGAAAACCCACCTCTTAAAGATATGACCCTTTTGGGTGAGTTCAAGAGGAAAATCGTGCGGGCATGAGCTCCAAACGGACAATATCATATCAAAAAAAAAAAAAAAAAGAGTCGTTATATATATATATATTTACTCACACAGTTTGTGTGACTAAAATTTTTAGCCACAAAAGTTTTTAGGTACATAATATTTTTTGAAGTGATTAAAATTTTTCTCATGATTAGAAAATCTCATGGCTAAAATTTATTTTGAAATATCGTGAAGACGAAACGTTTCGACGTGAATACCATCTTCAATAAGAGAAATTCCTCGTTCTTCCTATGCATATCCAAACAAAAAGGAATTAAAAGGATCAGAACGAAGTAAGAAACCCATATGACTTGGAAAGGTCTTTGATAATTTAATATAGTCTTCTGGCCCATATGACTTAGAAAGGTCTTTAATAATTTAATATGGGTGTGGCTGTGGTAGAGAGGGGGGGGCCGGGGAGGGTGGCGGCCGGGGGGAGGGGGGTCGTCGGGGGTGGGGGGAGGCCGGGGGAGGGGGGCGGGGCCGGGGGCCTGGCTGGGGGCCGGCGGGAGGGAGGGGAAGAGAGAGAGGGGAAGAGAGAGAGAGAAGAGAAGAGAAGAGAGAGAAAGGGGAAGAGAGAGGGGGGGTCGTCGGGGGCGGTGCTGGGGGAGGGTGGCGGCCGGGGGAGGGAGGCTGCTGGGGGTGGGGGGAGGCCGGGGGTGGCGGCCGGCGGGAGGGAGGGGAAGAGAGAGAGGGGAAGACAGAGAGAGAGGAGAGAGAAAGGGGAAGAGAGAGAAAATGGGGTCGCCAGCAGCGACGGCCGGCATCCGGGGCTGGGGGCCGAAGGTGGCCGGAGTTGGGTCGCCAGCGTCGGAGATAAGTCACAGGCGTCGGGGATGAGTCGCCGGCGTCCATCGTCGGCGGCGGGAAGATCGCCGGCGACGAAGAAGAGTTTAGGTGGGAATGATTGTGTGAGGTTAGGTGTATGATAAATATTGTACACTATCAACATTTGAACCGTTCGATTAAATCTTAACAGTCCAAAAAAGGACTCTACCGGTAGTGACCCTCAGAGGGTCTCTGTCACAACCATACCCCAAAATCCATTCAATATTTCATGGAAAAACTTGAATAAATTTCGCTAAATAGCTAGAGTGAACTGTGGTCACTAATATTTTATCCAAATTGATAAGAAAAAGCTTTAGTACCTAATGAATGTGTTAAATGGCCGGATTCAATTTAGAGGCAGAGCCGAAGTCTTTATGGGGCCAAAATAATAATAATAATAATAATAATAATAATAATAATAATAAAATTAAAAAAAATAAACTGGTTAACCTCATGATTGATTGCTGGATTCAAATCGTCTTAGTGATAAGTAAAGCCCGTCATCTCGTCGACATAGCTCGAGTCCAATGAGCCGCAGTCTATAATGAGGAACCCTGGAAATCATCAGAGGATTCATCAATTTATGCATGTTTAGGTAAAGGTACCTTTTCTTAATATGCGGCTATTGGAAAGATTGATGTTGATTAATGTTTATTTACCTTTTGGATTATTATCGTCACCTTGAACTAAAACCACAAGTAATGTTGCGAACAGGAAATACCTGGACAAGACCATTTTGTCGAGAACTCTTTTCCTCCTGTACCTAGGGCTTGTTGATAAGAATAAATACAATTACATACATATATATGATAAAGAGGCCAACAACATTTTTACAAAAGTTAAAAATAAGCGGAACAACATAATTACGAATAATTATATTTTTATTAGAGGGAATAAATAGTTTACCTGTAATTTACTAAATAAATAATTTATTCACTAGTAAAAATGTTATTCTAGTTGATAAATATGTTTACTTACTCATTTTAATTTTGGTAAATATTATATATTATACATTTAAAAAAACAAGTTATACTTTTATTAACTAAAAAAAAAAACTAAAAAAATTGAAATGAAAAACTTATGGGGTGTTTGGTGTAGTGGTTTGAGTTGAGATTTTTAAGTTTGAATAGTAAATTTTTTTGAATTTTCAGAAAAGACAAAAAACTTTTTGGGAAAAAGACAAAAACTTTTTTGGAAAAAGACAAAAAAAAGTTTGAGTTAAATGGGTTGAGTGGTTGAAACAAACAAACCCAGTTCAAAATCGGTTGCATGATAATTGTTTCGAGCACGATGGTCAAAATCCCCAATAGATATTATTTCGATTTTTCTAATCGTCCCACGCATGTAAGCGATAAAAAATTCATTCCGTTGCTCAGTATAGTTGACTCGAAAAATGAACTTCGAAGTATATATGTTCTTTTAGATGAGACCCACTTGTTCAATAGTGTCTCTAATGAACTCAAGAATATTTCTACATCGTCATCCTTTCTTAGTACACATCTGTTCGACAATATATTTATTTTAACCCAAAACTAGAAGGAAAGAAAATGTCCACGAAAGCTGAAAACTTGTTGGTATTTTTATCCACTTGATGATTACCAATGCTATTTTTCAAGTGGCGACTATTTCAAAATCATGTGAAACTTTTATATAATATTAGAGACATCAACTCTAATATCAAATTTTTGAATATTAATTCACGTGTTATATTTTTATTGATAAATGCAATGAATTGATGTGACAATACTTTAAATACTTATAAATAAAAGATCGACAACTGATATATATGTCACATAAATTAGTAATCAAAAATTAGGATTAGAGTTGATGACTCTTAACTTTTTTTTTTTTTTTTCATATGGTGGAAGAAAAATTATAAATATTAAAGTGGCATTGATCATTGATAATGAAGCTAGCTTGGACTTTCGTTTTGTTTATTCAAAAGCCGGTATATTTCGACCTGGTCAATTACAATAATTTCTCCCAAACTCAAGTGGAAAGGAGAGAAATTCGATGAAACTATAATTAACTTACGACTTTAGTTCTGATGACATGCACTGTAACTATATATATATAATAACAGATCCGATCATCGCTACGTATATTGGAATTACAATTTTTTTTTCTGGGAACCTTGTACTGATTAATGTTTATTTAAAAGGTCATGATTGGGATATGGGAAACATCTGATTCAAGGGAGGTTGTTTTCGGCATGATATCAGAAAAAAATAGGTCAGATCATTAGAGCAATATTATTGGTCATTTCTCACTAGTTTTGTCGTGGGCGGTGGCGGAAATTATATATCCACTTTTTTTTGTCATATATGTTGATTGAATTACTCCCAAGGTCATTAATAAAAAAAGGCCACTTTGAATTATTAAAATAATAATAATAATTATTATTATTTTGCTAAGTGAAAGGCCACTTAAATTATTATCCTTTTATTAAGCCAAAAATGCTTTTGAATCAATTAAATGATGAAGGAATTAAACAGGGACTTTTATTTATCTTTTAAGCCCGTTAATACTCTGTTTATTCTGTTGAGAGAAGGCATGTAGCATAACATCATGCATAATTACTGTTGAAAGTGTGTGAACAAAAGTCCAACTTTTGGTTAGACATGACTTGATTATTCCTTTTAATTGGTTAACTTTTTTAAGATATAACCCCAAAGAACAAAAAGCAATATTATTGCCGTATTTCAAATGTAGATTGGACGAAGGTTAGTTGGCCAGACTCATGTTGTGATTTACTCTTCTTATCACAAATTACTTGCAGAAAATATGCGAAATTCGGAGCATCACATAATTTATGGGAACTTATTGAGTTCTTCTTCTAGAATTATAATTAGAAGCATCTTTGAATTGAATGTGATTCCAACTACGGGTTTAATGACTTAGATCCCACAATTGTTTCTATATATGCATCCCTTGGCTCTTCATAGCCTGTCAGTTTCGATGTTGAATTTCTTGATCAAATGGAGGTAATTAAGGATATCTAGCTAAGAAATCAAGCTGCAAAATAATCTGGCTTGTTCTAGATTTCATCTTTAGCATATTATTGCTTGGTTTGTTCACTGTGCACCCTCTTCTTTGAAGTTGCTTCTTCATTAATGCAACATGTTGACCAGTCCATTCTATGGATTTAGCCATATTGATTGTGTCTCAGTTATATTTTGTTCTTAGATTGGTGTTTTAAGCATTCTTAGTTTACGGAATCTTTTTCATTAGTTCTCATGTCTAGTGTTGTTTAGCTACTCTTTTTTTATTGCTAGATTTTTTCCAATGAGGTTTGCTTGCACATTCTTAATTAAGGCCTATCAAGATTGGAAATATTTTAGGTGATTTGCATGATTCTTCTTAGAAATGTCATTTTTGGATTATTGCCCAAGTATAATAGCTAGCTTCAGTTTTTTCGACCTCCAATTTGACAATTATGGGTCAAAAATCCAGCAAGAGGGCAAAAAACAAAACATGCTTGTCTATTTGAGGAGCTCTTTTTCCCCCCCCCCCCCCCCCCCCCCCTCACAATTTTCTCAAATTTTCAAAGGAAGAGAGCTTTGGCTTGTCTTTTTGGTCCCTTCAATCCTTTTTATTGTTTCTTGTAGATGAGACCTTTTGCCTTTTGGTGTATTCATAAATAAAATTCTGCAGTTGTAAGGGAGATCTAGTAGAGTTGGTGTCAACATAATCGTGATGTGCACTGGCTCTTTTGATGCCTGTTTATTTCCGCAATTAGATATAAAAAAAGCTGTTGTATTGATTCATGAAACGTGTTTATATTTACTCCTTTTTTTTTTCATAGCAAATTTCATGAGATTTCGAAACTGTGACATAATAATAGTACCATTCTCCCGCATTCATGGACTGAATAAATAGAACAAAGTACTGCTTTTTTAAGAATGGACGAATTGTATAGGAATCAAACTTTAAAACGTGTAACTAAAATATGGTTCATGCATGTAAATAAACAGGTCTATTTACAAAAATATGGTACATATAAAACAAGTCAAGGTCTTACATGGGGAAAACAAGACAAGGAAGTACTAGAAAAATAACAAAAAAAAAAAACCCCAAATTTTTGAATCTTTCATTCTCTCTTTATTTTCTTTTATTGGAATTATTATTACCTTGCTAGGGGATTGCGGGAGTTAATTTCAACCGAGTAGTCTCTTGATGGAGTCTGCTCAGAGACATCCTTTCTAGTAGTATTACTCAATTCTGTTGTCAAACACTCCTTTAGTTCCATTGCCACCCGACTCATGGTCGGTCTATCTCTAGAACTTGGTTCAACACATGCCATTGCTATTTCAACAGCTCTCCACACAGTGTTCACATCAAAATCTCCTTGTATCCTTGGATCCAAATCTTTCTAATATCCCCCTTCGCAATTATGGAACTTACCCATTGAATTATGTGTTTGTTTTCTCGAGTTTTTGATAATACAGGCTGGCCTGTGATTATCTCCAATAGAACTACCCCAAAGCTATGGACGTCACTTTTCTCGCTCAACCAGTTCGTTTCATAGTACCAACAAACATAATATTACATATATACATATACACATGTATGAAAATTAACATCTATTAGCAGCTGACCATATCTGCTGCTTGGCTGGAGGGATGGAGAGTAGGAAGAATGAAGAGAGTTAGAAGAGGGGAGAATATAAAGGATGGAGAGTATTATATAATAATCGTTCATCCTCTACGTGATAGTAGAAAATTGATACATTTCGAATGTGAATGTGATGGATTTGGTAGATCCTTCCAATATTGGAAAGATCGAGTAGCCAAGTACTCTTCCTTCCATTGACTCACGTAAACGTTCACATGAATAGTTGGTCGTAAGACTTAATTGTACAAGCTCGCATTTATTTTATCCTGGTCTTTTTTATGAGGAAAATATCTAGCCGATTATAGTAATGAGTAGTGCACAAAAGAAAAGATCAGCCCGATGAAATAGTTGGTAATTTTTTTTTTTAAACTACATGACAGTTGGGGAAAAAAAAATCCAACCACAAGACAAAAAGAGTGCACGATATGTAAATTGGTATTAGGAAGTAGGAACTAATATATACTTTTGGCTAAAAGTTAAATCGAATCGAGGGAGTCAAGTGTAAACTAAATAGATAGTTTTTAACAATAACTTAAATAAATGGTAGGAAATTTTGTAATTAGGAAACTGGTTATTAATCCGTGATTGATCACCGTTAATCAATAATTGATTATGATCAATCACTAAAAATACATATTAATATTAGTAAATCATTGAATAATCATGATCAATCATTGAATAACCATAACAATAAGTTCATAATGATTGATCATTTAAAAAAAAGGTTATTTTTAAAATTTTACAAAGCTTCGACCATTTATTTATACATAATTTTTATTCTGTATAAATATTCTCTTTGGTCTTAGCTCACGTTAATGTGTGTGTATATATATATATATATATATATATATGTTTTCTAAGTCAATGAATGCGCACTAGAAGTTCAACAAGGACGCTGTTCATTCTCTCTCTCTCTCTTAATACTCCTTAGGGCATTCTTAGAATAATTATAAGATTAAAAGAAGAAAGTACTTAAATATATATGCTTACCAACAGGAGCTTCATCGATTTAAATTATGCTACATAACTTATTTTGATTCGTGTTTTACAAATTCAGCATTTGGTGCAGCCTATTTCCAATGTTGCTTATGGTTATTTTATTTCTCTGAAAAGAATACATGTAATGCCCCCAATATTTAATTCCCAAGAGTTGGATGATTTTTGGAGGATTAGTAAGATCATCTCCAATGTAATCTTAAAAGGTCATGCTAATAGTAAATTCTAATATTTGAATGAAAAAGTATTCTCCAATAAAGTGCTATATTTGATAAAATGTCAAATTTGTCAAATGCTAAATTTATAATAAATTTATCACAAGGTATGACCAATACCAAATTTAACATTTAATTTCTATTGGTTATTGGCATGACTTTTATCATTCATTTTTAAATTATTTAAAAATTATTTAAATATTAAATTCTCACTTTTACAAGTTCCAAAGTACAATAATAATAACAAAAAACAGAAATAACATTAGCAATATCATTATACATTGAAGTATAAAGTAAAATAATATATATATATATATATATTTAACATTTCTATGTAACATATATAGTATTAACATAGACCAATAAATTGGAGATGGTCTAACAAAGGCAACATCTAATAAAATATTCTCTGCTTTTGAGAAATTCGCATTCTCTAGTTCAACCCTTATTGAATTGGTACCCTTGTTTTCAAATTAATGTCGGACAAATTTGAGATAATTAATAATACAGAAAAAATTCTAGATTTAACTATTTAATTAACAAGGGTAAAGTCCAGAATTTTCCACACATTGTTAAAAACAATACAAAAGATAACATTTTGAGTCAAACTTCGAAAGTAACAAGATTGACCTTGATAAACTATTAAATGTCATCTTAAATATAGATTGTCCAAAAATTTAATAAACTGTTCTTTAAAACTTAAAAATTTTGAACATATAAAGAAAGCAAGTAAAAAGGAGGGAGGGGATGACTACGAAGAGGGGGGAACAATTGAAGTTATGACACAATACGAAAAAAGAACACCTAAATATTACAACAACAACGAAAAAAAAAAAAGAAAAAGAAAAAGAAAGAAAGGATGAAACGACGACCACCTAAAGACAACAGTTGCAGAGTAAAGGAAGTAGACAAATTAAGAGAAATCCAAGAAACGACGATAAAGAAAAAGATTACACAAAAAGTAGCAAACGACAACAACTGAGAATAAAACACTTCTAAACGAAAAAAAGAAAAAAAGTAGAAAAAAAAAAGGTAAAATGTTGACAACATGAAATGTAAAAAACGACACTAAAATCAAACGGTAACAAGTTAAAAATCAACACTGAAAAGAACAAATGTCAACAATTGAGAAAACGACAAGGGGCTGAAATGAAAGATGAGACAAGCGAAGAAAACAATACTTAAGCTAAAAGACAAAAAGTAAAAAACAAAGACAACAATTTAAAAGCGACAACGAATACAACAAATGTCTACCAATTGTGGGAAAACGACAGCAAATTGAAATGACACGACACTTGATCTAAACAATGCCCTTAACGTACGGTAGAAACAACTTGATTCACGTTATAACGACAACGGTACTCAAAAGCAGACGACAGTAAAAGATAAAACGGAAGCACGATAAACGACAACATCCAAATGCTTGTGCTGGCTTTCTAGCTCTTGAACAACTCGGAAAATGCCCTTTCTGTAGCTTCGCCAAAGCTGCGACTTCTACTCTTTTACTCTTGGTGTATTTTCATTTTGTTCTTATATTCTTTTGCCTTTTTTTTTTTTCCAGTATTTTAGTCGGGAATCAAGATGACTAAGTTGAAGTCATCCCCTTATTTTGTAGAATTTACTCTTCGTGTGTGTCTATAAAAACATGTACATGTATATTCCGTTGTATTTCATATGAGAGGTGTTTTCATGTTGCGTCTCGAAACCTTAAAGAACATATTTTTTTAAAGGTTTTACGGAGCATTGGCCGCAGTGATCCTTCAGCTAGCAAAAGCACCGATGTTCTTCGGTTCATCAATCAAGAAAAGGAAAAGGCTATAATCAATGAGACGGTGGCGAAGCTCATTAAGCATCGGTAAAAAGTAATGAAGCTAACTTTTACACACATCTTAACAACATGACTTTATTGAAAAAGTAAAGCGTATGCATAATGCATTTTTTAGATCCATGACAAGAAGATAGAAAATGTTGTAACTTATAAATACAAAACAGAGAAGACATACTTAGCACCCAAGATTTAATGTGTCCATCCACAGAAATACTACCTTGCCAAGGGACTGAATTCAGAAGTCATAAGTGTGGAGAGCACTTCATTTGAATTCGTTGAATTAGTCGCACGGCTATGGTTTTTTCGAGCCAATTCCATCACCAAACAGTCCTTCAGCTCAGTCACTACTTGATTCATGTCTGGCCTTTTGGAGGAATTTTGAGAAATACATGCCATTGCTATCTCAACAGCTTTCCAGACAGAATTAGTTTCAAAGTCTCCCCGCAATCTTTTGTCGACAATACTTACAATGTCCCATTATCAAGCATGAAACGCACCCATTGGCTTATGTGAGTCCTCTCATGGCCTCTCCTTAGAATGGCAGTTCGGCAAGTAATTATCTGTAGGAGAACCACCCCAAAGCTATAAACATCGCTTTTCTCTGTTAGCCTGTTTGTTGTGGAGTATCTACAAGACAACCAAGGTTCATTTTGCAATTATTCTAATATTTGTGAAAATAGATATATAATTGAAAACTTACTCAGGATCAAGGTATCCGGGTGTGCCCGCAACTACTGTAGACACATGAGAGCCACCATCAGTAGGGAAGGTTCTGGATAGGCCAAATCAGCTAGCTTGGCTTGAAAATTCTCGTTTAGTAGGATATTTGAAGTCTTCACATCTCTGTGGACTATAGGTGGCTTACATCCATTGTGCAGATACTCCAGTCCTGCATTTCGATACCCGAATGCTTTGCTCAGCATAAAAAATAAATAAAATAAATAAAATGAAAGGAAAAGAAAATTCCCAAGTAAATTTAATGTCTAACCTTGTGCTGCATCCATTGCTATTTGTAGTCTTCTTTCCCAACTCAAGACATTTGCATTGCCCTCATCTATATATAAAGAAGTCAGGTTTAAATATTCTGTGTTATAACAGAAGATAATAAAATAAAAAAATAAAATAAAATGAAAGAATGAACCTAAAAGATGCGAGTCTAAATCTCCATTAGTCATGTACTCGTAGATTAGTGCCTTGTTATTTCCTTCGATGCAGTACCCAATAAGGCTGGTCAAGTTTCTGTGATGAACCGTCATAAGAAGCTTAACCTAAAATTGAAAGCCAAGTATTAGGTTAAAATACTAGATTGAGCTCAAATTATTAGTATTGAGAAGCGAAGTATACGTGCCTCCGCTTGAAACTGTTGATACCCCTGAACTGATGAAGGAGAAAGCTTCTTGACAGCTACTTGCATGTCGCCTATACAGCCGTGATAAACCGCTCCAAATCCACTCGTCCAGAATTCTTACAAAGTTTTCTGTGATATTCGAGACCTCAGAGTATGTAAATTGCCGCTTCTTTTCCTCGAAGAAGTCATTTTGAATTTCAGATCCTCCAGTTCCTATCGTGACTCCTCCTGTAGGCACTGTGGGTTGAACAGAGACATGAGCGGAACTTCTCGGTCCACTTCAAGATTTGCATCTTATTCGATTGAGTACTCAAAGTTTTATTATGTCGAACAGCAGGCTATATATATTGTTACCTTGTTTCTCTTTCCTTTTCATGGCTATCACAAAACCAGCTGCTGCCAGCAAAGTAGGCCAACCCACCAACTGATGATACTATCGGAACCAGGATATTGCTTTTCTTCTTTGTTTCGCACGGAGCGGAGTTGCATTTATTTGTATTTTCTACCTCCCCAGGAGTGTCAATACTATAAAGTTGACGACCAAAAAAAAAAAAGTTGTAAGAAGCAGAGGATATTCAACTAGAAAGTACGTTTATGATCACTATGGTTGGCAAAAAACACTTATTTTCAGATCATTAGTGATATCCAATAACTTATGGAACAAATTACCAATAAAATCTACCAAACAAGAGGGAAAAATCCCCCAAAAATGTTGTCCCAACATAAGTTCATGGTTTTTGACAACAAACAGACCTTAATGATAGGGAACCATTCTTCGATTTTGCAACGAGTTCGGCCGGAATTGTACCTGTGAAGTTGTTTCCTTTTAAGTTTCTGCAAAAAAATAAAAAAATAAAAATTATTCCATATTTCTTAATTATGCATATTTGAAAGTTAAAAAGTATGTCTAATTAACTCAAGAACTCACAAGACTTTCAGGTTTGGCATTTGAGATAGAAATTTGGGCACCGGTCCAGTTAAATTATTATTCGATAAATCCCTGTAACGAGTCAGAAAAAGATGGATATTTGTGATAATATGATATAATAGAAAAAACCCTGAATATAGAAGTTTCATATTTTCTAATCACAAAAATTGACATGATGATAATTTGTCAAAGTACTTACAAAGACTGTAACATAGTGAGCTTGAATATATGTGAAGTTATTCGCCAGTCAACCGTTAGAGGACAAAATTCCTGGATGTGATATT
>CM046361.1:18925216-19041720 GCA_025413025.1 Ficus hispida
GCAGATTATCATATTAACAGGTTCTCTTTATATTGATTATAAGGTAGAATATTATGGAATTTTGCTAGTTTATAATTGGGTGGTAATTTTTGAGAAATTTGCAGGTTAATTATCGATATATATGTATATAGATTCTCTTGTTATAAAGTTTAATTTTTATACGTTATTTCCTAGGGGGAAATTCGGGTCTCCTTTTGTCGTATAGATCATAGTTGACTTGGCATTTTCCCCTACATAACGATAACAACAGATATTTCAAAGTTTACCTAAACTTACGTGCAAATTATTGAATCCAAAATATCACTAGAGCAACTAGCTAGAAGGATTGAGCCAAGCACAACTTGACATTGGGTTGAGGGCGTGCATATCTAGCCTTTGGCTCAAAGAAAGAAAAATAGAAAAAGAAATATTAGACCCCGGCCCTCTCTATGACACTAGCTGAAGGTAAAGCTGAGCCCCTGTGTACCCAGCCTCGTGTGTCGGCATATAATGTGATAAAAGACAACCATTGTTAATAGTATTTTACTAATAACGTTATATTAATATGAGAACTAAACTAACAACTCTAGGTTTGGTTATTCCAAACTGTAAATTTAGAAAGAATAAATATAGTTTAAGAACTTTATTCCATGAGAAGCTAGCATTCAAGCTACAAATAAATTTATATAATGAAAAAAATTGATCTGACTATAAATAAACAAAATGAAAATTAAAAAAAATTAAGATGGATAAGATAATTGTCACGTACGATTAGAAACGTTATAATTTAATCACAATCACAATTAGTAATATAATTATCAGAGAATAGTATTAATGTCACTGTATAATTGTTATTTACAAGCAATGAGTTTTGAGCTGAAAACTCTGGGATATCTTCGACAGTTTAACTAAAAAAGGTACTGGAAAATGGTGTTAAGTTTTAAATAAATATTTTCAGAGGTGCTATTATTAAATTAAAAAGAAGGGAAATTGTGTAGAAAATGTTGGAATTAACCTTATTGATATTAAAACATCAACTAGAACAACTAGAAGGATTGAGCGAAGCCACCCACTTTGACATTGGGTTGAGGGCGTGCGTTCAGGCCTTGGCTCAAAAGAAAGAAAAAGAGCCAAAGGAATTTAGACCCCATCTATGACACAAGCTGAAGGTCCAACATATGAACCCGTATCCCTCGACAAAATGGGTGTCCGACATTAAATATACTAATGATAAGGATACGTTAGGATAAATACACTAATTTCCATAGTAAATATACATGCGTGTATATATATATATATGGTAGTAATTTACTACCTAGCTGAGGGAGTACTGATATCGGCACTGCAGTTTATACTCATCAAAGCCATCATTGGAGATGTATCTTTTGATCCAGGACTCTGAAAACATTCCCTTGTTTGTGCGAGTCCTATTTTTACAGACTCTTTTAGCTCTCCCACTACCTGACTCATCGTTGGCCTTTCGACGAATACTGAGAAACACAGTTCATTGCTATTTCAACCATTTTCCAGGCCGAGTTGACATTGTAATTTTCCTCTAATCTTGGATCAACAATACTTTTAATATTGCCCTTTTCAACCATCAACTTAACCCATTGGCTAACGTGACTATTCTCATAGGATTTAGATATGGCAGGTCGGCCGGTGATGATCTCCAGCAGTACAACTCCAAAACTGTAGACATCACTTTTCTCATTCAACCTGTTTGACATGTAGTACCTGAAATACAGATTAATCGTTCTGCTTGAGTCTCACCATTTCAACTTGCTTTGTCATAATATTTAGAATGCTTATTTCAAAGATAGGAACTGCAGTTTTAACTGTTGGATTAATTTTCAATAATATATTGTAAATTTTTCAATAATATGTTGTAGGTTTTGAGTCATGTACGGTAAAATTTCAACATGAACAATCATTTACGATTGAAAAGTAAATCCAATAGTTAATTGAAACTGCAGTTATTTCTGCCAGTAATGAAAAAAAGACAGTTTCTATCTTAAAAGTTTCTATTCCAAAATCCATGCCAAATAAAATCTAGAAATTTTAGTTCTTTTCTGTTGATACCATGTATTTTGAATAAAAAAATTTTTGACAGGTAAATAAAGACGAAATTGTACTCACTCAGGATCAAGGTATCCAGGAGTACCAGCCACAACTGTAGAAACGTGAGTATCCCCATGATTTGGAATAATTCTGGATAACCCAAAATCAGATAATTTGGCTTGGAAACTTTCACTCAACAAGATATTTGTGGTCTTCACGTCTCTATGGATTATGGGAGGCTTACAGCCATAATGAAGATACTCCAATCCTACATTTACATATCAAAATAAAAATTAATTTACTATGTGAAGCCATTTGCAGCATCATTTCATAATGTACATATAGAAATGATAAAATTTATGTGTATATATATTTATATATTTACCTTGTGCTGCATCTGTTGCAATTCTCAGCCTGTCTTCCCATTTTAAGATATTTGAGTTGCTACCTGAATGAAATAATAAATTGAATAGTACTTCCAAAAAGTTAAACCTAGCTAGGATTTTATTTAAAAAGAAAATTGAAGTTAAAATTTTCTCTTTCTTTTCTTGTCCTTGTAATAAATCGATTAGTAAACAAAAGAAAAGTAATAAGTATCCCAACTACGTCAGCAACTAAACTTCTCATCTATTGTCGAGACTACTAATTTTCCACACTACTGTTGACAAATTAACCTGAAAGATTTTGTTGCAAGTTTCCATTGGCCATGTACTCGTACATGAGCGCTATGTTCTTTTCATCGTTGCAGTATCCAACAAGGCTTGTCAGGTTTTTGTGATGAACTCTCATCAAAAGATTAACCTGCAATTAGTAGAGATACTTAATGTACCTTCCGAGTTAATTAAAACATTATTATGATTAAGTGTCAAGAAATTACAGAAATATTTTGTATAATAATTAGTTACTGATGATGTCGTGCCTCTGCCTGAAATTGGTGATATCCTTGACCTGACGATACTGAAAGCACCTTCACAGCTACCTGAGTGTCATTTATCTGGCCGTAGTAAACTTTGCCGAAACCACCTTCACCAAGGATTCTCTCAAAACCATTCGTAACCGTGACTATCTCCGAGTAGGCAAATTGTCGTTTACTTGCATCAAATGACATATTTGGGAAGGTAGATTTTGCATCTGCCTCGTACATATATGTTAGTCCAACTCAGCAGATTGGATTGGAACGGATTGAGCAGATTCAAGAACTCAATAGAATTTTTTTAGCTAATAATTACTCTAATTGATTTGTAAGTCTTACCACGTCGCCTTTTTCTCGTTAAGACGAAGCAGATTGCTGCCACAATTAGCATAAGAATAAAAGCTCCACCAACTGATGCTGCGAGAACAGGAAGGAGTACAGAGTGTTTCTTCTTTTCGCAAGAAGCCTTTGAAGATAAATTTGGATTTCCGCATACACTGCCACCATATCAAATTATGATATCTGTTTCATCTATTATCATCACTAACACATATTTTTGTGAAATAGTACTTGCTCTGCCTTTTTTCTTTTTTCCTTTCGAAATTTATACGGGAATTAGTACTAATTTACTCTCATTTGCTGATCAGTGAATTATTTCATCGTGAACGAAGGTTACTTAAAGGATGCAATTGTCAAAATTTGGGGTGATTGACACTAGTTAATATAAAATGTCAGAAAAACGGAGCACACCTTAATGAAAGCGATCCGTCCTTCCATTTCTGTGCAATTTCAACTGGAATTAAGCCTTCAAGATTGTTGTTCTCCAAGTTTCTGGTAAGGTTATATACAGAAATATAATGATTTTGTCAGGAACACATTATTTATTAATAAAGAATGGATTTGTATAATGATCAGAGTTTAAAACTGATACAGGGCTTTCAACTTCGGCAATTGAGATAAAAACTCCGGTATCGAGCCTGTCAAGTTGTTGTTTGATAAATCCCTGTTTGTATAAGATGCATAAGTATTTCTATTCACGGATAATTAGACGGTTAGCAATATCCATCCCAAATGTGACCAACAAATTAACATATATTTACACATATACACTTACAGAGTTTGTATCTCTGTGAGATTGGAAATGGAAGGAGGTATGATGCCGATTAATCCACTTGAGGACAAGTCCCTGATCCATAAAATTTTAGTAGAAATTAACTAGTGGAACTGAAACAAAAAGTCGATAGTTAATAAAAAATTAGATGAGTTGGTGATAGAAACTTACAAGGATATGACTCTTGGTGGTCTGTTAACATCGTCATAGCTGCAATGTATACCTTCCCACAAGTACAATTTCGGAAGACATGGATCTCCTTGCCAGTTTCTCTTAACGCCGTAAGTTGACTTCATGACCGTCATCGCATTAGCTAATATAGATTCAGATAAAGTTAAGAAATTCAGATCAAACTAAATCATCTAATTGTCTGGAAAAAAAAAAAAAAAAAAAAAAAACATACTATAACCGTATCTGCTCACCATCTTGTTGGTCTGTTTCCGACTGTAAGAATTCTTTTTGCCTGTAAATCTCCCACCCGTTAATTATCGGTGGCAGGGTTGAATTAGGAGTCTTCGATATCATAAAGGTATGTGATCCTCCGATTAAAGCAGTCGGGCTGTAGATTGTTTGAGCTACTAAGTAAGGTGGAGTAAATGGTCCATAAAAGAGATTTCCATTGTGACGAATCTCGAATGCTCTAGACTGGTTGGCCTGTGGTTTTTTGATTTCGGCAAAGTGCATGTACACAAAATATGAGGAGGTATTGTCAGGATGATCAGCTGGTGCCTGCCAACTTAAATCCAAGTAATTCAAGGTTTTCGGCATGGCAGCAGTTTTCATAACCACCACCGGCGGTTCTAAGCCATTGCCATCGACTTTTACGCTGCTTGAGGTATTTAAACTTGTCCAATCAGCGCGCTGAACGAGTGTCCAAAATCGATCATGAGGATCATCAGCATATCTAAATCATAGAAAGCATTGCTTCTTCAGTACGTTGCATTCACACACATAGATACAATGCCCTGTCCACATATTTGTCTGTTTTTATTCTTTCTTTAGCTAGAGTTCTAAAGCTTGAGAAATGTAGTATGTAAAATAATTGTTATTTTTTGAGAGCGCTAAATTTTATTTGTTGAACAGAGAAAGGAAAGGTGGATCTAGTAAAAAGGAAAGTCCGATGATCACCTATATGCTTCTCCAGAACCAGCGTCGATCCTTTGTACTAAAAGCAAGGAGTAGCCCATTTCAGCATGATAAGAAGTGCTGGCCAAGGGCCTAATTTCTAGCGAGGATATGAACGGAATTCCATCTCCCGTTTTAGCCAGGCAAACATGGACAAAGTTATGTCGAGGGACATGTATGATCTCCGTAATTACGGGCTCCAACGGGCTTGCGAAGATGATTGAATCCCATAAATCAGTCCCCAGATACAGGTCGAACGCCGGCGGTGCACGTTGTTCATCATAATTTCCGTACGTGAACAAAGCTCGGATTAAATATTTGGTTCCTCTCGTGATCCCGGTTATTTTGTAACAATTCCTATCTCCTTCAGGGAAGCTCCTAAGAGTCTGGTAGCTTCGCGCGTAGTCTTTTTGGTACTCTAGCATTATGTACTCATTTTTACCAGTGTCTATGAATGCCGAGTCTGAGATGTATTTCAAACCTCTAACCGGATCGGTATAGTTAGAAACATCAGGTAACCCGCAGTCTATGCTTATAAACCCTGAGACATAATATTCCAGATATGCAATTTTCTAAGCAGATGGACAGAAAAAATATTTGTACATATATACTTTCAACAGAAGACACCTTAACAGAAAGATGTTAATAAAGGTAGCAAGTACTTGTGTGGTGTTTTGGAAACTTGTCCACTAAACTTTAAATTTTAGAAATTTTGGTTTTTGCCATTAATTTAAATATTTTTTTTGGGGTGCTAGTCAAAAGATTGTCAGATACAAGTAGATCAGAGAAGGTTATTCATGTGATGAGTTACAAAAGAGAAGAGAACTAAATTGGTCAGTATTCTTAAATTTTAAAACTAGAGTGTAAAATGCCGAAGTTCAATAAAACTTCAACACATGTGCGATTTTTATAATCAATATCTTTTTAATACTTCGAGATTCTGTACATATAAATATTTACAGTTCATACCTGATTGATCGTCGGCACAGACCATGAGAGCTAAACCACCGATCAGTACAAAAGAAACAAGAAAATGCTTGAATGTCAGCATCCGCATCATACTTTTCTGGGCTGATCACGAAATGGAAGACAAGAGTTGTAGTTATTGTGTAGTTAAAGGAAGAAGAAGAAGAAGAAGAAGAAGTCAAAGTGATCTATTATACTCTAGACAATGTTTTGTAAGTGCTTGATTCAACATTAATTAAATGATCCCTCTCAATTTGTTCTTTCTTTCTTGATCTCTCTCTCTCTCTTTTTTTTTTTTTTTTTTTTTTTTTTTTGTGAAGAAAAAGAAGGAAAGAAAAGTTTTCCAGATTATAATGGAGATAGGTTAAAGTATGTCAGATATAGACGAATGAGAAAGCCTTGTACCAGCAACCGGCCAAGTCCGCCCGTTGTGAGGTTAATAATTGCAGTACTCCTTGCGGTTTGCACTGTAACATATGAACTTCTGATTATCCAAGCAGTAATACTTATAGCGGATACAAATACTGCAAGATCTTTGGTACATAATTTGTTGTTTTTTTTTTTTTTTTACTTGGAATGTTAATTCAAATTCTTCACCTAACAGAATCAGATATAAATCACCATTAAATTGTACCTACGATCACGGTACATACAATTTTACCTGCAGTACTTTCTTTCTTTTCTTATCTTATCTTTTTTTTTTTTTTTTTTTTTCTGGTAGCTCATAGAAGGACACGTACGCATACATAAAGCCACATATATATATATATATATTGCACACTATATTAAATGGAATTAAATTTTCAAGTTAGGTGGCAGTACTAGCTAACATTCAATGTTTCCACTTATAGGTACCAGTTAACTTTTTTTTTTTTTTCCCAGTCAATAATTATTTAAATGTTACAATTTATGAAATTTACTAATAAATTCACTTGATTCTTCCTTCAAAAGATCTAATAGTTAATCTATTTTGTGAGAAATATGTGTGTGGCTGCTTATATAAATAAGAAAAAAACAAAAAACAAAAAAAACAAAAAAACAAAAAAAAAACTTTGAATGTTTCAAAAACAAGTAGAAAATTATCAGTATCAGTGGCTTGTATTGACTCAGTTGTTGACTTGTATGGAGAACCTTTCAAACTTTACCAGATTGACAAAAGCATCGACTCAGTTGTTTATTTTGCTCGTCGTGATTTGTTTCCATCTTCTTCACATGTCATGTGAATATTCATCTCGACTGGGGATTAGAGGGGCATAGGGACTCACAATATTGGGTGATCATCTGTCCCTCTAATTTTGGGTTCTTCCCGACTCGAGATGGATAATATTTGTAGTGTTATATCTATCTATTCACTTCCTATATATATATATATATATATATATATTATGTTGCTATGTGAAGTCCCGTAAGTAAATATCATGGAAGAGACCGAGTCAGCGACTTTAAAAAAATAATAATAAAATAAAAAAAATTCAAAGTTGTAGATTGATTGATCCGGATCTTTTTTTTTTCTTTTTTTTTTTTTTTGTAAAATCTCCTTGAACTCTTTAAAAAATGTAAAATAGTACGTTTCATTAACAGATAATAAAAATGTAATAGGAAATGTCATGTAAATTAAATAACAAATGATTTAATGTTTAAAAATAATTAACAAAAAATATTTTATATGATTTAACTTATATATGTCAATATCATAAACATGATCTGTTCTATCCAATTTTCAACCTTCATTAATAAGAATGACATTTAGTACTCTTTTAAAAAATTTGGGAGCTTTTAGCTAAAAAAAAAAAAAAAAAAAAGATTGAAAACTAAATTATAACTTCTTGAAAAGATAAAATACCAAAAAGATAATTAATCCTTTATTCTACTCATGCACCTAATAATATATCATATCTAGTATTAACCATATTTGAGTTAACGACTTGGTCTACTCTTCTTTTTTATTTTTGTTATAATAAGTTTTGTTATAATATATGAGTTAACGACTTGGTCTACTCTTCTTTTTTTTTTTTTTTTTTTGTTATAATTTTTAATTTATGTGGGACCTAGAGCTTCTGTCGGGAAGTGAGTAAAGACTAGAAAAATTGATCTAATGAGTTCTAACACGCTGCTTCCACGTCATGTTTCCCAGCTGAAAAGTCTGAACTGCATTTGCACCTTTGATCCGTTGCCTAAGTGCCCGTTTACGAGAATGTTTAGAGACGGAGTTTTACGGTAATTTTTAAAGTTGAAATGAGTTTTAGAATGTAGGTAAGGTTTGGGGTAAAAACTTTTGAGAAAAAAAGTTATTTTAGGGTTTGTATTAGATAAAAAAAATAATTGAGAAAAAATAATATTTTGAAGATGTGTGTTTTTTATTTAATAAACAAAAACAAAAGCTTAAATAAATTTTTTATGAAGTGAACTCCTAAGTGTTAAACATACTGATTAAACCAAAAAATATTTGAAAAACGTTAAGTATGGCAGAGGTCCTGCCCAATGACAGATGGAATATGGAAAAGTGAACCCATGTTGTTTCGAAGCAAGCATTCGAAACCAAAAGTCTACCCCAAACAAAGGTTTGGAAACCAAACCATCAAATATGGTCTGCAATCAAGACCCCCAATCACGCTCTTAAAATCAATATAAATAGGATAATGATCGCGACTTTTTTTTTTTTTCCCTCGAAAAGTAATTATCGTGTGTAGTCGACGTTCACTAAAAGTCAAAAAGTCTTTGAATCAATACTCGAACGCGCCTTACTCGTTGAAATGTACGATCATGAGAAACCACTTGGAAATTGCTAGTTGGAAACCACTGGAGACCGGCTGACAATCGGTGACCGAAGGCCGATCAGCAATCTGAGACAGACTGATCGATTGGTGAGTGGAATCAGATATATATAAAAAAAAAATTTAATAAAAAAATAAAATAAAATAAAATAAAATAAAGAGATATAAATATTTTTATCTTTTTTCTATTTTTTTATTTAATTATTTTATTAAATATTATGAAATAATAAAATTATCAAATTTATTCTTATAAATAGCAAAATTTTAAAGAGGTGTTAAATTTAACACATTCTTGTAAGTCCCCTGTAGTTAAATGGTGAACGACATCTATTTTAAGAAAACCGTTGCACGGTTTGAAGTAATGATCAGCCTTTTGATATAACCAATAAGTTAGATTTCTCAATTAATTATATGTTATTTCGTTCCACTATTTTGTTGTTTCCCCTTTGTTCTCCTTTTTCAATTTCTCTTGTCGTTTTCCTTGGTAGGTTACTATCCACTTTTGTTATCATCTCTCTCTTTACTGTCGTATTTCTTTAATTAACTTGCCGCTTCACTATTTGTTACCTTTTTCTTAGTTGTTTTCGTCGTTTTCACTTTGTACCTTTTTGTTCGTCCAGCGTCTTACATTATAATCATTATTTCTTTCTTGTCTTTTCATTTTTGTTTTGCTTGTTTGGGGGTTGGATTTTAAATTTTCAAACACCCCCTCTTGCGTAGCCTATTTTCTGAATTTTTTTTTTTTTATCAATGCCAATTTACTGGCAGCAGGCAAGCATGCCACTGCCTGCCTGCCTGCTTTGCTCAGTGAGCCGCTAAGGGAAAGGGTGCACCCCTTCCCTTAAAATTTTTTTTTTGGCAGTGGGTAAAACCCACTGCCTTGCCCAGTGGGTAATTACCCACTGGGTTTTGTGGGGGGCTTTTTTTTTTTTTTTTAATTATAATAGGATTGTTAAATTTAATTTAGTAAGTAAATTTTGACATGACGTAAAATTTATTTTTTTAATTCACAAAATCATGATTATTCGTTATATATATAATGAATTTTTGTACATAATATTTTCACAAAATCTCAATTAACATAGAAAATAAGAGTAACATCATATTTGTATTTGCTTGTCACCAATTTAAAATTTGCATTAATGGTGAAATTTATATTTTAATTCTCTATTTAGGAGGAGAATTAATATTGTAAATTTTGAAGTTGTTGCAATCTTTCTTCCTTAAAAGGTTTTCATCCTCGAAAACTAAAACAACTCAGAATATTTTTCTTTCATATCGTCTTTGCGTTCCCAAATGACCTCTTCTATTTGATGATTCCGTCACAATACTTTAATGAGGGGAATAGTTTTATTCCCAAGGACCTTCTCCTCACGTTGTGAGAGTAAAAATTGCGGTAGTCCTTGCTGTTTGCAATGTAGCATATGCAATTTAATGAACTTCTGATTATCCAAGCAGTACTACTTATTGCGGATACAAATACTGCATGGTCTTTGGTCCATAATTTTTTTTTTTTAAATTTGGACTGTGAATTCAAACTTCTCATCTTAACAGAATCAGATATTAAATCACTATGTATCCACATCACAGAGCATAAAATTTTACATGCAGTACTTTCTTTCTTTTCTTGTCTTTTCCTTTTTTCTGGTAGCTCATAGAAGGACACGTACGAAACATAAGTCACATATATATATATATATATATCTTGCACACTATATTAAATGGCATTAAATTTTGAAGTTACGTGGCAGTACTAGTTAACATTCAATGTTTCCACTTATGGTACTAGTTAACGGTTTTTTTTTTTTTCAGTTAATAATTATTAAAATTATAATTTAAGAAATTTATTAATAATTTATTGATTTTTTTTTCAAAAAATTCTAATAGTTAATTTATCTCGTCAGAAATTAGAAAACTATCAGTATTAGTGGCTTGTATTGATTCAGTTGTTGACTTGTATTTCATAAAAATATGGAGAATCTTTCAAACTTACCAGATTGGCAAAAGTATCGATCGGTTGTTTCTTTTGCTCGTCGGGATTTGTTTCCATCTTCTTCACATGTCATGTGAATATTCATCTCGACTGGGATTAGAGGGGCATAGGAACTCACAATATTGGGTGATCATCTGTCCCTCTAATTTTGGGTTCTTCCCAACTCCAGATGGATAATATTTGTAGTATTATATCTATTATTCACTTCCTATCTAGCTCTATATATCAAGTGATATATATCGTACAAGCTTAGTAAAATATATCTAAGATTAAAAAATAGATGTAACAGAATATTGAAGAAAAAAAATGTAAAGTATTCATCGATCAAGAAAAAATAGATGAAACAGAATACTGGAAATAAAAAATATAAAGTATTTATCGACCAAGCTAATATTAAAATCTTTAATCCTTAATAAGTTCTTATTTTAATTTTAAAAATTTTGTACTGGTTAATTGTAATGTCCCTCCTAAACTAGCAACTGTAAACTCACACGCCAACTTGGGAGAAATGTTAATTGAATTAGAAACTTAACTCATATTATCGAAAGCTTACAAAAATTATTACTCTGAAACGGAAAAATAATCTTTATATTTTATTGGCAAATATTGTCTTTATACAAAGTATCTAGGATACAAAATTCAAATCCTAAAAGTTTTACATCTACCATGGGATTTTGGAACCTCTTGCTCAAACAATCTCTAATATTTATATAAGTTTTGTAAATTGTATCACAAAATTGATATGAGCAAAAACTCAATAAATAAACTATACAGTATCTTTCCAAACTTTAACTATAGCGTCCACTGTACGAAATTCTTTCTCAAAGATTTAGCCCTTTAACTTGGCTGGTCCGCAAATCGTAACAAACAAGATAGTTCACGTCATACTTAAAATACTCTTTATAAGCTCTTGATAAGCATGATTATCGAATCATGGTAGATGTATAATTAAACATCATATAAATCATTAAAGAAGACTGCTTTTAACACATATATTACAGTTCTATAATCCAATAGAACATCTACTTACCTCAAACTACTTTCTAAAGAATGAAAACGATTCGTATCTCTATTTTTTGTTCCTCTATTTTTTTTTTCTTTTATTGTATTTTACGTCTTTGGTTTTTTTGCAGAGAAAGGTTGAATGACAACCTATAAATAGAAAACAAAACTTGGCTACTTTATAGTGATTTACTTGGTCAAGAAGCTTAAATATGTATGCTTGCCAAGGTCCTAGTTTTCTGGTAGCCATATGGAAGGCTATGGATTCCATTTTGTTTATCCCTGTCCTTTTTAAAAGAACAATATTAGGGAACATCAGTAATATATAACATCACTCACTAATAAAGAGTGGGTCCTACAACATGAATCTATAGTGAGACACACTTCTCTATTAGTATGATAATAGATATTATTGATATTTTAAAGTATTTTTCTTCTTAAAAGGAGGGGATAAATTCCCTCTTCGCCACCTAGACCCATTAGGTGTCACTATACAATATAAATCTAATGATAAAGAAGACGCCACATGCTTGCCAAGAAAACCTCACGCTTACTTTGGAAAAAATATAACTGAATAGACAACAAAGTAAAAACAAAAGCTTTTTAATTTTTTTTAAAATGAAATTTTTATTTAAAGTTGTCACGTGATGAGTTTAAGAAGTATCATATAACAGCCTTTCGTCCTTTTGAGGAGAGTTAAAAGATTAGCTTTTTAGACAAATGAAAAAAAAAATATAATTATTAGAATAAAAATATAACAAAAATTTCAAAATATTTTAAGAATGAAAAATCATAAGTTATGATAACATAATTGCAGTACTTATGTTATATGATTTTTTAGATTTTAATTTAACTATCAAATTTTCTTTAAAACCCGATCTAATAATAATGTTATCAATTAATCTAAATATTAATTCTTAAAATATCTATGTAGGTTACAATTACAATAAATAATATTGTAATAACAATGAATAACTAAGTATTGAACCTGATTCATATCATTATGTATAAATGTGTTATTGTGATAAACACATTTATTTTTATTATTAGATCCCACCATATTATTGTTATTTGTAAAATTTGTAGACAGTAATCTATTTGCTATATCATTGTTATTCGTATAATTGTGATACTATTATAAATCACAATAATTCGTACAATTGTTAAATCAATGTAATTTGTATACTTATCATTTTATTTTTGTTATCGTATAATTGCAATAATATAACAATTGTTGTTTGTAATTTTTCATTTTGCAAATATTAAATATGTCATGTGGACCAACCCTGGGTCAAAGTTCTGACGCGGATATCAATTCATTTATTCAATTTTATAGCTGTTTGCTGAGATGTCTATGAATTGACTGTGGAACCATTGAAAGTGTACGTAATTAGTGCGGTGGTTGACAGTAATATTGTCGGTGGCGGATAACATTATGACAGTTCCAAGACCAAGACGGATGAATACTGTGAGAGTAACTCGAATGTAAAACAATCTATAAATATGAATTAATAAATTCTAAGGGGGTGTTCGTGATAGTGGTTTGAGTTGAGATTTTTAAGTTTAGATTAAGTTGAGTTAAATTAAGTTTAAAAATTGAGTATTTAGTAAAAAATTTGAGTTGAAAAGTTTAAATTGAGTTAAGTGTTTGATAGAAAAATTTGAGTTAAATTATTTAAATAAAATAAGGACCATGTTTGGATGTTAAAAAAATATGTTTAATTCAACATATGCATATTCATAAATGATTTGGATGACAAAATATAATTTTTTGACTGTAATAAAATGATGAGTCTGAAAGATATTTTGAGTCACTATTTTAATTAGTATAATTAAAATTTACTTAAACGTAAATAGTATTTCAATCTAAATATGCTTAAAAGTCAAAAATTAAGACTCTGAAGGATCATTTTTTGACATTTTTTTTACGCTAAAGTCTTTTAAGAATTATATAAATGCTCCAAAACGAATGAGTTTAATGTAAAAGCAAAACCATCTACAAATACGAATATATAAACTCTAATGTTTTACACAAACAAATTTGATAACCTAATATAGGCACACTCACAAATGGTTTAGACGGTAAAAGACTATCTCTTGATGGTAAAAGTCTTATGATCACAAAAAAATGATGACTCTAAAAGACATTTAGAGTCATTGTTTCAATAAGCATATTTGATATTTACTTGAACGCAAAAGTCTCTCAATCCAAATAAGTTTAAAAGCTAAAAATTAAGACTCTAAATGATGATTTTCGATATTTTTTTATGCTAAAAGTAACGGATGAGTGTAATTTGAAGGCAAAACAATCAATAATCTAAATAAATAAATATATATATATATATATATAAACTTTAATGTTCTACACACAAAAATTGATAACCCAATATACGCACACTCAAAAGTGGTTGAGATTACAAAAGACAATTTCTTGACAGCCAAAACTATTTGTTAATGGCAAAAGTCTTATGACAGAAATATAAGGATTCTGAAAGACATTTGTATTCATTATTTAAATAGGTATATTTGATATTTATTTGAATGTAAAAAGTATCTCAATCTAAATATATTTAAAAACAAAATAAAAAAAAGACTTTGAATGACTATTTTGGACCTTTTTTTTTTTTAACCTTAAAAGTCTTTTAAAAATGAAATATATGTTCCAAAATGGTTGAGTATTGTAATATAAAGGCTAAACAATATATAAACTCTAATGTTTTAGACAAATAAATTCAATTACTCAGCATATGCACACTCAAAATGGTTTAGACGGCAAAAGATAATTTCTTAATGATAGAAAAAGTTCTATGATAAAAAATTGATGATTCTGAAAGACATTTAGAATCATTATTTCAACGGGTATATTTGATATTTACAGATAATGATTGTCATCGTTTTCTGTGACCTGTCGTTTAACTTTGTCGGTGTCGTTTCTTTTTTCTATTGTTATATTTTTTCATTTGATTGTCTCTAGTCGTCCGTGGATTTTTCGTTCTTTGTTGCTTTATTATTAATTTTTTTTGGCGTCGTCGTAACAGTTTAATCATGTTTATCACTTTATCTACGTCGACCTTAGCTCTTCTGTCATCGTTTTCCAATTTTTTGTCTGATTGAAGTTTCACGATTCGTCATTAGTTCCTTACCGTTTCTCGTGTTTTGTAGAGTAAAAAAAAAAAAAAAAAAGAAGAAGAAAATAGATTGAAGTGTTTAAAACGACAAGCTCAAAATATATCATATTATAGTTCACAGATAAACTTCACACACTCTTCTTTTTCTTGTGACAGGAACGACATAAAAGTCCAAGTTCCAACAACTTGAATAGTCCGTCTACTACACAAGAGTCTTCTTATTCGTATGCATGCTTATTGGTGTTATATATATATATATATATATAGTTATATGTATATATATATTGTATAAGTGGGTCTTCAATACACCCCCAAAAGGATGTTACATGTCTTCGTCATGGAGGACTTTTCTGTGATGATGGTTCATAATAATAAGGAACACAACAGCGGCAACAGGCCAGAGGTGGGCGTGGTAGAGGAATACGGGGCGGAGGTGGGCTTGGAGGCGGAGGTGGAGACCGAGGAGGAGGAGGAGGCGGCGGAGGTCTCCGTGGTCTAAAAAATGCCGAATCATCCGGGCCAGGATTAGGAAAAGTGGGCCGTGGAGGTGGAGGTGGAGGTGGAGGCGGAGGCGGAGGTCGCAATGCCGAATCATCCGGGCCAGGGTTAGGAAAAGTGGGCCGTGGAGGTGGAGGTGGAGGTGGAGGCGGAGGTCGCAATGCCGAATCATCAGGGCCAGGATTAGGAAAAGTGGGCCCTGGAGGTGGAGGCGGAGGTCGCAATGCCGAATCATCCGGGGCAGGATTAGGAAAAGTGGGCCGTGGAGGTGGAGGTGGAGGCGGAGGCGGAGGTGGTTTCCATTCCAAATCAGGCGGGCCAGCACCAGGAGAAGTAGGCCCAGGACGCGGAGGTGGGATTCGCCATGGGAACGGAGTACTTGGAGGTCCGCAACAGCGACAACGGGGACATGATCTAGGGTCTGCAACACAAATGGAAATCAATTGGGGTGATTTTTAGGATTGTGCTGTAAATAGCACTGAATTATTACTCTACTTATAATAGTTTTGATATTTTATCTTTAATTAGATAAGTACGAAAAAGTCAAAAATCTAAATTAGAATTAACAAAAGGATAAAAAAAATATATATTTATATATATATTTATTTGAGAAATTGTTTTTACAATTTTTTGAATCAATTACCCCAATTTTATTTTATGCGTTTTTTGTTTTTCTTTCTTATGCATTCTTGAGCATCCATTTCATTATATTTCATTATTTTCGAAACAAAACTTCTCAAATTTCGAACTGTGTCCTTATCTTGAAAATTGAAGTATTTCAATTAGAACTCAAATCTGTGAGAAGATAACAATAAATTAATTGTCTTCTATTGTTAATTGAGGTGACCCTTTTTAAAAAACCCCATAAAAAACAACTAAAAAAATAAAAACTAAAATCGATGTCACTGGTATTATTCTCAACTCTAATTAACATTGAGATTAAGATAGAACATGGTTGGTAAGATTACTTAATTACCTGGATTATTTGATATTTAAGCTGACGTGAGAGAGAAAAACATAGGGACACAAACGATGATGAGGAGGGTCACCAAAATAGAGCCCACATAGATTCCTGCCATTGCTTTGCTTCAATTGTTGAAAAAGTTGTCAGCGAAACTGTGATGAGATTTCTCTTACATGGTTATATTGCAGTAAATATAGGATGTGTCAAGTGTTGTAATTTTCACGTAGCATGTGTTATATTGCGGTATACATAGCACGTGTTAAGTTATATTGGTAGGGAAAAAAAATATAAATATTAAAGTGTTGTATTTTCTTGAGGATAGCTGGCATGACACTCTATTGTGTACGTATACATAGATTCATAGACCCTTTGGAGAATAGACCAGTACTTGTGTAATAAATTGTGAGTTATCTAAGTAATTTCTTTGCTAAATTTTGTATAGTAATTACTTCTAGTTCCACATTTTATTTTGCATTTGGCAGACCATTTGCATTTGTATGGTTTTATTATTATTATTATCATTATTATTATTATTAATCAAAATGAATATCCTTGGTCAACTATGATACTAATTTCCCTTAGAAAAGGGTAATACTTGTATTTAATTAGTCTTTGGATCCTGCCAAACTGCTGCAATTTTCACCAACCTAGCTAGTTCTTTATAGATTGAATCACACATTGCTAACAAGGACGAGGTGTACTTACTACCCATTTAGTACTCACGACTTGTAATTTGTTTTAAACAGAAAAAGAAAGTACAAATGTACTAGTTACATTATGACCTTATAATCCGAGTTTTGCTTTTCCACTTAAGCGCAAACCAGATAGTATTAAATTATTATTAGTGGATGGCTTGGAATGTATTTGCTCATGGACCAAGGCAGAGCCGATATCCATAAGCGAGTGAGAGTTTCTTGCTCCAGTGAACTTTTCTTTGCGGATTCAAGGTTTAATATTTCAAATTTAAAATTTAAGAGGTTTTACTTTAAATTGTTAAAGTGGGTCTTACGTATTATTTACATGGTGTAATTATGTTTCTTACGTTTTTCTAAGCACAACTTTGCCTTAATTAGTTATATATGTTAAAAGGATTATTAGAATATAACATTGGCAACGAGGCACGGACCAACTATTAATCGGTTATCTAGAAAAGTAAAGATGGCGAGAAGGGTCATCTATAGATATCTCATAGGCACATTTTCTTATATATGGAGAAATTTGCTAAGATTTTCGAGTAACAGTAATCCCTGCAATGCATTTTAGCAGTCTACTGATCATAAGGGGCTACTTTTTAAAACTATTTTGGCTTTAATCTTTTTGGATTTTATTAGTTTACTAATTTTCTGAAAAGCTCAAGCTATTAAAAGGTAGACCAACAATAGTTTTATATTTTAATACTCCCCCTCACGTACAAGCGAGACACGGACGAATGTCGGACACATATTAATTTGAAAGTCCGACACAAATTAGAAACCGGTTAGAACATATTAAAGGCCCAAACATAAATGATGATAAAAGGGTTATAAAGAGTGCATTTGTAGGGGTTCAAACTTAGGACCTTTCACTCTTATACCATGTTAGTTTACAATTTTTCAAAAACTTAAGCTATTAAAAATGGATCAAAAATAATTTTTATTTCAACAGATTTAACAATTAACAGAACGCACTGAATTTTGACATGAGAATTCATTTATCAAACTGCGTAACATTGGATACAAACTAGAATGAAATAATATTATAAGCGTGACAAAAACTAGTATTCAATAGGTGAGAGGAGGAATTTGAATCGGACCGATACGATTCAAAATTTATAAGTGTTTTCATTTTTTTATATATTAAGTGGGAGTCGAGGAAAAAAAAAACTAACTACATGCTAAATTGCTAATCCACTATTTTTCCCTTAAGTGGATTTTTTTTTTCTTTTGGATTATTTTATTTTGTTTTCCAAGGGGATTTTAATGAGACTTCCTTTTATAAGCAGCAAATCTAATGGGCTCGGAACTAGAATAGGCTTTTTTACTTTTCGTTACTTCTATGGATCCACCTTTAGCTCGATTCTTTGAATTTCTTTTTTCTTCGATTTGTATAAAAAGAATGGGCCATGGTGCAGATAGAAGATGCTATCTTAATTGGGATGTAAATATTTATAAGGTTTTTGACGTCAGTTGATCTATCTCTTTTAACAAACTGCGAAATTGATGAAATTTGTAACATCATAATTAGATATACTATGTATGGCTTGCAAATTGCGAGTACCTCCAATTTCCAAATCACTTCACCGAACTAATAAATCGTTCAAAAGATCACAACACACCAAAAACGTCTCTTTATTTGCAGTTTTTGGGTTCGAAGCAAATCATGAAATTAAGGAATTAACCTCAGTTCGAATGAAAGATATATAAAGACGTTTATAAGAGCTCTCTTTATTACTCGTACGATTTTGCTATATAGAAGAGGTATAAATTACAAGTACATATAGGTCTTGAAAAAAAAAAAATAAAACTAAAGCATTTTCTCAGGGAGAGCCGTTTAGTGAATTCGGCAGTTGAGTTTGAGCAAGGGAAGCACAGTTTCCGCAGCGGCAACAGGAGCCCGGAGGTGCAGGTTCGCAACAGACACAAGCAGGACATATGGGGCCTTTGACTGCAACACAAATGGGAATATATATATATATATATATTTTATATCAAGCTCCAAATATTTAATGCATCATGTGAATTGACTTAATAGGATCTCGTGCTAATTAAGATCAGACACTAACAAATGAATAAAGGCGTTGCTTAATTAATTACCTAATACCGGCCGGCGAATTGCATCGGACACCGTGATGGGAGAGAAAATCATGGCAAAGATTAGGAGAAGAGTAATCAAAACAGATCTCATCGAGTTTCTAGCTGCCATCTTTTTACCCCCTCCTAGTAATTAAAGAAGGATTCGACTCCTGCATCTCCTGATGAGATTTAGTACCCGATGGCTGAGCCCTTATATATATATATATATATATCAATATGTTAATGGTGGTTTGTTATATGCTGGGCACGTTGTTTTCTTCACGTCTTGCTTTCTAACTTCCATGGTCGTTTACGTTTGGCTGACTTTGGATAAAACAGCTAATTAGATTGATAGTGTCCATTGACTTCTGACTTTTGTATTCCTCCGCTTTTGTTTGACTACGATTGCTTTTTTTTTTTTTTCTTTTTCTTTCTCTCTTTTTTTGTTTTTGTTTTTGTTTTTGTTTTTTTTGTCTTTTTGGGGTTTAGACGATGACGATTATATCATATAAATATTTGAGTACCTTTGATTTCAAGTGCTTCAATTTTCAATGTCCAATTAATTTGTACCATTCATTGGATTACCTATTATAGATAGCACAAACAGAACAAATCGAACGGAAAAAAAAAAAAATATATATATATATATATATATATTGGAAGAGCGCTCAACTGTTAACTCAGCAACCAAATCTCAACCCGTTTATCGATCTCACAGTTCTCTCATTATGATGCATTTACAAATAAAAGAAAAATGTTTGGCTTAATAGTATACGGTGTTGAACACTACTAATATATTTTAGTATTGAGAAGTTCTTTTTTATTTTTCTTTTTTTTATGTGCATTTCATTTAATACTACTACAATAAATTAAGGAAATATTATTTTTCGGCTTCAAACTTCTTTTCAAAAAATTTGTGAAGGTAATTAATAATTTTGTTGAGGCACAAAAATATGTTAGTTGAAATAAATTTTATTGTAAAGAAATTCTATTTTGTCTTTGAAAATAAGGACGTCTTTACCTTTCCACTCTAGGGAATTGATTTAATGGCGTATTATGGTTCCATTCATCCTTTGTTTTTACTTTTATTTTTAGTGTCGTTTTCTATGGTTTTTGTCTGGCTAGTTCAGTAGGTATTCTTGTCCTACTTGTTGTCGTTTATTCTGTTGTAATTATTTTGCTTTGTCGTTGTCTTTTTTTCACCTATTTTTTTTTTTTTTTTTTTTTTTTTTTTTTTTTTTTTTTTTTTTTTCATTTGCAAACGTACGTAGTTCTCGAAATGTTGTTTACGGATGTTCCTTTCTTGTCGTTCCATTCTAGGTTCCGTCTTCGAAGTTTAATCGTTTCTTGTTTTCTCGTAATAATTCCAGTTTTCTATTGGATCGTCGTTTCTCTTGCCGTTTCACGTTGCCATTTAACTGCATGAGGTGTCTTTTTTGAGTTTCTGTCGATTTTAGTGTTTTGTCGTTACGCAATTAATGCCGTACGTCGTTTTTCATGGCTTGTTGTTTTCTATTTTGTTGCCGTTTGCGGCGTTTTCTTTTTTCGTTTTATCACTAAATCTCGCCTTAACAGTTCCCCCCCCCCCCCCCCCCCCCACCCCCCCCCCCCCCCCTTCTTCTTTTCCTTTTCCTTTTTCTTTCCGTTTGATTGTCGTTTAAGGATTTTCTCTTTTATTTGCTTGGGTTTTTTTTTTTTTTTTTTTTTTTTTTTTTTTTTTTTTTTTTCAGTCGTTGTTCTTTTTTCTTGAGTTGTCGATCTCCTATTGTTCCTTTTATCTCAAAAAAGAGAGGGGAGGAGTTTAAGTAGGAGCTCTCAAATTTGAAAGTTAAGAGCATTTTTGTTCCTTTTTATAAGTGAAAATCATGGTCTTATACCATAAAATAAATAAATAACTTTTGTATCATATACATATATACTCGTATCCGAAAATTTGGTTCTTAAAGTAGATGTCACATTTATCTTATCCGTTTTGTTTTGATACATACATTGACTTTCCTGCCATTTTCTGGTACTAAAAATGTTGATGTATAGAAAGTCTTGCTGATGGGATTTTGGTGTACGGTGGTGCGTCCTTATATATATTAACAAGTTTTCTGCGACTTGCCAGTTTTATATATTATATAAAAATAAAATATATAGCCTTTGGAGTTTTTTCTTCTTCTTCTTCTTCTTCTTCTTCTTCTTCTTCTTCTTCTGCTTCTGTCAAACTTTTTCTGTATTGTGGGTATTTTTAATTATAGTCATGGAAGATTTATCCGTTTAAACTTTGCTGACTCTCTTAACTTAGATATTATAACAAGCCGCTGTCTATGATCAATTTTAACTTTGAGATTTCACATATCTATTAAGAATTAGTATCCTAATTCTATATCACCGAAAACTATAAAATTCACAAAAAAAAAAAAATAAATAAATAATCACAAAAACAAATAAATTCATTCAAATTTGGCTCTATATACGTCATGTTTCAACCTAAGGCATTTATTTGTAGGTATGAATTAAGTCCCATAACTTGAAAATTTGACAAGACCTCTTGTATATTCCATTAATAATTATAATTTAAAATGTAGTGAAGAAGCTGATCAGGAAATTTTTTAGCTTTGAAAATGATTATCATTATAGACGATGCTGCCAAGTGGCTGCTAATTTCAACATGCTAGTTATAAACTAATTTTGGAGATTTGACCAAGAGATATGCTTATCACAACCAACCAATGTTTGTCCGCCTACTTTAATTCATTGATCTCACATTTCATGCATGTTGTGTTCATACCCAAATCAATGTTGAGTTTAAGTATGACCATTATTTTATTTTGTTTTGTTTCTTATTTTTTTTATTTTTTCATTCTTGGTATAATTTACTAATATGGTGTTAGGAATTTGACTTTTCAATATATGTGTGCTAGTACTTGCATTTGACCAACTTAATAACCTGACGACCAATAGGATAAAGGGACAGCCCCGCTGAGTGCTTCAATTTCCAACAATCTTACATAAATATATTTATTAATTGTTTATCACCACCATTTATGAAATTTTTTTTTTTAATCTTTCTAATTGTTTCATCACACCAATTTTCTACGTGAATGTTCATCCCCGTGCAGAGTCTTATGTGTGTATATATATATATATGTATGTATATATATATATATGTATGTATATGTATATATATATGTATGTATATGTATTAATTGTCTTCATAGCCAATAAGGTCACCTAAGGAAACTTCATTTCAACTTCTCATTCTTTAATTTGGGAAAATATGTCGGGCAATTTGCACTCTTGGGACCGAAGTAAAAATAGGAATATGACAATAAATATTAAGACAACAAAATTCAGACAACAAAGCATAGGAAAAAAGACAATTGTCATAATTTAACAATGAAACGAGAAACGACGACAGTAAACTTAAGAAACCACAATAAACCTTGAAATGGAAACAAGTAAAAAGGCCACAACAAAATAATGGACGATAATAAAGATAAATACAGTAAAAATAAACAACGACACAAACTGAAAACAAGAAGAACAAACAAAGCGGTAACGACATTAAAATTTAAAAACGCAATAACATCCAACAACGTTAAAGTGTTTTTTTTTTTTAATAAACAAATAAAAAATAAAAGCAATAACCAATAGGAAACATAACATAATAAGGGATAATATTGAAAAACAGATTCTCATTTATTAAATAAAAATAAAAACATTTTTAAAATTTGAATTTAGAAACTCCTTCCCAAGTCGATCCTCTCCTCTCCTCTCCGCTGCTAGGCTAGCTCTAGTGGGGTTGGCCAACATGAAAAAGAACAAATAAAAAGAAAGAATAAAACGGGGAAAACTACAAACAAATTGCAACTTCAGCTTCAATTTTTTTCTTTGAAAATAAAGATCACGAGACAAGCTTCCACACCAATTTTAAACAGAAAATATTTTTAGAAATAATAATAATAATTATTATTATTAGAAAAAAGGAAATATGTGGTTGGGGCTCAGTACGAATCATGCAGCGATCGAGTACATGAAATTATACTAAGTACCACATTGTATACAAGTAGTATAGTCCACATGAGGAAGGTCTCTTTTATTCTTATACAATATATTACAATATATGTCTATATATATATATATATATATGTAGGTCTAACTGCAACCCTATGGGGGTGTTGTGAGCTTTTCTCAGGGAGCTTCGTTCAGTACTGGAGGTTGCTGAGTGAACTCAGAACAAGACAACAGCACTGCACAACAGCGGCAACAACGCAAAGGCGGGCTTCGCACTGGAAAATGGGGTGCAGCTGGAGCTGGAGGTGGAGGCGATCCGCAGCAGAGACAAAGAGGGCATACTATTCTCTCTTCAAATTTAACACAAAATAATAATGGAAATCAAATAATTAACCCTATTAATCTTCATGAGTAAGATCGGACATATTTAAGAAAGCGTAATTTACTTGACTAATGATTAAGAATATACACCTGGAGCAGGCAATATAGCTGCCTCACAAGTTGACATGGCAGAAAAACTTATACCACAGATCATGATAAGAAGGATCACCAAAATAGAGTTCCGAGAACAATTTCCTGCCATTGCTTTTGCTACAATAAAATCGTTGTAACAAAAACTTTTCTGATATATTTTCGTTCATGGTAATTACATATATATAGAAACATATATATATATATATATGTTTAGCATATGTAGTTTTTCAAGGGCAACGGCGTCAAATGTCTACGGCTGCTCCTGGACTCGTAGTTCTTTTATATTATGTTAATGACTCTCCTTTCTTCAAAGTTCTAACTATTAAGTTTATCTGTATTGTATGATAATTAGTCTTAAAGTTTCATTGGATCTAATTTAAATGTTTAATTTGGATTATGCTCTAATCTCTATGCTGCAGACATGTACCTACACAAATTGTAGCATGATAAACGATAATCAATTAATTGTTCCGTAATCAATTAATTGTTCCGTAATACGTATGGCACTTTAAAGTACTTGTTTAGAAGTTCTTTTCCCAATTTATTAATGGAATTCAAATGGAATATTAATTTTTAGGCTATAGTTTACAAGTTACAATCCAAATTCCAAACCAAATTGTATCACCAAATAGAAAATAGCTAGTTACACTCACAACTTAATTAATTGGAAGTTCATGTTTTCAGGTGTAGAAGCTCTATTAAAAATAAAATAGTAGATCCAATACATGCAATACAAGTATATAGAATTAGGTCGTCTAATTTTTTACGACATATAATGTAGCTCTTTATTATTGCTAAACTTCGGTATATAACTAGCCACATCATGATTATGCTACTGGTCGCGATGACTTTCAGCAACCACAGCGGCAGCAACCGCCCGTCGGTGCGGGTTCGCAACAGGAAACACATAGAGGACACTTGACTCCTGCTTTGATGGAGACACAAAATTGACACACCATCAATTTTGATTATCAAATACTACATATCAGGAATTAACTAATTAAATAATAATTTCACAAAGCTAATTACAAATTAGTAATTACCAGCAGGAACCGGCGATCGAGCTGCCTCGGAAATTGAAATCAACATGGGGAAAATAACAGTGAAAACGATGATGAGGGTCACCAAAATGGATCTCAAAGAGTACTTATCTCCAACCATATTTGCTTAATTACGGTACAAAATAAGAATTTGTGAATGTCTATGTTTGATGGTTTCATTAACTGGGTGTCTATACTTTATATATATGTTTGCCAAAGCCCTAGGCTCTCTGAGTATTACTTTTTGACGTTTAATATTCTTAGTCGTAGTTCAATGAAAAAGGAATAAAAATAAAGAAAGAAAGAAAGAAACTATAGTCGTAGACGTTATAGAAAGTTGTTTAAATTTTGCCTTTTGCGTGAAGGTTAAGCATCTATCTAACAAGGCAGCAGTCGTTGAATTTTGACTTGGAGAAATCCAAGTCATAAAATTTGATAATTATTGGTCTTTTCAGACCCCGGCTGCCTAATTGAAGTATCTATGGGGCTGTTTTCTTTTTCATTTTCTTTTTTTTTTAAGAAAAAAAAATCCAAGAAAATGTTATTAACATAGCTTTTTATGTATTTTCAAAGTGCTCATCAAATATTAACAAAAATATTCGTTGAAGATTCTGATGCTGTCAGGTCTTATCCCTCAATAAAGTGTACATCATTCAGTTTTATCAAATGTGCTATAACGATAAAAGAAGTTCTATTTTTTCTTTCAAAATTTACCTTACTGCTAATCTTTTTTATTTTATTTTTTATTTTTGGGTTAAACAGCTAATTAGAAGTTGCAGTTCACTATATTTCGACTTGAGAATTCATAAATTTTATAAGACGTAGAAATCATGTATTTTAATGTAACAGATATGCCTTTAAAAAAAAAAAAAAAACTGTAACAAACATGCTTGATAAGCCGGTGGGTAATCGGCCACTCGCATAGGACTAATAAGCTAACAAATTATCACTAAATAACTATATAAAAATATTAAATAAACCCTACGTCCACTCGAGATGATTTCCGTCCCCACTTATCTATCTTTATTTTTGCAGGAAAAAAAAAAAGCCAAAAACAAAAACAAAATCTGATGTTTCTACTAATCATATCAGCTCCTTCTATATATTATGGTACAAGATTAGAATATTCTATTGAGACATAGAGCCACATTATAATTAATGGGGGTTACTTAAAGTTTTATCTATTACCACCTTCTTTTAAAAGTTTTACCTTTACATACAGACATATATACATATATATTTATGATACTCTCACTTATTAAAGACTATTTAAAATAATCTTTGATATTTCAAACCTGAAAGCTCTCACCCAAATTCATCCCAAATTCATCCCACCCACTTTAACCTATATTCTTGTTATTGTTTAACAAATAGCCCCCCAATGATCATTTCTCATCCCCTTAAGTCTTCATTTATTTTAATAAACCCTCCCAAAAATTGAGGAAATTCAGTTTTACCCCTAGTCAAGCCTTGTATATTTACATCAAATCAAAGCCCGCTAAAAATTGAAAACTAATTTTGTGTCAGTATTTTTCTTTAAAAAAATAAGAAAATTAAGCCCCAGTGCATAAATAAATAAATAAATAGAATCATGTCTACATCACTACACATATCAAAGCTCCATCTTGTTGGACATATTAAAAAAATTAAAATTTCGTCTATAATTACTTAAAAATAAAATTTTGACTTTAATAATTTTTTTTTCTTATGAGAAAATCGCTTGATTTAAGAGATTGGTAAGTCACCATCCATAAGTCACTTAATTCAAATATATTGTCCCACTCTTTAATTTTTTTAAAAAAATGAAGTGTACATGTGATCTTAATAATTATTGGTCATTTATTCTTCATCTCGTTAGGTCCTTTCATTTTGGTGTTGCTATTTGAATCGTTCTTTTGTACGTTCTGGGAATCTGGTTATTTCCTTTTTTTCATTTTCTTTGACTTTTCTTTTTCTCGTGATCTCCTTGGTAAAATTGTCGTGCATAGTTTTTTTCGTTACCGAGAAATATAATGGAAATTTGGAAATGATAAGACCCAGAGGAGTTGAATAGGTTTCCATTAACTCTCCCTTTGCTTAGGGATATAATTGGTTTTTCCTTTTATTGGTTTTTTTTTTTTTTCTCTTTGTCATTTTTTTCTATTTCTAGTAGAGATTTTTAATAAGGCATGCTATTTATCCAGATAAATCCTATTCAACAGCAATATAGTGGTGGTTAGTATGTTCTATCTTCTTTTTGAGTGGTTTAATTTATTTTATCAAACTTGTTTTATTTTACTTTTATTATTAATTTCACATGGGATGAGTAAAAGATAAGAGTGCTATAAGAGTGTCAGTTGTCTTACTACACATACTAATTCATATTTTCATCATTTATATAAAAAAGATGTTATGTGGAAATCATTAGTTATTTTTTTAATAAATTAATAATTTTGAAAGGGAATCAATACTTAATTTAGTGAAATTTCAAATTAGGAATGTTATATTGCAATATCAGAAATTAATTATGATAAGTCCCTTTTATTAATCATTTATTGAAATTGATTATCAATGACTGCAGAGTTAATAGTGATTGATCACCAAGTGAATCAGTCATTTACCCGAAAAGAATCAATCAATTATTTTACTTATTGTTTAGAAAAAGGAAATTGTATTAGTTTAGTGAAATTTCAAATTAGGAATGTACATTAAAATTACGCTGTTAAAAGGATACCCGATTCAGTTGCATCGCAATTTAACACAAACAAAAATATATTATAAAAAAGGGCATGGCTGTGGTAGAGACCCTAAGTTCTTTTTTAGATCGTTAAGATTTAATCGAACGGTTCAAACGTTGATGGTGTACGATATTTATTATACACCTAACCTCACATAATCATTCCCACCTAAAGTCTTCTCCATCGCCGGCGATCTTCCCGCCACCGACGACGGACACCGGTGACTCATCCCCGACGCCGGCGACCCAACTCCGGCCACCTCCGGCCCCCAGCCCCGGACACCGGCCGTCGGCGACCCCATTTTCTCTCTCTTCCCCTCTCTCTCTCTTCCCCTCCCTCCCGCCGGCCCCTACCCCCGGCCTCCCCCCACCCCCGGGGGTGGGGGCCGGCGGGAGGGAGGGGAAGAGAGAGAAAGGGGAAGAGAGAGAGAGAAGAGAAGAGAGAGAAAGGGGAAGAGAGAGAAAATGGGGTCGCCGGCAGCCGACTGCCGGGGCTGGGGGCCGACGGTGGCCGGAGTTGGGTCACCGGCGTCAGGGATGAGTAACCGGCAGCGAGAAGATCGTCGGCGACGGAGAAGACTTTAGGTGGGAATGATTATGTGAGGTTAGGTGTATAATAAATATCGTACACCATTAACGTTTGAACCATTCGATTAAATCTTAACGGTCTAAAAAAGGACTTTACCAGTAGAGACCCTCAGACAGCCATGCCCTATAAAAAAAAAAGGAAAAAAAAAAAAAAAAAAGACAATGCATAAAACGACAAAATGCACTAACGGCTGTTAAATGGCAGCAGTTGAGAAGGAAGATTACTATCATTTAAAGGAAAGCCTTAGAAACAGGACAGAAAAGATAGCTTTCATTAGCCAATATTATGACTCGAGAATTTCACATAAATCACGACTCATCTCACAAGAGATCTTCATTTACATCACCACGACAAAATACAACCATATAATAATAATAATAATAATATATGTGTGTGTGTGTGTGTGTGTGTTTAGCATATGTAGTTTTTCAAGGGCAACGGCGTCAAATGTCTACGGCTGCTCCTAGACTCGTAGTTCTTTTATAGTATGTTAATGACTCTCCTTTCTTCAAAGTTCTAACTATTATGTTTCTCTGTATTGTATGATAATTAGTCTAAAAGTTTCATTAATTTGGATTAATTATCAGCCTCATATTTATCCAAATTGGATCTAATTTAATCTTTAATTTGGATTATGCTGTAATCTCTATGTTGTAGACATGTATACCTACATGAATTATAGCATGATAAACGATAATCAATTAATTATTCCGTGATACATATGGCACTTCATGTTTAGAAGTTCTTTTCCCAATTTATTAATGGTATTCAAATGGGATATTAATTTTTAGGCTATAGTTTGCAAGTTACAATCCAAATTCCAAACCAAATTGTATCACCAAATAGAAAATAGCTAGTTACACTCACAACTTAATTAATATGAAGTTCATATTTTCATGTGTAGGAGCAATATTAAAAACAAAATAGTAGATCCAATACATGTAATACAAGTATATAGAATTAGGACATCTAATTTTTTACGACATATAAAGTAGCTCTTTATTATTGCTAAACTTCGGTATATAACTAGCCACGTACATCATGATTATGCTACCGGTCGCGATGACTTTCAGCAACCACAGCGGCAGCAGCCGCCCGTCGGTGCGGGTTCGCAACAGGAAACACATAGAGGACACTTGACTCCTGCTTTGATAGAGACACAAAATTGAGATACCATCAAGTTTGATTATCAAATACTACATATCAGGAATTAACTAATTAAATAATAATTTCACAAAGCTAATTACAAATTAGTAATTACCAGCAGGAACCGGCGATCGAGCTGCCTCGGAAATTGAAATCAACATGGGGAAAATAACAGTGAAAACGATGATGAGGGTCACCAAAATGGATCTCAAAGAGTACTTATCTCCCGCCATATTTGCTTAATTACGGTACAAAATAAGAATTTGTGTATGTCTATGCTTGATCGTTCAGTAACTGGGCTTATGCTTTATATATATGTTTGACAAAGCCCGAGGCTCTCTTTGTATTACTTTTTGACGTTTAATATTCTTAGTCGTCGTTCAATGAAAAAGGAAAAAAAAGAAAGAAAGAAATTATAGTCGTAGTCGTTATAGAAAGTTGTTTAAATTTTGCCTTTTGCGTGAAGGTTAAGCATCTATCTAACAAGGCAGCTGTCGTTGAATTTTGACTTGGAGAAATCCAAGTCATAAAATTTGATAATTATTCGTATTTTCAGACCCCGGCTGCCTAATTGAAGTATATATAGGCCTGTTTTCTTTTTCTTTTCTTTTTTTTTTTTAAGAAAAAAAATCCAAGAAAATGTTATCAACATATCTTTTTATGTATTATCAAAGTGCTATCAAATATTAACAAAAATATTCGTTGAAGATTTAATGCTATCAGGTCTCATCCCTCAATAAAGTGTGCATCATTCAGCTTTATAAATGTGCTATAACGATAAAAGGAGTTCTATTTTTTCTTTCAAAATTTACCTTACTGCTAATCATTTTTTTTTTTAAAAAGTTTGGGTTAAACAGCTAATTAGAAGTCGCTGTCCACTATATTTCGACTTGAGGGTTCATAAATTTAATAAGACTTAGAAATCATGTATTTTAATGTAACAAATATGCCTTACACAAAAAATAAAAATAATAAAAAATAATAAAACTAAAACTAAAACTAACAAATATGCTTGATAAGCCGGTGGGTAATCGGTCGGTCGCATAGGACTAATAAGCTAACAAATTATCACTAAACAACTATATAAAAAAATTAAATAAACCCTACATCCACTTGAGATGATTTCCATCCCTACTTATCTATCTTTATTTTTGCAGAAAATCTATATATATATATATATATAAATATAAAGCCAAAAACAAAAACAAAATCTTATGTTTCTACTAATTAATCATATCAGCTCCTTCTATTATGGTTCAAGATATAATATTATATTGAGACATAGAGCCACATTATAATTAATGTGGCTCCTTAAAGTTTTATCTATTATCACTTTCTTTTAAAGTTTTACCTTTACATATATATATATATGATCTACAACTCTCACTTATTAAAAACTATTTAGAATAATCTTCGATTTCAAGCCGAGAGCTCATACCTAAATTCATCCCACCCACTTTTACCTATATTATTGTTATTTTTAACAAATAGACCCCAAATGATAATTTCTCATCCTCTCAAGCCTTCACTTATTTTAATAAACCTTCACAAAAATTGAGGAAATTCAGTTTTGCCCCTACTCAAGCCTTCTATATTTACATCAAATCAAACCCCTCTAAAACTTGAAAACTAATTTTGTGTCACTATTTTTCTTCTTTTTTTTTTTTTTAAAGAAAATTAAGCCCCACGGAAAAAATAAATAAACAAATAAAATCTTGTCTACATCACTACGCATATCAAAGCTCCATCTTATTGGACATATTAAAAAAATTAAAATTTTGTCTATAATTACTTAAAAATAAATTTTTGACTCTATTTATTTTATTTTCATATGAGAACATCGCTTGATTTAAGAGATTGGCGAGTCATCATCCATGAGTCACTTAATTCAAATATATTGTCCCACTCTTTAATTTTTTTTAAAAATGAAGTGTACATGTCATCTTAATAATTATAGGTCATTTATTCTTTGTCTCGTTAGGTCCTTTCATTTTGATGTTGCAATTTGAATCGTTCTTTTGTACGTTCTGGGAATCTGGTTATTTCCTTATTTTTTCATTTTCTTTGACTTTTCTTTTTCTCGTGATCTCCTTGGTAAAATTGTCCTAATTTTGTTTCGTTACCGAGAAATATAATGGAAATTTGGAAATGTTAGACCTAGAGGAGTTGAATAGGTTTCCATTGACTCTCACTTTGCTTGGGGATATAATTGGTTTTTCCTTTTATTGATTTTTTTTTCTCTGTCATTTTTTTCTTTTGAGTTTTTTCTATTTCTAGTAGAGGTTTTTAATAAGGCATGGTCTTTATCCAGATAAATCCTATACAACAGCAATATAGTCGTGGTTAGTATGTTCTATCTTCTTTTTGGTTTTATTTATTTTGTCAAACTTGTTTTATTTTACTTTTATTATTAATTTCACATGGGATGAGTAAAAGATAATAGTGTTATAAGAGTGCCAGTTGTCTTACTATACATACTAATTCATATTTTCATCATTTATATAAAAAAGATGTTATGTGGGAATCATTAGTTATTTTTTTTAATAAATTAATAATTTTGAAAGGGAATCAATACTTAATTTAGTACAATTTCAAATTAGGAATGTTATATTACAATATCAGAAATTAATTATGATAAGTCCCTTTTTATTAATCATTTGTTGAAATTGATTATCAATGACTGCAGAATTAATAGTGATGGATCACCAAGTGAATCAGTCATTTACTCGAAAAGAATCAATCAATTATTTTACTTATTGTTTAGAAAAAGGAAATTGCAAAAAAAAAAAACAAAAACAAAAACAAAAACAATGCATAAAACGACAAAATGAACTAACGGCTGTTAAATGGCAGCAGTTGAAAAGGAAGATTATTAGCATTGAAAGGAAAGCCTTAGAAACAGAACAGAAAAGATAGCTTTCATTAGCCAATATTATGATTCGAGTATTTCAGATAAATCACGACTCATCTCACAAGAGATCTTTATTTACATCACAACTACAAAATACAACCATATATAATATACAATAATATATATATATATAAAACTCGAAATGCCATATGAAATCTAAGAACGGCCACACTTGAAATCACCACCCGACGCGCTTCTTCACTTAAAAAAGTGGAAGAGTTGCTCAAGTATTTCACCATTTTAGCTTAGCAGGGAAGTACTGCAATTAGAACAAAGTAATCACTTAAGATCAAATAATCTAGGAGTAAAGAAATTTTGATGGTATAAATTGGGTTAATGTGGGTGCTAATTACCTTTTCAATGAGGGAGAGATAGTATGGTTTGACCTTTTCTACATCAACCCGAACCTTGCTCTTGCTGTACAGATCATACTTGCTGCAACAATATATATATATATATATATATATAAAGCATATAAGCACTTGGACTAAGCTGAGAAATTAGAAGTGGTCAAGTAATAGACAAATGATGTGGTACTTGAATATTTGGAGCCATTTCAGGTTTTCAAAATCCTCTCCATTCATTAAGTGCTTATAAGCGCCTGACTTGTGTAATGCTGCGATATCAGTTTCATCAACATTTGATTAATATTGATCAGAAAAATGGTTATCTTTTGAGTGTAAAGTACTTAATTAATTTATTAAAAAAAAAAAAAAGGTACTCTGTTTCTCTACTCACCATAGAAGGAATGGTATCTGATTATAAAAAGAGCTGCTGAAGGCAGAGTAGTCTTGTTCTCCTTGGCGACCTGAAAATAAGACTCTGATTTTAGCTCTCTCTCTGTTTTATCCCCTTGATATATGTAGAAATGGCAAAGTGTTTGATGTTTATAAATTGGAAATTTCACGGCATCAAAAGCATCTCATGGGGCCACTTTTTAATATGGGGTCCGAATATTATAAGCATTTTTGTGCAATGATTTTAGAGCTCGTAAATATTGTGGAATGTAAATTGTACGGTTGCAGTTCAACGACGTTATGGTGTTCGTAAAATTCTGCTTTATAAAGTGCTTTTCAAAGGGAGTAGAAAAAACAAAAAAAAAAAAAAAGATTGAGCATGTACCAAATACATGTAATCATCATGTCCCCATGACATCATTACATTGTTGAGTCCACATCCCGGTGAGTAAGCTCCATACTCGGTTTTGTAAGCAGGATTCTTGTAGTCTGGATTTTCCTTGAAATACTGCAGTAAACTATAAATATAAGTAATTCAATTGGTAGGAGGCCTTTCTTTCCAACTTTATGACAAACGCACCTTGTGGTGAACAATTGACTCGTCAAAAGCACAACCGACTGGGTACGTGTCACCTGAAATTAACACAAATTAGAATTTTAATAGTGAATAATGTTATAAGATATCAGTAATGTTAATACCATACATTAATAGATGTGATTAAAACAAACTATACTCTAGGCTCGATTTTCTATTACTTGTATTGCTCAATACTATTGGTGTACTCGGGTATTTTTCTTAAGTTTCATATTGAACAACTTGGAACCAAAAAAAAAAATTATGGTATTTTGTTTACCTACGACAGCCCATTGAGGAAGCTCTCCAAAGGTAGGAAGAAGTAGCACCTTTCCAAGATCTAAGGCAAACATATTTAAAAAAAGTCTAATTATGAAATTGAACAAAGTAGGAAAATAAAGGTCGAAGAAAAGAAAGAAATACCATGGATAAGGGCAGTCAAGTGCAACCAATCTTCGTTGGGATAGTCCCTCCTAATGGCTTCAGCAGTTTGGAGCAAGTGTTCAATTTGAGGCTCATCCAAATCAGGGTCACTCTCATCCACCACATCATTCAGAAGCTCACAACATTCCCATATGCTCATCTCCCCTCTGTTCAATTTACTGTACTCTTCCCTCATTTTTTTCACCTACGTTACATGCAATTTGCAAGAACAAATCAAAAATTACTCTTTAAAAAAAAAAAAAAAAAAAAAAAAAGAGGAGGTCGAATAGAGTATATCTGACTTTTTTTTTTTTTTTTTTTTACATGTTTCCTATTTTATTAGCCGTTGAATAAAGCTTAAAAATGATCTCATCTATTGAAAACTAACGACTAATTTTCAACAGCTCGGATAATTTTTTTTAAATCATCTAATGGCTTAAAAAAAATAAATAAATAAAAGAAAAACAGATTAGACAAGTCAAATTCTTATCCAAAATTATTACTCACAAACGCATAAGTCTGGTTGAGGTGGTTGATTCTATAAAAGTTCTCCACACCCGGCTGCCTCTCTCCTTCAGCATCATAGTCCCTGTTTTTGTAATTTCACATTAAAGCAGTTATAATGAATAAAGCATAACAATTTTGGAAAGAGAGAGAGAGAGAGAGAGAGAGAGAGTTCCATTTCCATTTCTTTTTCCTTTAAAAAAAAAAAATTTGTTCAACTTCTTTTTTAATATGAGATTTTACAAATTTTGTTATTTTGGTTTGGACTTTGGAGTTTGAAGCAATCTAGGCCACGCCTCATAAATAGTAGGCTTTGCTGCTGAAAAGCTCAATTTTGGGTCACATGTCTTGAACCTTGGACTGTTACTATTAAAAGTAGGAACTGATTCTGAATTAGAGGAATACAGGTTCTCAAGTTGTGAAATTCAAATATGTCGTTTTTATAAAATTTTTAATTTTAATTTTCACGTCATAGGTATATGAATTAAAAATTAAATTTTAAAACCCGTAATTAATAAATTAAGGGAAATTATCATTCCTTTCCTTTCATTAGACAAGAGTTATACTGTTATAATGTGTTTTACTGGTCATGTTGTCCAAAGCTTAGTTGTCAATATTAAGATTATTGGCCTAAAAAAAAATGTATATGTCTTGGACTGTCGTCTGGAAATTAAGAGCAACCAATATATGTTAGACATAAATACTGTTAAAGGTGTCCCCGAATAACATAGATATTAATTAAGTACCGTGTGCAAATCTTAATTAAGATCAATTATGGGATTTTATGTATTTGCCTGGTCATGTATATTAATTATTAAATTAAACAAAAAATTAAAGTATAATGCAGAGAGGATCATAATTAACCTAAAGGTTTGACCAAAAGAGTTGGTCTGTGGCACCAAAAATCCGCCATCCAACACCAATTCTTTTTCATCTATGGGGACCTTCTTTTCCTCTGCTTCTATTCCTGTGTTTTTGCAAAAGATAATGAATACATATATGCATATATATATATATACAGATATATATAGGAAGAGTACGGAATAGTGGAATTTTGTCCTGTTAATTAAACTTGACTACTAGGTATAAATTTTGATTAAAGAGATAAAAGACTTGATTTGTTAGAGTTTAAATTACATCTGAGAAGAAAAATAAAAAAGCACGATGGTGAACAATACGGATAAAGTGAGCCAAAAAAATTTTTTTTTTCTTCGACTTGAATTTTTTTTTTTTTTTTGAATAGAAGCATTTCTTTAGAGAAATAGAAACAAGAAGAAAAAGTGGGAAAATTACCAAGCTCACAAGGCTGTTCAATGAGGATAGTCATGCTGAATCAAAATATATTCCAAGCCAATTATAACAAACGAAATTAAAGAGAGAGAAAAAACCAAAGTTTATTGCAAAGAGATTAAAGAGTTTGTAGATGGAAATGCATTTTATGGGGTTGTATAAATTGTCCATATTTATATTTGGCCGGAGAGTCCTTCCCTGAGAATTCGGAATTCTTGAGTCCTTACCAGAAAATCTTATATATATATATAATTTTCCTTCCTCACTTGCGCTATTTGATAAAACGGCCCCCAAAAAAAAAAAAAAAACAAAAAAAAAAAAACAAACAAACAAACAAACAAACAAAAAAGTCAGCATGCAAGTTGGCGGTAGAAAGGGGAAAGATTAATGTCTGGTTATTTGTCTTTTTGTTATCATTTAATGGTTTATTATATTTAGGAACTGGTCCCCACAAAAAAAGGTCAAATAAAATATCTGGCTGGTGGTGGGTCCCAGACGAATACAGAATGTACTTGTTTATCACGAGTGACTCAGCTTTGCGTTGGACATCACAATATCTTTTTTTTGGGTCCCACCTGACGTGGCGTCCAGTCAAGTTGCTTCCTAGACGTCTACGGTTATTTCTCCGTTTGTTGGTACTTGGCGTGTCAGGCGGTTTTGATATTTACGACCCTTTTTTTCTTCTTCTTTTTTTTTTTAAGGGAGTGAGGATTAGTCAGATTGATTTCCACGTGTCACCATGATGATTAAACAATTTGGGATTGTTTTCCACGTGGTGGTTGTATTGGTGTGTGCTGGCAGATTTGTTTGGGGCCAAGATTTTTATTTTTTTGGTTTCTATTTTTGTGTTGGTATGGTGATATTTGGGACGGTCAAATGTACCAAAAAGTACATATGTATTTCTTCTCTCTCTGTCTCTATCTTTTTTTTTTTTTTTAAAGGGAATTTTAAAGATTTTTCCAGGCAGTCACTAATCTATGAATATGAATTTAACAGGGAAAAACAATAGTTTTCTTTTTCTTTGTCAATTTTTTTTTTAACAAAAAAGTAAATTTGCTTCTTTTTTTCCCCCCTTAAATGTATCCATAAATTCAGCACTTTGCATTGAATATTTACAAAGTTAAAAAGAACATTAAATGTTTTTTTTACTGACAAGGAAATTATCAACGGTAAGTTTCTCTAATTTTATCCATTAATAACTGTTCCGTAACAGCCTAATTAAACAGAAGAAAAAAGTACAAGTCAATTGAGTTTATCCCAATTTATCCGGCCTTGTCTCCCCAGCAGAAATGGAAAAGAAAAAAAAAAAAAAAAAGACTAAACAATAATGCTTATCCTTTTAATTCCTGAAATTAATATAATGACTTTATAGATATAGGTGGACACCAACATTTGTTCTTTGATTTCCACCTGGTACTAAAATAAAAGTTTCCCTATTGACTGTTTTCCCTATAATTAATTTATTATAGTTTCCCTATAGGATGTGAACTTGTAGTATTTTCTTATACTAAAATGTTCTATGAAAGTGATTTTCATGACGATTTGATCTGTTGTTAGTCACCTCTCATTCCGGGATCTCGTTCCATTGTAAATCGCCACATAAAAGCTTGTTTGGGATAAGGTTCAATAATCACAAACAAATACAATAATGTTTAGTACTTAGTCACAGAGACTTGATAGCGAGACAATAACTACAATTATCTTACATGATAATTATAGACATAATCTAATTCCATTAATTTCACGTCTAATTTCATTATAAAGATGTAAAAGTTCGAATATTTATATCTTAAATTGAAAAAGAAAGGTGGAAAAAAAAAAAGAAGAAAAAAAACTACAAGTATCTTACGATAGTACTGTATCCAGAAACATGTCGTGTAAGGCTACGTACCCTTTCTATTGTTGACCAATTAAACTACAAGTGCGATATGCTTAATAACCGACGTACACGTAAGAGAATGCAGGTCAATTCTAAAAATAATAATAATAATAAAAGCCGGTCTATATATTTATGTTTATCTTGTTTCTTAATGCCTTGTTGTCGTAGTACTTACGATAATAATAACAATAATAATAATGTGATATCTAAGTCAACATGCCAATATCTCAAATCTCAATATTGGCTGAGTCATTTTAGGATCTTGTTTTGTAGGTAAGAATTTATATAACATGTAATTTTGACAAAGTCTGATAAAATAAAAGGAATAGAATCATTGACCATTTTCTTATATATCTCCCACGAAATCCTCTTGAAAAAGTAATTGTAGGTGTAATATAACCGTGTTTTTATATAATATTTAAAATTCGAGATCTCCCACCTTAAAGTAAAAAAAAAAAAAAAAAAAAAAAAAAAAAAAAAAAAAAAAAAAAAAAAATCATAATTAACTAGTCGATGGTCACCGTGGACTTGGAGCTATAGATGCAATAGTCATTAATTTTGAAAAGTTATACGTAAGAAATAAAAAAACGATTGTAGGCAACTTGCGTTTGTTTGTTTGAGGGAGAGACGTGAATTGATAAGAAAAATAAAGAACGCCTTTTCTTCCGTTTTATTATCAATGTTTTATGAGAAGTATTAATAGAAATTAAATAAGAAAAATAATAATAGTAATAAAAATAGAGAAGAAGAGAATATAAAGATATTTAATGTTGTTGTACTTTCACGAACTAAGAACAATGAATTCATTAGTAAGGAGCATTATGAATGAGCTCTCATATAAATACAAATTACAATGTATACAATCGGGTAAGTTTTTAATACTTATAAATCTACTAAAATCAAGACTTATTCTAAATTATAATAAGTACAAATAAATCTAAAATTCATAACAAAGATAATTACATACAAAACTTTTTACTTTCCTTAATTTTAATATTAATTTTTCTAATACACCCCCACAAAATGAAGCTTTGATAAGAAATCCAATCTTGAACTGTAATAAAAGAAACTTGACTAATTAATTTTAAAATAAAAATAAAAGATGTCGGGGCGCAAGAGTGCAAAGAAGGAACTACAAGCATTGAGAGCGGGAGAGAGAGCACCCGGGTGCAAGTGGGCGACAATCATCAGAAGAGGAGGGAGAAGACAGTGGGTACTTGGGTGTAGGGACGGAAATTGTTAAAAGAGGAGGGATAAGACAACGGGCACTTGGGAGTATGGAGAAAGGACGCATAGGTGCTGGGACATCAATCGTCAAGAGAGAAACGATGCATGGGTGCTGAGACGATAATTATCAAGAGCAGGACGCAATAACATTGAGATCAAAGGATTAATAGCTCGTTTGAGTATAATAATAATAATAAAATATTAAACAAAATAAATAAAACAAAAGAGATGATGGTATTTTGTTTTTTAAGGAAGAACCTTTTTTTTCCGATGTCGGGGATAGACGTGAAATTTTTTTTTTTCTCCTTTTTTCTTTAGTGGGTGATAAAAACGTGAAGCAAAGAAGTTGAGGAAAGAGATGTATTTTGGGAACGGGGACTACATGGGGTGGATGTGGGGGGAGATTGTGTTCGGGTTTGGTGGTTTAGGAATTACGTGAAGAAAAAAAAGGTGGGAATGGGAGTGTTTTTGGTATTGAAGTTTAGGATCTAAGGCCCTAATACCATAATAGAAATTAAATAAGAAAAATCATAATATTAATAAAAGTAGAGAAGAAAAGAACGCAAAATGACTAAAAATAATGAATTCATTAAGAATAAGTATCATTAAGAATAAGTATTATAAATGAGCTCTTATATAAATACAAATTATAATGTATATAATCGGATAAGTTTTTTATTACTTATAAATTTATTAAAAATCAAGACTTATTCTAAATTATAATAAATATAAATAAATTTAAAGTTCATAATAAAGATAATTACATATAAAACTTTAAATTTCTTTAATGTTAATACTAACTTTCTTAATAAGTATATATTTTGGAATTATTAAGTTCGATGCTGAAAGTGCAAATACGTCCGTATTCTAGCTGAGTGTGACGAACGCTAATTTTTTTTTTTTTTAAGACATGATATGAAAATATAAACATAATAGAAAAATTATAATAAATAGCATTTTCGAAGAACTACTGAACATGCACACAAACATATATAAACCAAACACGTGTACACATAATACAAATAGTTTAGGATAAATTTTTATTCTTTAAAGTTCCTTATGATAACTTTATTTTTAATGTGACTATTTTTTTTTTCCTTGATTACTCGATATATATACTATCAATAAATTTATAGGTTAAAGAGTAGAGTTTTTAATAAGAATTTGTATGAGATAATTATTTTTTATATTACAGATTAAAATTTAACATTAAAAAAAAAATTCAGAGGGAGCACAACTTAGCTCCCTTGCTGCCATCCAGACTCCTGCAAACCGCCCTATTAAGTAAATGCAGTTGAGTGCGCAGAACAGGACCGACCGTAAGTCTACATATGAAGCTCATGACATTGACATTTATAATATAAATATTACTTGCTAATTAACAACAAATTTTGTAAGGAACTATATATATATTTGCAGAGATCAGAGAGACATATAGAACTGTAATATTTTTCACTTTTTGATTCTGTAGAATTTTGTTTTTGGCTGTGCAAGTTGATTCCCGTGGTTGGTGGCAAGGCAAAAGTCATTTTCATGGCTAGCTGATACACTGCAAGTGAACTGTCCCCATTCATTTTCTACCAAGAGGTTTGCCATGCGAAAGTTGCACACTTTACAAGAGCCCATCAAACCCTTCTCTCTCTCTCTCTCTCTCTCTCTCTCTCTCTCTCTTTATATATATATATATATATATTATATCACGTTCCACGTTACTCACAGACTATATATAAAATAAATTGCAACTTGTTTCCCACTTTCCCTAGAAAAGAGCCTTTTAAGCGGGGAGATAACATAAATATATCGCACTAATTTACTATATTGATAAATTACTTGGCTGGCCAGCACGTATGTTCCTATAACCTCTTAATTAATTGACAGATATATTTTCTTTTTCAGATATTATTTTTTCGAAAAAAGTTATATTCAGGCAAAAAAAAAAAAAAAAAAATCTACCATACGGTGCTTTTCCTTAGATAGTACGAGTTTAATACCCGTGCAATGCACGGGAAAGGAAGAAAAAAAAATAAATAAAATAAGTATTATATGATAAAAACAGTTACACTATTACAAAATATGGATACCACGATGGTTTTTAACCGTCGTGGTAACATTTCCACGACGGTTTTTTAACCGTCGTGGAATCCAGGATCGTAGAATCTTTTCAGATTCCACGATGGTTTTTTAACCGTCGTCGAATAGACAAAAATATGGCATAAATGTGGACATTTATGAACATACCACGACGGTTTCCTTGAGAAACCATCGTGGTTAGTTGGCCTACCATGACGGTTTCTCAAGGAAACCGTAGTGGTAGGAACCCCTACCACGACGGTTTTTCCAAAAAACCGTCGTGGTAGGTAACAATGAAAAAAAAAAATTTGCGAATTCGTTTCATTTCTCCAAACACATTTAAATCACAAAATCATCCTTTTTTCCCAGAAAATTCCCAAATTCATGCCTTACCCAACCAATTTAATTCAATCTAAAACACAACCACAATGAACAATCACCGAAAATGTAGGGCATGGATTTTGGCCATTTCGGACCGAATATTTCCAACTCAACAACCTACAAAATCGACATTTTGGATTTTAGATGGAAAATTCACAATCAACAACCATAATCAACAAAATCAATATTTTGGACAAAAATTTCCCAAATTCATTCATTACCCAAGCAATATACACTACAACTTATCGGCTTGTCGAGTGTGGGTACAGGCAGAGTGCGGCGAGAGAGAGAGGGAAAGTTGTGTTAGTTCCTTGGTAGACCCGTCAGAGAATGGAGGAGGCCGCGTGAGTGGTGGAGGAGGCCGTCGGAGAATGGAGCCAAGAGAAAAATTTGAGAGGTGAGATAGAGAGAGGAGGCGCAGTGAGATAAAGAGAGTTTTTGGAGATTTTAAGTAAGGAGGGAGCGGAGAGAGAGAAATGGAGAGAGGAAATTGAACGGCTTTGAGTATGGAGTTAGAGTGTGTATTAGAGAGTGAAAAAGTAAAAAATACTCGAAATGTAATGGGGTGGGAAAGAGGGTATTTTTTTGGGTTTTAATATACGCTCCAAATAATTGAATTTAATTCAAAAAATTTTAAAACTCCCGCCTTAATACCTACCACGACGGTTATTTGGGAAAACCGTCGTGATATGTGAACATACCACGACGGTTTTCCCCAAAAACCGTCTTGGTAGGGTCCAAAAATTAAAAAAAAAAAATTTTGGACCCTACCACGACGGTTGACAAAAACCGTCGTGGAAGCATGAAGCAACAAAAAAAAGTACAGGAAAAGCAACAAAAATTAAAAAAAAACAAAAACAAAAATCACTGTTATTAAACGGTGAAATATTGCACAGTAGCAAAGCAGCAAAAGTAAAAAAAAAACTCAATGAACAGTACAGCAAAGCAGCAAAAGTATAAAAAAAAAAAAAAAAAAACCGTAGTAAAGCAGCAAAAGGAAAAAAACACTGTCCAGTGAACAGTAAAAAGGCAACCCTCCTTTAGTATATTAAGTAATTTTATTTCTATAATTAGTATAATTTGATTGTAAAGAGAGAGAGAGAGACACGAAGAAGATTCAAAAGAGAAAGAAAAGAGAGAGAGAGAGAGAGACGTGCGCAGAAGAGAGAGAGAGAGAGGGAAAAAAAAAGGTAGAAAGAGAAAAAGAAAAAGACAAAGAAACCGGCAATCATTCTTAGAGGGGTAAAATGTGATTTTACTGTTCATACCTCCTTTTAGTATATATAGAACCTCATCCGGTAGCCAGGGGAAGGAGGGCAAAAAGGTAATTGTACTGTGCAACACCGTTTGCACTGTTCAAGGCTGTGCGTCACTGTAGCATCAGCGCGAAAAACGGGGTATTATGCACTGTTGAACACTGTGGGGAACTGTAGCGTGAGCGCGAAATCCGGGGTGGTGCACTGTTCAACACTGTGCGGCACTGTAGCTTTAACGCGAAAGTGAGGGGGGAGGGGGGAAAAATTACTGTGCAATACTGGTACGATAACAGTAAAATCCCCCTTCACTTTAGTATATGTATATAATATAATGTAATTTGTATAAATCAATTAATGCGTAACTTGCTTGTTTAGTACTAAATTTTTAATTTTATATAATTTTAAATTATGTTCCTTTTTTTCCGTAGTTTGATTGATCTTAAATAATTAAAATATTGTTACAATAATCATTTTTTTTAATTTTTAGATGGAATCATTTAGTAATTTGATCAAAAAAGTGATGCTCACTAATGGATTATATTAAAAAAAATTAATAGAAATGAATACTGTAATAATATTTTTAATATTTTATAATCACTCTGTGAAGATTAAAGAAGAAAAAGAAATTTAAAACTGTTAAGGGATAGAGCTTTCATCCAGAAATTTGAGAATGTTAAGAGATTGAGCTTTTATTTTAATTAAAAGGTCGATCTGTTAAGTGAAGTGACCCAATATCTTTATTTGTCTATTATTATTATTATATCATAATATGTGAGACGTGAGTTTATTTTATCTTTAATACACTCTAATTACGAAAAAAATTATGGATTAAAATTGTATAAACATAAATGTTTTGGACCAAAAGTTACCAACTGCTTCTTCAGAACCAACAAATAAAATAAACACAACATGATGAGTTTAGAAAAACCAGCCAATTACAAATTAAGATTGGTAGTTTAATTAATGAGATATATTTTTTAATTTAATATATATATAAATCGTCGGCAACAACCAAAATCATGTGTCAAATGTCTTCTGCATGCGTTCCAGCAAGTGGTCGCATCATCATCTTCTAACTTTTAAGATTTATTTTGCGTTTTGTTTTATGTTTACCACAACATTAAACACCCGAGAGCATATTCCTTTTTTGTCAACGATACTTGCTGGAACGCAGTTTGGGGGGTGGGGGGACTACTATGAAATTTTCTTCAAAAAGATAGGGTATTTTTACAAAAAAGAAAAGTTGAGGGGGACCCAAACCCCTGCTAGTCCACTAATTACGCTCCTGCATGACATGCCATTTTAAAGAATACAACCCCTGTAAAGACAATACCAATCTCCATGTAAACCAAGGAAAATTTTATCTAAGAATTTCATGAATTGTCTAAGTGTCAAATTTTATAAATTCTATAAAATTCAAATGACTTTGTCTTTTTTTTTCAAACCCATAACAAATTATTTTTTAATTTGATGATATATCGTGAAACTTTTCTTTCATGAAATGACATTTTCCTGTGATTAATCATAAGCAACTTATCTTTGTAACTCAACTCACCTTTCTAGTTAGAACGATGGGAGGAGAACTAGTGGGAAAGGAAAGCATGGGAGGATATTGCTGGTGAAGCCAGTAAAACTATAGTACTTTGGTTATTAAAAAGTTTTTCTTTTTAAATCTCGGTTATTAACAAATTACAGAAAAGGATGAATAATTGTAATGAATAACAGTAACAATGAAATATAGCATTTACTCTACGATGCTGGGCACGGCACTAACACACCCACGTTTCTGCTCCGACACCTGCATCACCGATTTAGGCAGCAATTCAATCTACGATGCCGGGCACAGCACCAACACGCCCGTGTCTCTGCGCAACGACCAGGATTCAGGCAGCAATTTTCCATCGCGATACATCCAATTAAAAAAATCCACCGTTGGTTCATTGTGTGACTTGGAATATTTTTTAATACAAGTCCAAACTACAATTCATCATGATGTGGCCATATATTTTTTGGCCGGGACAACATCAAACTAGGAGCTTGAAAACTTATCCTGATAAAGCAGACTGTTTAATAAAGATTTTTGAGTAAATCAGATTACACTGATTCACGGAATGCTTAAGTTGTAGCAGCTACATCCTGATGCAGTTGTCCAGAGAACTTCAGGCTAAAGTAGCAAATAAGAGAAAATCAAAACTTTAGGGCAAAACTTTAATATCTATGTGAATTGGATTCTCATCTTACAGACCTACATTGAACTTTAATTAAGACCACACATCCCATGCTTAAGCAGAAAAAGAGGGGGGGGGGGGGGGGGGGGGAATGCCCATGAGGTTGGTTTAGATTAAAAAAGTTGTAAGATAATCCTCTTGCTTTACCTCAAGAATTTTACGTAGTCTTGTCCACAGATGCAGATGTGGTAAACCTTGTTCAAAATCTCATTCTTTTAGCAGGGCCTTGATCAATGATGGGATCAACAGTAGGTTGTTGTGCCTCTCCTGCTTGCTGGGTTTCAGGGTCTTTTTCTGAATCTGCTGTGGGCGGGGGAACATAGCCTTCTGGAAACGGTGGTGGGGGCGGGGCTGGTGGTAGCTGCATAGACGGAGCGATGAAAGTAATCTCTTAGTAATGGGTTTGTTACTAGATAGCAATAACAGGGCCGAACATACTATAATGCTTTAACAAAAGCAGTTATGGCTGGCACTAATGGCATCTCCTACATTTCTTTGTTTTCAGAGCAGAATTTCATATTTGTCAACAAGTACCATAAAATTACTAACCAAAAAATACAAGTATCACAAATTTCTATTAAACTCCGACACCTGAGACGGGATGGCCATATCAGGGGAAACATGCTAGCCCATACTCCTTTATGATTACCAGGAAAACTGATCATGAACGCATAGAGTCTAATCCATGTAAAGCAAACACTAAACAAGTATTACATACAAAAGCTCTCACCCCCAACACTATAGCAATGTGGATTTGCACCACCCCAGACTCAGAGCTAACTCTAGCCTCTAGACACACTGGAATAAGATATTCTGGGATCTAAAGTGCAAAACTTCAAAATTCAGAGGAATAGAGATGAAACCAAATATGTATAAATTTAAAGCCTTTTTTTTTTTTTTTTTAATAACATTTCAGTGGAAATTTACTCTTTCAAGTGCATATCCTCTATTGCCATGGACTTGTGATTCTTTTATATTATCTATATGCGAGAACATAGCTACCTTGCGCTGCAAGGATGCAAGAATATGATCTATTCGCTTCATTTCCTTAAAATCAATTGTCTCTTTGCCAACCTTTGAATCCAAAGGCGCATTTTCATTTTCAGAATCAACTGCATCAGAGGAGAAAAACAATAAATTAAAATTTTGATGTGAACCAAAAATCCATCAACTACCTAGATTAAAACTCTAACGGAAAAGATAATAGTGTACCACATGAGCTTGCTATTGGAAATCACAGAACATTACCAACACACACCACAATAAAAGTACGACCATTCTAGAACCCTTTTAATATCCTTTAAAATGACCAGTCGTCATTTGAGAGTGATTTTTGTTCCTACTCATAGCATACAGAAGTAAAATAAGTGGCAATCAGATAAAGGTACCATATCCGATCTTCTCCAACTTCGAGGCGGCATTTGTAAAAGCTTTTTGTAAGTAATAAAGAGCACGTCCCTGCAGCATTCGTCCAAAACCAAGATTAAAACATTTCCATTTTACTGATAAACAACATACGCAACTGTAATGCAGTGTTACAAAATAGTCTGAAACTGAGCGATATATGCAAACTAAAAATTAAACATCGGCAAGCACCAACAACTTGAGCAGCAAAATTACTATCAAGCTGTGGTCTCGATATATTCCGAGTAGTTTTGATAACTTAAGAATGACAAAAGGCACCTACAGCTCGAGCAGCGAAAACATTGCAAAGCTGCGGTGCTTGGTAAATCGACCCGTCCAAAACGTAATAAGTGAGCATTGGTGTAACTTTTTCAGGTCCATCCCTCTTCTGCTTGCGGATAACAAAAAGGTTGGGCTCCAAAACTTCGTTTAACATATATTCTGTGCCAGTCATTTTCCTGAAGAACAAACATATTACCCTACTTAAACCGTGCATTTGTCCCACGAGCTAATCTAGACCAAATTTAGTGTAATATAGTCTTTGCAAAATCAAAACAGTCGGACTCATGTTTCGATTAAAGTGTTTTGGGAGTACACTCAACTATTTCTAACAATTAATTTTGCAGCTAATTCAGAGTAAAAGAAACCTAAATTAAGATAACCAATCTGCATAACGAATAAACAATGTAATAATTTTGCTAATTAAGAAACCAGAGAATGATCCGAAAAAACCCCAAATTTAAACCCGAAACAAACACAGGAGGAATTCAACAGGAAAATCAATAAAGTTCAGAACTTTAACACACACTCCATTTCCATTTTGCAGGATCTTAGCAATTAAAGAGAGAATTTACAGATAAATTGAAAGAGAAAATGAAGAGGGAAAGGGATTACGAAAGATGAGAGATGTCGAGAGGGTGAATCGAGCGCATGCGAAGCTGTTCATTGTTGCAGGTCCAGTCGTAGAAGGGGGAGAGGGCGAAGTAATCGAAGACAAGATTGCGATCGAGAGGGAACGAGTTGAGCCAGAGCTGGTCCCTGAAGCATATCCCTGTCATATCCGTTCCCGGCGGTGGCGGCGGACCGCCTTCCATGCCCGGCGGCGCCGGCGCCCCCACTGGTGGCGTCGCCATTAGTGCTCCGCCACTGTCTTGGCTTGAAGAAACTTTCGATTTGTTGGAGACTTAGGGTTCGTGGTGAAGTTGAATCTGTGTCTCGTCTGTGTCCTTTGTAAACTTTCGTGAGAGTCGCCGGAGAAGAAAATTGCAATCTGGACAAATTGCGTCGTTTTCGAGAAACGACAACTTTGATGTCATTTCTAAAAACGACATGTCGTATTTAGTCAACAGCTTTTGTCGTTTATTACCTTCAACGACTTACCGTTATTTCTTTAGAAATTTTGCTAATAAAAGTAAACACGACATCACGTAAAACAAAGGCTAAGCGACAAGTCGCCTTAATACATTAAAGGGGTGTTTGTAGTAACCATTCCAACTTAAAAAATTCAATTCATTTTTATCTTTTTCTAAATAGTTAATAAAAAGTTTAATTAGTTTTTAAAAATCAAACAACTCAAACCTAAAAAATTCAATTCCAATCTATACACCAACGCATGCTAAATGCCATACATATATCCCATCATATACATTTAATGGAAAGTCAAAATATTTTTGCTATAAATATTTTACCAAAAAAAAAAAATGCTATAAATATGCAAAAACCACATCCTGTTACTTACAAAATTCTGCTGTCGTTTTGCTGATCTTTAGAAACGACACAGTCATGTAAATGCTGCTTTAGACGACATGTCGTTCAATATACTTCATATCTTTCAAATTTTGTTTTGGTTGTACGCTAAAAAGCACCCTGCCATTCACTTTATTTGTAGTTTCGTGAAAGTTTTAAAGTCCTAATGATGTATGTCTACCTAAAAACCGGATTCCTATCGTTCAGTAAAGTTTGTTGTCCTCAACTATAAAACGACATGCAGGTTTTTATTTTTATTTTCTTTTGAAAATTCACTTACGAAATACGATCATATAAGAAGCTCATTTTGTTTGTCTGCTATGTAACTCAAAAAAAAAAAAAAAAAAAAAACAGGCTATACCAATTTTAATATCAATTTTAAATATAATGACATATGAGTTGTCATTTTTATTGATATGATTGTCACACCAATTAAAAATATCTATCATTAAAAATGTGACAATTTACTATCACATGAAAGGTACTTAGAAATTGAAATTATAGTTAGTATCCTTAATACTAATTTATATTGTATTAAAATGACGTATCATTCTTATTTAAAATTTCCTATCAATTAACTTTGAAAAAGATTAGTTCATTATATGTATAACCTATTAGTAATAAAGAAAAATAAAAAGAAAAAGAAAAAAACTAATGCTAAAATAGGCCAATCCACAATTTTAGCAAATAATGTGGATCCTTCTTTTCAACACCAGCTTATAAATAAACAATTAGGCTCTATTTGATATTTAAATTTAACTCTAATTAAATTATATTTTTTCATCTAAATTTTTTTTATGAAAAAACAATAAAAGTTATAATTAATTTTTACAAAATCAACCAACTTTAACTTATAAAATTTTATCTCTAACCGACGAACCAAATGTAAGCTTAATGAAACGGTTTTCTCAACCCCAAAATAGAAAATAAATAAATAAATGAAACGTATTGGATCTTCCCTTTGACGTTGACTCTAGGCAGAAAATATTGAAAGTTTAGAGATGGGGCCATCATTTATCGCGTTGCAAAGTTGTGGACTATATATAAAGTAAGTTTACATTTTAATTAGACAAAAATCAAAATAAAAAATATATTTGAAAATTAAATTTCACTCTAATTTATTTGACACCATTATTTTTGCTTTTCAATGCAATTATTTTTACCAATAAATAAAAACTTGCACTCACAAATATTGAAATTGTTAATAATTTTAAAATCAATAAATTTTTTAAAAACAAATAAAAGTTAGAAAAATTAGAAAAAAAAGTAGATAAAGAAATTAGGAGGAAAAAAAGAAATCAAATGTTGATGATGGTATTAAAATATAAGAATAAGTTGAGTATTATAGGGCACAATTGAGGGAAAAAAAACTTTTGAGTGGGGACACGTTTGAGGAAAAAACTTTTGAGTGGAAAAAAATTACAAAATTATAAAGAAAAATGGGGGTATAATTTAGATTTTAAGAATTTGAGGAGCCACCTCCTCCCCGGCCCTTATGTTAATCCATGGCTGGACACTCTCAAGCGTAAATTCCTCTTTAATTTCTTGGTCTGATCTAGAGTCTCATATGTTCCCTCTGAAATTGATTAATAATTGACTTTCAATATTAATTTGAAGTTCGTGTACCAAAAAGTCGTCGTCGTCCACCTCTCACGCGCCGTCCTGTAAAGTGCGTCTGAGCATAGAGGAATCTAGGAGCCTACATATCACATTAGTCCAAAGAGTTTAAACTTTATTAGTTGATTAGACTGCAGACCTGATTGCGTTTGAATTACACGTTTATTTTCATAAAGAAATTTTTTTTATTTTAAAAATAAGATGATATTTGTATATATAAATAATTTTCTTTTTAAAAATAAAAAATAATTTAGAATGAAAAAAATAATGTTAGAAATTATATATTATAAGAAGATATTAAAAAATTTATTTATTATTTTTTTTAAAATATCGTATAAATTAAGTTTTAATATTATATAATTTTCTTTTTCAAAAAAAAAAAGATGAAAAAAAAATACTATTTTATAAAAATCTTTTAATTTTTAAAATTGAATATGTCATTCAAATATATAGTTGATATAAAAAAAAGTTCTTTAGTAGACACCAATCTGATTAAGATATATTATATTTCTCTTACATAATTTTCCTTCTTTTTATTTAATGATGACGTAAAATTATTTCAGGTTCAAATCATCTGTCCTACATCTAAATAATAATCTCTTAATTTTCTATCAAATCAAATATACCGCCGACTTGATATTTGTTTGTTATACCACCAACTTGACAAATGAACATCATGGGCCTATCAAAGCCACCTCTATTGACCTCCTTTGGCAAAAACATTTACATGCATACAAGCGAAGAATTCGATGTACAATCAAGCAGTACCATAATGGACAAATACTTTTGGCGTAATAGAGAGCTTGAAAATAATAGTACTCGGTCAAAAGAGCAAATAACTAAGAATTTGAGGGCTTATATGCTTGTTCTTACACTTTGTCATCAATTTCTCGGGATTGAATTAGACAAAACAAATTGGTATGAATTGAGAGCAAGTTTTCAGCTTACTATTAGTAACCCAGTAGAAGAACAGTACTAGAAGTGATCGTGAAGAAGATGTTCAAACAATACTTCCTCTTTGCAATATTTCTGGCTTTGTTTTCTCTTCTCGTTTATGGACAGGATGATCAATCAGGTAAAACAATCGTCTAAATCTCCGACAAATACTACTTTCTCGAGTTTGTTCATACGATTAGCGGTACATAATCGGTAACAAAACTGCAATATTTCTGTGTGTGTGTCCTTCACCTTTCTCACAGGCTTCATTAGCTTAGATTGCGGGCTGCCAAGAAATTCCAACTACACAGAACCATCAACACAGATAAATTACATCTCTGACGCTCCATTCGTTACCGCCGGTACAAGCAACAGCATAGCCCCCGAGTACAAGGTTGATCGCCAAGAACAGGTGAAGAATCTCCGTAGCTTCCCCGAAGGGATTAGGAACTGCTACAAGGTGAACGTTAGAAAGGGAACAAGGTACTTGATCAGGGCAACATTCTTGTACGGGAACTATGATGGCCGAGATTCCACACCAGAATTTGATCTCCATTTAGGGGCCAACTTTTGGGACACCGTCAAATTTTCGAATGTGTCCATAAATGCCATCAAAGAGATCTTGCATATTCCATCACAGGACTATGTCCGCGTTTGCCTTGTCAATACTGGTTCCGGTACACCCTTCATTTCGGCATTGGAGTTCAGGCCTATGAGCAGCCAAGTTTATTACAACAACACCGCTCCATCGGAGTCTTTGGCGCTCGTTTTGCGCTTAGATATTGGCTCAACTGCAGGTGTAGCAGTCAGGTTAGTGCTTCTTAACCTAATAATTTTAGTAGATTAAGTACTGTGCTAATTGTATTAATGCTTCCTTGTTTGCTTTAGGTATCCATATGACTTTCTTGATCGGATTTGGATTCCTTTTGGCTTCAATTTGTGGACTCAAATAAATACATCTCAAACTATTGACCCCAAAAGTGAACAAAACTACCGTCCGCCGTCTGTCGTCATGAGCACTGCTGCTACTCCGATCAATGAAAGCAAGACAATGGACTTTTACTTGGATGCCCCGGATACGAGTACTAACTTCTACTTCTACATGCACTTTGCCGAGCTTCAACAGCTCGAGGCTGAGCAGTACAGAGCATTCAACATCGCTCTAAATGGGGAGCCGTGGTATGGACCTCTTGCTCCTGTTTACCTAAACACCACCACCATCTTCAACCCGACTGGACGTTCGGGATCATTAAGCTACAACTTTTCAATAATTAAGCTTGAGAATTCAACTCTGCCGCCCATCTTTAATGGCTTTGAGGTATACTCGTCGGTGGATTTTCAGCAGTTGGAGACAAATGAAAAGGACGGTATGTTCTTCCCCACATGTTCTTTTCTTTGCTTGCTTGGTCTATTATTCTGGTTCCGAACAATTGTTCTTTACAATTTTTTTGTGGATGGATGTGAAAACTTGAATTAGTGGATGCGATTACTAACATAAAGTCGACTTACGGGGTGAAGAAGAATTGGGATGGAGACCCTTGTGTCCCCAAGGGATACTTGTGGACAGGCCTGAATTGTAGCTACGATGGTTATGCTCCTCCTAGAATTATATCCTTGTAAGTTTTTCGATCCAAATTTTTACCTCTATAACATAGCGGTAGTTTTGATTCATTGTCGATGTTATTACAATCAGGAACTTGTCTTCGAGCGGATTGACGGGTGAAATAACTACACACATATCAAAACTCTCCATGATTCAATCTCTGTAAGTACCCGATTGTGAAATGCTTGTAAAGGTAGTTGCCACAATAATCCTTGTAAATCTGGTTGCAGTAACGTGTGTGCCTTATTTCAGGGATCTGTCAGACAATAATTTAACTGGTTCAGTGCCTGATTTTCTATCACAGTTGTCAAACTTGAGGGTCCTGTAAGTTATTTAGTCTTTAAGAGTAGTTAGTTACCGAAAATTTTCTTATTATTCGTGAATTTCAAGTTGTGTTTTCTTTTGCAGAAACTTGGAAAGAAACAAGCTTACAGGTTCAGTTCCAGCTGAACTAATTGAGAAGTCTAACAATGGTTTCCTATCATTAAGGTCTGTTTCCTTCCTATGTCTTGTAATTTGTTTTTAAATAAATATTTTACTTCTGAAGTAAGGAACTTCGTATGTTTATTTTCAACTTCGATAATCTTAGCGTGGGCGAAAATCTAAATTTATGCGACCCAAATAAATGCAAGACGAAGAAGAACAGCAAGAATATCTTGGTTCCAATATTGGCATCAATTGGTGGACTAGTTCTTCTGATATTAATAGCAGCAGCTGTTCTGATAGGCCTGAAAAAGAAGAAGAGACAAGGTATTACATTATATATAGAATATGTAAGTCTTAAATGAACCAAGAAAAGTTTATTTGAACACCCTTTCGGTGACATTCGCATTTTAACTGAAAATGCAGAACCCGAGCCTCAAAAGGATTCATTTGAACCCGTAAAACGACATTTTACATTCTCTGAGATTCTCATAATGACGAACAATTTCGAGAGAACTCTTGGGAAAGGTGGATTCGGAACAGTTTATCATGGCTTCATAGATGACAATACTCCAGTAGCTGTTAAGATGCTTTCTTCTTCATCTGTTCAGAGCTACCAACAATTTCAAGCAGAGGCATGTTTTCTTCGCCTGATATACATACAAAGCTGGCTATTTCTCACATTCATATGTCGAAGTTAATTAAAGTGAATTTCATTTACAGGTTAAGCTTCTTATGAAAGTTTATCACAGAAACTTGACCAGCCTTGTCGGGTATTGTAACGAAGGAATCAACATGGCACTTATTTACGAGTACATGGCAAATGGAGACTTGAGCTCGCATCTTTCAGGTTCAGTTGTCTTCTAACAAATTGTCTCTTTTTATCAGCTGAAAACTGATGTTACTATAACTTGACATAAAAGCATACCAAATTGACTTAATTGCTTCTGAATAGGTAATAACAACAAAAGCGTGTTGAGTTGGGAAGGAAGGCTTCATATTGCAATGGATGCTGCACAAGGTTAGCAAGAAAGTTGACTCAAAGCGTTTCTTCTCGAGTACATTCTGTAGTAGTTTTGGGAAATAATTAGCAAACATTTTGGATCTTAAAATGTAGGATTGGAGTATCTGCATAGTGGTTGTAAACCACCTATAGTCCACCGAGACGTGAAGACCGCAAACATCTTGTTAACAGATAATTTTCGAGCAAAGCTAGCCGATTTTGGCCTATCCAGAAGTTTCCCTACTCAAGAAGGCACTCATGTGTCCACAGTTGTTGCTGGCACCCCTGGATACCTTGATCCAGCGTAAGTTACCGCGTCTCAAAGCAACTCCGACTAAACAAAACCGAGTGGAACTCATGCACTAATGATTTTAGTTGCATCGTTTTCTTTCTTGTAGGTACTACGTAACGAACAGGCTGAACGAGAAAAGTGACGTTTTTAGCTATGGGGTTGTGCTCTTGGAGATAATCACAAACCAGCCTGCTATAATTAGGACGAATACAGATGGAACCGAGGAGAGGACTCACATAAGCCAATGGGTTAGTTCCAGACTTGCTAACGGGGACATTAGGAGTATAGTCGATCCGAGGTTACAAGGAGATTTCGAGACCAACTCTGTATGGAAAGCCGTCGAAATAGCAATGGTTTGTTTGTCTGCAACAACCGCTAACAGGCCAAACATGAGTGAGGTATTGAGTGAATTGAAGGAGTGTTTGGCAGCAGAATTAGCTCGGAAAAACCAGAGCCGTGTGACCGATTCGACGGGTTCTGATGAAGTGATGTCTTTGTTTATGACTACAGAACTCAGTCCCTTGGCAAGGTAGAACTACACTTTGTCAAAGGCATTAATAAATTTGGCTGCGCTAAGTGTTTTATCTGTGATTATTAAAAAAAAAAAAGTGTTTTATCTGTTAATTTTTCTTCTAGTACTTGTAATATTTAGTTTAGTGAAAGGATATGTATCTTCATTGTGTTACTCGTTTATTCAGTATCGAACCATTCATAGCGGTCATAGCCATTTTAGTAAGCTATTCGGTGTTAAAATATCCAACAAAGGCCTTTGCACTTTGAAGAAGCTTTCATACAGAAATAAAAAACCATCAAGTTATTATTATTATTTTTTTTAAGGAAAAACCATCAAGTTATATGTCTATTTTTTTACTCAAAAAAAAAAAAAAAAGTTATATGTCCACTTTCTCAGCATATATATATTTATATATATATATATATTTATTTTTTGAAAACAGCATTTTTTTTTTCAACACCATTGCTTTTTTTTTTTTTTTTTTTTTTTTTTTTGAGGTTTTCGCAACACAGTTGTTGGTTACACATAAAAAAGAAAGGCGACACCAAACAGGTTAAAGAACAACTAATTGAAAAGCATCATACTTAAAAAAAAAAAAAAAGGATGGAAAAAAATTAGAAACGGTAATAAAATACAAAATCGACAGTCACTAAAACAACAAATAAACAAAAATATAAAAGGAGGAAAATTGAGAAAACGACGAAAAGTTTCAACAAGGTGATTTATATATATACAACTAAAAAAAGACAAAAAGAAGAAAAGACGAAAGAAAAAAAAAAAAAAAAGACAAAAGGGCAACAAAGTGAAAACGGAAAAAACAACAATTTAAAAAAAAAAAAAAAAAGCTAACAAATGGGGAAACGACAACTAACTGTAAAACGACACTATAAAGAGAGAAACGATAACAAAAGGGGAAGCAACATACCAAGGAAAACGACAAGAAAATTTGAAGAGGAGGACAAAACGGGGAAACAACCAAGGAATTGAAAGAAATAACATATAATAAATCGAGATATTGAAGTCAAATATATCAAAAGGCTGATCATAACTTCAAAGCACGCAACAGTTTTCTTAAAATAGATGTCGTTCATTCTTTAACAATTTGTTGTGATAAATGAACAAAAAGCGACATATCGTTTTTGCTCAGAATTTCCAGTCGTTTAATTTTAATGAGGACAAAGCCCATCGTTGTTCTAAATTCTGATTTTCCACAATGTTTTTGGAACGATCCCATTAAAAAAATATTATCAATCAAATTCACTTATTACGTTATTTATTTTGATAAAGTTATATATATATATATATATATATATAATAGAGGATGTCAATTTTGAAGGGAATAATGTGAAACTGAAGCTAGAGTACTAAACCTCCATCGGCAATAAGATAAATAATTTGGATCTTTTTCCATCTAAATATCAACGGTTTTGCGGTGAACAAACCGTGAATGACAAGCAAGAAATGAAATAGATCCATTGACCTCTGACCCTCATCACACAGAAAAAAGTTGAAAAGTGGACTTGAGACCATCATTCACACGCGGTTCAAAGTTTGAACTACAAAATATTTTTTAATAATTTTTCTCTAAGAAAAAAAGTTATAAAAATAAACGGCGGCGTGTCACATAAATTCAAGATATAGGTATATGTAGTCGCCACTGCATGTTATATAGATTCCTTTCGCATTAGATTGTTCATAGATCGTAATAACTAAAGCGCGTTTGGATAGGGGAATCAAGAAGCACCATATATTTTCCACGGCATATTGTGTCACAAAGTTCAAATAGTTTAAACTGTAAGCTATTTGGCAGAACAAATTCAAATCCCCTACTTTCTCTGCCCAATCAATCATTAATCTTACCTTTCATTTCAGAATTTGTTTGTTACCATCAACTTGATAAATTAAGCCACCTTTGTCGCAATCCATTGGCAAAACATTCACATCTACTTTAGATTACAATTCGAGGGCCAACAAACTGTAGTTAGAGTCGTTGGACTGGTTCATGTTTTACAATAGTACTCCAGGCACAATAGTAAGCAACAACTGTTGCTCATTGGTCCTTAATTTTTTACAAAGTTGCGATACAATTTCTAACATTTTTCCGTGATTAAAATATCTCTAAACTCTTTAAAAAAGTACTATAGATCATATGTATTAGTAATACAACATGAATGCTGAATTATATAAATTATTTTCTTAATTATCCTTAAGTAGTAAATCATATGCGATTAACATAACAATTTTGCTAAATTTTTAACATCAGTTAATAAAATAACCATTTTATATCATTTTGAAAAGTTTAAGAACCTTTTAATTATATAAAAAAAAAAAAGATTGAGGACCAAATTATAATTTTATAAAAGAGTTAGGGACCGAACGGGTAATCTACCTATAAAGATATTTGGTCAAAGGTTTTATTTATTTATTTTATTTTATTTTGGTCACTTTCATTTTGGTCTAATACTATCTTTCGGGCATTAAAATAGCCTCAGCACGGCAGTAGGGAAGCACCAGAGGTGATTGTGAAGATGTTGACCAGAAAAAACTTCCTCTTTGCAATATTATTAGCAGTTTCTCTCTCTCCTCAACTTCTCGTTCACGGACAGGATGATGATCAATCGGGTAAAACAATCATCTAGATCTCTGGACATTCGTGTTAAGTTTTTTCATACGACAAGCACATGAGTAACAACATTGTACTATTTCTCTCTCTGTCCTCTTCACCTTTGTCACAGGCTTCATTAGCTTGGATTGCGGGCTGCCAAGAAATTCCAACTACACAGAAAAATCTACATCGATAAAATATATCTCCGACGCTTCATTCATTACCACCGGTACAAGCTACAGCATAGCTCCCAAGTACAAGGACGGACTCCAAGAACAGGTGAAGAATCTCCGATGCTTCCCCGAAGGGATTCGAAACTGCTACAAAGTAAACGTTACAAAGGGTACTAGGTACCTGATCAGGGCAACATTCTTATACGGGAAATATGATGGCGCAGATTTCACACCGGAATTTGCTCTCCATTTAGGAGCCAACTTTTGGGACACGGTCGAATTTGTGAATGTGTCCGTACCTACCATCAAAGAGATCATACACATCCCGTTGCAGGACTATGTTCGTGTTTGCCTTGTCAATACCGGTTCCGGGACACCCTTCATTTCGGCTTTGGAGTTAAGGCCTATGAGCAGCCAAGCGTATTACAACAACACATCTCCGTCTGAGTCTTTGTCGCTCCTTGTGCGTTTAGATATGGGCTCAACTACAGATCTAACATACAGGTTAGTGACTCTTAATCTCATTAGATTTATTTATCAAGTATTGTGCTAATTGTATTAATGCTTTTTTCTTTACTTTAGGTACCCAGATGACTTGATTGATCGGCTTTGGACTCCTATTCTCTTCGATCGGTGGACTCAAATTAGTACTTCTCAAACTGTTAGCCCCAAAAATAAGAATAGGGACCGGGTTCCGTCTATAGTCATGAGCACAGCCGCTGCTCCGGTCAATGAAAGCCTGCCACTTGAGTTTTACTTTAATGCCGCGGATACGAGTACTAAGTTCTACTACTACCTGCACTTTTCTGAGCTTCAAAAGCTCAAGGCTGAGCAGTACAGAGCATTTAACGTCACTGCAAATGAGGAGCTCTGGATTGCAGTTGTTCCTGTTTACCTAAAAACCACTACCATATTCAATATCGGTCCCATTTCCGGATCACTATCATACAATTTTTCAATAAGTAAGCTTGCGAATTCGACTCTGCCGCCCATCCTGAATGCCGCCGAGGTATACTCGTTGGTGGATTTTCAGCAGTTGGAGACGGATGAAAACGACGGTACGTCGTTCTTCCCCCACACGTGTTTTTTTTTTTTTTTTTTTTCCTTGCTTGATGATATACTATTCTTGTCTCGAATGATTGTTTTTTAAAATAATTTTATGCGAATGAATGTGAAAACATGAATTAGTAAATGCAATTGCGAGCATAAAATCAAAATATGGAGTGAAGAGGAATTGGGACGGAGACCCTTGTGTTCCCATGGCATACTTGTGGACAGGTCTAAACTGTAGCTACAGCGGCTATGATCCTCCTAGAATTATATCCTTGTAAGATTTTCCTCTCATAATTCATGCCTTCTAAAATAATACCAAACATGATTTATTGTTAAAATTTGGTCATAAATCAGGAATTTGTCTTCAAGTGGCTTATCCGGTGAAATAACTACACTCATATCAAAACTCTCCATGATTCAGTCTCTGTAAGTACCCGATTCTGAAATGCATGTAATGCTAGTTACCACAACAATCCTTATAAATTTGGTAAAAAGTAATATAAGTGCCTTATTTCAGGGATTTGTCAGATAATAATTTAACCGGATCGGTTCCAGATTTTCTATCACGATTGCCAAACTTGAGGGTTCTGTAAGTTCTGTAGACTTAAGAATATATTGTTACGGAAAATATTATTGTCATATGCGAACTTCAAATCATCTTTTCTTTTGCAGAAACTTAGAAAGAAACAAGCTTAACGGTTCAATTCCCGCTGAACTCATTCAGAAGTCTAATAATGGTTTCCTGACATTGAGGTCTTTTTCTTGCCATGTCATGTATATAATTTCCTTTTTATCTAATTTCTTTACCTTTTTTTTTTTTAAAACAGTTTGAAACCTTGCTATGTTTTTTCCTTCAACTTTGACAATCTTAGCTTGGGAGGAAATCTTAATTTATGTGACTCCTCTAATTGCACCACGACGAAAAAGAAGGACGACAACAATATCTTAGTCCCAATAGCGGCATCAATTGGTGGACTAGTTGTTCTGTTATTGGTAGCAGCAGCTGTTCTGGTAATCCTGAAAAAGAAGAGACAAGGTAACTTTATTTCATATCCAATTTCCAGGTCTTGAAAATAACCACAAAAAAAAAAAAAAAGGATTAATTATATCAACTTTTGTTGAAATTAGCACTTGTACTTAATGCAGAACGCAATCCAGAAAAGTTCGGGTTCATAAAACGGCAGTTCACACAAGCTGAGGTCCTCAAAATGACAAACAATTTTGAAAAAATTCTTGGAAAAGGTGCATCGGGAACAGTTTATCATGGTTTCATAGATGACAATACGCAAGTAGCCGTGAAGATTCTTTCTTCTTCATCTGTTCAGAGCTATCAACAATTTCAAGCAGAAGTATGTTGTTGTTGTGTTTTTTTTATTTATTTTCATTTTTTTTATCTTTTTCACTGGTATGCATACACAAAGCTACCTAGTTTATTCACATTTCAATAATCAATTACAGGTTAAGCTTCTTATGAAAGTTTATCACGGAAACTTGACTAGCCTTGTCGGGTATTGTAACGAAGAAAACAGCATGGCACTTATCTACGAGTACATGGCCAATGGAGACTTAAGCTCACATCTTTCAGGTTCAATTTTCCTAGTCCTACTAAATTTTGTCTCTTTACCAGCAGAAAACTTTGGTTAATTATATCATCTAAACAAATTAAAGTTGCTAAGAAAGGTTAACCAAATTGACTTAATTACTTCCATTTAGGTAATAATAACAACACAAGCGTGTTGAGTTGGGAAAGAAGAATTCAAATAGCAACGGATGCTGCACAAGGTTAGCAAAAAGTTGTCTCCGAGAATTTTCTTTCCTCAGTATTTTTTCGACTAACTTTGGGAATTAAGTAGAAAAGTTTTGGATATTAAAATTTAGGATTGGAGTATCTGCACAGTGGTTGTAAGCCGCCAATAGTCCACAGAGACGTGAAGACTCCGAATATCTTGTTAACTGAGAATTTTCGTGCGAAGCTCGCTGATTTTGGCCTGTCCAGAAGTTTCCCTGCCGATGGCGGCACTCAAGTGTCCACTGCTGTTGCTGGCACTCCGGGATACCTTGATCCTACGTAAGTTATCGTGTTTTAATCAAGCAATTCCCTTTACTGCAAACATAAGAAACTAAACATGCTTTGTTAAATTTTTTTTTTTTTTTTTTTTTTTTTTTAATTTCCTGGTAGGTACTACGTTACAAACAGGCTGAACGAGAAAAGTGACGTTTATAGCTATGGGGTTGTGCTCTTGGAGATAATCACAAGCCTACCTGTTATAATTAGTACACGTACAAACGCGGCCGATGAGAGGATTCACATAAGTCATTGGGTTAGTTCCAGGCTTGCTAATGGGGCCATTAGAAGTGTCGTTGATCCGAGGTTACAAGGAGATTTCGAGAACAACTCTGCGTGGAAAGCTGTAGAATTAGCAATGGCCTGTGTATCGCAATCACCTGCTAACAGGCCAAACATGAGTGAAGTAGTGAGTGAACTAAAAGAGTGTTTGGCAGCGGAATTAGCTCGGAAAAACCAGAGCCGTGTGACCGATTCGATGGGTTCTAATGAAGTGTTATCTTTGGATGTGACTACAGATCTCAGGCCCTTGGCAAGGTAGAATAATACTTTGTGCAAGGGCATCAATTTGGCCAAGTGTTTTATCTGTTTATTTTTCTTCTGGTACTTGTAACAATTTGTCTAGTGAATGAAATAAACATATATTTGTTGTGTTGCTTTTTACAGTACAATATGACGTTTGTCCCCACCTTTTTTTATTTATTTATTTTTTACTGTGATTATAAGATATTGAATAGAAATCAATAACAATCAAGTTATAGGTCCACTTCTCTCTTCATTTCTCTTACACCATTGTTGATTACACATAAACACGAAAGAGGGCACCAAAAAGAAAAGCCAATTGAAAAACATCACCAATAAATTAAAGAAAAAAAAAAGATGAAAAAAAAAATAGAAACGACAAAAAACAACAGTAGAAAACGAGGAAAATTGAGAAAACGACTGAAAATTGAGAAAAATAAAATTAAGAAATAAAAAATAAAAAAGAGATACAAATAAAATAAGAAACGAAAAAGAAATAAAAACGACAAAAAGGTACAAAGTGAAAACGACGAAAACAACTAAGAAAAAGTTAACAAATAGTGAAACGGCAAGTTTAATTAAAGAAATACGACAGTAAAGAGAGAGCTGATAGTAAAAGTGGATAGTAACCTACCAAGGAAAACGACAAGAGAATTTGAAAAAGGAGAACAAAGGGGAAACAACAAAATAGTGGAACGAAATAACAAACAATTAATTGAGAAATCTAAGTTATTAATTATATCAAAAGACTGATCATTACTTCAAACCATGCAATGGTTTTCTTAAAATAGATTTCGTTCACCACTTAACTATGGGAAACTTGCAATAATGTCCTAAATTTGACACCTTCTCCGTCAGTCTCTAGTCGTCGGCCGGTCTTTAGTCTCCGATCGTGAGCCGGTCTCCGGTGGTTTCCAACTAGCAATTTCCAAGTGGTTTCTCATGATCGTGCGTAGCAACGAACAAGGCGCGTCCGAGTATTAATTCCATGCAAAAACTTTTTGACTTTCAGTGAACGTCAACTACACACGATAATTACTTATCCAAAAAAAAAAAAAGTTCCGATCATTATCCCATTTATATTGATTTTAATAGCCTGATTGGGGGTCATGATTGCAGACGGTATTTGATGGTTTGGTTTCCAAACCTTTGTTTGGGGTAGACTTTTGGTTTCGAATGTTTGCTTTCGAAACAACATGGGTTCACTTTTCCATATTCCATCTGTCAGTGGGCTGGATCATTCTTTATTAAATGTCATTGATTTTACAGTGAATAAACAAAACGTATCCGATCTGCCATTGACGTTGACTTTGCAGAATAAATAAAAAAGTTGACTTGGGACCATCATTTATATAGTTAAGCCGAAAGCGGAACTAGACAACTTCTGTGCTATATATACACATTAAATAGTCCACATTCCACAGCAAATCAAACAGAATGTAATTTGTCATTTTTAGGTCACTAACTGTTGAATAATTAGAGGGTGTTTGATGGAGTAGTTTGAGTTGAATTTTTAAGTTTAAATAGTAAATTTTTTTAAATTTTTTTGAATTTTCAGAAAAGACAAAAAAATTTTTAAGAAAAAATAAAAACTTTTTAGAAAAAACACAAAAAAAATTTTGAATTGGGGAGTTTGGAAGATTATGCCAAACTCCCCCTAGTATGTTTCCAAAAATAAGTCGTCGACTTGCACCACCCTAATTATATAAAAGCGCGTTTCAATGAAAGAATCAAGAAACAACGTATATATAAATATATATATATATATATATATATCAACATCCATGGCGTTGTGCAATGCCATGTCACATCAGTCCAGATAGTTATACTCATTTGTGCACGTAACATCAATCAAATTTCAAATCACCATGCTGCAAATTATTATATTTTACTACTGACCTTAAGTAAGTTGAAATATGTTTACAGAGGTAGAGCCTTTTAGTTGAATTGACCTATTTGTTTAGGAGGTGTTACGTCATCGAGTGAGGTGGCCTGAGAGAAATGGACTATCGCGTGGTGTGTCTATAGTCAAATATAATTGAGTTCGAGAGGACTAACATAAGCCAATGGGTTAGTTACTAAGGGGGCCATTACAGTGTTGTTGATCCGAGGTTACCAGGAGAGTACAAGACCAACTCTGCATGGAAAGCCGTTGAATTAGCAATGGCTTGCGTATACGACATTGCAAAGGAAAGACGACAGAAAAGGAGAAACGACAACGAAAGGGATAGGGTCTTAGAAACATACAAAAGAAAACGACAAGAAAATTTGAAAACGGAAGAAAGGTTTGAAAGTAAAAACATAATAAATCGAGAAATCCAATTATAATTATATCAACATGCGACAGCTTCAGTAACCATCGAACTTTGAAGATTTTAAATAGGGTGGACACTTTAATTATTGTCTTAGTTATTTTAAATTTTTTTTTACTTTCAATTAAATAAAAAGTAGTGCTAGGGATCATATAAACTCTAATATTAATTTTTTAAGCATCAATTTATGTATCATACTTTTATTAATATATGTAGTTAATTAATGTGAAAATATTTTAAACACTTATCAATAAAAAAATATAACTCATATATTATATAAATTAATATTTGAGATCCGAGTTGGTATTTTTAATATTTTTCTTAAATAAATATAGAAGGTCAAAAATCAAACATAAAAGATAAAAAACATAAACATATTTAGATGAAACGCTGTTTTCACAAATCTCTTTCAAATACCCAACGGATTACAGGGGAAAAAAAAAAAAGAAAAGAAAGAAAGAAAAAGAAAACGACAAAAAAGAGGGAACACACTACGAAGTTGCGTAAATAAAAAGTCAAATCATCATGCAATTATGTCTTGACAAATTTGCTCTCGGAAAAAGTCGTTGACTAGCCACCCAACACACTACGAAGGTCGAAGGGGGACGAAAACTCTTATGAAAGCAAAACCATCCAAGGCATTATATACTGTATTCGTCCACACTGCTTTTTTTTTTTTTTTTTCCCCCTTTTTCCTTTTCTTTTTTTGTAGGTTTTTTTTATGTGACTTTAGTATTATAGATTTCTCATCATCAATTAATCAGATACTTCTTTTAACTCTAGAAAATTTATTAAAAAATCATGTATATACTCAATATTTGATATATCTTCCGTTTCTAGAGTCTAAAATACACTTATTTTTCCGCATGTATCCTCTAAATGCACTGATAAAATTAATTATCTATCGAGTTTTTTTTAATAGTAAAAAATTCGTGTGTGACAAGGCAATTATGCTGCCTTTCTATGTTTTTAGAATATGTAATTTTTTCTAAAGAAGAGAATTCGATGTAGACGAGGAAATTAGTTGACATCACAAGAAGAAAGACTTGAAGATCCAATTGCGCGTTGTATAATTCGAACTTGGAACTTGCTAGGGAGGGACTAGAGAAGTTGCTTACTATTGACTTGGAGTACTTGAATGAAAAGCCTTTTTTTTTTTTTTTTTTTTTTTTTGGGTAAATTGTATGAAAGGAAGTTGGGCATTGAGTTGTAATATTCATATATTCATTTTTGTGAAATCCGTTTTTATCAATTACCGAATGTAATTAAATTAAATTACTAAAAGCGTAATAAAATAAAGAACACATGTAATTTTTATGAGGTTTTGTTACCCTACTCTTTGAGGTTATGTCCAAACGGTGAATAATCCATTAACTATCAAATGGTTATAAGCACCAATGGACTTGTACAAATTAAAGACTCCCTCTCCTTGTTGTCACCGGTCGTCTTGAACCAAGTTAATGAATCTATTCTACGATATCCCCCTGCTAGTTACGTTGAACTCTCTTCAACCACTAATGCCTTCCCTTGAAGACTTCAAATCTTTCTACTGAAAGATGTAAGAATGCAACAGCTTCAACAAGTTCTTCAAGGTATTCTAATATATTTTCAAGCTCGTATAGATAATATGTTTTTGAGACAATAAATAAGTAGCCAAACAAAACACTAAAAAAACCCGGATTAAAAAATGATTTAAATTTCAAACTATTTTTTGATCTGTTACAACACTTCCGGAAACTCTATGAAATTCAAGTATGGAAATTTCCTCCATAATCTAAATTAAATTTCCTTCATCATTGCTATTGATAAATCATGAAAAACCTTTAAGAAACTCCAGAAATAAAATTTTCTAACCTTCTAGATTTCAAATGCAAGATTCTTCTCTTTTGGAATAGTTTGAATTTCTAATTTAAATATGATAAGGAAACTTATTCAAATTAGAAATCTCATATTAAATAAAATTCCAAGATAATGTCCAATTTAATGCAACCAATCATCCGTGATTTTTATCAAAATAAAAACTGCTAATTATAGACTTAGATCAGATCAAATACACTATACTATATCAGCTTCTAAAACATGTAACTTTCCTAATAAGCAGCTAGCCACATCTTCAAAAATTTACCAACTCCTAAAGCTAGCTAACAAAATTGTTTTTAATTTTTCGAACAAAGTTACTACAAATGTCAACGTACAAAAAAAAAAAAAAGCCGAACAATTTCAAACTATTATGAGACAGCATATTATTAGCACAAGGTAAACGATGACTTTCACAAGTCTTCTCTCTTGGTCTTCCTATTGTTTAAGCACGCTTGGCAATGAGTAATTAGAAATGTTTGATTCCAATTATTATTATTATTTATTCTTTTCCTGTGGATTCTTTTAATTGTGTGCTCTCACAAGCTGTCAGACATGGCATACATACATACATACATACACACGCACACACACACACATATATATATATATATATAAGCACTTCGGCGTCACTCTTCTAGAATATGTTTGACTAGATGGATGTAACCTTTCTATCAATCGGTGCGAAATTTGTGTATACGAGAAATACATTGTCTTCCCCACCTACTTAATTATCTTAAAAGATTTGATCTTATTATGCTTACTTTTTTTTTTATTAATCCATCTTCACTTAAAAAACAGGGGAGAAATAAGTAAATCGCATTTTAATACTAAATAATTAAAATAGATAGCAAGTTTTAAAAATACAAATAAATATACAATTATATGTTTAACGTTGTTTATTTCAAATATTTTAAAATCATGCTACTTATTTAGTTTACTTTTATTATAATTTTTGAAAAAATAACTCCATTTTTATTTTTTATCTTTTACAAATGCTGGTAAATATGGCCTAAGAATGACATGGTATTATATTCTCTTCTTGAGAGAATTTAGATCCTACGTCTTATAATAAATTTAGATATATATATATATATATATATTGTGTTGGCAGCTTAATTAAATATCCGATATAAATGAATTATTCATGGCCATGCATGGTTATGGCCTACAACATATAGAGAAGGACTTGTTCAAACTAATTTCAGTAATTTCTTAGCGATTTCCCATCCTCATCCTCGTTTTTTATAAAATTATTATCGTCAAATTATTATAGTTTGCAACTTGCAATTTTCAAGTGATTTCTCATAATCCCATATATAGGCGAGTAAGGCGCGTTCTGAGTATTAATAATTAAATAATACAAAGACTTTTGACTTTTAGCGATCGTCAACTGTACTCAATACCAACCCCGATCCTTATTCCATTGATCTGGACATTGGGTCAAATGTGCTAATGCAAATTCAAACTTTTTGATCAAAAAAAGATAACGTGAAAGCGACGTGTAAGAGCTGGTTTGATCAATTTTTCCAGTAATGTATCCACTTCCCTACAGAATCTCTGGGATGGCACAGAAATAGAATATATATATATATATATATATATAAATAAGTAGACCAAGTCGTTAACTCAATTATGGTTTGAAAGATATTTATAATCTTGTTTGATGAATTAGTTAAACTCAAATTAAATTATATTTTTTTATCTTAATTTTTATTTTTTATTTTTGAAAAATCAACAAAAATTATAACTAGTTTTTAAAAAGTCAACTAACTCAAATTTAAAAATTTCAGCTCAAACCGTTTCACCAAACGGAATCATAATCTAATGATCATCTTATATTTAATTTTATTATTAAGAATATTTTTGAATAAATGATTAATTATCTTTCTTGTCCTTAATCTTTTTAAGAAGTTATTATTTAGTTTTCAACCTTCCTTTTTTAGTTAAAAGATCCTGAAACTCTTTAAAATGGTAAAAATTAGTCATTTTACAACCAAAGGTTGAAAATTAGATGGCACAAATCATGTGTACGATACCTTGGTCTCTTCCATGATATATACCTACCGGACCAGACGCATCAAGTAATTGCAAATATTGCAATATGAGGGTAAACGAGATGTTCAAGTACTTCCACTGGGCAACATTTTTGCTTGTTGTATATGCTCTTCTCGTTGTTGTTCATTCGCAAGGTCAAACAGGTATGGTTATCAAAAATCTTGAATGCTAATTATTGTTCTAATCATAGCTTTCATGTTATAACTATAGCTGTGTTAACTCCGTTTCAGGATTCATTAGTTTAGACTGCGGATTGCCTGAAAACTCGGGCGGCTTCACAGAGGAATCAACACAACTAGATTACATCTCAGACGCACCGTATATCAACGGCGGTGAAAGTAACGGCATATCGGCCCAATACAATATCAACCTTCAGCGGTGGGCAACGACGGTGAGAAGCTTCCAGGACGGAACCAGGAACTGCTACACAATTACCACCAAAAAGGGCACCAAGTATCTGATCAGGGCGGTCTTCATGTACGGCAACTACGACGGCAAGAACAGTACGCCGACATTTGAACTTCACTTGGGACCCAATTTTTGGGACACGGTGCAGATTATCGATTCTCCGTCGAGTGTCGTAAAGGAGATCATACATTTCCCGTTGCAGAACTATGTTCGTGTTTGCCTTGTCAACACCGGATCTGGGACGCCGTTTATTTCGGCTCTGGAACTGCGGCCTCTTAAGAACACTACTTACATTGCTCCGTCTGGAATTTCGTTGGGACTTATCGCTAGAATGGATGTTGGTTCAAACTTAACTAGCTTAGTCAGGTACTCTTCAAATTCCAGATTAATTACCAAATTTAGTATTTCACCTTTTTTTTTTAATCTGCTACAATCTTCCAAGAATAGTTCAGATGATGTTTGTCAATTTTCAGGTATCCATATGACGCTTTTGATCGCCTGTGGGCACGATATATCAATGATGAATGGACGGATTTAACGACATCACTCACTGTCGATCCCCAAGACCACATAGATTTCCAACCACCAAATGTCGTAATGCACAATGCTGCCATGCCTGTCAACGAAAGTGGTCCTTTCCGATTAGAGTTATTCTCTGACCAAGCAACCACAAAATATTATCTCTACATGCACTTTGCAGAGCTCCAGCAGCTGAAAGCCAACGAGTCGAGAATATTCAACATCAACGTAAACGGGAAGCATATGTACGGGCCGGTCATCCCTTCTTACTTATCCTCAATGACCACCTACAGCACCACACCCATTACAGGATCATTAAACTACACTTTTACCCTTGATAAGCTTGAGAATTCGACTCTGCCTCCGATTGTGAATGCGATAGAGATTTATACGCTAGTCGGTGTCTCACAATTAGAAACCGACCAGGATGATGGTACGTGCACTCTTAAACATGCCACATTTGATTCTCCTTTGTCAAGTATATATAAGTACTCTGATTACTTTACTGACAAATTCGAAAAAAAAAAAAAAAATAGTTGATGCCATGACAAACATAAAGTTGGCTTACGGAGTGAAGAGAAATTGGGATGGAGATCCTTGTGTTCCCATTAAATACTTGTGGGCTGGTCTAAATTGTACCAATGATGGTTCTGATGCCCCTAGAATCACATCCCTGTAAGTTCACCCCTTAATTTAGTTTATTTGAATTCTTCTTTGTCTATTAGATTTCATTTCCCACTCTTATATCTGATTTTTAATGAAATTGCAAAACCAGGGACTTGTCTTCGAGTGGATTGACCGGCGAGATAAACACAAACATATCGAGACTCAGTATGCTAGTGTCCTTGTAAGTAACCCGACAGCTCTCACAATTTTTAGTTGGTGATTGCTGAAATTTCATATGAAATTTACTGTTTGTGGTTCATTGCAGGGACTTATCAAACAATAGTTTAACAGGAACAGTCCCTAACTTCCTTTCTCAGTTAACAAATTTGAAAGTCCTGTAAGTAATTTACAGATAAATGAAGGTACAAACTTCGTCGTTGAAATTCCCCGAGCTTATTTCGCATATATGTCCTCTGCTTTTGCAGAAAGTTAGGAAACAACAAGCTCACAGGTTCGGTTCCAGCCGAACTCATTCAAAAATTGAATGACGGTTTGCTATCGTTAAGGTATATTTCTTATTGAAAACATCAAACTTATTTTCTACTACAAATGATTCATAGAAGAAACAATTTGATGTGTCATGTCAATAAATTTGTGCATAATTTAGAATTTGAAAACGGATAATATTTTCCTTACTAATGACAGCGTTGAAGGAAACCAAGATTTATGTGCCTCGACGTCTCTATGCAAGAAGAAGAAGAAGAGCAACGTCGTGGTTCCGGTTGCTGCATCAGTTGGTGGCTTGTTCGCAGTCTTGTTAATAGCCGGAGCTGTTTTTATACTCGTCAAGACTAAAAAGAAACACGGTAATATCATTAGTTTGTCGAATTGTACATAGAGAAAGATACCAGATCAGGTACGTAACAGATTTTCCTCATGCAGTTTCAGGCAATGAAGAATCCGACGATCAAGAATTTGGCACTAAAAAACGGAAATTCACCTATGCAGAGGTCAAAGGAATAACAAACAACTTCACGAGAGTTTTGGGAAAAGGTGGATTTGGAACAGTTTACCACGGCGTCGTTAGTGATGGCACTCAAGTGGCTGTCAAGGTCCTTTCTCGTCCACCGGTTCAGGCTAGTCCTCAGCAGTCTCGAGATGAGGAGAGCAGAACTCAAGAACAAGTTGAACAACAAAATAAACAATTTGAATCAGAGGCAAGAATTCATTACTCATATTTATGTACTCAAAACTATTGGTTTATCCAAATATATGAAAGAAAGATGACACGCGTCGAATTACAGGTTAAGCTTCTTATGACGGTTTATCATGGAAACTTGACAAGCCTTGTTGGGTATTTCAAAGAAGGAACCAACATGGGGCTTATCTACGAATACATGGCTAACGGAGATTTAGCCTCGCATCTTTCGGGTACACTAATTTGTTTTCGTAATTCCTTTCTTTTTTAAGATCTTCTTCGCAACCACGTGTATTGTAGAATTCTTTGCTTCTTCTTCTTCTTTTTTTATTTTTTTTTTAGTGTCATTCCATCCCCTGTTTATATTTTTCAGGAATTTTTTGTTATATGGACTGTGTCATTGAATATTTTTTACGAAATTTTTTTCCTTCCCTCTTGTGAAGGCAATAAAAAATTATGACATGCTTACATAACTCGTGATTGGGAATGCAGAAATTATGCGGAAACGCTCTAAGAATGATTTTTGTTTTCGTATTATAGGAAGGCAAGCCAATGTCTTAAGCTGGGAAAAAAGACTTGAAATAGCCATTGATGCAGCACAAGGTTAGATAGAAGTTTGACTTTTTTATACAAATTTTTATTGAAAATTGAATTGAGCATGAGCTGTATTATTTTTTTCGCAACAAATCGAGTGGGGATTTTAAAATGTAGGATTGGAGTATCTGCACCATGGTTGTAAGCCACCTATAATCCACAGAGATGTGAAGACTCCAAATATCTTGTTGAACGAAAATTTTCGAGCGAAACTTGCTGACTTTGGTCTGTCGAGATTTTTCTCTGCTGACAATGCCACTCATGTATCAACACGTTTTATTGCCGGCACTCCTGGCTATCTTGATCCTGAGTAAGTTTAATGAGAATGTTTGATGAAAATTAACATTTGATTTCTTAATAAAGAAATTAATGCGTCTTTAATTTGTCATAAGCAGCATAACAAACAACAGCTGGCTCAACGAGAAAAGCGATGTTTATAGCTTCGGGGTGGTTATCCTACAGATAATCACAAGTCGACCTGCCATAACTAAAACTAACGATGATGAGATTGCTCACATAAGCAATTGGGTGCAATCTATGGCGGGTAATGGCGACATTAAAGGTATCATCGATCCAAGGTTACAAGGAGATTTCGATATCAACTCGGTGTGGAAAGCGGTCGAGATAGCAATGGCTTGTTTATCTCCAACAGCTGCTAGAAGGCCAAACATGAGCCAGGTAGTGATTGAATTAAGGGAGTGTTTGGCATCGGAATTAACTCGGAGGAACAACAGCCGTATGACTACTGATTCAACAGATTCATATGAGGACTTGCCTCTGAATACGACTACCGGATTTAGTCCCTTGGCAAGGTAGAAGCACCGTCTCCGAAGGCATTGATTACGTGTTCTTTACTTTATATGTTACTCGAACTTTTTTTTTTTAATTGCCAATCAAAATAATTCAGTCCAGTGTTGTTACGTACATTTTTGTGGATTCATTGGCTTTGTATCATAACGTACTATATATATTTATCCGCATTCATCTTTTTTGTTTTGGAAATTAAAAATCAAAAATAAAAAAGAATCGATGCAGAAGAGGAAATTAATAGGCATCACAAAAAATAAAAATAAAAAATAAAAAATAGAAATAAAAATAAAAATAAAAGAAAGAAAAATAAAAACTAATTGGTTGGTAAGCTTGTGGAAATCATACAGTCCTTTGAAATTACCATAATTTAAATGACATGTATCCAAAGATTTGAAGATCGAATTGCGCGTTGTAATTCGAACTTGGAACTTTGCTAGGGAGGGACAAGAGAAGTTGGTCATTTTTGACTTTGAGTACTTTTGTTCGTATGAAAAGGAATTATTAGTTAGGCATTGACTTGATATATTTCTGTATATTAATTCCAAACTGACAGCATATTATTAACACAAGGTAAACGGTATGTTTCCCAAGTCTTCTCTCTTGGTCGATCTTCTTATTACTTAAGCAAGTTTGGCAATAAATAATTAAAAATATTTGATTAGAATTATTATAATAATTTATAATTAATTATTCTGTCTTGTGGATTCTTTTATTTATGTGCTCTCTCTCAAGCTGTCATGAAATAATTCTCAATACCAACCAATGTGGGCCCTTTTATGATCTTGCGGTCACCTATAGTTCTGTAGATTTTCTTTAACATACTATACAACAAATTATACTGAATTAACTTTTATTTTCTCAAAAGAACTACCTAACATATATATATTTGAGATTATAGTTGGTATCTCTAACCTTACTCTTTATGTATTAACATTTCCATATCATTAACACAAACTTATAAAATTTTATTTTCTTCTAGAATATGTTTGACTAGATGGATGTAAACCTTTTTATGCGAAATTTGAGTATATGATAAACATATTATCTTCTCACCTAATTAATTATCTTAAAATATTCGATCTTATTATGCTCTCATAATATATATTTTAGTAATACATCTTTGTTTGAAAAAAATGTTATAAATTTTTTTTAAATGCTGGTAAATATGGCCTAAGAATGACATGGTACTATAATTATATTTTTAAAACTTCAAGAATTGGGAGATTCAAACTCTATAACTTATATTTATAGTAAAATTAGGTATATATACTAGCATTGGACAAATTATAAATTTTTACAAGATTTTGTCATGAAATTGGAGTTGAAATACTCCTTTTTAATTTGATAGCATCTTAATTTAAATCCGATATAAATTAATAATTGCCATCATGGTTATGACCTAAAAAGAAGGACTTAATTACTCTAACTAATTAAGTAATTTCTTAATGAACTCTCATCATCATCCATTATTATTATTATTTTATTGTTGTCGGATTCTAATAATTTCCAACTAGCAATTTCTAAGTGATTTCTCATCACGATTATCCTATCATGTATCGTCCAATAAGGCGCAGCCGAGTAATTTATTACAAAATATTTTTACATGCAAGACTTTTGACTAGTAGCGACGTCAAATATACTCCTTATTGCCACCCCGATTCCTATTGGATCTAGGTGTTTGGTCTAAAACGAAAATATCGATAAAGAAAATATAGAAAAATTGGTTGAAAATATATTTTTACATTTTAGAATAACATAAACACTAAAAATATACATAAATACACAAATTTTCCATTAACAACATTTTATATCTTATATATGTTAATTTAAAAAAAAAAGTCCTAAAAAGTTCAAACATAATTAGCATGTCATCATGATTCAAGAAATATTAATGTTATGACATGTTATTTGAATATAATTGAATATAATTCTGAACATGTTATATGTAGCTAGTTTGTTGATCTCTTCGTACTCTATTTTTATAAATAGGAAATTGTGCCAAATTTATAAAAATTTAGGAGAATATATTCTTTTAGTTTTTATGTGATACCTTTTATGTTATTAATTTTTTTAATCTCTTTCGTTTTTGAAAATAATTATAATGTGCTTTTCTTATTGCTCTCTCTCAAAATTTATTTTAAAAAATAGGAGATAGTTATAACATGCTTAAAAAGATAGTAAACAACATAAATCTATATTTTCATAATTTCCAACAAAATTTCCTATATTTCATCAATAGTTTCTGATATTTTGTAAAAATTGCATTAAGTTTTATCGGTGTTGATATTTTTACCGATATTTCTAGATATTTTTATAAAAATTGCACTACATTTAACTAATATCGATATTTTTATGAGTAATTGGCATAAATGATCTATGAACTCTTTAAGAGGTAATACTTTGGTCCTTGTTCTTTTTTTTTTTTAGTCGTGCTCACCCTAAACTCTTTAAAAAGGTAACAGTTTGATATTTTCCGTCGACATCCGTTAAAGTTCTACCGAAATCTTACTGAGATGATTAATTTTTATACTAAAATGACTAAAATATCCTCCACTCTCTCCCCCTCCCTCTATCTTTCTTTGTTTTCGCCCACCCTCTTTCTCTCTCTCTCTGGGCTCCCCAAACCCCAACTGGATTGCCCCCTACTCCCTTTCTCTGTTTCACCACCACTTCCCGTCGTTGTTCGCCCTTCACCCCCCACCCCTCCTCTATCTCAGTCAGGCCCTTCCTCCTGCAGCAGTTTGTTGCAAGTCCCTACCCCCCAGATTGGAACCCAAATGGAGTTGCCCCCCTCCATCTTCGCCATTGTTGAACGCCCACCCCCCTCCCCCACCAACCGGAACCCAGATCAAAGTTACCCCCCTCCATCTTCGCTATCGTCGAGCCCCCCTCCCTGAATCACCGATCTGTTTCCCTTTGTCTTCGCCATCATCGAGACTCCCCCCTCCCTAATTGGCTTCGCCCTTACTGATCTCGATTAAAAATCCATAACCGAATTAGGTCCCCTCCTCCTACCCCTATCACTGCCCAAGGACCCCCCTCTAGCCCGCCCTAGTACTCTGATCTGGGTTTCTCCCCCCGCCGCTGAGCTTGCCCTGTCTCAGTTCTAGGCTGCTTTGTTTTTGAGGAGAGAGAGAGAGAGAGTGCGTGTGTGTGTGTGAGAGAGAGAGAGAGATATTAATTTTTTAAAATTTTTTAAAAATTAATTATTAATAAATTATTAAAATACATTCTCATTCAGTTAGAAATTAACATATTTTGAGGGAAAGGACCATAACGGCAAAAAAAAAAAAGAGTTTAGGGTCATCTCGGTAAAAAAAAAAAAGGACACAGACTAAACCATCGTTTTGCAAGAGTTTATGGACTATCTAGGGCAATTACTCTATTTTTATCAAATTTTTTTTATATTTCCTCACTATTTTGATGAAAAAGATATTAAATTAAAAAGATATTTCCGAATCTCTCAAACATGAAAATTTCAATGGAAATTTCAAGAATATTGTGGATATTCACCATTATGATTAAGGAGGCGTTTGGAGTTAATTTTTGAAATTAAAGTTTCCAAAAATTTTTTTTGGGTCATTTCCTACTATTTTACTGTTTATTTTTCTAAATATTTTCAAAAATCTTAAATTTTAAAAGTCCATAACTTTATTTTTTTAAGTCGAAATGAGATGATTTTTTTTAAATTATATAAAATTTCAAAAGGAACTAAACAAGATCCATATTATTAATTTTTTTCCCGAATACATTTCAAATTTTTATATTTTTTCACTCCAAACAATTTATTTTTACCGAGTGTATAATCTTAAAATTCAAACTATCTCCCATCTCTAAAATATCAACTCTAAAAGTTGACCCCAAGCGGTCCTAAATGAAGGTGCAAATGCAAATTCAAACTTTTCAACTAAACAAACATGACATGAAAGCAACGTGTTAGAAAATTTTCTACAATCTGTACTGAATTCCCATCAGAATCTCTAGGGTCCCACAATATAAAAAATAATACAAAAAAGAAAGAAAGAAAAAAAAAAAAAGAGTAGACCAAGTCGTTACCTCATTGTGAAGGCATGGTTTGTCGATAGTTCTACCTGGTCCCACAGCGCCCCCCCCCCCCCCCAAATTGGAGAAAAAGGGTAAATTATTTTTTTGATATCCAATCTGTTCATGAATTTCTAACTTTGTCTCAACCTTTTTTTTTTGGACTAAAAGCTCCCTCAGTTCTTTAAAAGGATGCAAAATAATCTTTATCACTTGATAAATGATAAAAATTGAATGAAACATATCACGTAGATAACACATGTATGTTGAATAATGTAAATTTTTTTAATTCTTAATTACCCTTAGATAATAAATATTAAATCATGTGTGATTCACAATGATATTTTTTTTTATTAATTTTCAATGTGTGTTAACGAAAATGATTATTTTACATCATTTTAAAGAGTTTAGATAACTTTTAGCCAAAAAAAAGAAAAAGAAGAAGATAGGGATCAATTTGTAACTTTGTAAAAAGTTTAGGGACCAATAAGATAATTTACACTTTAAAAAAGATGTCGCTAACTTGTTTCTTCCACGATATATATATATATATATATATATATATATATATATTGACCAGACTTCACATGACAACATGATATATTTATAAGCAAACATAAGTAATTGGAATATTGCAAATTATTATTGCAATATGAGGGTAAAGGAGACGTTCAAGCATTTCCACTTTCCAACATTTTTGCTTGTTGTTTATGCTTTTCTCGTTGTTGTTCATTCCCAGGATCAAACAGGTACGTTTATAAAAAAAATCTTCAATAATGCTAACTGTTGTTCTAATCATTAAAAATCAATCTAAGCTTTCATATTATCTCTGTTTCAGGATTCATCAGCTTAGATTGCGGATTGCCCGAAAACTCGGGCGGCTTCACAGAGGCAACAACACAACTAGATTACATCTCAGACGCAGCATTTATCAACAGTGGTGAAAGTAATAGCATATCGGCCGAATACAAAGTCAACCTTCAGCGGTGGGTAACAACTGTGAGAAGCTTCCCTGATGGAACCAGGAACTGTTACACAATCACCACCAAAAAGGGCACCAAGTATCTGATCAGGGCGTTGTTCTTGTACGGCAATTATGACGGCAAGAACAGTACGCGGGAATTTGATCTTCACCTAGGACCCAATTTTTGGGACACTGTGAAGATTGTTGATTCTGCATCGGTTGTCGTAAAGGAGATCGTACATTTACCGTTACAGAACTATGTTCGTCTTTGTCTTGTCAAGACAGGATCTGGGACGCCGTTTATTTCGGCTCTGGAACTGCGGCCTCTTAAGAACACCACTTACATTGCTCCATCCGGAACGTCGTTGGCACTTGCCTTAAGAATGGATGTTGGTTCAAACTTAACTAGTGTGACAAGGTAATCCTCAATTTCCTTTCCAAGAGATCTACCAAATTTTTAATACCAAAATGATGTCTTGAATAATTGTTTGACCTTTTTTAATATATATATATATATATATATATTTACTACAATCTCCCAAGAATAGATCAAATGACGTTTGCCAATTTTCAGGTACCCATATGACGTTTTCGATCGCATTTGGGTGCCGTATGTCAATGATGAGTGGACGGATTTAACGACATCACTCACCGTCGATCCCCAAGACCACGTAGATTTCCAACCACCAAATGTCGTAATGCACAATGCTGCCATGCCGGTTAACGAAAGTGGTCCTTTCCGATTAGAGTTATTCTCTGACGAAGTACCACAAAATATTATCTCTTCATGCACTTTGCAGAGCTCCAGCAGTTGAAAGCCAATGAGTCGAGAATATTCAACATCAACCTAAATGGGAAGCTATTGTACGGACCTGTTGTCCCTTCTTACTTATCCTCAACAACCATCTACAGCACCAAAACAATTACAGGAGAATTAAACTACACTTTAACCCTTGATAAGCTTGAGAATTCGACTCTGCGTCCGATTGTGAATGCGATAGAGATTTACTCGCTGGTGGGTGTCTCACAATTAGAAACAGACCAGGATGACGGTATGTGTAGTCTTTAAGTTTTCCACATTTGATTCTCTTTCGTCAAGTACATATAACTACTCTGATTACTTTACTGATGAATTCAAAAACAAAAAAAAAAAAAAAAAGTTGATGCCATGATGAACATAAAGTCGACTTACGGAGTGAAGAGAAATTGGGATGGAGACCCTTGTGTTCCCACAAAATACTTGTGGGCAGGTCTAAATTGTACCAATGATGGTTCTGATGCCCCTAGAATCACATCCCTGTAAGTTCACCGCCTTAATTTAGTTTATTAATTTGAATTCTTCTTTGTCTATTAGATTTCATTTCCCACTCTTAAATCTGATTTTTAATGAAATTGCAAAACCAGGGACTTATCTTCGAGTGGATTGACCGGCGAGATAAACACAAACATATCGAGACTCAGTATGCTAGTGTCCTTGTAAGTATACCCGACGGCTCTCACAATGTTTAGTTGGTGATTGCAGAAATTTCATGTGAAATTTACAATTTGTGGCTCATTTCAGGGACTTGTCAAACAATAGTTTAACAGGAACAGTTCCGAGCTTCCTTTCTCAGTTGACAAATTTGAGAGTCCTGTAAGTCATTTAGAGATAATTGATGCTACAAATTTCGTTGTTGAAATTCCCCGAGCTTATTTAACATATATGTCCTCTGCTTTTGCAGAAAGTTAGGAAACAACAAGCTCACAGGTTCGGTTCCAGCTGAACTCATTCAAAAATCGAATGACGGTTTGCTATCATTAAGGTATATTTCTTATTGAAAACATCAAAATTATTTTCTACTGCAAATGATTCATAGAAGAAACAATTTGAAGTGTCATGTCAATAAATTTGTACATAATTTAGAATTTCAAAATGGATAATATTTTCCTTACTAATCACAGCGTTGAAGGAAACCAAGATTTATGTGCCTCGACGTCTCTATGCAAGAAGAAGAAGAAGAGCAACGTCGTGGTTCCGGTTGCCGCATCAGTTGGTGGCTTGTTCGCTGTCTTGTTAGTCGCTGGAGCTGTTTTTATACTCGTGAAGACCAAAAAGAAACACGGTAATTTCATTAGTTTGTCAAATTGTACATAGAGAAAGATAACAGATCAGGTAACAGATTTTTCTCATGCAGTTTCAGGCAATGAAGAATCCGACGATCAAGCGTTCAACTCGAAAAAACGGAAATTCACCTATGCAGAGGTCAAAGGAATTACAAACAACTTCACGAGAGTTTTGGGTAAAGGTGGATTTGGAACTGTTTACCACGGCGTTGTTAGTGATGGCACTCAAGTGGCTGTCAAGGTCCTTTCTCGTCCACTGGTTCAGGCTAGTCCTCAGCAGTCTCGAGATGAGGAGAGCAGAACTCAAGAACAAGTTGAACAGCAAAATAAACAATTTGAATCAGAGGCAAGAATTCATTTCTCATATTTATGCACTCACAATTATTGGTTTATCCAAATATATTGACGAAAGAAGTCACACGTCGAATTACAGGTTAGGCTTCTTATGACTGTTTATCATGGAAACTTGACAAGCCTTGTTGGGTATTTCAAAGAAGGAACCAACATGGGGCTTATCTACGAATACATGGCTAACGGAGATTTAGATTCACATCTTTCAGGTATGCGAATTTTTCAGCTAGCATGCTTTGTTCTCTGCCTTTTCTTGTCTGTCCCCCCCCCCCCCCCCCCCCCCCCCCCCCCCTGTTTTCCTTTGATCAGTTTCCTTCCGTCATCTGATTTATGTATGGACTCTGTCTTTCTTCCTTTGAATATTTTTCAGGAATTTTTTTCCCTTCCCTCTTGTGAAGGGATTAAAATTTGTGACATGTTTATATAACTCGTGATTGGGATGCAATTACGCAAAAACGCTCTAATAATGTTTTGTGTTTTCATATAACAGGAAGGCAAGCCAATGTCTTGAGCTGGGAAAAAAGGCTTGAAATAGCCATTGATGCAGCACTAGGTTAGATAGAAGTTGACTTTTTTATATGAATTCTATTGAAAATGGAATTGAGCATGAGATGTTTTATTTTTTCGCAATAAGTGCAAGTGGGGATTTTAAAATGTAGGATTGGAGTATCTGCATCATGGTTGTAAGCCATCTATAATCCATAGAGATGTGAAGACTCCAAACATCTTGTTGAACGAAAATTTTCGAGCGAAACTTGCTGACTTTGGTCTGTCGAGATTTTTTGCTGCCGATGGTGCCACTCATGTTTCAACACGTTTTATTGCCGGCACTCCTGGCTACCTTGATCCTGAGTAAGTTTAGTAAGCATATTGGATGAAAGTTAAATATAGGATCTCTAAACAAAGAAATTAATGCGTCTTTAATTTTTCATGAGCAGCGTAACAAACAACAGCTGGCTCAACGAGAAAAGCGATGTCTATAGCTTCGGGGTGGTTATCCTACAGATAATCACAAGCCGACCTGCCATAACTAGAACAAACGATGAGAGGGCTCACATAAGCAATTGGGTGCAATCTATGTTGGCTAATGGCGATATTAAAGGTATCGTCGATCCAAGGTTACAAGGAGATTTCGATATCAACTCGGTGTGGAAAGCGGTTGAGATAGCAATGGCTTGTTTGTCTCCAACAGCTGCTAAAAGGCCAAACATGAGCCAGGTAGTGATTGAGTTAAGGGAGTGTTTGGCATCAGAATTGACTCGGAGGAACAACAGTCATGTGACTGATTCAACGGATTCATATGAGGACTTGCCTCTGAATACGACCACTCGATTTAGTCCTATGGCAAGGTAGAAGTGCCGTCTCCGAAGGCTTTGATTTCGTGTGCGGGTTGTTCCTCACTTCATCTGTTACTTGAATTTTTTTTTTAATTACCAATCTAAATAATTCAGTCACATGTTGTTGAGTATATATTTGTGAATTGGCTTTGTATTCTCTTTTCTGTTTTCGAAAAAAATAAAAGTAAATTCGTCTGTGATTTTCTTTGATTAATGTGAATGAATACATCATTTCGACGGGTTTCAAACCACATGGAAAATCAAGCAAGTTGTTCTTTATATATGATTTTTAAATAATTATACGCATTAGGAATCTTTTCCATCATTTCCACGCCTAACTTTATTCTAAGTTGATTGTGCCAAAATAAGTTAATAGGATTTTTTTTTTTTTTTTTTTGGTAGCAAATAGGAAAGTTGACATTCACTACGATTATCGTGCACCAAGTCCTGGTATACTAAAGTTGAGGGGAAAAATGTAAAATTGCATTCTACTTTGAATTGGTCAATGCAACATGTGGGCCACCAATAATTTCGATTATTCTATGTTCTCTCCAAAATATGTTTGACTTTAGTGATATTTTTTATACGGGTATATATTACCTATTTTTAAATGAGTACATCACATTTTTAAGAGGAGTAGACAGTGTACGCTGTATTATTTGTTAAGAATTTATTAATTTTGATAGTATTAGTTCTTAAGTCTGTTTTTAGTTTTAATTTTATATAATTATATCATAAGATATGAAATTTAAATCTTTTAGTCTAAGTTCTTTTTGTATAAGATTGTTGGAAACACAAATCAATAAGTGTATCGGGACATTCCAACTACATGGACACCATCTTAGTACTCTAATCATTTACTTATCTCTGATATTTTGTTAAAAAGGAAAAAGAAAAATGGTTCAGGAAGGCAAACAACTAATTAAGTAGTAAATGAAATTAAAAAATAATACAAAGCATATTATGATGTCAGAAGATATAACTAAAATTATTCATTTAAAAATTAGAATATATGACGGACCTCATTAAAAATTTAATTACTAGAAAAAACCCAAGGAGGAAAACTTAAAAAGAAAAAAAAAAGTGCATATGTCTGTGATTACATCTCATATGAAAAAAGATAGCACATAAACAGAACTTATATTTATGATCTACTAGCTAGTAACATAATCTATAATAAATGAGGAGATAAAATCGGAGGCCAATCACTACCGAGTAAGGAAAACAATGATCGAAGCACATCATCTCTTACGCTAAAATTAAAAAGAAAAAAATTGTATTTAATTTGGACAAAAATGCATTCTCTCTCTCCAAAAAGAAGTTGACTTTATCTCCACCACTCGCTGTATATTTATATTCAATGAGACGATAGTCCACAAGCCGAACTTCAATTAGAGGTACAAAAGGTACAATTGAGCAGAAGTACATCACAATAAATAACAAGGAATTCCATCCCTTTCCCCTATTGTCATTATTATTATTATTTTGGGTACCTGCAGCTTGCAAAAAATGGTGCTCGACAAAGACTTGAAGATTGGACTACGCGCTAAACTAGCTCTTTCCTTTGAATGTTTTTTTCTACAATAAATCAAATTGATAATTAGCGATTAAAAAAAAAAAGAACTCTTAATATATCGGTCTCCGTTCAGCAAAAAAATAAAAATAAATAAATAAATAAAATGCTCGTTGGTCTTTTCAACTAAGTTCAAAGTTAATTAGTCATATTGAATTGATTAATTAAACATGCAAACGGATTATACGGACGAGCACCTCAGGCAAATATTATATTTAATATATATATATATATATATATATCAATATTAAGTATGCGTGTATTCATCGTTCGAAAGCTCCCTTCAAAGAATAAATCAAACATGAAATTAACTCATACAACGTCTTGATAAGAACAAATATTTTTCATAATATAACCATATTGTTGTTACAAAAATTGTTTAGGTAGGGGTGATGTTGAATTTTTATATGTTCTACTGATTCATGTCACTATCAATCGTATTAAAAAGAATTTGCGTTTTCGACGGCCTACCCACCCTCTCTCTCGTTCTTGTGGGCTCCCTATTTTTGAATAAGCAAAAGTATATTAAAAAAATTAGACAAAAATATCTTGTTGGCCCCGTCAATCAGTCATATTCCTTTATCTTCTTCTTCCTCTCTCTCGTTTAATCTAACGGCCCACACTCAATTCTATTACAAAAAAAAAAGGCATAAATAAATAAAATAATAGAAAGGAAAGGAAAGGAAATAATGGTTCTTGCCAATCTTCTTCCTCTTTTATTTTTATTTTAATTTATAATAATCTTTGAAGGATCTGGGCAAAGCTTGGGCCATATAGATAAGAAAATTTCTGCAGTTCAGTCGCGCTGGTAGTGTGTGTGTGTGTGTGTAATTTTTTTTTTTTTTTTAATTTCTCTAGGGTCATTAATTAACTTATTTCTGAGGTAATAATTAGTTGTCTACTATTGAATATTATAGAGCAATATTGAATAAAAAAAAAAAAAAAAAAGAAGTTTTCTAGTTTTCCTTAAAGTTATCGCTGTACATTGGTTGAAATTGATGATCGAGAAACAATGTTTTTTCTGGCAGGATTGACTAAAAATTGGTACAAATAAACTTAGCAGAACTCGGAAGAATATTTATTATCCCCTCCTCTAATTTAATTAGTTCAAAATAATTAAGCAAGCAACATTATGCTCTATTGCGTCTGACCTTTTCTCATTCATTTTTTTATTGGTACGCTAGAAGTTTTCAGTGAAATTAGTAAGTTTGATAACAGTACTTAGTACAGCTGGCAATTAGTTGTTATACAAATGGATGAAAAGGGAAAAAAAAAATACTAGATATATAGACGTGTAATAGCAACCTCCTATCAAATAAATAAATATATAAATAAATAATCTTGCTGATTGTTCGTGAAAGAATGAGCTGTATCAATGTATTGCTCAATGATCGCATGCAAGAACCACTTGCAAGGCAAACAAAATATATTTAATGAAGGTTTAACCACTCTATATTTAGAAAGGCATTTTGATTCTTTGGTCCAATAATGTATGGAATCCACATCTACATTTATTAAATATTTCAATAATCCGAAATAGTTGAGTGGGTGACAGGGAAATTCGGTTTCGGTTATTAAGAACTTTCAGCTGTTCGACATCTGTAAGTTTTTTTTGTTCTTATTGTTATTTTCTTTTAATAAACGAGAGTTATAAACCCTTTACCATTAAAAGGAAAGAAAAAAAAAAAAATTCAATTAACCGGGTTTCACTTCTCTGTAAGTAAGCTATTGCTGACTTGTACTTTACTATAACATGCATATGTACCCCTTAGATTTAAAGGTCTTTACATTATGTAATACATGTATTTAAAGGATATGCTAGTAATATACATAAAAAAACTTCAGTGTAACACACACACACACACACACACACACACACACAAACACACACACATATATATATATGAACATGACCAATTGTGCAATGCAGGGGAAGCTTAAAACACGGTTTGAGCCAATTGAGTTCAATTGGTGTTTTAATCGATGTGTGTATTGTTTTGAATGCATTAAGCCTGGCTTAAAATCCCAAGGATTGTGATCTATATATATGTATATTTAGTTTCGAGAAAAAAAGAAGAAGAAGCTTTTTACAGTTGAAAAAGATATTTATCATGTACATATTTGACAGTACGTTAGATAGGCTAAGAAAAATAAAAATAAATAGAAATAAAATAGTTGAGAAAAGATACCAAGATAAAGTCCCTAATATGTTCTATGTACCATAATTAATAAGATGATAAGTTCTTGTTTATAATGCACATTGTTATGCATTATTGTTTACATTATAAATATGCATGTATTGGCCATTTATTGTGTACATATATGAGAAAGAATGAATTAGAATACAGGAAGCTATGGTGAGAACTAGGAGTCAGGCTAAACGTATTGGGGAAAGCTATACCTCCAATGATCGGGATAGTAGAGATGCTCGCTTTGATAGGCTTGCTAATATGATGGAGAGATTTTTGGAACAGCAAGCCAAGTTACAGGTTGATCGACCTACTTCCTCACCACCACCACCACCACCCCTTCCTCCTCCCCTATCTACACCAATAGTCAGAAATGATGTTATAGATGCTGTTGGTGAATGTTTTCTGAAGTCTAAGCTGTCAGTGTTTGAATGTAATAACCAAACTTTTTGACGGACTCGTGATTTCCTTAGATACAAAGAAAATTTAAGTATGTACTATGTATGTCAAAATGAAACTCATGATCTAATTATCAGAATTTGAGTTCTTACAGTGTTATAAGACTCAATGATAGTTTATCGAATTAAGTATAAGGCCTTATAATGAAAAATGCAAAATAATGATTTATGGCATTATTCTGGCCAATGAATGACCATGATAACTTATGATATGGTTGAGACGGTACTGCACTATAATAAACATAATTGAAATTATATTGTGACCAACCATTATTACGGATGCAGAATTAAGAAAAAGGATAAGGAATACTCTAGAATAATCAGGAATAGTATTTGGAGTAATAAAGATTAAGTGGCTTCAAGTCCTAAGAAAAACCTATACACAGTACAGTTATGTGCAGATAAATTATGGATTGCAGTTCATTATTACTGGATTGTTGATTGCTAAAACAATATTTATACTATCTGGATTATTAAGAAACTGGACTGTGTATTAAAAGGAAATGTCAAACATGACATTACTTGGAGGTCAAGTAATTGTAGATAATTATACAAATTCTGGATTTATTGATTTTATTACAAGAGTTGCTGGCACCCGCGGTTACCTTGATCCCGAGTAAGTTCTCTGCTTTTTATTTTGTCCATGTTCGTCAAAAGTAAAACTTTTCACGACATAAATGACTTTGTTAGCTTTGAATTAATCGAAGTAACTCAATTTTTTTATTTAATTCACAAGTAGTACTAACTGTCTGGTTTATGTTGCAGGTACACTACGACAAATAGGCTAACGGAGAAAAGCGATGTTTTCAGCTTAGGTGTTGTTCTGTTGGAGATAATCACAGGACGACCCGCCATAAGTAGAGCCCATGATGAGAGGATTCACATAATCCAATGGATAAATTCCATGCTTGCTAATGGGGGTATTAAAAGCATTGCCAGACCAAGTTTAAATGGAGATTTCGAAAGCAACTCGGTTTGGAAAGCCGTTGAGTTAGCAATGGCTTTCGTTTCTCAATCATCTGCTAAAAGGCCAAACATGGGTCAAGTAGTGACTGAATTGAAGAACTGTTTGGAAGTCGAAATAGGTCGGAGGAACAACAATAGTCACATGACTCAGTCGACAACAGACTCGGTTGAATTGATCTCTATGAATGTGACTACTGAGTTCACTCCCTTAGCAAGGTAGCCTTTTGTTCCAAACGCCATTCTAGCTTGTTGAGATTTTCTTTTTGGTTCGTCTGTCGCTTCCTTTTTTTTTTTCCCCTCGTATGGCTTTACAAATGTATTACAGTTTATATCACTGTTATGATTTTAAACACACATAATGTTATAACAAGTCAAACTTTAAATTCCAACCATACCATGCTAACTTAAATCTTGAGCCAAAAAACATTGAGTAAAGTTTAAGGTTCTATCTTTTAATTTAGTAATTTAATGCTCTTACTAATTCCATACCGGAAAACACAATTAGTAATTATAATTGTGGTGCCTTATTTTAGTCGAGTATTCCCTTTTTTTCCCTTCACTTCTCTCTCTCTCTCTCTCTCTCTCTCTCTCGGGATGGGAAAATCCGCCAAAGGCTCAAAGCATTAAATGGGCATTAAACGGCTAAATCAGAAAAACGAAGGCTACAAATATAGGAGCAGCCTATCAATAGAATTAACACAACTACATTTGTTAAAAGCGGTAGGCTACTTTATTTCTATTCCTAGCTGGAGATATGATAAAATCGACCATCAGCAGTAACTGACAAAGACTTTTGAATATTTCTTCGATAACAAAACATGCGTTGTTATTATAAAAAAATAAAAAATAAAAAATCATATTTTTATTTTTATTTTTTTAAAGTGTTTAAAATAAACGAAACCAAAAGGATATGTTTTCAGAAAAAGACTCGAGTGTATACGTGTATTAGAATAAAAATATAATTGATGCCAAATGGACCTGTTTTAAGAAAAAGTCTACGCCGAATTTCCATATATGTACATTTAGTAGTAAAATTAGATGGACAAGAAGTTTTTATATCTAACTTAAATCTAAAATAAATAAAAAGACAAAAAAGTTGATAGCAAAGGTTTAATTTGACTCAAGAAGATATAGTTAACCAAGTAAAGTTTCATTCGTTGACTTACCAAAAGCACAAATCGAACGCTTGTTAAATATGTCGGTCGGATTCAACTCAAGGCACCAATCAGGAGCTCTAAATGCATGTATTTTGCCACTTCCGTGATGGGACATTACAATTTGTCACTTTAGTGGAAACGAATAGAGAGAGAGTTTTAAACGCGTTCTGATTGTGATAGCTAGGGAGCCATTATGTTTGACTTTTTCTTAGATTTGAAAATCTAAAGGTTATACTGTTTTAAATCTGATTAAATCAGAGTTTAAATCTCTTACTAAGGAATTAAGGACGGTGTCACTTGAACCTTGATAAATTTTCACAACTCCAATAAGGGGATTGAATGTATCCATCTACAAAAAATATGATCGAGTTGATTTCTTTCCAGTTCTAGGGTTTTGACTTTTTTTCTCATAAATCTATATATATTATAACAGTAGATATTAAATGAATTGCTAAAAATAACTACCAAAAAATAAGTTTAAATTTTGCAAAATTGTAAAATATATATATATATAATGTACAGAAATTACAATACGGGAGCAAGTGGGGCAGTTTGGCATTAATTGCCGTTTTGAACAAATTAATACCGTAAATACATAACCGTACCACGTTAAAAATATAATTAATCCTAACACCAAACCACAAAGACAAAGAATTTCATCGAAATACCGCAGGATGGACGGTTTTTGTTAATAAACAATTATGTGGTTATTTTTCTCACCCCACCCCGGAGTCAGTGATGGAGTAAGTATTTATTGATAGGGGGGGTCAAAAAGTTTTTTTTCGGACAAGTCACAAGACTCACTACTGTCTATAGATTTAATAAAATTATTTTAGTTTTTAAAATCTAAATTGTTTGTCTAATAAAATATGGGGTCATGTTTGCACGCATAATACTGATAACTATCTCCACCAAATTAATGTTTCCTAACATAAACATAGTAAATCTATCTTTTTATAGGTGTTTTTTATATAATATTATATTTAACCCTCTCATACACCCACTTTTATTTTATTTTTAATTTATTTTGTTAAAAATAAATTAACAAATCTAAATAAGAAAAAAAATATTTTTTCATTCTCAAAACGAAAACATAAAGCCATTTCAAAAAAATAAATAAATAAATAAAGTGTCTCTAAAAAAAAGGAGAAGAAATAGTAAAGAAAAAAAACTCAAGTAATGTTTAAATAAAAAATCAAGAAATGTCATACTGCATTTAGAAAAAATATATAAATATAGAATCATGTAAACGAATATAGCAAGATAAAATAAATAAAAAGAATAACCATGTTGAAAACCACATAAAATCATTTTCAAATACTAAAAGAAAAGAAAAAAACACAAAATATTAATGAATTTAAAAAATTAAAATATATATTTTAATAGTCGTTGGCTTTTCAAGGGACATCTTTCTTTTATTTTTATTTCACTTGAATCCTCCATTGAAAATTTTCATGTAGTTATAAAATTTCTTAAGAAAAGAAATTGATGAAGAACAATTTAGAGGTAATAAAATGAACAATGAGTTTAGAACAATTTCTTAAGATTTTTTTAATTTTTTTTAATTTTTTTTTCTATTTATGGTTAATGTGATGTATGTTTTTTTGAATTATTTTATAATGGCCGGAGTTTTATATGTGTATGTGTGTGTGTATATATGTATGTAAAGGTTTTATACATGAACAATGTGTAAACGTGTTGAGCTGGAATCTTATATGTCTATTATGCATAGTTGAATAGAAAAAAACGGCTGGAGTGCAAAAAACTCAACTCTTTGATTTGATCGTTCATTGAGAAAAGTTGACTTATGATAGCACAAAGAAAGAGACATGCATCGACGACGACTTCTAAATTAACAAGTCATCTTACCATACTTATTTAAACAAGTTTTTACCGAAACCAAAAATAATTGTGAGGGAGGTTATGTTCAAATGTGTACAGACTATAAAGGCTAAAAAGAAAGAAAAAAAAAAAAATTGAGGGGGGCTTGGATGGACTGTATGTAAATTTATATAGGCTAGAAATTAAAAAAGAGAAAGTTGAGGGGGCCTAAGTCTTCATTAATGCCTACGTCATTGTTCTTCATAAAGAAAACTGGCTGGACTTATTTTCATTTTTATATACTCCAATTTAATTATAATTATTATCTTCATATCTGCCTAACTTGCCTTAAAATTTCACTTGTCAAACGGACCGTATAAGCAATGTCTACATGTGCACGGGTCTTAACATGTTCACGTCTGGTTTATGGAATTCACATGTAAAATTATTATTATTATAAATTGTTGCGGTTGGAAAAGCATCCAATAATTCCGAACCGTACGGATATTAACCAACCTCTCCAAAGTCAGAAGTGTAGGTCCCACATCTATTGATGTTCAAATTATATGTAGCCAAGATGGAATTTTACAAAATCTCTGCCACCAAATTTCCAAGAGAATGTCCTACTCCTCAAAAATAAATAATAATAAAATAAAAACAAAAATTTATCATAACTATAATCTATACTTATATATCATTTGTCTTCCCTTCCCTACTTATCACGTGATAGTCACTTGATTATCATGTCAAATAGTCACATCATTATTATATGAATTTTTTTAACTTTATTTTATTTATTTATTCTGCGTGATATATCCTAAAAAAACCAATAATATGTGATTACATATAATTCTAAGGATAATTTCATATTTAAAAAAAATTCATATTATTATTTGTTGCCATTAGATATATATATTTGACATTTAACAAGGCATTTAAGGACGGACATTTGGGTTTTTGCAGCTTGGTGGGCTTAAGATAGTAAACGAAATTATAATGGAAAAGGAAATGTTTAAACATTTCCTCTTTGCTTTGCTTCCTGTTTTCTCTCTTATACTTGTTCACGCTCAAGATCAATCAGGTATGTTGTAATCTAAACCTCTCCAAATATCGAAAATTTATGTTTGGATGTTGTGATAACAACTATATAAAACATCTAAAATATGTTTTTGTCTCAGGATTCATTAGCATAGATTGTGGTAGGGTGCCTCCAAACACAATCTATACAGAGCCTACAACAGGCATAAAATACATCTCAGATGAGCGCTTCGTCGACGGCGGCGTAAGCAAGAGCATATTGCCGGAATACAAGGCAACTTTACAAGAGCAAGCAGCGTACGTCAGAAGCTTCCCGGAAGGAATTCGGAACTGCTACCGAGTAAACGTTACGAAAAACACGAGGTATTTGATTCGAGCGTTTTTCTTGTACGGCAACTACGATGGGCTAGATCAGTTTCCGGAGTTCGATCTTCACTTCGGAGTTACGCTTTGGGAAACTGTGAAGATTGAATCCGTTGATATAAGTGTCCTCAAAGAGATAATACACATTCCTACAGAGAGCAAAGTTCATATTTGTCTAGTAAACACCGGACTGGGGACGCCGTTTATTACGGCTCTAGAATTAAGGCCTTTGTTGAATAGCACTTACTCAACTCCGACCGGCTCGTTGTCACTCTTCTTGCGAGCAGATATTGGTTCAACGGCCAATGGATCTGTATACAGGTCAGTTCAATCATAACGAATTTTAGATGCTATCTGTTTGGAAAATGATCCGGAGATTTATTTTAAGTTGATTTAGATTAGACTATTTTAGAATATCATATGCTTAATTGGCTGGAATTTTATCCAAATTCATTTTTTACTTGACTTATATATGTTTATGATATAAGATCAATCTGTTATTATTTTTTAAGAGAAAAAGAAGAGTCTCTTTTTCTATTTTGCTAAAAACATAGTTTTTTAATTGATAAATTTGATTCTTTAATTTACAAGACAATATTTATGTCACTTCAGTTGGTTAAAAATCCATGACTCATTGTTTTTAGCAAAAAAAAGTTGACTGAAACGTACATATACGCATTTATATCTTTTTGTCAACTTTCATTCTATCTGTATGCAATTGAAAAGAGGGCTTTCCGTACAAGCGTTCAAATTAATCTTTCCGTTAAGAAGATGTCAGTCAAATTAATTAAATTAAATTCCGATAATACAATGTGATATTCCAAAAATACAGGGAAAAAAGAAAGAAAGAAGGAAAAAAAAAAAAGAGGGGGGCGTAAATTGCTTGTTTGGTCTCTGAAGTTTTTTCCGTAACTGAAATATTATTAAATTATTAAAATATTACTATAATAGTTATATATATTAATTTTTAAACAGAATCCGTTAATTACTTTTTAGATTCTGTTTGAAAATTAACAGAAATGTAACATTTTAACAGTTTAAAAACATTGTATATTCTTTTTTCTTTCGTAACTTGAATGGTCATAAGTTATTAAAAAATATATTATTATAATAATCATTTCAATTAATTTTTTGATAGAATCAACAGTTAGAACCATTTTTTGATAAAATTATTAATAGGTTTTATTTAAAAATTAACTGAAATGACTATTGTAGTAATATTTTAAAAGTTTAGGGACATTCAATTTCAAGCTACTAAAAAAATTTAAGAACTAAAGCTGTACATGGCTAAAAGTTTATAGCCTAAATGAGCAATTTACTAAAAAAAAAAAAAAAAAAGATGTTGATGGTTACGGTCATAAAAACAAGTAAAAATGTGTTCAATGTTATGTATAGGTACCCGTTTGACGTTTTCGATCGCCAGTGGTTTCCCTATTACTTCGACAAATGGACCGAATTAACGACCTCGGAAAAAGTGAATCCCGGCAGATATTACCAGCTACCATCTGCTGTAATGGGAACTGCAGGCACACCCATAAACGAAACCTCTCCGATGCAATTCTTTTGGACTGCCCCAGATCCCAACACCGTCTTCTATGTCTACATGTATTTTTCCGAACTTCAGCGGCTGAAAGCCAACGAGTCCAGAGCATTCAACATCAACTTCAATGGGCAGCATTTTAATGGACCTCTTGTCCCTGAACTCTTGAACGTAACCACCATCGTCACCCCTTCCGGCTTGTTAGGAGGAAACTTCACTTTCTCTATTGTTAGACTCGAAAATTCGACTCTGCCACCGATCATGAATGCCATCGAGATCTACACGTTGGTGGATTTCTCGCAGTCGGTAACAGATCAAAATGATGGTACACATAATGTTCTATTCTATTCATACATATTGATTCTTCCTATGATTTGTTTGGCCTGTGAATTATCTTGGAGAGACCGACGGCGTTTGTTTTGATTTTTGAATCAGCGGATGCTATTTTGAACATAAAATCGAGTTATAGAGTGACAAGAAACTGGGGAGGAGATCCTTGCCTGCCTATAGAATATATATGGACAGGACTGAATTGTAGCTCCGGTGGTTTCGATTCTCCAAGAATCACATCCTTGTAAGTTCATGCTTTGTTCTTAACTTTTTCGTAATTTTATTCTTTCAAGAATAAAATTTTACATCTCTTCTATATATTTGATTCGGACTCTTGTTGACTTCAACTACGATGATCAGGAATTTATCCTCGAGTGGTTTGACTGGCGCGATAACTTCACACCTAGCCAAACTCACCATGTTAGAATCTTTGTAAGTACTTGAAACTCAATTTGTTATCAAGGCAACAGTGGAGTGCAATTTGGTTATAATATCTCACTCGCTTTAATGTGACGATGTTTGTGGCTCAATTTAGGGACTTGTCTAATAACAACTTAACTGGACCGGTTCCTGATTTTCTAGCTCAATTGCGTTACTTGAGGGTTTTGTAAGTTTTCTTAAAACGAAAACTTATGCTCCATATTTAAACATTGATTTATCTACGCGATCGATTTTTATTGACTTATCTATCTGTTTATAATTTTTGCAGAAACTTAGAAAGGAACAAGCTCACAGGTTCAATGCCAGCTGAACTTATCGAAAAATCACAAAATGGTTCACTATCATTAAGGTATATACGATCCTTGTCAAAAGGATGCAAAAATCCCGTATTTTGTAGGCGTGATAATATATATATATATATATATATATATTGGAATATATACTCTAGTACAAAAGGCATTATGTTGGTGATATGATCGTTTCATAGTAACACTGATTTCAAAAACTAATTAACTGTTTATGGTTGACTTTATTAATGCTAGTGTGGTGGAAAATCCTGATCTATGTGCTTCGATTTCTTGCGTAATGAAGACGCCAAAGAAAACGAAGAGCAACGTTGCAATACGAGTAGCAGCATCAGTTGGTGGATTGGTAATCCTGTTGTTAATAGCAGTGGTTGTTTTTGCTGTCCTAAAAAGACGAAAGAAGACAGGTAAGTATAAGAATTGACTGTTTAAAGCGTAGTATATTTTGAGAGGCTAATTTTTCTAACTTTCAACCAGGATCCAATGAAACCGATCCCCTCGAGTCTAAGAAACGACACTTCACGTATTCTGAGGTTATAAGGATTACAAACAACTTTGAGAGGATTTTAGGCAAAGGTGGATTCGGAACAGTGTATCATGGCTTGATAGATGAAACTACTCAAGTAGCTGTGAAGATGCTTTCTCCTCCACAGGTTCAGGGCAATCAACATTCTCAATTAGCAGAGGAACAGAACAGTACGCAGAATTTACACTATGAGCAGTTTCAAGCAGAGGTACCTACTAGAGCTGTAAATATAGGTTGGACCAAATGAGTCACTCTGTGGCTCATCAGGTCCTGCACATGACGGGCATCTTTTTTAACATTTAATTTTTAGTTGTGTACACAAAATCCATCCATAGAAATTAAAGAAAGATGATGTCTCATTGAATTACAGGTTAAACTTCTTATGAGAGTTCATCATGCAAACTTGACTAACCTTGTTGGATATTGCAACGAAGGAAATAACAAGGCGCTCATCTATGAGTTCATGGCCAATGGAGATTTAGACTCACATCTTCAAGGTTTGTTTTGATCATATGCCTGGAATCCTTAAATTAGCTAACTCCAGCCAATGCCATCTGTTTCTCAATCTACATTTTTTGCAGTTTGTTTTCCATTTTCCTTTTGTGGCTTCCCGATCTTTGTCTTGGACTCTTCTCTCAGTTTTTTTTTTTTTTTTTTTTTTCCAACCAAGTTTCCCTCTTGCTAACTGTTTGATAAAACAGAAGTGGCATTTCAAAATCACTTGGAAAAGAAGAAATTAATACAAAAGAGAGGATTTTTTTTTTTTTTTTTTCATTTTAGGTGATGAGAATGCGGATGTCTTGAGTTGGGAAGGGAGACTTAAAATAGCAGTAGATGCAGCACAAGGTAACAACATGTTCAATTTAGAAACTTTTTTTTCTTGTAACATTTTTTTCCACTCGAAATAGTGAACATTAAATTTATAATATAGGACTGGAGTACCTGCACACTGGTTGTAAGCCACCAATAGTCCACAGAGATGTGAAAACTACGAATATCTTATTAACGGAACGCTTTCAAGCCAAGATTGCTGATTTTGGCCTATCCAAAGTTTTCCCTTCCGATGAGGACGCCACTCATGTGATCACAAGAGTTGCTGGCACCACCGGTTACCTCGATCCCGAGTAAGTGTCTCCACTTTTTATTTTGTCCGCCATGTTATTCAAAAGTAAAACTTACACAACAAAAACAAAATTGTTAGCTTAGAACTAATGAAACTAATTCAAATTTTTATTAATAACATACGTAGAACTAATCCAAGAGTTTGTCTTGCAGGTACACCACAACAAGCAGGCTAACGGAGAAAAGCGATGTTTTCAGCTTCGGGGTTGTTCTATTGGAGATAATCACAGGACGACCTGCCATAAGTAGAACACGTGATGAGTGTGTTCACATAATCCAATGGGTAAAATCAATGCTTGCTAATGGGGATATTAAAAGCATTGCCGAACCAAATTTAAATGGAGATTTCGAAACTAACTCGGTTTGGAAAGCCGTTGAGTTGGCAATGGCCTGCGTTTCTATATCATCTGCTAAAAGGCCAAACATGAGTCAAGTAGTGACTGAATTGAAGAACTGTTTGGAAGTCGAAATAGGTCGGAGGGACAAGAATAGTCGCATGACTCAGTCGACAACAGACTCGGTTGATTCGATATCTATGAATGTGACTACTGAGTTCACTCCCTTAGCAAGGTAGCCTTTTGTTCCAAACTTCATTCTGGATTGTTAAGATTTGTTTCTTTTTCTTCTCTTTCTTTTTTTGTTCATTTTTTTGCTTTTTTTTTTTTTTTCCCCCTTCATATGTCTTTAATACGTCTTTAATACGTTTTACAATTAGTATGACTGATGATATCATAATCATCAACATTCTTTCTTTCTTATTTGGATCATGTATTTTGTTTTCATTCCGAAAATATATCTTGCATTTGAAATTTTACATTGTTTTACTAACAAATTATATTTACTATACAAATCTATACTTTTTCATAATCAACACATAATTTTGACATCAAATTATCCAAAGTACCCTAGCTTGAAAAAAAAAAAGCTAAAATTTGAATCATTAATGTTTTTATACACTATTTTTTACTTCTATTTAAAAAATATACCCTGGATCTAAATTCATGTATTTTATGTCATTATATTACATTTAATTTATATATATTAATATTTTTTCTCGATCAATACTTTATCTAATTACTTATATGTGATTCCGCGCCTTTTGTTGTCTTGATCATCTTCAGTAATATTGACAATTTCATTCTAATACCTTCATCAAGATTTATTCTTGATAATAATCCATAAACATGCACAAGTTCTCTTCCCTTTTTTTTTTTTTTGTTTCCTCTTAACCAAAAACTGGTTTAGATGTGTCTGGTCGGTTTGGAGCCCAATATATAGGTATACACACACACATACATACTTGTGTAAAGCATGTGCTATGCATATGTGAGACAAATTTGAGAAAATTTATCTAAGTAGAGAAAAATTAAAATAACAAGTAAAAAAAATATACATAAAAAGACCCAAGAAAAAGGCAGAGGAAAAAAATTAAAAAAGATTGAAGGATTAAAATAAAAGAAATTATCAACACAAAAGAGTACTAAAACGAAAAAAAAAAAAAAGTTGAGCCCAAAAAAATGAAAAATAAAAAAAGATTCAGAAGAAAATGGAGGACCAAAAATAACTGTAGAAGTAAAAAGAAGGACCAAAATGAAAAAAAAAATTTGGTCCAAAAATAAAATAAAAAAAGGACTAAACAAAAAATAATTGGTCCAAAAATAAAATGAAAAAAGGATTAAAATGAAAAAAATGATCCGAAAAAAAAAAACCAGAGGATCAAAAAGCAAATACAAAAATTTTTCGTTCAAAATGAACCGTTTTGGGCGAACGGAGGCTACTATAGTGAGTATTCTCACTTCTTATATATGTATAGATATATATATATATATATATGTATGTATGTATGTGCATGAGACAGCTATATATATATAGGGGACTACAAATTCATTCATGATATATAGCCCAAATTAAACAAAAGTTACTTTTAATTCTGGGAAGGTATTAAAATTTTACCAAGCCTGATTCAGTCAGACTGATGAATACTAGATTCTATTGATGATTAAAACAAATCTGGATTCCAATTAACTAGCATTTCATCACCTTCTTAATTTCAGTTTTCTAGATATTATGACAAAGCAAAAAAATTTTCATGTAAGTGTATTCTCTAGCGATAAAAATGAAAAAACTAGTCCCCATTAAAACGCAAGTGATCTTTCATGCGGTAACAACCATTTTTTTAAAATAGTATTTTGAAGAAAGGTCATTATAAGCAAATTGATCATTGGGATATTTTAAAGTTAAGGGATAAAAATTGATTAAAGATTTTAAAGTGCATACTGTTACAAAGTCAAAGTATGAATTCAAACCATATCTGTAATGATCAATATTTTTGTTTTTATCTAGAATGTGAATTTTGTGAGTTAAACAAAAGTAGTGACTTTTTTTAATTTAATTCACAAAATTTATATTAGTATAGACCCATATCATTTGTCACATTTTCTTTATGTGCTAAAGTAATGTGATCAATTAAGACAAGTCACGGTATGAGTGGTATGTGCTATTCACATATTCCAATAACTTGAGGAAAGGTTTTACTAAGTCAAAGTATGATCAACACTTAGTAATTCCTTCATCCTCTATTAGTAAAGTATGATTAGCACTTAGTAATTCCTTCATCCTCAATTAGCAAGTCCAAAGCTTAAGTTATTAGCACAAAATTGAGCTTAATTGGTGAAGGAAAAAGTACTTGCTTTGATCCAATGGATAAAATGATTTTAGATACAAATCAAAGGCTATGATTTGATGAACATTTGAGACAAGAATTCCCTTCAACTTCCTGTGGAAGGAAGCTTGGGAGCAAGTACCTATCCACCCCAAATTAAGGGAAAATGTTGGGAAAAAGTTTGGCTAGCCTATGATGAATAGGGACTTGATGGAGTAGGAATTTAAGATAAACTTTGACTATTTGTTGCTTGGTCAGCTACCATTAAGGGTTAACCCAGCAAAAATTTTTTCAAGCCAAAATCAAGCTCAAGTTATGCTTAGTAAACTAATTAATAGCCATAGTTATGCCTATAAATATAACCCATGTTAAGGGAGTTATTTCTCTCTTTCCCTTTTCACCACGCCAGAACATTTCTCTTCTTTTCCTCTGTGGCTGACCGTCACCCACTCATGGAAAAAAAAAAAAAAAAAAAAAAAAAATTTTTTTGCTTCAAACCAAGCTTTGAAATGGAAGAACTAGTGGTTGACATCTCTTAGAGTAAGTTTAGTGACAAAGTGCGGTGCTTTTTCATCCACAAGCCCACGTTCATTTCCTTAGAGATTGAAACTAATATTTTCATTCTTGCTACTTTGATCCAAGGTTAGCAGTCATAGTGGGTTATAGAGGGGTTGCACTATAAGAAAGATCTAGAACCAAACCAAGCTTCAAAGGTATAAATCTCATATCCTCATTTTGGAATATGTTTATAAATATGTTTATGGATATGAAAAACTGAGTAAAGATGAGGCATGAAAAACTGAGTAAACTGATGATCTACTCAGGGTAACCCACGGATTTCCTCTGCCAAAATTTGGGCAGCTTGCTGTCCACAGATCCAGGCCCCTTTTTGTGCCATTTAGAAGCCGAAAACTTGGCTCCAAGCCCAACAGAGAAGTAGAGACCCAAGTGTTTCGAACGTTTTTGCAAGAAACAGCGATCGTAAAATTCCGACTCTACGGCATTGTTTGGGACGTTAAGCAGGGTTTTTTTTTTTTTTTTTTTTTTTTTTTTTTTTTTTAAAGAAGATAAGCAACGGTTTTCGTTTTTCGAGGAAACGGGACACTTACGAGCCGAATCGGATTTCGAACTAATCATGAAAGTTTTAGAACATTAGAAAATGAAAGTTTTTCATGAATTAAGTTTTGTCAAATTCCTGATGAATTTTAAGATTATGTATTTTTATAAAAAAAATTTAAAAATAGACGAAAGAAGGATTTTGGTTTACGGTGTTTTAAATTTTATAAAATTTGGACCCGTGAGTCCTCAAAAGCAAGTAAAATGATTTTCGCTTTTTGTATACGATGAAGACAATGGGACCAATGATGATCTCCCAAATTCTTTTCAATATCAATAAGTGTAAAAGTTGATAGTTTTAAAAATAAGTATTTTAACTCAACATCCATCTTCTGATCATATTCAAATAAGAATATTGAAAGAAAAAAAAAAAAGCCTATAAGTGTTTCAAAAAGCCATAGATCAAATTTTTATATCCTTCTCTAAATACTCTTATCGGATATGTTTTTCAGGTAGAAATTATATCCGTAGCTAGCTATAGGCTAATAAACTTGTTCAATACAAAGTAAGTTCAAATCTCAACTACAGTATGAAGTTCATATATTTTCTTGAATGTTTTTACTGTTCCATGTTATCTAAACATGCTCATATTTCCACATGATAATCAATTAATGATAACAAGATAAAAACAAGTTAAGTAATTGACATACCAATCTCTACTTCGCGTCCAAAAAGGTGAGAATATTCATGGACGGATGCCAAGAACCGATAGTGAGACTGTGTGGGTCTCCTTGGTCCTCTGTCTGGTCGTGCGCACTCGGTACGATTACATTGACCCATTATAAGTTCAAGATAAGATATACAATATAAAAGTTTTTATAAGAAAGCATAATTAGAATTTTTATACTCATTTATGCTCATGTATTTTTACTAAACGTATTGTGAGAATTGTTTGAATTTATTGCGCGAAAGCTCATCTAGTTCCTTCATGCTATAGGTAATCCTGCAAAAAGACCGATGTGATTGGCTGACGGACTAAACGTAGTGGCAAGATGAGTGCGAGGACGGACTATAGATACTGCTACAGTTTTTCCACTTTTGATAATATTAGTATAAAAAATTTCATAAATCATTATCGTATAACTGTTTGTTCGTATCTCTTTTGAGACAATGCCAGACTAATATTACTTATGAATGTAAGTTAATATTATTTTTAATAGACATGATATGTTTATGTTTTTATTATTGGAACTAATATGTTGGTTATAATCTAGCTTATGGTTTTTTTAAAAAAAAATGTTCTGCATTTTTATAAGCATTTAAGTATAGTTTAAGTTAAAAAATTAATTTTAAGACGACTTTAATAGTCGGGTCATCATAATATCATGCTAGATTAAAAGGATAGTCAAAGTTAATACAAGTCATATAAACATTATAACTAAACGAAAATTTTATAATTCTAGTGCGCGTGGTATCTACGTTACTAATTTCTAGGGGAAAGCAATATGGCCACTCCAAGGATTAACATGAAATTAAGTACTCCGTTTAATTCACTCTCTAGAATTTGTTGACTTTCATTACACTAATATTGTTGAAAATCAGCGCGTAGTTTAACAAAAGTAGTAACGTAAGAGAATTAGATGTCAACACAATTTGAATGTATATATGTATACATGTATATATGCTCACTAGTCTTAATTAATAAAAAATTTTCTTTACCACTGTGTATAATATTGCGGCAAACTGGCAACTTTTAATTTGTCAAAAAAAAAAAAAAAAAGGCAACTAATTTGAAGCCTCACTCACAGTGTGAGAACACTTGTTATACCTTGTCAAAAACACACATTCAGACTGAGTTAATGTAATCATATGTAATGTTCTCACTCGGATCATCATGGTACTAAATGAAAATTATTTACCAAATTCGGTGCTTTATTTTAATCCTGTTTTTTCCTCTCTCTCCTTTTTTCTATATGACATATTACTTGTTCTTTTAGTAATATAAATTGACGAGTTTATCATGCATGTCTCTATTATTTATATAAACATGTACACACAGATACACACATATATGTGTATATATATGATATTCTTGACTTACAACCAGCACAAAAACGCGTATGCATGTACACATAGAATGTAGGGAAGTTTCAAGGCACCAATCAGGAGCTCTACAAAGTCCACAAGTCAAAACCAAACTCATTAATATATGAGGTTAATTAATTTGACTAGCCTTCCGGGAATATCATAAACAAAACAAAAATAAAGTCCTTTTTTTTATCCGTGCATTTATTTTTTACTCTTTGCATTATGAATTTATAAATTTGTAACAATTTATTCACATTAATAATAATGTTAATATTTTGAAGATAATTGACATGTGATTTACATATATGAGTTGGTAATTAATCTTTTTATTTATTAATTCAAACTTATTAAGGTTTAGATCGTTAATTAAAATAGAAAATGTTGAATTGATTTTGTTTTAAATATAAATTTGGGTTAACATTGATTTAAAAAGACCTTATATTCTCTTAATTAACGACGTATATGCAAGTCAAGCATTAATTTTTTAAAAAGAACTAACATTTTTATTAATATGGAGTAAATTGTTACAGATCTATATGTTTATTACACATCGTTAAGTTCAAGATGTAAATTATAAAAATTAAAAATTTAATGTATAAATTACAATTATTCAATATGTTCAGAGTGTACATACGTGTGGCAAAAAAGCCAAACAATAAAGGCAAAATTATATATACAAAGCAACTGCGTCCTCATCCAGGACGTGACTTTTTGTCACTTAAGTGAAATTTGAAAACGCACAGAAAATATTTCGTACCTTGTCTGGATCATTAAAACAATTAAAAATTAAATAAAATATTTCGTAACATCCAATTGCGTTAATTTTTTCTTTTTTCTTTTTCTTTTTTCCGGAAACAATTGGGTTCTCTTTTAGCTAGCTAGGAGCAAGGCAGTGAGTAATTATAAGATGGACATCTATATATAGCTGTAATTTAATTATGTATAAAATCAAAGGTTAGATCAACATTATTGTTGCAAAAAGTTAAGACAGTAAACGTATTCTAGAGGAATAAATTAAAAAAAAAAGGATATATATATATAACTAGAAGGAATACTTGTGTCATTAACTCATGATGTAAACGTAGTCATGACTAGAACATCGAACTAGATTGGCACTCTTACAAGACTCCTCCTCTGTCAATTAATTTCCTCACTCAAATATTATAAATAAAAAAGAATAAATTTTAAAAGTCAGCTGCAATGGCAAAAACATCCAGATCTAACGACTGCTAAGACCCCAAAAAAAAAAACAAAAAAACAAAAGCTAACAAACAAACAAACAAACAAAGTGTAGCTTGAGCCAGAGGGATTGAACACTAAAACAAGCAAAGACTTTCATTCATTCAGCAAAAAGCAAAGACTTTCATTATACTAATTCCCTCACATAAAGCGTCCTTAATTAAAACCTTCCATGTAAACATAATGTAAACGTATTTCTGAGCTGGAATTTTACATATATCTAATATTTATATATACATGTATATCAAAAACGAAAAATATTTGTAGTGCATAAAAGTCAATTATTTGATTTTGTCATTGGTCTTCCCTCGTAATATAATACCAATATATTTATGTAAACATGTATATACAAAGAGACATGCAAAGTGATGGCGACGACTTCTCTAAACAAAGTCTTCTTTGCATTTTCCATGGTACACATTCTTGTTAAGGATAAATGACTGGAATAGTGGAATTAAAGTTTTTATTTATATACTTAATTTTTCCTTTTTCATCTTGCTAATTTGCCTAAAACTCTCACCCCGTCACTGTTAAATGGAAAGAAAAAATCCAAAAAATAAAAAAACGTCACTAAATTCACCTGTCACTGTTTGAATGCATGGGTTTTAGTGCATGATGAGGAAGGATTTGGGTGCTAACCTAGCTAATTGCGATTTTAACAAAATTCTCAGCCATTCAAAGTGTAAGTCTCGCATCTATTAATAGTCAAACTATGTATAGCCAAGTTGGCAACTTTCTAAAACTTGTTACAAATTTCCAAAAGAATCTTATATTCCTAAAAAAAACAACGAATGTTGACCATGAGTTAATATATCCTATTAAATCAATAGTTCTCTTTTGTACATGATATGAATATATATATTTCACATGTAAGATGACATTAAAGGACAGATAATTAGTTTTGTGAAGCTTGGTGCGCTTAAGCTAGTAAACGGAAATATTATGAGGGAAAAGGAGATGTTTAAACATTTCCTCTTTGCACTGCTTACTGTTTTCTCTCTTATACATGTTGTTCATGCACAAAATCAAACAGGTATGTGTGTGTGTGTGTGTGTGTGTATATAGTCATCTAAAACTCTCCAAGTAGCACTTTTCTGTTTGATATTTATGTTTAAAAACCGTACAAATCTGTGTTCGTCTCTCTGTTTCTCTCTCAGGATTTATTAGTTTGGATTGCGGTCGGCAGCCCGCAAACACTAGCTATTCAGAGCCTTCAACAGGCATAAATTACATCTCCGATGAGCCCTTCATCGACAGCGGCGTAAGTAAGAGCATAGCGGCCGAATACCAGGTCGATTTACAAGAGCAAGTAATATACCTCAGAAGCTTCCCTGAAGGAATTCGGAACTGCTACCGAATAAGCGTTGCAAGAAACACCAAGTACTTGATCCGGGGGACGTTCTTGTACGGCAACTACGACGGGCTAAATCAGTTGCCGGAGTTCGATCTTCACTTTGGAGTAAATTTTTGGGATACAGTGAAGTTTGACTCTGTAAACTTAACAGTCGTAAAAGAGACAATACACGTTGCCTTGCAGGACAAAGTTGATATTTGTCTTGCCAACACCGGATCTGGGACACCCTTTATTTCGGCTGTAGAACTAAGGCCTTTATTGAATACCACGTACGTGGTTCCAGTCGGGTCGTTGTTGCTCTTTTTGCGGTTAGATATCGGTTCCACCATCGATGGTTCTGGATACAGGTCAGTCACTTGTCCTACCAAATTATGTGAAGTGTAGATGTTATGATCTCTTTGAAAAATGACCCGAATTGTTATTTAAGCAGATAGATTACAATGTTTATGCTGATCACACGCTTAATCGGCTGCTTTTGAGCCGAATTCATTTTTAACTCAACTTGTGAATAACATATATACATGATAATGAAAAAGTGTTCTGGAAGATCATCAAATACTAAGTAAAAATGCTTTGAATGTCATGTAGGTACCCATTTGACGTTTTCGATCGCCTCTGGGGTCCCTCTTACAACAGCAAGTGGACTCAATTAACGACATCGAACACGGTGAACCCAGGAAGGAATTATCAGCCACCATCTGAGGTCATGGGAACCGCAGCCACACCCCCGGACGCAAACTCTCCTCTTGAATTCTTTTGGAGCGCCACGGATCCCAAAACCAAGTTCTATGTCTACATGTATTTTTCCGAACTTGAACAGCTCAAACCCAACGAGTCCAGAGCGTCCAGTATCAACCTCAACGGGGACCTGTTATATGGACCTCTTATCCCTGAATACTTGAACGTGACCACTATCTACACTCCTAGGGGCTTGGATGGAGGAAACTTCAGTTTCTCGATCTTTAGACTCGAAAACTCAACTCTGCCTCCGATCTTGAATGCCATAGAGGCCTACATGTTGGTGGATTTCTCGCAATTGGAAACAGAGCAAAATGATGGTACGCATGTGTTCTTTCCTTCATATAGATTAATCTGATTTGTAGTTTGTCCCGTGAATTATCTAAAAAAAAGTGCATTTGCTGTAAAATTTTGAATCAGTGGATGCTATATTGAACATTAAGTCGATTTATAAAGTGGAGAAAAACTGGGACGGAGATCCTTGCCTGCCTACGGATTACTTATGGACAGGCCTAAATTGTAGCTCCGATGGTTTCTATTCTCCTAGAATCACATCCTTGTGAGTTATAGTCTTAATTTTATTTTTTATTTTTATTTCTATTTTTTGGTAATTATATGCCTCCAAGAACAAAATTTTCCATTCTCAAACATATATATGATTCGAACTCTTGTTGAATTACAACAGGAATTTATCCTCCAGTGGTTTGACTGGCGAGATAACTTCCTACATGTCCAAACTCACTCTGATAGAATCCTTGTAAGTAATAGAAACTCATCATGCCAAGTTATTTCGTTTTAAAAGAAAATATTGTTGGGATCAGTTCAATTTGGTGATCATATCTTATTCTCATGAGTGTGATAAATATTTGTGGCTCGATTTAGGGACTTGTCAAATAACAGCTTAACTGGACCGGTTCCTGCTTTTCTAGCTAAATTGCCGAACTTGAGAGTCCTGTAAGTTACTTTGAAATCAAAACTTCTGCTCCATATCAATTTAAGCATTAATTAAGTTGTATGATCAATTTTTAGTCATTAACTAATTTTCGCTATTTGCAGAAACTTAGAAAGAAACAATCTCACAGGTTCAATTTCAGCTGAACTGATTCAAAGATCAGACAGCGGTTCATTATTGCTAAGGTACGCTCCCTGTTAAAGATCATGTCGTGAAATGATCTTTCAAATTAATTCCGATTTCGAAAACTAATTAACTGTTTATATGGTTGATTCCAATGACTCTAGTGTGGGAGAAAATCCTAATCTATGTCCATCGGTTTCATGCGAAACGAAGACATCAAAGAAAAAGAAGAGCAATATTGCAATACCAATAGCAGCATCAGTTGGTGGATTGGTAATCCTGTTGCTAACAGGAGTAGCTGTTTTTGGTGCCTTAAAAAGAATAAGGAAAGCAGGTAACTACATTCTATATATATATATATATATATATAATTGTCCTTTATTCCTACATGCTTGAATTGAAGGTGAAGCAGAGTTTTTCTCTATGCTTAATGTTACTTAACCATTGGAGACGGTCATAACAATCTATCCGTCAATGCAGGATCCAACAATAAAACTGATTCCCTGGGATCTAAGAAGCGACAATTCACGTATTCCGAGGTTGTAAAGATGACAGACAACTTTCAGAAAACCTTGGGCAGAGGTGGATTTGGAACAGTTTACCACGGCTTGATAGATGAGACAACTCAAGTAGCTGTGAAGATGCTTTCCCTTCCACAAGTTCAAGGCAATCAACAATCTCAATCAGAAGAGGAACAGAACAGTATGCAGAAGCTCTACTATGAGCAGTTTCAAGCAGAGGTGCCCTAATAGAGCTGTAAATATGGATTAGGCCAAATGGTCCGTCCCATCCTGCACATGGCGGGCAGGTTGGGCCTTGGTTCATCGGTCTTTTTTAACATTTCTCAGTTATGTGCACATTGAATTACAGGTTAAGCTTCTTATGACAGTTCATCATGCAAACTTGACTAGCCTTGTTGGATATTGCAACGAAGGAAACTACCAGGCGCTTATCTATGAGTTCATGGCCAATGGAGATTTAGACTCACATCTTCAAGGTCTGTTTTCTTATGTCTAGATATCTTAAATTAGCCAGCTTCCTGCCAATGCTATTTGTTTCTCAATTTACATTTCTTCAGTTTGTTTTCCATTTTCCTTTTGTGGCTTCCCGATCTTTGTCTTGGACTCTTCTATTTGTCTTTTTTTTTTTTTTTTTTTTTTTTTTTTTCAGAAGAAGAAATTAATACAAAGAGTGATTACTCTCTCTCTTTTTTCATTATTTTAGGTGATGAGAATGCGAATGCCTTGAGTTGGGAAGGGAGACTTAAAATAGCAGTAGATGCAGCACAAGGTAACAACATGTTCAATTTCGAAACTTTTTTTTCTTGTAACATTTTTTTCCACTCGAAATAGTGAACATTGAATTTAAAATATAGGACTGGAGTACCTGCACACTGGTTGTAAGCCATCAATAGTCCACAGAGATGTGAAAACTACAAATATCTTGTTAACGGAGCGGTTTCAAGCCAAGATTGCTGATTTTGGCCTATCCAAAGTTTTCCCCTCCGATGAGGACGCCACTCATGTTATTACAAGAGTTGCTGGCACCCGTGGTTACCTTGATCCCGAGTAAGTTCTCAGCTTTTTATTTTGTCCATGTTCATCAAAAGTAGAACTTTTCACAACATAAATGACTTTGTTAGCTTTGAACTAGTCAAACTAATTCAAGTTTTTATTTAATTCGCATGTAGTACTAACTGTGCTTGGTTTATGTTGTAGATACACCACGACAAACAGGCTAACGGAGAAAAGTGATGTTTTCAGCTTCGGGGTTGTTCTGTTGGAGATAATCACAGGACGACCCGCCATAAGTAGAACCCCTGAGAGGACTCACATAATCCAATGGGTAAATTCAATGCTTGCTAATGGCGACATTAAAAGCATTGCTGAACCGAGTTTACATGGAGATTTTGATACCACCTCTGTTTGGAAAGCTGTTGAGTTAGCCATGGCTTGCGTTTCTCGATCATCTGCTAAAAGACCAAACATGAGTCAAGTAGTGACTGAATTAAAGAACTGTTTGGAAGTCGAAACAGGACGGCTGAACAATTATAGCCCCATGACTCAATCAACAACGGACTCACTTGGACTGCTATCTTTGAATTGGACTACTGAACTCAGTCCCTCAACAAGGTAGTCTTTTGTCCCAAACAGCAATATGGTGTTTTAAGGATTTTGCTTAATCTTCTTTTGCTTTTGTTACTTCTTTTGTTTCTTCTTCGTATGACGCTTAATTAATCATGTATCTGTAACTTTACCATGTTTTACTGTTTGTGTCATCAACATTATTTCTTTCTTAATTCCAGTAATATAAAGAAAAAGGATACTTCTTGTTCACATTTTGAGTAACCACAACTTGTCTATATGAGATATTATGTATGATATCAATTATCAAATGAAAATCCAATAGTATTGTAAGTTGGCGCAAAGAAGTTGTATTTACACTCATGCTACGCGTGTATAGATATATATATCTAGGGTATATATACCGACATGCAAAGTCATACAGGCGACTTTTGCACAAGTCTTCCGATCATCTGGGCACGTTCTTGATTAAAAAAAAAAAAGAAAATGGTTGGAATATCTTCACTTAATCAACTCAAATAACTAATAAATAAATCAATATATATTTTCTATTTTTGGAATATACAGCTTATTCTAAAGTAATAATTGGTCAATTGGATACTTTGTAGACCTTCTGTATCAATAATACCAATTATTGCAAGCCTACTAAGCAATTCTTAATAAATTTGCTCTAAAGGCACAATTACTCGCCCAATATATTGTTTTAATTAAGGCAATGAATAACTAGTATGAGGCAGATCAAGTAGAATGTCGATTAGATTGTAACCGTCACTATTTTTCTTTTCTTTATTTTTCTTTTCCTTTTTTTTTTTTGACAATATTACTTTGAGGATATCCTTGATGAAATGTTTTTACTAAGGTTATCTTTTTTTTCTTTTTGGATTAATTTCATTTATGACCCATAAAATTTAGAGTCTTTTTTTTTTTTTTTTTTGCTTACTAAATTTTAAAGACTTTCATTTTGCCATCTGAACTTTGAATTTAATCATAGTTTACCCATTCTATTCGAATTTTAGTTAAAAACAGACAAAAAAAATAGGGGAAATTAGTCTTACTTAACTCTTTTGCTAATATTAATGCTCAAAACAAATGAAAAAAGACCACGTAACTGCACTTAATTCACTTTTTTCCGGTCAATTTTTAACTGAGATTCCGATAGAAGGGATCAAGTAAAGTTAATTCAAAGTTCATGGGACAAAATGAGAGTTTTTAAAATTTAGTAGGTAAAATAAAAGTGATCTTTCTAAAATTCAGGGTATAAAACTGAGAATAATCCTTTCTTTTATACAGAAATACGTTGCAAATATTATTAACGATATTTGAGTTCACGCACCTTTGATATTAATCACTAGCTAGTACTACTCGTGGAGTCCCAAATGTAAATAACCAAGAAGCGTTGAATTAGGCACACAAGTGGGACATAACTTATCCCCCACCAAAAAAAAAAAGTGGCGCATTGCTCTGTCACTTTGCAAGAGAAGCGCAAGATATATACATAATTATATATATATAAATATATGTATATATAATATACGCCCGCAAGCCCAACAACTTGACCACGTATTCTATTTATTATATTATACCATTAAGATCTGTTTTGGCATGTATATAGTCAAGTATAGATCACGCTATGTGCAAGTACTTTGTCCTCTTAAGCTAGTACAGGGTAAGGGTGATGGAGATGTTGAAATATTCCGTCTCCGCTATGTTGCTTGTCTTTGCATTACTTGTCCATGGACAAGATCAATCAGGTATGTCATTAACATAGATCTATCCATCATTTTTATGAAGGCTTATTTGGACATACAGTCTAGTAACATATATGTTCTCTAATTGCAGATAAGTTTTCATAAGATTTCATCATATTTTGTTGATTTGTTTTCCCTCCATTTTTGAGTTTTTAGAGCCGAGCACGAAGGGCTATCATTTTTTTTTAATTTTTTAATTTTTATTTATAATCGTGGTGTTTACTGCCATGTTCTTGAGAAAATGTGAATACATGTTTTAGATTTTGTTTGGCTTGTGCCTCAGGCTTCATTAGCTTAGACTGTGGGCTGCCTAGAAATGAAAGCTATAAAGAAACTTCGGGTACAGACATAAATTACATTTCAGACGCACCTTTCATTAAAACCGGCATTAGTAACAGCATAGCGCCGGAATATAAAGCTTATTTTCAAGATCAGCTATTCCATCTCCGAAGCTTCCCTGATGGGATTCGGAACTGCTACAGAGTAAATGTTACAAGGGGAACTAGGTACTTGATACGGGCCTCATTCCTCCACGGAAATTATGACGGCCAAAACACTGTCCCTCAGTTCGATCTTCATTTGGGAGCAAATTTTTGGGCTACGGTGAAAGACTACAAGGTGAACTTGAGTAACTCAAAGGAGATCATACATGTGCCCTTACAGGACTATGCCCGTGTGTGTCTTGTCAATACCGGTTCCGGGACACCATTCATTTCAGCATTAGAATTTAGGCCTTTACGGAATGATACTTATGTTATTACATCTGGGTCTTTGGCACTCACCTTCCGTTTCGATATGGGTTCAAACAACGATGTAGTATACAGGTGGGTTACTACTACTCCTCATGTTATCATCAAATCCTTTATGGGTTTATTTGTGACCTCCAGTATTCAGGTCCTTGGTTCGAATTGAATCTCATGTTCTCCTTTTCCTTAAAAAACAATAAATTCATTTTTTCCCTTTAGGTATCCAACTGATGTTTTTGATCGCATGTGGGAACCGTACACTGAAAACGAGTGGACTCAATTAAACACATCCCATGTTGTGAACCCCGGCAAAAACTACCAGCCACCATCTGTTATCATGATGACTGCTGCCATGCCGAAAAACGGAAGTTCTCGTGTCGATATGCATTGGAATGCCTTGGATCCACGGACGGGTATAGTTGGGGATGAATTTTACGTGTACATGCATTTTGCTGAACTTCAAGAGCTCGAAACCAACGAGTTCAGAGCATTTGATATCGCTTTCAATGGGGATGTTTGGTATGAAGGTTTTGTCCCTGACTCCTCACAAGTAATCACCATATCAAAGACATCACCGTCGATAAGTACCGATGGAAAATACAATTTCTCATTAATACAACTCGAAAATTCGACTCTGCCACCGGTCATAAATGCCTTTGAGGTCTTTTCACGGATGGACACCTCGCAATCAGAGACAGACCAAGACGATAGTATGCACTTACTTGTACATAAAGCAGTTTCTTTTATTTTCTCATTTAACTAATCACAAATTCATAAATAAACACCCTACTAGAGATTCATATAATTTTATATGAACCGTTGAAAATGCAACGGTGATATATTTGGCGTTTTTTTATTGCATTATAATGTATGTTTCTTCTCTGTTTTTCTGTTATTATTTATTTTTCCGTGCTGCAAGATGGTCCATTAATTTGTTCATAGGCCTTATGGAAATTGTTATATCTTGACTTCTGTATAACCGTATGTGAAAATATTAGTGGAAGCCATAACCAACATAAGGTCAAACTACGGGATGAAGAGGAACTGGGACGGAGACCCATGTGTTCCGGTATCATTCATGTGGGAAGGCCTAAATTGTAGCAACGATGGTTTTGATCTCCCTAGAATCATATCCTTGTAAGATCAGGCCTAATCTTATTGTTTCTCGCTCCAGTTTCTATTTTTTCTTTAGCAATTTTTCGTTTTTAAAACACCAAGTGCTTAGTTGTGTAATTTTTGCATCAGGAACTTATCCTCCAGTGGATTGACCGGCGAAATTACTTCTTACATATCGAAACTGACTATGATACAATCTTTGTGAGTGTTCAAACCTCCACCATGACAAGTTAGCTTCCAAGATATTTAATATTCGAAATCCATGTTTGGCTATCACATCTTACGAACTTACTTTGACATTGTCTGTTGATCAATATAGGGACTTGTCAAATAATAGCTTAACTGGATCGGTTCCGGATTTCCTGTCTAAATTACCAAACTTGAGAATTCTGTGAGTTATAAATTTAAATTCAGAAATTGTGATCCTAATTCAATTATCAACCAAAATATATAGGAGATCATCTTTTTCTTCCTTTTTTGAACTTTTGCAGAAATTTAGAAAAAAATAATCTCACAGGTTCGGTTCCAATTGAACTCATTGAAAGATCAAAAAGTGGTTCATTATCATTAAGGTCAGTTTCTTATCATGCAGTGCAGAATTTTGATGGCTTATTGGGATTTTCATGAAGTCCAAAATTGACAATCTTTTTGCCTTTTGTTTTTTAAACTTATGTTAGTGTGGGAGAAAATGTAAATCTGTGTGCCTCGGATTCATGCAACAAGAAGAAGAAGAGTAATCCGTTAATACCAATATCAGCATCAATTGGTGCATTGGTAGCACTGCTAATAGCAGTGGCGATTTTGGTGGCGGTCCTAATAAGAAGAAAGCAAGCAGGTACTAACTGTTACTATCTATACAAAATAGCTTGAGAGAGACTAATATTCCAAGATGCAAGTCTTGAAGTTAAGACAAAATTTTCCCGAAACTTGATTACTAAACTAGTGGTGCTAGTATCAGCTTTCGTCAACGCCAAATCCTACAATCAAAACGATCCGTTTGAGTCGAGAAAACGACAATTTACCTATGCTGAGGTTACGAAGATTACAAACAACTTTGAAAAAGTGTTGGGAAAAGGCGGATCTGCACTAGTTTACTATGGCTTAATAGATGACAGTACTCCAGTGGCCGTCAAGATGCTTTCTCTTCCGTCGGTCCAGGGTAATCAAAATTCTCAACTAGAAAATGACACCAAGCAAGAACACAACTATCAACAATTTCTAGCAGAGGTAGGCATTCGTTAATCATGATCATTATCCTTCCGTCAACAATATTCATTCGGCTTATCCTTGTATATTCAAGAAACATGCTACTTTGAATCGCAGGTTAAGCTTCTAATGACGGTTTATCATGGAAACTTGACTAGCCTCGTTGGGTATTGCAACGAAGGAACCAACATGGGGCTTATCTATGAATACATGGCCAATGGAGATTTAGAGTCACATCTTTCCGGTTTGCCGCGCCCCCCCCCCCCCCCCCCCCCTACGTAAATATATATATATATATATATGTGTATATATATATATTTTTCACAACATTGAATATCATAAAAATCTTAGTAGGTGTTTTTCTAGCCTGCATTTTCCAATCTGTAGTCTTCTGGCTCTGTTTTCCTCTGTTTTCTGTCGCTGTGCCCTGTCTTGTCTTATTAACTTTCAACCCCTTTATTAAATTTCTTTATTCTTTAATTTCCTTCTTGTTGAAGATTCCACAAGGACAAAAAAAAAGGGAGCAAAATGACGAGGGTCCATCAATCTCATTTAAAATCAAGAATTAAGTAGTAGAAAACATGTTCTTATTTTGTGTCTTTTCTATGTAGGTAAGAAAGCAACTGTCTTGAGTTGGGAAGCGAGACTTCGAATCGCAATAGATGCCGCACAAGGTTAGCAAGTAGCAAGAAATTGAGTTTGGGCTATTTTCTTTTCCTTCGTCTTTTTCAACTCAAAGTAGATTGAGCGCTTCTTTTTCCACACAAATTACTTTTCTTTTCTTTTTTTCAATAAGCGAAGTGGTTGATTTTAATGTAGGCTTGGAGTATCTACACGACGGTTGTAAGCCACCTATAATCCACAGAGATGTAAAGACTGCAAATATCTTGTTAACTGAGAATTTCCGAGCCAAACTTGCTGATTTTGGTCTATCCAGATTTTTTGCTAATGATGGTAGCACTCACGTCTCTACGATCCATATTGCTGGCACCCCGGGTTACCTTGACCCTGAGTAAGAATCCATATCTATATATATATCATTTTTTTCCCAAGTAACATAAGCACAAGATTAGTGAGATCAACGGGTGAAAATTAAAATGAATCCCTTGACAAAGAAATCGGTTTCTCATTGTCTCGTGCAGCATAACAAATAACGGCTGGCTGAACGAGAAAAGTGACGTTTTTAGCTTTGGAGTAGTTCTCCTACAAATAATCACAAGCCGGCCAGCCATATGTAGAACCGACGATGAGAACCCTCACATAAGCCAATGGGTTCGGTTTACGCTTGCTAATGGGGATATCACAAGCATTGTTGATCCAAGGTTAGAGGGAAATTTCGAAATTAACTCCGTCTCGAATGCTGTTAAAATAGCTATGGCTTGTGCATCTCTAACATCCAATTTAAGGCCAGGCATGAGTCAGGTAGTGACTGAATTAAAGAATTGTTTGGCAGAAGAATTATCTGCAGGAAGTAACTATAGCAGTGCAATTCATGAATCAACAAGTCGAATTGGATTCATTTCGTTAGAAAGCTAAACTATTTCTTCCCAAACTTCGATCTGATCCGCGTACGAGTATTTTCCGCTTTTATTTATTTATTTTTCTATTGTACCTTCTTTTCGTTAGAATTTTTTTTGGTGCTGCTGTATTGTCTTCTCCAAATTAATGATTTCGTTGACTTTTTATTAATTACAATTGGTATCCACATTATATAATAACATCATGATTGTCTTCTTTGTTTGTTTGTTTGTTTTTTTTTTTTGGATAACATTATTTATTTCTTACCTAGGGAAGCAATAAGAATGCATGAACATTGCTTTGAAGATAAATATGATACTGGAGAGCTATAATTGTTGACTTTGGGCAGCACAAAACATGGAATTTTTAATTCATGTCGTCCCTTTGTTACTCATTACCAAACTTCATCGAACTTGTTGATAAATGAATCCTGGCAACATTGCATTATCTTCGAAATAAAAAATATAGATATTTATAGAAAATTTATGTCATGAGCGCCTCAAAGTCGGCAATAACCAGTGCTTAGTTTAATTATCTAACCGTGTACTACGTGGTACATATAACTAGGCATGTCCTATGAGCCCTTCATGAAGGAAGGTCCTTCACTAACTTGTTAGTATTTATATTGAAATCATCATATATCACCTTGAACAATACTAAAAAACATTAATAATATTAACATTATTCACTAATATATAAGGAACATTAGTGATGTTAACATTACTCACTAATATATAAAAGGTGGGTCTCATGATATGAGATTTATTAATAGGATCCATTTCTTAATTAGTGTGATGTTAAATATCACTGATATTCTAAAATATTTTTCTATTACATTTGCTAATGGCCCCACGTATAGTATTTTAAAGCTAGATTACTATACCTGACTGCTTTTTAACTTGTTGTAGCGGGTGTATATATAGGAGTTGACTGGGTAAATATGTTAATAATAGTACTGTTTGAGGCTGCAATTGTAATTTCAATAATGATTTCATATATTTTTTAAAGTGAATGTCCAACTGGCAAATTTTCAAAGACCACGTCATAACATTTGTATAAACGAAAATAACTTTGGGCTTGAACAAACATAAATCCGACTTTTGTTTTAAAAAAGTAAACTGAAGATTAAGATTATCAATTTTAAGGCTGACATGCCTAATTAATTAATTTATATACCTACTTAGCAGTGAAAAAACAAAATCGGTGATATAACAATATGTTGAATAATTCTGAATTCTATTTTCGTATGGTGTGTGTATGTCAACGACTCAATCGTTAATCACTGTATAAGTATTGATTAGGAGTCATACAATGTGACAACCCCTCCGTGGAGAGGAGCCGTCAAATACATACATAAACTTAACTTGTATTATTTTACTTTTATAAAAATTCAGGGATTTTTTTTTTTTTATACTTGTTACTTGATAAACTCATTATCTATTAGATAACTATTCATAGAGTGTTTAAAAAAAAAAAAAAGCATAAGTAAAGTACCATAGTACCAAATATTACAAACCATTTCATCATCAATTTTTTTTTCAAGCTGCGGAAAATATATATAAATATATATATATATATATATTTAAGCGAAGTGTTATCCATGCACCCTCTTCCTCCACTGTCACATCATCTGTCTTATCTATTCATCTTTCAGTTGCTCACGGGTTTCTGATCCATATTACCTACAATATAAATTTCATGAATGAGCTTTCGCCCAGTAAGTACAGATATAAATCTCACAATGCATGAATAATTAGCATGACATTTTATGCAAGTCTAAAGTCTTTTGCTTCAAAACTTATTGGGCCCCATTATGTACATACCAGGTGCGTGCAACCATTGGGTAGTTGGGGGAGCGACCCTCCAGTTATACCCAAGGTCATACATAAATCATTCATGAATTTTACCTCACCTGAGTGGAGGTTGGTATGATACTTTTCTAACATTTTACTTTCATTAGCCTCATATAATTAATTAGTGAATGATCATGTAAATATGACATGTCACAACATCATCAAACAAATATTTGAATAGCATAAACATTGAGGCATCGTAATCATATTCAAGTAATTGGCATATAACAAGCATTTATAATTTTATGTTGTAGGTGAGATCTGTACTTACAGGAATTCAATAATCTGGGATTTTTCTGTCAGTCGACCTCGCTCTAGTACACCGTCGGCACTGTGTCCTGATTTAAGCGACACCCGATAATTAGAGCAGTATTTTAAACTGACCATTTTTTTTTCTTATAAATATTCTTTTGTTAAATATTTAATTTTAATTTCTTTCATTTTTTTTTTATGTCTTGCTCTCTACTTGAACAACACAGAAAGTCATCTTTTCAGTATATAAAAAAAAAATCTCAAACAGTTTTAAGAAATTTCCATTTTACCCCAATTTTGACAAAACTTTTATTTTAACTCCTATTGAGCTTTCCTTTGTTTTTATTGTTATACCCCTTGGCCTATAAGTAATTTAAAGCAAATGAAATACTCACTCATATTGAAACATCCAGTTTTACAAATCTATTTCTTTTTTCTTTTTTTTTCTTTTTGGCTTCTTTGAAAAAAAAAACAATGACAATTCACTGCCCTCCATTTATTGAAAATAAAACCACAACTTGCTTATATACCTTTTTCTTTTAACTTCATTTTATCAATTTCTTTTCAAAAAGTACTCATCAAACACTTTTTCTACATAAAACTTGCACTAATCATTTTCCTATCATATGTAACTTTTGCAAGAATCCCAAAGTCTAATATAAGAATAGACTTTTATATCTGTATACATACATCAAACTTTCTCACTAAAATTCATTCATGAGCAAAACACCAACAAAAGTTGTCAACTTTTTATTTATCAAACTACAAACTTTATTTAAAAAGTTTGTTTCTTGTACCATGACCATTCCAAACACATAATACATCATTAGCTTCATTATTATTGGCTAAAAACATTCAAACCACAACATCAACTAATCATACAAGCATGGAGAGATTTCATAACATACACATATTCATGATTCTTAAATAATTCGTTTAAACCAAGTCCATCATTGAAATAATTTATATACATATACATTCATCCCATTACTATTATTATTTTTTTCTAAATCACATAATCCAACTTCAAGAAAAAACAAATTTGAATATCTTACCTAGCTTCCTTCAGATTGATATTTAGCTTGGTTGCACCTCTTTGAAAATCCTTTGATTTCTTAGTAGAGACTAGACAATAAAATTTCCATTTCTTAGAATAGAAATTTATCAAAATACTACTAAAAGAAAACATAAAATTTTGCAAATTTATTACCTTTTATGACTGTTAAACACTTGGATTTCTTGAATAAAAGCTTGCTAGAGAACCAAGCATGAAGATTTAGAGGGATAAAACTTTTTTTTTTTTTCCCCTCTTCTTCTTCTCTGTCTCCAGACGTTTTTTTTTTTTTTTTTCTCTTTCTCTTCTGCTTCTCTGTCTCTCCAGACGTCTCTTCTTGGAGATGAAGAAGCAATTGCTTCTTTCTCTCTCCTTGTGTTTAATTATGTGGAAGACAGCTTGTTTTGTTTTTTTTTTTTTTTTTTTGTTTTTAACCTCCCTCTCACCATTCCTATACCATTCCTATAGCTTAGAATAGGATAAGTAAAACATCTTTTCTTACTTTTCTACTACCATTGCATCCGATCACTTTTAATCTTCTTCTTCTTCTTCTTCTTCTTCTTTTTTTATTTATTTATTTATCCTTATTCACTAAGCCATACTTGTCAAGGAATGGGCCATTAGATTAAAATCCATACAATCTTAGCCCTTGATTCTTGAAGATAATTATACTTTAATCATTATCCTATTTAGCAGTCATTTACAATATGTTATGATTCAACACAGTAAATTTTACACTGAAAAATATATATATATATTTTAAAAAACTATTCAAACAATTTTTGATATTTAAATATGCATATATTTAAACTGTTAAAACAATTTTAGTTACTTTTTTTTTAATCAGTTTTTACAGTTCAGAATTAAATTCTGACTATAGTAATTTGATTCAGAAATAATTACAAATTTCACTTCTTTACATGATAAAGTTGTATAATGGACTTGGCATTCATTATTGGGATTTTCATGATCACTTTTTATCTATTTATGATCTTTATGGAAATTTTCTAAATAATCAAATTTCTTGCCTACTGAATAAA